>CM069455.1:44014706-44098874 GCA_035610835.1 Ophiura sarsii | reverse complement strand
AGATAGTTCAAGCTTTTGTCGAAATTATCCAATTATTAACCTTCCTTTCCTATGAGGTGTGGGTTCATTATTTGAAATGCTGGTAGTGCTAGGGAGAATAGGTGTAAAGATGAATTATGTGAGCGTAAATATGAAAATACGTTTTTCCTTAATTTTCGATTATTTATTGCCACAGCGGAACAAATAGAGATATCTCAATCAAATTAACAGAATAAGTAGGAAACATTTTCACCATCATATCGCATGTGTTTAAATTTGAAACACTATTTGTTTTATATTTTTATATATATTTTGAAACCCGGTATGGATCATTCTGATACACCAAATATTATTCACATTGGTTAAATGTTATACTAGCAATATATTTAGTTAAAATTGTAATACACTTTAGAGTAATTCACTTTTAAAATGTTGTTAAATATTATCTATATTCGGTCATTTGGCATAATTTTGTAATACCCTCCACACCCTACATTGTAGTATGCGCCGTTCTTAAAAATCATGCACTGTGGATACCACTGCACAGCAAACAAAAATTGATCAATTTGATCAAAAATGTAATCAAAACAGTATTAAAAAGGGAACTGCTCAACTTTCGATTGATTTTTAATCAACCTTGGTAGATTAAAGTTTTACTCAACTTCAGATTAAAAATTACTCCTTTTAAAGGATTAAAAATTTAATCACGAGGTCTATTAAAAATTAATCGAAAGTTGAGTAGTTCCCTTTTTAATACTGTTTTGATTAAATTTTTGATCAAATTGATCAACACTTTTTTTTGCTGTGAAGATACTTTGACTTGGGCAGAATAAAATAGGCCTAATAAGGAAAATCGTGATCCAAAATAAACGACTCAAACAAGTCTTTGCAGGTCACCTCACGCAAGCATTGGCATTAATTCACTGATTACTATATTCCGAGGTAAATATTGTTCCATTTGTTAATAGGGCTATTGAGTTTTAAGCTTAAAGCTTGATGGGACTCGGCAATGGGTCCCATTGCCGAGTCCCATCAAGCTTTAAGCTTAAAACTCAATAGGCCTATTAATAGCTCGCACCCTCTAGTTAAATTAAATTATCAACAAATGGAACAATATTTACCTTGGAATATATTAATCAGTGTAGGTAATCCCCACAGATCCAGCAAACCCTCCATTTCACTGGTGTTCATCTCCGTGTCCATCTTGCGACACGGCTTTCTATGCAAATGGCGAACACAATGACCGCGTGCGTGCAAGTTTTAATCATAGGGTATTGATTTTTAATCACACGAGGAGTGACTGACGGGGAAGACGCGACCGGCGAAGCAATGCGATTAAGTTTTAATCGCAATTTGAGCAAAATACAGCAAAACGATAGAAAAAATTACTCTTTCACAAAAAATTACATTTAATCTGGCAGAGATTAACGTTACTACCCGTATTTTACTCTTGAAAGACTAACTAATTTCAATCAACACACGTTAATCAGGCACGATTAACGCGTCTCACGGTTCGTTGTTTAGCTGTGTGGGAAGGGTATAACAGAATTACTCCAGCTTTTTTAATTTGAGTCCAAAAATGCTAAATATTGATGTTTTCACCCATGTTGTGTTATTATTGATTTATATTCGCTTATTATACTGGTAACATATAATAGCTGATCCCATCACCTTTCATTTGACACCAGTTATGAATGTCGGTGATGTAAAATTTGCTTTAAAAAACGTTATTTTGTGCCGATATTTCTTGGGATATTTGTGGTTCATCCACTTAATCATACGCAAAATAAATGCAAACAGTTATCAATTAACTGGCTGGCAGTCATCAGGTCGAAGAAAGTTAGTTAGTTAGTTATAGTTAGTTATAGTTTATTGTCAATAAATCGCAGCTAAAAGCTGAATTACATGGTTATTACATTGGTATAAAAACATCAAATTGCACATAGAAATGTATAGAAAGATAACAACAAAATTGAAAATTAAAAATGCTAAAAGAGATTAAAAGGTATCTAAAATACATAGATAATTAAAGGTTGTACATGCTAAGTCGCCTAAATATAGCTAATATTGCACTGTGGGTAACATATAAAAAAATAAAAAATAGCAATTATTAATGACAATTATAAATGCCACAGGGAATTAATCACAAACTTACACAAGAGGCAGATTAACCCCCCCCCCCCCCCCCCCCCCCCCCCCTCAGGAGATTAGTAAGGAAATGGATGGGGCTATTCCGATATATTTTGGTATTGCATCTGGGAACTTAATATTTGCTGGTGTGTCTCAAATTCATCATATGGGTATTATTGTTGCTAGGGAACCAGTCGGAATACCTTTCAGAGTCACAACATTTCTGGGCAAACTGAAGCGATAATTGTGATCTCCTGTCTTCTAAGTTTAAGAGTGCCAACTGGTCCAAAGCATCTGTGTAAGATTGATATTGAGCGCCCAGAATGATACGGCATGCCCGTTTCTGCAGGCGTTCAAGTTGATGGGCCTGATTTTTACCGATGCTACAATCCCAGACAGGAGCGCCATATTCACATGTTGGGCGAACGTAATCAACATACACAGATACCAAGTCTTCAGTTGGCACTCAGCATGTACAACCTCTTGCTGCATTTAGACACCATATTATTAACTTGGGACTGCCAGCCAAGATCAGATTGGACAGCAAGGCCTAGAAGCTTGGTCTCAGTCACCACCTCGAGCTCATTACCGGCAATTTGGAGTTTGGGGGGAACCGGGAAGTGGGGGATCTCTCTTAAAGCTGACCTGCATGACCTTATACTTCCCCGGGTTGAGCATAAGATGGTTGTCTTTCGCCCGCACATCCAGGTCCCGCACATCCTACTCGATCTGGCTGGGTTGATCCGTATGGCGGACTTCTGCTAACGTGAGATCATCCACATACTTGAAGCTATTGGTCAGCGACTCTTCAGTAGCGTTATTGATAACACTACTAAAGGTGATTGGGCCAAACTTGGTGCCCTGGGGGACACCACAAGTGAGTGTTTTCCATTCGGATAAAGCAGAGTGGTATTGCACACGTTGGCGGCGAGTAGTAGGAATGCTTGCAATCCAGGGTATGATTTCACTTCTGGCACTAAGCTCGCAGAGTCTCTGGATAGCTAGAGTATGGTCGACACAATCGAACGCTTTTGAGAAGTCCGTCACAACCAGGGTTCCTACATTACTTCCCTTGGCAGTACCTTTAAAAAAGATATCAATAATTTCGATTAGGCAATGAGATGTCGAAGAACCTTTGATAGTACCATATTGGTTACGGTCAATTGAACTAGAAATATCATAAAGTGTCCACTTGGAAACAAAACCTTCACACACTTTAGCCAGAAGAGATGTCAATGAAATTGGCCTAAGTTTAGATATTGATGCAGGGGTTTCCTTTGGGATGGGGGCAATTGTTGCATCTTTGCATACATGGGGCACCACACCTTACATCAGAAATGAGTTAAAGATATCTGTGACGGGAATGCTAAACTCACAAGCAAACTCCTTAATCAACCTCCCTGGACGCCCATCAGGGCCAGCTGCTTTCTTAGCGTTCAGTTTCCTGAGAACGTCATACATTTCCCAAACCTGTATCTGAGGAGGAGGTTTTGCAGGTAGGAAGGCAGGCAGCTCCTGGAGGTTAATTGGGGGTCTACTTTGTGAGACAGAGGCAAATTTGTTATTAATAGCCTCAGCAATTGCTTTTTCATTATTCTGATCAATACCGGGGACCGAAATATTTGGGCGCCGTTAGTTTTTGTTTGTGATCAACTGAATGCCTTTATGCCAGCCTGATGGATCAGTGGTTTTGAGGTTCTGAAGGCGATCCCTGTAGTATGATTTCTTGGCATGACATATGGCACGTATGACCTTGTTTCGAAGAAAAAGCCAAAGAGATTGTTTATTCTCTGCAAAAGCTACTTGGCGCTTCTTTATCAAGTCCTTGATCGCCGAGGTGATCCAAGGTTTGTCATCAGAGTGAAGCTTGATCACTTTAGGTAGAAAGTGAGTTTCCATCGCTTCTAGGACAGTTTAATCAAACTTGTCAGCCTTGTCAGTTGTACTGGGTGCATTCAGAACCTCATTCCATTGATGACTGGTTATCCATCTACCAATGTCTGCCTATTGTGATACAATGAGATAGAACAATGATAGCATCCTTATTCTTCATTTCTCACTATTTGGCACATTTTCATTTACAAATGCCAATGCATTCATCATGTTCATGATTTATAAGACCTGCTGCACAGTTCCATCTTGTATACACATTTGAATAACTCTTTGCATGTATCTGACACCTTGGGGATGATTATCCAAACCGGATTCCAAACACCGTTTGTCTGTTTCCATCCAAAACTTCCTGGAGTAGGTGCGTGTTGTCTTGTTCGGTTATTTGTAGCCCATTACCCATTTGATATATGTCCCGATTTGAATGCTGAAGAAGTGCATTCCGCAATCAAAATGAACTTTGTTGGTAACAGCATATCGTCTGTTGTTTTCCTATGTTGAATTGTCCATAAAATGTTAATACCTTTGTTGGAGGTAGTCTCCCAATTGCACCTGGCTTGTTACAATAAAGGTAGCCCTCCCCTCGTCGTATGCTTTCCAAGCACATAAGTTTGCCCTTATAACCATTGGCCGATGAAGTCGTATCAGAATCCGTAAATGCGTGGAACATTCACAGGGCTTTGGACTTCGGTTCTCCTCTTTACCCATACCGAACGCTATCCATATCTGTTGTATTATAGAATGTGAGAAGGAGCTTTACCATAAGGTGTGCCTAACTGTAATATCTATCTGGGATTGCTAAAGTAGTGACAACACCAGGTTTTCAAGGAGCAACTCAATGCATACATTTTGACTATCAAGGATATAGGCCCTCTGTCTACCCAGATGAATCTAACGGATCTCGTATAGTTCGCCAAAAGTGCCATCTCTATGTGCAGTCCACGAATAATACAATTCACTGTCGTTCTTCAATCTGCCAAATTGTTTGGGTATGATTTTGTCATTTGTAATTCTGGTACCGCAACAGACGGAACTTTATGAGCAACTGCACAATTGCATAGTTGTCTGGTAGATTGAACTATTTGTCACTGGTTTCCAGTGTGGATGTTCGAAGTAGTGGCCTCATATTATTGCTAAATTTAATTTTGGTGGGAAATGATTCCGTTAGGGCCTGTTATTCAAAATTATTTCCATGGAGCAGCTCGTCCAGTAATGACTTTGAGCTAGCAAGTAACGAATCATATTAATTATCATATTTATGGGTTGAAAATAGAAAGTTTCGCACTGTATTTCAAAACACATTACATTAAAGCATAGTGCTATTCATTGTAGCGGCCATTTTGGATAGCGGCCATATTATAATATTGTGGTTGTATGTTACATAGCCTTATCTATTATATACATGTATAAACATAAAATAAACTTTAAGATATACCGTACGTTATTAGTTTGGGAGTTTACGTATAAAACCGTTGTATCAATAGCCGCCATGTTGGATTCAAAAATTAACTTTTGATAACCAAAAAAGCATATCCATATAAGATAATTCCACTGATATAAGACATCCTTCCAGTATTTATACAGTGATTAACAACATGTTATTGTTTTTTGCAACACGTCATTATATGGGAGCAGCCATCTTGGATTATGATAATTTCTGACATAAGCACCTCTTCTAGAATCACATGTCATAGCCTAAAGAAGAATATATCATCATGGTGTGCTTGTATCCGACAAGTTAACGTAATGGCCAAAATTGCCCTTAAGCGATTCCACTATTAAAATACATCACTGCCAGATCGGTTTGCATAGCTTAATGGGTTATGATTTTCTTATGGTGCGAAAGATGAAGAGTACATGTTCGAATCCTTGTCCAACGTATCTCTCATGCAATTGAATAATTTGATTAGCTCTGAGATTGGTGAAATAATAAATGTTTTAAACAAGAAGTATTACACATAAAGATCTCATCAAAAGAAAGTCATACACTTTGTTTGTGTCATGTATAGTGACTTTCAATTATGTTTTGACTAAGCAGGCTAGGTAGACATTTGTATACATTTTGTCAGTACAATTTGGTACCAAATATGCCAAAAAACAACCAAGATAAGCCATGATTGGCACCATTTAAAGCCCCAACTAAAAAATCCTCGTTTCCCATGGAAATTGGAAATGGAGTGATCACCAGAACATGATGTGTACAGAGTAATTTGTAGTGACAGTTCACCATATCATTATGTAATGCAGTCAACCCAACAAGGACACATCTAGGTTTATTCTAAAGCAAGCACTATTTTTTCGCGGCATTTAATGTTCGTGATGCAGAAGAACCCACATTTTCCATCATGAAATGTTTACAAATGTACACATTTCTAATAATATCTAATAAGAAAACTAAAAGCTTGTGAGCATGACAATTTCACTAATCCTAGCCAGTCGCGAAATTTTTCATACACATAGATATTTCATGCAAACCTTGACCATGTTTTAGAACACAGTTGGCACTCTGAGCTTTTCAGTAGTATCTGAGACCACAATTGTAATGTGTTTAACATCTGGATTTTTTGGTTGGGCCTTTAAAGACAATCCGTGACTTTTCAAATTCGCATTTCCAACACACTATGCGGAGAGAAATGCTGTGTATGGCATTGCACTTTGTCACAACATTGACTAAGGGTACCGTCATTGTATGGCAAATGTCCGTCACCTTGTGACACAATGGTGCGTCATGGTACATAAGAAAGTGACGCACCTCGGACAAGTGACGCACCAATCCCAGGGTGTGCTCGTCATCGGGCAAAGATTGATGTCTATGGATAACGGGACGCCAGATAAAGCAATGCCAACTACTAAATACTATCCGTTGATGTCAGCGGCTTACCAGTGACCAGAGTGTGATACGACTCAGAAAAAAATATAAACAAATGATACATACTACTGAACTGTGTTACATTGTTCTTTTACAGGGAAGACCTGATTTGTACTGCAGGTGCCACGCAGGGTCTGCACGCTATCGGTTCACTACTATTCCAGGCCGGTGATGTAGCCTATATCGAGGACCCTACATATTTCGTTGCTAGCAAAGTTCTGGAAAGAGATTGCAGTTTGCAGCTTGTACCAGGTATATTATACAAAACACTCAAAACGATTAATATTAAAATGATCTTCATGATAATGACGATGAAAACGGCGACGACGACGATGACGACGTAGCTTGCAATATCATAGCGTTGTGATATAAACGTCTTAGTAGACCAGCCAAAGCCAATAGATGTGTTCAAACACGGATTTTGTGTTGTACAGTTTGGCACATAGGCTAAATACAGAACTTGAATATTAAGCTTTCCAATAAAGGGGGTGACAAAAATAAAAATCGATTTTTATGTCATTTTCAGCAAAAAAAGGATTTTTTGGGGCAACAATGTAATGTTTGTGCTTTTTGTGTTATTAATATCTTTAAACATTGTACTATCTACCAGTAATCAGTTTATCCAGAGTTAAGCTTAATTTAAGGAGTAATTCGGACTTAAAGCTGCTAACATATAAAGAAACTATAGACACAAGGAGTACAAATGGCCACATTTCTCGGTTTTGTAGTTTAATATGCCACTTATATTTGATAGTTGCTTAAACTCCGACAACCCCCTAAAAATGTGAACACATGTATTGCTTTTCATTACGTTCATTAAGTTTGAGATCTTATTTGAGTGGTTGAACTGGCCAGACGCTAGTATTTGCGTTTGAACATGGTGTGAATGGTGTGAACACCCTGGATCAACTGTCTGGATGACCCAACAGGCAGTCAACATTCCAGCGATATGCCCTGCCACATGTGTCGATATTAAGCCCCATCTGTTCTATATCAAAACTTCTCTCGAAATTTGAACTTTATTATTTGACAAAATCTGAAATAACACTAGTTTTAAACAAATTGAAGTTCAAACATTGAATGGCACACGTGGTGACTTTCAACCACATTTGGGCTAGTTTTAAATATAAAATCTGCTCCAGGGATAATATATTGCGATTTGTTTTCTCGAAATTTGAACTTTTGATTTTACAAAAACTGAAATAGCTAGTTTCTACGACAAATTGAATTTTCTTAACACAAACACTTTTAAAAGTAATACTTTGGCTTCTAGTTCCACCCAAAAATATTATCCAATTTTAATTGAATCTAAAACTAAAGGAATGTATGTGTTAAATGTTAATTTGTTTTCAGTTTCTTTTAGCTAACTTCGTTAATATCCAATGGATTTCACTCGTATGACCAGAAAACAATATGAACATTAACACATTGTTTCCATCATTGGCCACTTTTATTTAAAAAAACTTAAAAAACAGTCGAAACAGACCTCCCCATGCGCCTAGAGCCTTAAGCCATGCTTGGTATAGCTGTAGAAATTATAGCAAGCACGCTAGCAAGACACAGGTGGTGTGAAATAAATCAGATACATGTTGTAGGAGGGGATGATTTATTTCCCCCGATAAAGGTTGTTTTCGGGGGTCAGGATTATCTGGAAGTGTTAAGGGGATGGAATCGTAATGGACTGGTCTACTGTCTCCCTTAAAACAATAGAGATGTTTCTGAAACGCTGTCTCTGTTGAGGATAACCAATGTATCTTCCGTAGGCTTCCAAGATATTCCTTCGTGGCGACATATTGAAACAACTTACTTATATCCCACTTATGGTTGTGATACATATTTTAATTTCAGTTCCCCGAGATGATATGGGTATGAATACGGATGTCTTGGAAAAACTGATGAATGGATACGAAGAATTTGGGACACGACAGTTGACGCAGAAAAAGCCGTTCAGATCATTGATTTATCTTGTATCTAGTTTTCATAATCCAACAGGTCGATGCATGGATCCAGGTAAAATTATAATTTTCTTCCTGCTAGTTTTCATTTCAAGTAAAATTACTTTCCAACTTGCTTTACATAATAACATGCTTTGTTTTTTCTGTTAACCCTAACACTCTTGAGTAGTACGAATTACTACGATGCGGTGTGCTTATGTCTACCGGCTCGGCAGTTTTATCGATGAAATAATGGCCCCAGGGTACATACATGGCGAAGTATACTGAGTCATGTATGATTGCCTCCCCGTGGTCTAGCGGTAGATCGTCTGCCTCTGAGCCCAGTGGTCTGGGCTCTTTGGCCGCGAAAAAAAATGTGGAAAAGGTGCCTCGGGGGTAAGGGTTAATACACCTATATCGTTATATGTTGGCAAATCTTAACCAAACTTGGCAAGCTTGAACTACCTTTGGCCCAATATCGGGTAATGAAACACTCTAACAATAGATCACCCACAAGGCAAATTTATCAAACATGTGTTATGTAGTAGCGTACAGTTTCATATTTACGTGTTGGTCATCTGAAACAATAAGATTGTCTTGCTTACAATTATATTGGCAACAGAGAGGGAGAAAAAAATATATCTATAAAACGGAAGTAGATACTTTGTTCTGTTGATCAATGGTTACCATTTACGGGCCAGTTACAAAAGGACGGTCACACACGTCAGATAAATACCGAATGATGCTGGAACTCTACCAAAGCTTGAGTTCAATATTATGAATGGTCTGGTGTTGGGTCATTGTGGAGACCAGTATTATTGTTGAGGGTCGGGTCAAAGTTGATTTATTGTGCAGTCCAGCTAGCCAATGTCATGACTACAAAACAGTGAAACAGCTGAAGGCCGCCTGACCTCCACCTATAACACATGTTTCAGATTAAGCAAACTTAAGTGTAATGGACTGTAAATATGGAGGATTTTTTTAAAATGTTGGCCACGGCCCCGGAATGGAATTTCTTTATACTTTCATATTTGATGACCCTTTAGTTAAAACTAACAAATGTGGAATTAATTTTGAAAAATAATTCTCGTTTCCATGGCAACGGCCAAAATACCATTTTAGGGCTATTTTCCCCATTTTTGCCTTTTTAACCTCACAAATTATCAAATTTGTAAGCATCTATTTCTAATAGACAAAAAGTATATGAAATATTTTCTTTATATAAGCTGAATAGGTGAATATGTAGATGCTTCACTGAGTGCATAGACATAAATATGGGATATCATGATGGGTCATACCATTTATTTAAAATAGGGGTGTTTTTCAACTTTTTCAAAGTATACAAATATACCAAATCTGCATAGCTTACAACCCACATGGTAACGCTCCGATTTCAACGTGGACCATGTCATGTTGAGATGAGACATTAGTCTTATGAAAAATGTTAATTTGATTTTGGGGAAAATACTTCCTGTATATGCAGTGTTGCCAGATATGTTCACAAAATTTCACAATTCCTTCAAAAGCTAACGCATGTTTCGCTGTGTTTAATGATATGAAACCGGAACCTTAAATTCACAGCGAGATGTTAATTAGAAGAAAATTTGATATTATAATAAATTTGATCATTTTAAATGGTCAGTGTTGCCAGTCATTAACTTAACGGGTGTTGCCATAGCAAGTAATATGATAACAGATTACGTTTTCAACGTGAAAAACCCCTATAACCCCAAATATGTTGTCATGTGTACTCATTGCAATCACATATTAATTGTAAATCAATTGGTGTTCACCCCAAAATGTTTACTTGTGTTTGTGGAAAGCAAAACAGTGTTGCCAGTCTTTTACCTATTTTCTAAAAAAAATCAATGTAAATCTTACCGTAAGTTAAATACTACGGAAATGAAAAATCAACTTTACATGCAACATTAGGAAAAAGTAAACCACAGTAGTATTAAAAAAAACATGTAAAGACTACAAACACAACTAAATACAAATGATTACATTATTATGACACGTTTGACTTGCCATACACCTTGGCTACGGGCTGTCTTTACCAATTTGAATACATGTGCCATGATTGTGATCTGAGGGATTAGTCTTAGATATTAGTCGGGTATCTACAAAGGGTTAGTGTGCACCCCCAGGCCTCCCCAAACCAACTTTTTAACTTCCTATCATGATCCTAAGACATAATCAGGATGTTACCAACAATATTTTCATAATGCTAAGGGGTTATGCAAGATGGCGTCCAAAATGGCTGCCACAACTGGTCAAATCTCATAAAATGACATGTATTATAGCAATCAATTTGTATGGTGAAAGTGTAGTTTTAATAGTGGGATGTATGTTTTAGACCACTAGATACTCATATCCAGAACTCTTGCTTTGTTAACACACCTATATCCAAGATGGCCACCACAATGGCCGCCAAAATTCTATATATTGGCATATTTAAACCAACATGTATGATCTGAGTATAGTTTTAACAATGGGATGTATGAGTTAGACCACTAGAGACTCATATCTAGTATTTTTGCTTTGTTAACATACTTTAAAACCAAAATGGCCGCCAAATTAAATCAAATTAATGACCAAAACTGGTCAAAAGTGGTCAAAATTCCATAAAATAGCATAATATCAACCGAAATGTATGATGAAAATATAGTTTTAATGATGGGATGTATGTATTAGACCACTAGTAACTCATATCTAGTATTTGTGTTTTGTTAATATACTTAGAAATCCAAAATGGCCCCAAAATGGGTCCCAAAATGACTGAACAAGTTGTTGAAATTCTATAAAATGGGATAATATCAACCAAAATGTATGATGAAAGTATATATATAGTTTAACATTGGGATGTATGTATTAAACCACTAGTAACTCATATCCAGTATATTTGCATTGTAATAACATAATTTAAAACCAAGATGGCCACTAAAATGGCCGCTGTAAATGTAAAAATAATCTACATGAGTGTATGATAATCTAAAATATATATTATAAGAGTGTAAATTACATCAAATTCACCAAATAGTATTATTCTAAACTGCTAAGCTATTGCTTTTAGAAATAAGGCCCACCTCTGACAATTTTGATTCAGTATCACTTTCCAAAATGGCTGCCAGAATGGATAAGTTGATGTTAAATGACCTAAAACAATGGTTTTGTACCATACTATGTAATACCAATACCCCAAATGTGATGGGACAGTATTCAGTATATCTATGATAAAGCCTAGGGCTGTAGATCTATACAGCTTTGAGTAGTTTAACATATCCAAGATGGCTGCAAAAGGTTAAAATAACTGAAAAACAGTATTAGTTTATTGTTAGTGTTACATTAGATATGACCAAATAATTATATCTACAGCTTTTAATCCATCCAATAAACGTATTTGTATATGTGACAAGGTATACTTAAATGGTATGGACTCCATTTTGACAATGTGATGTTATAAAGATGGGCATTATAATGACCATTTTATTAAAATTACCCCCTAATGGTCAATAAAATTACCTCCAAATGGTCAAAATAATTACCACAGGTGGCCATCAATTGATTAAGATATGGATACAATCATACCTTGTCACATACAGATACGTTTACTGGGTGGATTAAAATCCATAGATATAATCTTTTGTTTATATCTAATGTAACACTAACAATAAGACTAATAATGTTTTTCAGTTATTTTAACCTTTTGCAGCCATCTTATATATTTTAAAATACTCAAACTAGATCTAACGCCCCTATGCTTTATCATATACATATATTGAATGCTGTCTTATTAAATTTGGGGGTATTGGTATTACATAGTATGGTCATTTATAATACAAAACAATTGTTTTAGGTCATTTAACATCAACTTAACCACTTTGGAAGCCATTTTAGAAAGTGATACAGCGAGTCAAAATTGTCATAGAGGTGAGCCTTATATCTAACAGCAAAAGCTTAGCAGTTTCGAACATGATATTTGGTGAATGTCATGTAATATACACTCTTGCAATATCTTTTGTGGATTATTGTACACTATTTGTACATTTACAGCGGCCATATTGGTGGCCATCTTGGATTTAAAATATGTTATTACAATGCAAATATACTGAATATGAGTTGCTAGTGGTCTAATACATACCAGCCTTATATTTTAAAACTATACTTTCATACTTTCATCATACATTTTGGTTGATATATTATACCATTTTATGGAATTTCGACAATTTGTTCAGCCATTTTGGGACCCATTTTGGGGGCCATTTTGGATTTCTAAGTATGTTAACAAAGCAAAAATACTAGATATGAGTTACTAGTGGTCTAATACATACATCCTATCATTAAAACTATATTTTCATCATACATTTAGGTTGATATTATCCCATTTTATGGAATTTGACAATTTTGCAGCCACTTTAGGAACTATTTTGGGGGCCATTTTGGCAGCCATTTTGGATTTTGAACTTTTTTAACAGAGCACAAATAATGGATATGAGTTACTTGTGGTCTAACACATACATCCCATCATTAAAATTATATTTTTATCATACATTTCGGTTGATATTATGCTATTGTATGGAATTTTGACCACTTTTGATCATTCATTTGGCGGCCATTTTGGTTTTAAAGTATGTTAACAAAGCAAAAATACTAGATTTGAGTTTCTAGTGGTCTAACACATACATCCCATTGTTAAAACTTAGCTGTGAATGATAAGTTCTAGTCTCATATCATTAAATAGAATAAAAAGTGGATTTGATTTTGAACAAAATGTGATTTTTGGTGAAAATGTCTGGCAACACTGCATATACAGGAAGTATTTTCCCCAAACTCAAATTAACATTTTTGATAAGACTAATGTCTCATCTCATCATGACATGGTCCACGTTGAAATCGGAGCGTTACCATATGGGTTGTAAGCTATGCAGAATTGGTATATTTGCATACTTTGAAAAAGTTGAAAAACACCCCTATTTCAAATAAATGGTATAACCCTCCGTGACACCTGGCAATTTTTTGGATACATTCAATGAAGCATTTAAGTATCTATCTACCCATAGCTTGTAATGAAAAAAAATCATGATCACTGAGTGTAATAGTTACGCAGGCTTCAAAATTTGACAAATTGAAAAATTAAAAATGCCAAAATGGCAATAATCGTCCGAAAATGCCATTTTGGCTATTGCCATGGTAACAAGGATTATTTTTCAAAAATATTTCCAGATATGTTAGTTTCGGGTTAAGGTCTATCAAATATGAAAGTATAAAGAAAATCTATCTCGGCCCCGTGGCCACCCTATCCTCCATCGATAGAGTCCATTGCACTTAAACAAGAAGTTGTAAACGTGCATACGTGTTATCCTCCAAAAATGGTCTTTAAGAAATACAAGAGAGGACAGAATTGTAGTCACAATATACTACTTGCAGCAGGATTTTATGAAAGACCTCATGTAATAACAATTAATCTTCGTTGGGGTCAGGTGTTCTCATAGGTCAGCGTGAATTGGTTACGTTCATGATATCTGAATAAACAAGTCAGATAAACAGAGCGTTTAATTAAAGATTATTTTTATTTTTCAGAACGCTGCCATAGAGTAATTGAACTAGCGAGAGAACACGATTCCTTAGTGATATGCGACGACGTGTATAATTGTGTCTCCTGGATAACAAACCCAGATGGAAGCTTTGCTAATCCACCACCGAGACTGTACGCCTATGATAATAAGAACGACAATGACTATCAAGGGAATGTCATATCAAATGGGAGTTTTACTAAATTCATGGGCCCAGGACTTAGACTAGGTTGGTGGGAAGCTCCAAGTAGGCTTCACAATATCCTTCGGGAAAGGTAAACTGAACTTGTTCGTCAACTTTGTATAAGCATCAGTTTTTGTCAGTCGGGTATAAAAGGTTAACCAATGATTTGCTGTTTTAGGGAAGCTTTGCGTGTAATAGGCTTTGACTAGGATATTTGGGTTTCTCCGTTCATGTTTTTTGTTGACGACCCTAACTAACCATTATACGATTTAATAAGTTAGCAAGTAAGTTTCGAAAACGTACACCCGTGCCGAGAACATACATACAGCATTAGGGCTTTACTAAAGCTTGAGTTAAATATCATGAATGGTCTGGTGTTGGGTCATTGTGGAGACCAGTATCATCGTTGAGGGTAGGGTCAAAGTTGATTTCATTACGCTGAACGTTTTATGAAAACGCTAAATCAACTTTGTCCCAAAGTTGCCTAAACGTGTTCCAAAACTTTACCTAGACTAGCTGTACCCAAACTTGAAGTTTGTGATAACGGTTGTGTTTGTACGTGTTTGAAGGGTAACAGTTTCAACATTCCGTAACAAATCGAATATTTAATTATTACATAATTGAATGCACAGGAAGATCTTAATATTGACTTGGACATTTTCAGTTAATACTTTTATCGGGGGTTACTCGTAATTCCAAACGTTCATTATCTTATTTTATCAGTCTTTTTTTCTGAAATAAAGGGTCGTTATTCCGTAGTGTCGTTATTCCAAAGTGTCGCTATTCCTAAGTGTTGTTATTCCGATGTATTGTTATTCCAATAATACAACGGGTCGTTATTCCCTAGTGTCGTTATACCGAAAATGCAATAAGGGTGAGTGTGAGGGTTATGGTTAGGGTTAGAGTTTGGTTATGGTTAGGGTTATGGTTAGTTTAGAGTTAGGGTTAGGGTTAAGTTAATTACCCTTACACTTATTTAGGAAATGCGATCCTTCGAAATAATTACCCTTATACACTTATCACGGAATTACGATCCTTCGGAATGACATTCGCAATTACGAGCCTGATCCGCATTATCTTGTGCAGAATCTGACATACCATATCAACATTGAATGGTTTAAGACATACATTTTTCACGCACGCTTCATTTGAGTTCAATTTACTAAAACGCCATATGTCAACAACAAAAGTTATATCGACGAAACCCGACCTATTTCAACCGGTACCCCTACCGTAATCATCTTCTTGTTTGTTTCCCTAAACTGTTGTATATAGCGGTTACATGGACAGTGGGGGTTGTTTTAACCAATTTACTGGTGGAATCATTGGTACAGCGATGGAACTTGGTTTGGTGGATAAACACGTCTACGCTATTCGTAAATCGTACCAGGTTAGTGAACAATAAAGAGACAGTGCTAACAAATCCTGGAAGTAATGCGGGTTTACAAGAACACATTAGCAACTTGATGTTATTTTTCGTATCACAGGTTCCAATTTATTACGTTAATACCTTCCTTTGCGTGCACGACTGCACTGATACAAATGAATATAGGTATATACACAGTAATAAATAGGACCATACAATAAAGGTTGCTTGGAGGGATATTTGAGTAAGTAGACAATATATTCATTACTTACAAAGTAAATGGCAGCTATTACACAGGCAGCTTTTTATGGTTCTCCGGTTTAAGCCTAACATTTTCTAATTCCAAATTGTGGAACTCTTTTCCTGTGAACACACGTTGTTGTGTTTCAATTAATGCTTTTCAAGACCGTCTCAAAACATATTTGTTCCAATTTGCATATGTTTAATTTATTGTTTATGTTATTTATCTCATGGTAATTTTCACGTCACATGCTCATGTTTAATTTTTATGTTTTGTTTGCAATGTATAGCGCTTCGGAGTAGGTTGCATAGACAGATGACGCTTATACATTCATTCATTTATGTATTATCATTGTTATTAATCGAAATAGATTGTCAGGTGTAACAATAAGATCGAGATGATTGATATCCGATGATTTCTACCTACCACTGAGAATTAGCGCTAGTATTAATTCAAACATTACTGGCTACTGATTTGGTTATGTAGATTCGTGAATCTAAAGTTCAAACAATTGAATGGACGGACTGCACTACTGTAACAGATGTCCATATGGTCACAGTGCGCCGCGTGGGTTGCAGTAGAAATCGAGACTTTCAAACAGTGACAGCATTAACACATTTTGAGTAACCAAAATTGTATTCTTAGCTAAACAAAAAAAGTGGATGCGTATGAGTATGATAAGCTGTAAGGTGCAACAAGTAATACTAAGAACTGGATCTGGTTGTGTGACAAATAAAATAAGTGAGGTTGCATTGTTTAATATTGAGGGTATGGCTAATATGGCCAATTTAGAAGTCATTCAGCGCAAACGGGGTAAAAAAAACACTCAGTTGCTTTCCCGTGCATTGATTTATCTCCAGATGTTCGTTCTTTATTTATCCAGGAAAAGGTTAGAGTTGTTTGCAAAGTTTTGAGAGAGAAGATGCCACCCGGAGTGACATTTGAAGAACCTCAGGTATAAGATAAAAACTCAATAGGTGTTAGGTAATGGGGATTGGAAAAGAAGAGGGGTCAGGAATTAAGTACGAGATACTGTTTCTTTTATAAACGTTCATGTTTCAAAGTAAAAACAGCTATGTTAATTGCTATTTCGCTGTTATAAATAGTAATAGTATTATATTCTTCAAATCTAGAAATCTTCTTCACACACGCTATAACAATCTATCAATGTAGTACACTTTAAAAACGTGCATGGATGTTATTCGCGATCATTATTTTATCAACGATTAACGTTATACTATGATCATGTTAATATGCCTATTTGGAGTTTACACATTTATGCTAAGTTGATGACGTTATGGTTGACCGAGTCCGCCATAACGTATATCAATACGCGGACTCGGCCAACCATAGACGTCAAATGTCATTCAAATACATTTCTATATAACAGGGTGGATATTTCATATGGATTCGGTTACCGGAAGAAATAGATGTACTCAGGTTACGTCAAATATGCATCGAGGTCCATCATTTATCCTTTCTCGCAGGGCAAAAGTAAGTGACAACATTTGTGACGTGTTCTACCGAAACCATACACAATTAGGCAAGAAATCAAAATTGAGTTAGTAATTGATTATTAAAGTAGAGATCTTCAGCTTTACAATGGTACCTTTTTCAATCGGTCTTCCCAAAGCGGAGTTAAATCATTTTCAAGTTCGTTTTTATGAAAACTCCAAACTGAGATATCGTCCTTTAATTACAATGTATTTCTAAAAAATAAAATATAAAAAATTCATTTGGGGGGGGGGGGGGGGGGGGGGGGGTTGATTTTGTACTCTGAAACTTTCACAATAATGTTTATAAACACTCTAAAGATCCAATATTTACAAGAAACTCAAATTCGCAAAAAAACACACCCAATTAAGTTTTGGGCTATTTCTCAGTTTGGAGCTCTGCCCAATTCCGTCTGGTTTCGGTATAGAAAACCTCACATTTTTCAAACCATTCTGACCCCCCTATTAAAGTCATATTGTGTGATATTTTCCAAGAGGCGCCAGCTAGCTTTGATTTTGAATTTGAAGGCAGATTTTCTTGCAGATGTGCATTTCTGATCATATATCATTAAGATGTTCGAGGTTATAGAACGATACTATTCCTAAATACTTAAACACTATGGTTTGAAAACACTATGGTTTGAATAGGTTGAAAAAAAAACCCGTCGGGGTCTGCGCCCGACAACTTATTTTATGAGTGTTTTTTTTTTTCGTAAATAAAATGCCATGGTTTGATGCCGTGGCGGTGCCGTTAACTGAGTCTATATAAGGTTTCCGGCTATGACCACAACTGTACACAAGCGAACACATTATTATATATACAATGCTTGATATTGAAAATCGAATTAATATTTTCTCCAAATTCCTTAAATTGGAAGCAGATTACTATTTTCCAAATTTGACTGCAATGAGGGGCATGGTTAAAATGATAGGCCAAAGGTGATCTCGAAACCAGACGTTAGCCGAGGGGCATAGTCTGGTTTCGAGATCCCCAATGGCTTATCATTGAACCGTGACCCGAATGAAAGCAGTCAATACTTGATTTATATACCAAATATATATATAGATTGTTGTCATTTGGTTGGTTAAAAGAACATTTTCTATCCTTATTCACATTAGGCCAACCAAAGTTTCATGAAATGAAGGTACACGAGACCAAACCTTCACCGTTCTGTTGCTAGTAAAGTAGAATCGGACAAAACTATCGATTTTCGAATTTGGAAGGTTTGTCACTGTATATTATTTATACCGTGCGTAGCGATTCTAACAGGATTTCACTTTGGCTATTGCGGAATCCATCATATCTTTGATACCTTCTTCATTAAAGGGACACTAAGAGATGTGCTGGTGGCCGCGCCCTCAATTATGATAAAAACTGGGATTAGTATAATTGTATTTCATGTATGAACTTACACCTATAAGGATTAAGAAAAATCAGCCCTCTTTGTACAAGAAAACGTCGATTCAAAAATGCTCGTACAGCCGGGACGAGCATTTTACGTCCGACAGTATCCCCCTGCAGTACGCATGATACATACCGCGAACCATATTTGCATAGAGGGCGTTTTTCAATAAATAGCGATGGTATTGTTTTAATCAAGTGTTGCTGTGTTTTTGTTAGTAGAAACAACAATAATGGCAATTTTGTATGTTCATCTTGAATTCTGAAGTAAATTTTTAAACATTTAAAATTTTCAACACCACTTAATGTCCCTTTAACAAAGGCAACCAGAGCTGTTTGTTTTTAGTTTATCTTAAAACGGTACAACAATGCGAAACTGATCATGGAAAATTGTAAACACACTTTACGCAGCACCACAGACGAATCCAGACGAATAACATGTGAAATGTCAAAGGGCAGCTGTCAGTCACCGCGTAAATACAGGGTGTTCAAAACGAAATTGTTCGCAGTATTATTATGTTTCGGCAATCGGGGCGATTTGGATGTTTCAAACGGGTCCCAGACCCGGTCGCGGGATGCTAATCGCTTGACTCGTGAACCATGGGGTGTGACTTCATCCAAAAAGACTATGCCCCGGGCATAGTTGTTTTTCATGACGTCATGCTGAAGGCATAGCTTGATTATCCCCTCAATTTCAACCAATCAAATGACAGGAATCTATGTATGCGGTATATAATATGTTTTTAATAGTAAAGTTCTGTTTTGTAATGGAAAATACAGTCAAAATAGATTTGAGTCAAGGAAAAGCATTTCGGATATGTCAAACTTCATTAAAGAGAAATAAATGTGTTTAAAAAAATGAAAAGATCACATATTATAGCTTTAAATATGATTCAATTGCTCTTATACTTACCACCTTCGTAAGAGCCCCTTGTTGCGTCACATTGAGCTTGGCTACCTTTATCGCCGGAAATAAATGTGATTTGATAGTGAAATGTTTACCTTAAATGTTTAGCTTAATGGAGTTGTGATCGGACAATTTGGGTTGATATTACATGTACTGGCCTGATTATTTTGATGATTTATTTAACTCGAATATCAAAATACAGGTCAAGAAAAATATGAGAGGCTAAGATCACACAGGCATAAATCTAGCTAACTCGTGAGCATCACATCAAGGTTATTGCAATCATTAAACTTGATTCGTTATAATGATATTTTCAAAGCTTTAACGATAATTATCGAACTTGTTTCTCCGATTAAAATCATACTTAAAAATGTCTTTATATTTTATCCTAATTACAGATGTTCTCCAAATGGTAACTTCAAGAACTACATCAGGATCTCATTCAGTTACTACAGCAAAGAGGAACTCGTCAATGCGATCATTAAACTTTCGAACGCAACGACCAAGATGTTACAACAGGGACAATCTCTGTACATTTAGGGTTATCGCCCCAAACATACCGCGAAGTCCTCAACAGACACCAGTAAGGTGTTATGGGGTTGGTCAAATAAAATATTAGAATGGTAGGGGTAACAAGACGAGTCCGCAACATTCCAGAATAAAAGCAACCCCCTTAAATGAATTTGTAAAGTCGTTGATAAATATATCTTCTTTAATTTAGGTATTGCATTTGGAACATATTTAGGCAATTGCATGGCTATGACAAATTATTTAATACTGTATTGGTATGTTATCGAATACATTGTTTTGATTGTTTTGGTTTTGGTTTTTGTATTTAAGTGTCAAACATACATTATTTTAAAACATATTCTACATATTATGTGAAAAGAACTCTTCTTTTCTGGGTGGTAGAGTAAAACACTTAGATAAATAAAACACTTAGATAAATAAATGTAAGTGTCAGATTCCACGGATTAAAAGGTATTAGTTTTGTTGTAAGTGCTTGACGTTTGGCTCTGATGACTTTGTCACTTGTGTATACAACAACTGTTTACATATAACTTGTAAACATGGGTTATATGTAAACATGGGTTGCCTGCAATAAACTGCAGAAGATCTGGAAATCTGATCTCGAAAGAACGACAAAAATCAGATTCTTCAAAGCCTGCGTAGAAAGCATTTAGTTGTACGGCTCCGAAACATGGACTATCAGTAGGAAAATTGAAGACAGAATCAATGGATGTTATACTCAACTGTTACGTAGAATATTTGACATCCGTTGGAGGGATCACATCCCAAAACAGCGTGGTATATGGCGATATCCCTCCTATAACATCAATAATCAGGCAGCGTCGTTTATGTTTCGCTGGCCACTGCATGCGAACAACCAACCAGCCTATCTCCCGTCTAATTTTCTGGACCCCTCCTGGTGGGAAAGCTAACAGAGGCAGAAGACACCTTCAGTATCCTGATACCGTCAAGAATGATATGTGTTTAGATACTCCATAGATCCGCCAACTCATGAATGACAGGAAAGTCTGGGCCCAGTACGTTGCGATTGCTTCCTCCGTTTCGTCCACGGACGACCAATGATGATGATCATGACATATAACTTATTATTTAAATATTGCGGATCTTTTTTCCTAACGTATTGTCATTTAACACAGTCTAAAATGTATATTATTTTTGATAAATATTATTATTATTATTATTTTTACGAAATTAATATTTCAGAACACATCACATCACAAATGTCACTATGTAATACCACCGATCACACGTCAATATGTAATACCAGCGACCATACGTCTCTAATACCACTGACCATACGTCATCATGTAATCACCACCGACCATACGTCACTACGTAATACCACCGACCATACGTCACTATGTAATACCAATGACGAAATGAGAAAGTGTATTATTTAGAAGAATTAGAATGATGTGTTCAATCCAGTTATTCGTTACATTAAAACGTGAGGATGGTTTCACATGAGAAGACATTTCGTCTCGTTATTTTGCCCTTTAAACTATAAAATCAATTTATATAGTACAGGAGTTAAGGGAAACTCAATTGGCTAAAGCTTTCACTAACAGGATCTGTTGTCAATCTGGATTCTGAAAAGTCCACTTTATTTTCTTCAAATTAATTTTCAAATTTTCAAATTTTCCCTCCTCCACCAATTTATTTTTAATTTTTAATTGAGTGCACAAACATACAATTGGAAGAGGAAAAATTTGCAAGTCGATCCACTTCCTCAATACAAACCATGTGTAGAGAAAAATGAGAAAAATGATTAACGAGAACCGAACCCGTGGAGTAGTCCTACATATTTGGCACTATACCCCCACTGTGCATAAGAGCCAGTCCCGACATGACATCAGACACACATGTAACACTCCATATATGGACCATCACATTTATCAAGGAAGACGCGCGCGATATACATAAAGTCGCGCGCGTGGTGAAATAGGACGCAGTGATCGTCACGATTTTAGGTAAACAACTTAATTAAACAGTATGTCAGCACTAGTTTGTAGTTGTATATCAACTAATGAGACTTATGTTGTTATGCGAAGCCGATTGTAGTTATTTATATTATTTGTATCCTATTTCCATGTCATAAAGGGAATTTTACATGCGTTTTCGGCGATTTTTGAATGGTTTTGAAAATTACATACCCCCTGCTAACCAGTAGATGTGTACACAACACCCCCCCCCCCCCCCCCCCCCCCCGCCCCTCACCGAAAACAACATAGGCCTACTTAACATGCTTAAGGGTGCTGTCTATACCTTTGGAATTTTGTTCACGGATACGTTGACAAATTATGTTTGTGCAATGAACGGCCAATAATTTTATGATACCCCTTCTTCATTGTGTAAAATTAGTAATGTCGAGCGTAGCGAACGCAGCGAGCCGGATCTTTGTCATATTTATACAGTTTGGGTGATTTTGTGAGTCTATTGTAACCCTGACAAATTAGTACATTCTGGGCAGAAACGTAAACAAATATAATCCAGTGAAACGTTCTATTTTTGTGAGCATTGGTGAAAAGCTGAGACGAGGTGAAAAGCATGCAATAAATTACATTTTTTTTAAACCATAACATTTTGTAACATACAAAGAATGAAAATAAACTTATTTGTCACTCTGGTAAAATAAACTCTAAAACCACGAGTTTTAGTAATTAGGAATCGTATCGCTCTCTAACTCAGAACATTTATGATTTATGATCAGAAATGTAAATCTGCAAGAAAATCTACTTTCTAAAAAAATCATGAATGTCGCCCCCTGGAAAAGATCACATAATATGCCTTTTAACGTGTTTTAGACACCACGTGGCTCTAATTTCTCGACCATTGATGATAAGGCCTATATAGATGTTTTTCCAATAGATCGTCCAAGGCACAGAAAAGATTTGCTGTCCAGAAGTAGTCTCATAGTAAATGTCTTTGAAGTCGATAGGTTTTAAGAAAATATGCGCGAAGCGCAAACAAAAGGCATTTACACTCCAAAATAGCCTCTAAATCACCCCAATCACCACTATCTTTATATTTTTAAAAAAAGTTACACAACCTGTTTTTACGAATAAAAAGTTACATAACCGGATAACCCCCGCCCCCTATTTCAACATATGAACGTTACATGACCCCCCTATTTCAACATATGAACGTGACATGACCCCCTATAGATTACCCCGAATAAAAAGTTACATAACCGGATAACCCCCCCCCCCCCCCCCCACTTCTCCATTTGTCAATGTCCTGTTATGAATCTGCCGCATATTCTTCGGTTCAAACAGTTATCCACTTTTCATGGTATGTATCTGCCGCAGAGGTACCCTGGATTACTCTTCTCAAGTTCTCTGAGTATATTGTAACTCCATGAGGTATAATCTTCCTGGGCTCTTCACTCTTGGTTTCATTCACGTCTATAATCCAGAATTCCGAATTGGCATTCGGCCCTTAGGCCCACAGCCCTTCCGTCCTGTTTCCATCGTATTTCCTTCTGCCTTTCTTTGTTTTGTTTTCCTCTTTCCTCCGCCCTGATGTTGTCTCGTTGTCACGACGCCCGCGTACTGCGTTGCATTGCGCATTGCGTTGCGTATAATAGTATATTTATAACCTTGGACCCTGACACTACCCCCTCTTTTGGCGAATGCTATATTTATTGCATTCGTCTAACATGTCTAATAGCTTATTCTCTAACCTATTTGATTGAACTTAGTAACTTTTAATGTAAATTGTTCTTTCTTTCTGTGTATCACTTCAATTCTTTATATTAATTACAAAAAACATGAACAGTATCGTTGTTTATACATGTATTTATATTTTAAAACAAATTCTACTTAGATAGTTGACTAACAAATTCTACTTAGATAGTCGGCTCCGACGTTAAGACTTCCTTTGATTGAATGTAACCGAAATTTAAAGTAGTGTAGTGTCAGTGCCCATCGTAACACTCGAGAGTTTAAGAGTTTGGCTCTGTCCAGATAGGTCAATGATTGATGGTCCGTCTGGAGAATGAATTCGCGACCGTATAAGTATACATAGAAATTTTTCACCCCCAAACTATCGCCAAGCATTCCCGCTCAGTTACTGAGTAGTTCTTCTCTCGTGGTTGCAGCTTCCGGCTAGCATATTTCACCGGAAATAATTCATCGCTATGTTCTTGGAGCAGTACCGCGCCTAACGCGACGTTGCTTGCGTCTGTGCGCAGATAGAATGGCTTTGAAATATCCGGCAATCGCAACACTGGTGGCCTCTCTACCATATGTGTCAGATAGGTGAATGACTTCTCTTGTGCGTCACCCCACGACACCGTATTTGGGGTATTTGTCATAGTTAGGTCTGAAAGTGGAGTGGCAATCGCGGCATAATTTGGAAAAAGTCACTATAATACCCCGTCAGACCAAGGAATGATTTGACCTGTTTCTTGGTCTTTAGTCTCGCCGCTTGGCTGATCTTGCCCATAGTACCTTCGCATGGGCCAATTTTCCCTTCACCCACTCTGTGTCCCAAAAAAAATCAACATTGGGAAACCCCACAAAGCATTTGCTAGGCCGAGCGGTTAGACCTGCGTTTGCAATCTCAAGAAGACGCTCTGTACTGCGTCAACATGTTGGTCCCAAGTTTCTGTGTGTATGAGTATATCGTCTATGTAACTGTCTACATCTTTCAAACCCCACAGTAATTTTCGCATCATTTGCGTGAAAATCGCTGGAGCTGTAACTAATCCAAAAGGCATAACCGTAAATTCGAACAGACCATCCGGCGTCCCGAAGGCGTTCCGTAAGTTGTCTTGCGTTCTTTTCCATTGGAATTTGCCAGTAACCTTTGCTTAGATCAATTTTAGTGAAGAACTTATCGGTCGCTAATTTTGCAAATATCTCATCGGCGCTCGTCATTGGCTCGGTGTTAAAAACGCATGCCCTGTTCAACCGCCTAAAGTCAACACAGCTACGATTTGAACCGTCTGGTTTTTTTTACCATTACCAGAGGCGAGCAGTAAGCCGAATTTGACGGGACCACAACACCCATTTCCAGCATCGTTTTTATTTCTTTAGACAGAGTTTCTCTCCGGGCCCGGATAGGTTCCTGGCTTGTCAACTTCATATCGCATTCTATCAAGTGCGTACGTCCTGGTAAGTCTGTAAATGTTGTTTTGAATCGTTCTACTAGTTTCTCAATGTCTTTACTTACGGTTTCTCGTCTAGCGTTTCCGAAATCACAATGTCATTTGTTGTTTCCGAGGCTTCAAGCGCTGGGAACGACAGTTGTAATCCGGAGCGAAGGTATTGTTCATCCTCACAAATGACCCCACAGCTTATGTTTATACCGTCCTCTTCGTCATTATACACCACGTTTCTGAATTGTTCATCGCAGTACGCTCCCACCTTACGTTCCAAGTACAGCTTAAGCATATTTGCATGATAGCTCTTTGTCTTACCACCAACAATTACCCTAAAGTCGACATTGTTCAGTTTCTCTATCACTGGAAAAGGCCTTTTCCATTCCATGAGCAGCTTATTTTTGTCAGTCGGCAGAAGAATCAGAACCTTATCTCCGACTTTCAAGATTTTCTTCTTCGACTTAGCATCGTAGTACTTCTTGTACTTACCCAAATGCCTGCCGCAACTCTTCCTCAAGTCTTTCCCTTAGGTCAAACACGTACTGGTATGTTGTTTTGACATCTGGATCAGTCCCCTCCCCTGTCCATAACTCTTCAATATAGTCATTGGCCCTCTAATTGTACGCCCATATAGTAATTCAAATGGGAAACAACCGGTACTAGCTTGTGGTACCTCACGGTAGGCAAATAGTAGTGGGCATATGTAACGATCCCAATCTTTGGGCTTCTCCTTACACATGAGTTTCAACATCTGCTTCAAGGTGCCATTGAATCTTTCAACCGATCCATTACACATAGGGTGATATGGTGTGGTAGTTGTTTCATCGACAGTAACCTACTAACCTCAGCCATCAAACCTGACGTAAATTGGGCACCCATGTCTGTAAGAATCTCTTCTGGGACTCCAACCCTTGAAAACATTTCCACCAAAGCTTCTGCTACCCGTTCCGTTTCCACCGACGGCAATGGAATTGCCTCTGGATACCAAGTCGCATAATCCACCAGAGTCAGAATGTATATGTTTTTCTTCTCAGATACCGGCCAAATTGGGCCTACCAGATCAACCGCAACTCTCTTGAATGGAGTGTCAATCAATGGCATGTGTCCTAACGGAGCTTTTGTCACCGTACCCTTCCTAATCCTTTTCTGGCACACATCACAAGATTGGCAGTATCGCTTTATGTCGGCTCCAATTCTAGGCCAGAAGAATGCCATACTCACCGCGTCAAGCATTTTCTTCACCCCTAAATGACCCCCCATGATAGAGTAATGTCCCACGCGCATCACATCTTCTCTGCAATCAGTTGGTAGAACCAACTGAGATACGACCTTATCCCTCAGAGAAACTACCCTGTACAACAGCCCACCTTTCACAGTAAACAGTGGTTGCTCTTGTTGATTCTTGACTTCCAAATCATCCGCATTCATCATGATCACCTTACGTCTATACCCATCAAGAGATGCATCTTCATCTTCATCCTGCATCTTTCTCATTTCCCTAGGACCTATATGCCTAATCATCGACCTGCACGTTGGCAACGGAGCCAACACTCTTCTCTCACGTTTCTTTTGACCTCTAGTTTCCACAGCGTTACCTACGCAAGCGTCGTTCACCTCTATTTCCTGGTCTACCACATGCGACTGTTGTGCCTGTTCATCCTTCTGAGTCAACTCTGATCCGACCGGCACCCTTTTATCAACTTTAAGTGCTCCCTGTGGTTCCCAATCCACATCGGGAGTTCTCGCATCACGCACCCCTGGAACATTTCCTAAAATAAGATCATACACTGGCTTATCGAAACATAAAGCCCGTATCTTACCGCGGTAATATGGACTGTCCACCTCAATGATAGCCTCTGGAGGCTTCCTGATCGTACCATCAATTAAGATACACAGCTTGTGCTTTCCAGTCAATTGTTCCTCCCGCACCAATCCTCTTTTGACAATCACCCCAGAACACCCGGTGTCTCGTAAAATAGAGACCTCTTGTTTCCCAAGATATCCTACCGGCATTTTATGGTCAACCTTGGAGACCACTTCGCCCATCTTGGGGACTTTCTCATTACACAGAGCAGAAACTATTGGGATACTTGACCCATCCGCCAATTTAACCTGTAGATCAGTACTTTCTGATATACCGTATGTTTTTTCACTATTAGACAAGTATTTGCTTGACTTTCTTGATGCGAATTTTCAGATTCTTCTTCTGCCGTCATTGCTGCCATGGATCTGAGCGGTCTTTGTCTGTTTTGGTTCGACCTTGGTCTCTTGTTCAAGGGACAATTGAAACTTATGTGTCCAAACTCATTACAGTTATAGCACTTTATCCGCGATCCGTTTGAGCCTCCAGGATTTTGACCCCCATTGGATTCCAGGTTCCTTGGTGCATGAGGTGGGATATAGTGTTTTAAAACCTGCGACCTACGTCCGTGAGTGCTGACATATTTGTCCGCCAACTCAGCCATTTTTGTTTGCACAGTCATGGTTAGGTCTTTATTCTCCCAATTGCAAGTATTTGCCAACTGTTCGCGAATGAGCAAGTCTCTCAATTTGTCAAAGTCCTTCCCGATACCGCCTAATTCGACCCATCTATCAAAATAATGACTAATTCTGGCCAGAAACTGTATATAGTTTTCCCCATCCTTTTGGTCGCTCGCGCCTAAATTTCCTTTTATATCCTTCTTCTGTAATTTGGAATCTTTCACACAGGGCCCTTTTTAATGTGTCATAGTTTAGAGCATTCTCAGTGCTTAACCTAGAACATATTTATAAAATCAGGAGCATAAATGCATTAGGACTTTTTGCACTAGTCCTGTTTCGTGATCAATTGCATATTAGTAGAAAAGTAAGTTACCTCTATGAAGGAAAATAATTTAAATTATAAGTTCTGAGTGCATTACTTCTTTTGCAAAAAGTGATGTATGTAAAATATACAGTAACGTTTTATCTTCATTGAATTATTAATTCTCTTTGTTGATATTTAGGTATTTAACGAAGCCATCCATTGATATGGTCACCGTTCTCATGTAATGTAGTCATGCTACAGTAACAGTCACGTCTCAATTTCTTAACTGTGTAAATCTCATAGGGAATGTAGGCAAAGGTGTCAGCCTACAAACCTGTCACATCTTCCTATTTTTGTCAATCGATTACTTCATTCATTTTTCGGAAGATGAACTAGATTTAAAAATACGCTTCATAAAACCATGGCAGGTAATAGAGGAGGAGGCTAATCGCGACACTACTGAAACGAGATATGTTTGTAGCCGCCTATTCATTGCTAGGCTTATCGTAATTCACTTGTTTACGTCGTAAGAATAACCCTCCTTGAAGTTGCCTTTGAAGACTATTGTTTAGACGCGATCGACCTCCATGCTCGAGCGGTTTTGATGCCACTTGTTTATCATGTCTATAGTGGCCTTCCACGTGCTTCGGTCGGCTTCACAGAAAGGAATCAACCACGTGCAATGATGGCGTAATATATTGATTCAATATTACATTTTTCGGTCAACGGCGGTCACGATCATATCATCATAAATTGGTACGATATACGAATAAGTTTATTTTGAACTATGTCTGAATTACAGGAAATTGCAGGAAATTCATGAAAATGACCAAATTGTCGGACTCATTTCTTAAGAATTCACAGTTTGGGAACCAAATTTCCTTAAACAGAATGACGTATTCAATAATTCGTAACTTTCCGAATATACCGCCGATTTCGGTAGAAGTGTTGCTGAAATGTCCGTTTCCCTGAGATCTCTTTCTGTGGTGTAAACTATTATCACGCATGCTTACGAGGGACCAAACATCCATTGTCTTAATTAAGAAAATAGATGTTATGCCCCTCGTTCGCATGCGTGATAAAAGTTTACAAATAAAATCTAGAAACACTTTTAGTGTGATACGTACACGGGACGTCAACACCACTCGATTGTGGAGGTTGATCGCGGCTATACACATGTTTTGAAAGGCCGATTCAAGGAGGATTATTCTTACGATATACAATAGGGTGATAATTGATCATGAAAGAAAGGAATAGGATTAGAAATAGGGCGAATATGCGATTCAACTCCTCCTCTATTACCTGCCATGATAAAACCAATTACAATGTCATGGTTTGATGCACTCATCAAGGTCAATAGGGCAGTTTCAATCGGTACACACACTTTTTTTCAGGATTCACCCTGTGTAGTGTTGCCTGTACATCGAGATATAAACACGAGTCAAAAATATATCGTATGTGTTATATAATCATGTCTTTAATTCTTACTTTCACGCGAATTAATGCAATCTTACAATCGATGATATGTTATTTTGAAATACAATTTAAGATTAAAAGCAGGCTTGTCTCAGTTTCATGTGCTCATTTTAAGATACCAATTTATCCAAGTAGCTTTGCTAAATCTAAGTGCCTCGCTCTTTTGCAACAATAATGACTGAATAGATACATAATGAACAAAACACATATGAAATTAAATAGGTAATAACAAAATACGCCTACAATAACAACATTAAGACAGCACTTAGTTCCCCCCCCCCCCCCCCCCAAAGAAACAGGGATAATGGTGTCCCCTCTATAAACCTACCACACACAAACTCTTTAATTCTCAAATATATACGGACACATCCCACACTAAACAAACGAAAGTGAACATTTAAGTGGAAAAGTGTACTTTAGGTCCCAGATTCTGGACTGTTCGATACTGGAACACCATAAAACGTGTCATATGCATGAACATTTTCCCTTTCTGGCAGTAACATATATATTTTTGCTTTAAAGGTGGCATTATATGTTTAATATGCGGGAGTAATACATTCCAACCATCATCATCATCATTCGGCTGCGGAGCAGGCGACTACAAGTTTCCTCCAGCTTTGGCGATCTTGAGCCATTGCTGACAACTGACTGCGATTCAGCATGCTGTCCATATCTCCCAGAAGACACTGGATGTATTTAGTGAACGAGGTTCGTTGCCTTCCAGGTTTCCTTTTACCATGAGTTGGGACATACAATGCATACTCTCTGACAGGCTCATCATCAGGCAAGCGGAGTACATGGCCTATGAATTTCAGTTGACGAATCCTGGCTCTCTCCACAAGGGGTGCTGTCTCTGTCAGATTGTAGATCGTAGCATTTGGTACTCTGTCTATCCTCTTGATGTTCAACATAATGCGATAGCAGGATGTGCCAAATGAGTTGATTTTGTTTTCCATGTCTTTAGATATAACCCATGACTCACAGCCATACAGCAAGATAGTGACACAGGTTGTGTCAAACAGCCTAACTTTGGTGGAGATTGGAATGGTAGCACTTTTCCACAGGTGTTCTAATTTCCAGAAGGCTGTCCAAGCGAGAGCTTTCCGTCTCTTCAAGTCACTAGCACTTGATCCCATCATGGAGCCTAGGTATCTGAAGTTCGTCACATGATTAATGGGGTTTCCGTACACTTGAAGAGAAGGCTGTGGCTGACAGTTGAAAGTCATATACTCTGTTTTGGGTGCACTGATTATGAGACCAAGATCTGCAGCAGCATCAGCAGTTCTGGAGAGCTGAGACTGGGCCCGTGGTATTGATGACTCAAGAAGTGCGATATCATCAGCAAAATCCAGGTCGTTTAGAAATTTGGCTGGATACCTTCGTGATTGGCGAGGGCACGTCACAACTCCCGAATCAGCTCCAGTTGCCTTTCCCAAAAGGTAGTCGACAAGGATGATAAAGAGAAAGGGGGCCAAAACATCACCTTGAAGAAGTCCAGTTGTTACATCAAAGGGTTCAGAGATGCCTCCATCAACCATCACAGCACTGCTTGAACCACTGTAGAGTACTTGTACGGCGCTAACTAAGGCCTTTGGAATGCCATAATGACGCAATACCGAGAACATTACTGGTCTATTGATGGAATCGAAGGCCTTCTTGAAGTCCACAAAGGTGACTGTTAAGGGAAGTTGGTAATCCCTAAAACCTTCCATAATTCTTCTCAGGATGTGTATTTGCTGTGCACAACTGCGACCTGGTCTAAAGCCAGCCTGGTTCTTTCTCAACAAGGGATCTACATGTGGTCGGATTCGGTTAAGGAGGATCTTATTGTAGACTTTTGCAGCTATGGACATGAGTGATATACCTCTATAATTTGTCATCAGAGAAAGGTCACCTTTCTTAGGCAATGGGATGATAACATTGGTGAGCCACTGACGCGGAGGAGATAGAGTGGTATAAACTTCAGAGCACAGTTTATGGATGACGTCAATCATTTGATCACCACCTCCCTGAAGAGCCTCTGCTGTAATGGCGCAATCCAAACCTGCGGCTTTGTTGACTTTCATAGCTGCAATTGCTTTGGTGGTCTCCTCACGAGTAGGGGGGTCAGCACAAATGGGAAGATCTTCTTCTGCTGGGGGCGGTAGTTCGGATGGAATCACCCCGCTGTCATTGTTTAGTATAGAACTGAAGAAGCTTTTCCATTCTGTTAGAAGTTCTTCATCACTTGAAGGCGCTGTACCATCTCTCTTCTTGACCTTCATGTTTCGCCTAGTGTTCTTTCCTGAGAGTGTGTGAATGATCTTCCAGGTGGTTGTATAGTTTCCTTTAGCATCAGCTGATCTTAGCTCTTCCATCTGCTTATTGAGTGCAGCAGCTTCATCAGCTTTATAGGAATCATTGAGACTGGCATTCAATTTCCTCCATCTTTTTCTTGATTGTGGAGATTTCGATAGAGACAATTTCTTCTTGGCCTTATCCCTCTCGGTTTTGAGGTTGATAGTCTTGTCGGATACCCAGCTTGGTAGTCCATTGGGCTCTTTCTTGCCAACTACCTCCTCTGCAACTTCTCTGACAGCTGTTTCAAAGGACTCGTATCTCTGTGTGATATTTAAGGAGTCATCTGTCATGCTGAGTGCTTGGAAGCGGTTAGATAGCTCCAGCTGGAATTGTTCTCTTGTCCCCGGGTCCTGCAGCTTCTGCCAATTAAACCTGGGTCTCTTACAAGGCTTTCCCTTGTTTGTTCTCAAACTGGTAGCTAAGAGAATGCTAACGATGCGATGGTCTGAGTCTAATTCAACTGAGTTGTAGGCCCGGCAGTTTCGAATAGAGTTAACCCACTTGCTGTTGATCAGTATGTGGTCAAGTTGATGTTTTGAACCAGCTGGGTGCATCCAAGTCCACTGGCGATAACTTGGCTGAGGAAATCTTGGTTGGGCAGGTCGGAGATTATGTTCCTGGCACAGGTTCACTAGCCGTTCACCGTTGTCATTTGTCGAGTCATAGAAACAGTGCCCACCAACAACCATAGGGTGAGCAATGTGGCTCTCTGCTCCAATTCTTGCGTTAAAGTCCCCAAGAACAAGATGGATATCATGTTTCTTTACTTGGTCAAGATGTTCCATAAGAGAGGTGTAGAAGTCCTCTTTAACTGTCGCTGATGAACATTCAGTAGGAGCATATATGATGGTGATGCTTACATGTAGCTGAGGATTCCAACCATCAAAATAAATGGTGTAAACTGGGCTGTATATAACCGGTCAGTAGTCACGTATGCGTATTAAAGAATCCGTGGCTATGTATATACATTTTGGAAGCAGTTAATTGTAATATTGCGGTGATAATTCGGGGATATTTCTTGCAATATCTTTGATATAATATTGTGTTTATACTTTAGTTCTTATTTGAAATAAACTATTATTGTATTTCAAATCGGTTCGGTGCATACAATCACCATGCATCTGACTGTGCAATACAGTAGGGGTGCTCATGTTGGTGTATTGCCATAGCCATAATATATATGCTGCCCCCTACTGTCACCTTCGGGATAATATCATCTTGTTAGCGCTGACGGAGAATATATGCTGCCCTCTACTGTAAATATGGGGTTACTATCGCCCCGTATGTTGCAATACAAACCACTAACTATATTTAAATGATCATTTAATTACACTATGATTGAAGAGACTAATTTTAAAAATCCAGGTGAGGTGGGGTGGGGATGGAAGGGGGTATCCTTCATCCCTTGTTATACATGTAGGCTTGCGCCTATTTACAGTAAACGGGAGGTAAGTAGAACATTGGGTTCTCGAAAGTGTATTTTAACCAAAATTGGGTTCTCGAAAGTGTATTTAAACATTTGAACTTCGGATTGGAAATTACACCTTCTATAAACCATCAAAGAATTTAAGGGGGCATTTAAAAATACCAAAAACATTTATGATTGAATCAATACCACCCATATACTTCGAGAAAAGGCACCCAAAATATTCCGCTATTATGACAAGCCCCCCCCCCCCCCACCCTGATGCCCCCAAATGAAATTACAAACTCGATGTAGCCTAAACCTTTGTATACTAAAACAAATAGTCAAATATGCCGCCCCCCCCCCCCCCCCCCCCCGATGACCCCCACATGCGATGCCCTACATTTGACTAAATTTGCATGGACAACACGGCCGGGTGATTAAGAGTGCTCGCCTACGACGGTATACGCGGGTGTGCCGCTCTAATGGGTAGCTTTTTGAGCACAAAATCCCTAAACATGGGGTATGATTTTGTGCTAAAAATCCCTAAAAATTGGGTCACTTTTTACAAATGGGTCTATTTTCGCGTTGTTTGTGTCTATTTTCGCAAAAATTTGCAAACATTAGGTCTATTTTTCCGATAATTTGCAAACATTGGGTCTAAAATGAAGCAAAACCCCTAAAAATGGGTACCGTTTTTTCAACCCCCCCCCCCCCCCCCCCTTCGCCCCAATGGGGGTAGAGGCTGTGGCCTGTGATCAAGGGGGTGGTCATAACCGACTGTACAGTCATATCATAGACTGTCATTTCATTTCGGTGATGGGGACATCCTGGCAGGGGATGCCCCGGCTCTCTCAGCTGGGCCTGACCTCAAATGTATTAACCCTTAACATGCTTAACACCATTTGGCCTTATTTCCGGGGCGGCTGGGCTATACTATATAGTATTTTGTTTTGTTCAAATCAAATATATCCCTGTTTTTTTCTTCTTTTTTAATACCCGACTTTTTGTTGTTTGATGTCTGTGTCCGTGAGCTTGATTGACAAATTCTGTGTGACCTTTCCTCGGGTGGGGGGGGGGGGAGGGGGGGGGGGAGGGCACTCGCCTAAGCGGTGGCGGGGATAGTGCCGTTTAGTCGCTTTTGGCTGAAAAAACATAATGGGGTATGATTTTGTGATGGAAAATCTCTCTAAATAAAAAAGTGCCACACTTGCTACAGATGGGTCTATTTTAAAATCCTTACAAATGGGTATATTTTCGCGAATTGCGAAAATTAGGTCTTGTTTTCCACACAAACAAATCATATAAATGGGTCCAGATCTATTTTACAGATAATTTGCGAACGGGGTCTATAAATGAAGCAAGATCCTTAGAAATGGGTACCGTTCTTCCACAAATCACCCTTAGAAATGGGTATGTTTTTTATTTGAATCTCCTGCCGCACATCCCCGAACAAATCCAATTCCGGGGGCTAGTCCTCCTACCTCTGTGTTGTTAGATTGTTCTGCGCTTGTGCGGAAGAGCGCAATGCTGATCCCCTATCTTATACGTGACACTACTCTAAAAATGAAAGGTTCGCGGTCTACTGTCGGTTCCTTGTTTTTTTTCGTTTGCTAAACTCTTGTATTGCAATTGACGATGATCGAGTGATTTCAGGCATTTTAGAACATGCGGTATAAATATCGGATTGATGTTTGCGGTATTAAAGTAGAGCCTGGTTGGCGGTATCAAGGAGTTATGTGGTATAGTAGGCCTATAGGCTATAGCGTATATTTAAAGGTCGTATTTTGTTATTCGTAAACAGATGTACCCTGTGACGCACCCATGTAAAGTGACGGACCTTGACGCACCCTCCGTCATTTTTTTGACGGACCAAAGGCTGCCACTGACGTACCCTCCGTCAACACTTATTGGTAAACGACGCACCCACGACGCACCTCTCCCGGAGGTCGTATAGTGCGTCTTACAGCTGATAGGTGTATAAATAAAGAAGCAAAACTGACTAGTGCGACAAGTCATAAGTATTGAATTTGTTATTATCTACAATTTATAAATTGACTTGTTCTCTAATAATGTCATTAATTAATTATTTAAAGGAAATTCCAATTCTTCTGAACAAAATTATTATATTATATTCTTGTCAGAATTGTACTATTCAGGATGTTATATCGAGATATTTGGTATGGTTCTACACGAATGAATGTCGAATGGAACTGCCGATCAGACTGAACACCTACATCGTCAATTGAGCCGGTATGTTACATAGTACACATCACCCATGTTTTAGTATCTCACATAACAGCACAGTTATTTTTCTTTAAACTGATTTACAATTCCAAAGAAGTGCTCATCCATATTACCAGGGCATATACACCACAGGCACCATGTCCACTGTCACTATAAGCCGTATATCCATTCATTTAACTTTACACACTTGGTTTACACCCAAAATACCAGCAACACGCGGTTCTGGGGGTTTTCAACACCAGACCAAGGAGTATATATAATAGGAGGGGACACTTAGCTCATTTGCATATTTGCTCATTAATATGATTAACCCCGTGAACCCAGTCAAAGGTCGCCTCGAAGAGTCGAGGGGACTTTTCTATTGTTCTCTAACGACAGCGTTGGGACAGCGCATGAAGTTTCTTGTACAGAGTTGGCGATGAGCGATTGAGAAGTATAACAAAAGCATACATAAACAGATCGTAACATGAATAATGCAATGCAACAGGTCACACAACGTTCAGTCGAGCGACCGTATAAACAGTATACAAGATGCCATTTATTGTGTTCGAAATGTCAACGTTTTTACCATTCTTTCCAAAATAAGGAGTATAATCACATTACAAACACATTTTGTGCAAGAGTAACATATAAATATGGTTTAAAATATCAAAAATGGCACGATAAAAATCCGTTCGTTATAAATAAAAGAATCAATGGTTAAATAATAAAACTGACACAATTACACTCGTCGATCTCTGTGGCGTGCATACGTTAGCCATATCGTTTGCAATCGGCAATCACGGGTTCGAATCTCCGTGTATTCGTTGTTGTTTTCTATTTTTTTATTTAAAAAAAAAAATTAAACTTGATTGTGGATGTATGTAACATCATTTTTATGTCAATTTTTATAATTTATAAAGGCCGCCAATGCTTTTATAGTTTTTTTCTATTCTTTTTTTAATCTATTTTCCTATCTATCATTTATCTCTGGATTTATTTAACTTTATAATCTGAACAAATTAAAATGCGTAAAACAATATATTATTGCTCGATAAATAAGTGATTGAAGTTGAGTTCACTTTGATAATGATAGCAACACTTGTTGTAAAACCATTTTACCAGTGTGCCCAACCATTTCTCCTTTGCACACTTTGTTTAAAATACATTCAGATATGTCATTTTTATAGCTTGTTATAGCTAGGCTAATATACAACTGTAAGCTATTTGGATACACAAAGCAAACACATTTCCAAAACAGGCCATAGCCAATCGTACAACATGAGAAAGGAGACCGTAATACCAATGTTAAATCTACCATGATTACCATTTTTTTTAAATCTGTACAACCGATGAATTTCTAGAAAATCTTTGGTACAACTTCATTTCAAGAAAGTTAGTTCTTGTACCAAATTTAGCTAGCTTTAATAAACGAATTGGGAGACGCCGCAATATTCATGTCGAAATATATGTGGAAAGGCAATCAGACAACTATTGATAGACGCGGTCAAGTCTTGTACCTTTGAAGGGTGAGTACGGGCACGTATGAGTAAAGTGGATTCCCTCTATAATGAACCAAAATTTTAATTTCAGTGCCAAAGATCTTGAAAAAGGTTACAGGGGACATTCTCGCTTCGACGATGCTCCTATGCGTAGGTCAACTGAAAGCCCGGTCCGATGGTAGACTCCGAATCTCCAGAATCTTAGGAGATATGTACACATTTTCTCATAATACTTTATGCTGCTACGCTTCCAATCATTAGATGGTTATAGCATATGCACGGCGCAAAGTGCACGGTGTCTTATTTAGGCCCACAGGCCGGGCGGGCTAGAGAAGTGCTCAGAACCGGGACTACACTCATCTTTAAAAAAATTAAACACCGGATTCTACTGTCGCTCTACGGTCGTATAGTCCACCCCCTCACCCCCTCCCTATGTCCCTGTTTAAAGCTGGCTACGCCACTGATTCGCGCATGTTGGATGTGCCGGCCCGCCGCGCGCCAGTGGTCCGCATTGCGGCGCGTTATTGGTCACTCTCGATCATAGTTCGGCGTGGCCCCTCGCTACACGGCTCGATCCTCATGGCGGCATTATTATCACATCAAACCACTTCTGGATGTTATCATCAATCAATGCATTGTCGGCTGCTTTAGTCAAAATTAAATATTATATACCAAGGGATATACAACTGTCACTGGATATACCCACTTTGCCTATCTGTGATATACCATTGAACCGTCAACGCCTGAATCTGTTCCGTGAACTTTTCCTGATTGGGCTTTTCCACCCCAAACTGGCCGGAGCCCAGGGGTTAGATCTACGGTTGATTAGCGCATTACAAGAAGTTGTGACACTTGCCATGCAGCACATACTCATTAGGCATTTGTCCACAATTTTAGTGGACAAATCCAAAGCGATCGGACGCATGCGTAGAAAAAAAATGTTGTCCCCTTGACTCTCCAGAGGGCCTTTTCGATATTCAGACGATGGCGGACATAGGTTCGTGTGACGAATATTCTAGGTGAAATTCGATGTGGGAACGCTCGGACTGTAGGGAACGATGATATTTCTGACTTCAACAGCGCCAGGGCATCGTTCGGGGACCGTTTGATTATCACTCAGGTCGTGTCAGTATGAAATTAGGTAAAACACTCCGACATAACATTGAAATCAACGGAGATTCAAAGATTACGGCCGTTCGTGTCCACTATGGTCTGGTACTTTTCATTTTCGACTTCACAAATGACGTATATTCATTGATATGATTATTCATTGTATATTCATGACCGTCTATGCTTTCGGCGATTCGAACAATACAGTGTCAGGCGCCTGACCAGACGCCGATATGTACGAACATGCAATTCGCAATGCATACATCAGTTTACATTACATTGGTTACGGGCTAGAGGTTATGTTATCAGCTTTGTTGTACACTACGCTCATTGCATTGCGGGACTCACATACACACCTTTAAAAATCTAACCATAACATACACTCTCGAATGCAATCCCCACACTTTGCCACACACTGATTGTAATAGGTATGGTATTCTATTCTTAAATGTGAAACTCTGTTCTTAACAAACGCTTAAATAAGCTATCCATTATGTTCCATACATTGCGATATAGTTTTTGAAAGGTAGACCGGCCATGAAGCTAGATCATACATTATAAGTCTTGCGAATTAAATGGACAACCTGGATCACGTTGGGACCCAAATGGCAGTCTACAGTCTTGTCAAATATGTTCGACTTTTAGCCCCCGTTGGGCTAATGTTTAAAACTAAAATATGCTCTAGGGATATTATATCGTAACTTCTCTCGACATTTGAAATTTTGTTTTTTTGCAAAATCTGAAGTAGTTTAACAAATCTAGTCAACTATAAAGCTGGTCCTTCCCTGATTGGACCTGTAGTGCAACTGATTTGCTGCCCTCGCTGGCTGGGAAGGGTGGATGTTATCAGATTGCTGTCTGTCTCCTTCACAGGAAGTCACCTTTGTTTATGCTCCATCTGAAATTGATTGGCATGGGACAACTTTTATTTTCACCTGTGTTCTGCTATGAAGAGCTGTAATTCCTGTATGTTATGCTTTTTAGCATAAACATTGTTATTGCATTTTAGAACTGCATGTTTGTTTTTTGTGTTTTTTTGTGTGTTTTTTGTAGGTTTTTTTGGAGGGGTCTGTTTATTGAGCTAAATCTTTGATGGTGTGAGATTCCGATCCATGTGCATCCTAAATTGGGCGGCCATGTTTGCTAGATGTTGTTATCTTTTGCATGTTTTAAACTTACCTTTTCAAGAGTCACAGAAGCATGAGTTGGTGGAAGTAAATGATTTGGGGTAGAAACTGAATAAAGAGAGACCAGACAATGCATGATTTTGTGAAGGAAGGTTAAATTTGACTACATTTTGGTAATCTTTCCATCCCTGGTTGAGCTGTTTTGGGGACAGTGGGTTGTACTTGTTTCTTTATTTATATAAAATTGGAGGATCCCATTTCCTCTAGTCCATTCAGGTGAAACTTGGAGGACAACTTTCCCCTTTGTTTAAATAAAATTGGAAAGGATAGATTTATTCTGGTTTGTTTACAGACATTTATAATTTGTGAGTCTGATTATGTGATCATTATTCATTGTGGTGAAGTGAAATGTAGAACGGTAATTAAAATTGTGAGCTTCCTAAATTCGTCATTTCTCCATGTGTCTATAGCTAGTGTGGACTTAGGTATTTTTGCTTCAATTTATAATTAGTGGTGAAATCTTTGGTATTTGACACTTAGGGAAAATATTAATGCGCTACCATTGACATTCCATCCGTCACCCTCGGCCCGTTACAATAGCACTAGTTCTTAAAACTAATTCAAACATTGAATTTTTAACAACATAAAAGCCTCTTAGTTCCACCCAATAATTGGCTGATCCAACCCTCATTGACCGTATGCTCGGGAAACTTGAGGATGGCCAAAATGCAGTATACTGTATTGTCACTTGACTTGATGACTTGCTACATGAATTGACTTTCAGCCCAAATTAGATTCATTTTTAAAACTAAAATCTGCTCTAGGGATGCTATACCCTTTTTCGAAATTTGAACTTTAGATCTTACAAAATCTGAAATATCACTAGTTGTTATATCAAATTAAAGTTCAAAGTTTGATATTTTTAACACGAACACTTTCAAAAGTCTCTCTTTGGGCGTCTAGTTCGACCCAGCATATCATCCAATGAATGAGACCAAGCCTAGAGCCTAGGGCTATGCTTGAAAGAGCTTGAAATGGTAGGGTAGCAAGTGCCCTGGAAATAAACAAGTGGAGGATCCAATTTCCTCTAGTCCATTCAGGTGAAATGTGGAGGACAACTTTCCCATTTGGTCTTAGGAACTGGCCTCAAGTTTGATTACCTTTTCCAATGTCAGTGCCCTTTGTTATATCCCTTTTCGACAGGCAAAACAGTAACGACAGATTGTATGCACATGTGTCACGCTCGTCAAATTGGTTGGAAAAAAAAAACCTACCAACCGACCGACCCACAATTTTTTTCTCTATCGAGGGCAACCAAACATATTATTTTGTTTGGCCTTACTTTGCAAGGAAGAGACCAAATATTTCTCAAATTGATTCCATGTGGGAAGACGCTCGTAATTGATGGTATTGTCAATTGTTTCAGATTAAAGATGTTTCATACACCACGGGTTGTTAACTAATATTCGGTTTTGTATTAATATCTTTACCTTAAACATTATTTATATCATATTTAGATGCTTCGTTTAATACAACTTCAATGTGTGTTCATTCAAGCATTATAACACCGGCGTAGTAATGGGTAGTAATAGCCCGTTCCGGTGTTGCTGTGAACACGTGCATTATGTGCGCCAAAAATCGTTTCGATGGAGAAACTCATCTTAAAAATATCAGGCATAATCTAAAGGGGAACTTATTCTTGTTGAATTGTGATTAAGTGGGTAAATACATACCTGAACACTTCAGCTGAATGAGTATATCTCTCCTTAGTTAATATTCCATTGTAACATCCATCCAACACAGATTCATAGATTGCATAATATTCCGACATTTTATAAAGACATGCTGACATCCTATTTGATTTTGTTATGCCTGAAAATATTGGGTCATCTTCAACAATGTGTATGGAATAACCAAAATACTTGTATCAATCATAAGCCTTTTTATTAAAGAATTTGTCCAGGTGTGGTATGAATATGATTTCTGATTTATATTATACAAATGGTATAATTGTTCGTTTGCCTTGAGTTAGAACCCCTTTGTGTGACATATGCTAAAAATGCACAAATCACATGGATTTTGCTTAAAATATGTTTAGCATTAAAACTATACATAGGAGTATAAGGCAAGTATACATTTCCTGAAAGCATACCAATTTCCAAATCTCACAATGACAATATCAAGGTCATTATACAGGGTGGGTAGATAATATATAGGGTGCAAACATCAAGAAATGCACTAAAACTAAAAATACAAAATTTGTCACTGGTCATTTACATACCTTGAAGATAAAATTATAATTTATTAATCTGCATAATTCAAACGTATACACTAGTATTACAAAGAAAAATGTTGCCACCTTTGTCTTTAGTTATAAAGGACACCTTGTACAGGGTGGTCAACATTTGTAACACTATAAGTATGCGAAAACGTATTTCTGAAATAAAGTTAACCGTTATCATAATTTAGTGTCATAATACATTTTAAATTGACGTTTTGTAATAATATCGCACCAAACACAAACATATGACCAATAATTACCATATTATACAGGGTGTAACAAGCGAAATGCACATGTATGATCGAGTCCTCAATCAACGCGTTTCTTTACTTTTTGATTTTATTTTGATGAAAGCAATGATAATTAAATAAAACACACATGGTTGCCTGTTCGAGAACGGATCAAATAAAAAAACTCTACTTCTGACATGGAAAGGTTTAAACAATATGGCACCTTCTTATATAACCGACCTTCTCTCTCCATATACCCCTACTCTCAGTCTAAGGTCATCAGAAAAGTGCTTACTATCAGTTCCACGAACAACATCCTCTTTCGGTGATCGTGCTTTTTCAACCGTTGCTCCAAAACTTTGGAACTCTTTACCCATAGATGTTCGTCATTCAAATTCTCTCCATCGGTTTAAATCAGGACACAAAACATTCTTATTCAATTCTACTTATGACTGCTACTATCAACTGTTTTGATATTTACATTTTGTTTGCCATGCTATTGTTATTGATTTTGCATATTCAATTTGTAATTTAAATTGTTTTTAGTCATATTTTTGAGCACGGACCAATTTTTGTTTGGATTTTGTTCAGCGCAAGTTTGTTACAGATCATGTTTTTTCTGTGATTTCCACTGTACTGTATTGTGTTCTTGTTTGTTCATTGCGCCTTGGATTAGAACTTGTTTCTAGATAAATGGCGCATTATAAATGCTTATTTATTATTTATTATTATTATGGAATGATCATGTTACAATTAGAAATGTTGCCTGGATATACATACTAAATTTAATATGGCCAATAACATCATATACAGGATGTTACAAAATAAAGCACATGCGATCTAACGGAGCGCTTATTTTTTTAAACAATCTATTTTCTTCAGTTTACTGCCATAAACATGTTTGAGCATGGGTAAAATCAATTAGTATTCGGTAATTGTGCAAGATGCAATGTAAGTACTTTTGTCCGACAATGATCAACGGACTATTAACAATGAAACCGATGGACTCAAGCCCCCACCCCCTTTCCACATCTCGCTACGCGCCGTCAAAATTGATAAAGATGTCACAAATGCTGGACAAATTTCAAGATTGCGCGCATGCAATATGCATACCGTGTAGTATCGATTGGGAGGTTAAAGCACGAGATGTACACGCGGGCTTTTTGAAATCACTCGGCATGCATGCAGTAGAGCGCAGCCAGTAGGGAGGTCACGCTGCATGTCACATTTTGTTATACGCAAGAAAACAATAGAGTATCAGTGACTGCAATATTTGCTAGAAATAGCTTCGGAAAATGGTCTATTTGGGCTTCTCAAAATCTGAGAAACGTGTTAAAAATCATGTAGAATTATAGAGGAGGGTCAATAACATCTGCAGAATAGTAAAATGTATAGTTTTAAATACGTTTGGTGACCAAATTTATGTCGTAAAATGTTGGACAATTCACGTTTTGAAAATCCGTGGTCTTCAAAATTACAGGAGTCCTAACTCATTCTAAACCTTACCAAATCATGAAATGAACCCTCGTTTACAAAAAAAAAGTCCGTGTACGTATTGCTCTATCTGCTTGGAGATAGCGAAGACCACGGAAACCTCATAGCTTTATACCACGGAATGAAATCTGCCATAGACATTACATGCGAATATCATCGTACAGATTTGCACAGCAGACCTCTGTGAAGGGAGTGTTGACAATACTGCCCTACCATGACAAAAGGGAGTAATGGACACTTTTTTCAAAATGAGTTTTTCTATACTAAATGATAGAAATAATATTGATACACAATTCTATCATAGCAGGAACCCTCAAAAATTCTTAATTAATGAGTAATTAGCATATTAAAAAGGAAGCATTTCCCTTTTTACCAAATAAACCACGACAAAAGGAAGTAATGGACAACAGGAGATACAAGATACAAGGCAAATCATGTTTTTTTGTAAGAGCCTTAAAAAGTGATAAGTGATGTTCTGTTAATGTTATATCAGTTTAATGTCACATTTAGTGTACATTTTTGAATATGTTGCAGAATTTTTTTACCAAAACATGTTTTGCCTCATAGCTCTAAACTTTCCTGTTGTCCATTACTTCCTTTTGTCATGGTAGGGCAGAATAGCATGACAATAGCAAGGTCGTTTGACTATTGTGTTTGTGCATGTTTGCGACGACTGACCCCGTTTAACAATCTTCATAGCTTTCATAATAGGGCTTGGGTGACCTAACTATTGACTGAGCGTGCATACCTTGTAATTTGTAAACTGTCATTTGTCTGGTTATAGCAAAGTAAACATACCACACGTACAGAATGTAACAATATTTATACTGTTTCACTCCATGAAGTGGTTAATTAATTTTAAGATATTCTGCACAAGTGTATGAATTGTTATCAGTATAAATAAATCAGTCAGTATACTACTAATCGGTACGCAAAAGCCAATCTCTCTGACATTCTATCTAGCATGTATCGTCAATGAGTGATGTGAATGAAGTATTTCATTGCGTGTCTGTGAGATTAGCTTCTCATCTTCTGTGATTCCTCATCCTCCTCCCCAACACTCCTGTTTACTCCTCACAGCCCGATCTCTCTGACATTAAACCTAGCATGTATACTGATAATCAATGAGTGAAGCGAATGAAGTATTTCATAGCTTGTCTAGAGATTTGCGCCTCCTCCTCCGGTTCCTCCTCCTCCTCCTCCTCCCTAAGCACCCGTTGATCAATTATTTGCTCCTAATTGAAACTGAAATAGACATTATTTTGTGGATGGTATGGAAAGAATATTTGTTGTGCTTCGTAATGACACCAAATTGGTTATTTTATGACGAGTACAGAAACGGTGATACCATAAACATCATTAAAAGTGTAAAAAATATCACACCTCTTCAAAATACGGGGTTCCAATTCGTGGCACACGACCAATTATTCCTTTTGATGTATGGATTAAAATAGGGGTAGCTACTAAATATTACATGCATTGGAGAGACATTGTTGATGATATTCCAGCTTCTAGGAAGCACGATTTTAAACTGGGCTTTATAAGGGACCTTTGTAAAAAAAGGTTTTATATTGATGCATGAGAATAATGAGTCTAATATTGACAATATAAATGACATCCAAAATCAACTATTGTATTCTTGTCCAGAGAATTCAGGAGCCCCCTACATCCCAGGTGAAATACAAAAATGAGCCTAATGTGTTTGACAATAAATGGAGTAGTTTTTACCTTATGCCGTTCAAGGCATGTCATGATGTTAGGACAAGGATTTTCCAATACAATCTTAATTTGAATTGCTTAAGAGAGCGTGCCTGAGAAAACCAAATGGTGGGCGGAACATGAAGGTTGTCAGATTTTGCTCTTTTTTGGTTTAGTATATGTACTTGATGAAATATTCATGCTGACAAGGTTTGAAAATTCTGGCCCCTATAGCTTGGATTTTGTGCCCCATCAAGTTTTAGCCCCTTTTAAGCCCCAAAATCTCCCAAAATAGCATATAATTGCCCATTTTTGCATAATGTTCATACTTGTAATCTTGATGTCCATTGTCAAATTATTTTTTAATCGAGTTAAAATATTGTAAGTACATGGGCTTAGTATTGTGAAGATCAAACCACATTTCACTTAACTCCTTCTTCCTCACCAGGGGGGTCCCACTTAGGACCCCCCTCAAATATCTTGATGTTTTATGTAAAAATGGGGCTATCTTCAATCGCTTGCAGGAATTTATCCCAGCAGTGAATTAAAATAACCTGATTGTAGTCTCATAGCATGACACATTGGCTATCAAAAACTATTCAAACTTAGCTGGGGAAATGTGTCTGGATACTGAAAAACATAGTGTTTCTATATAGTAATTTTTAATATTTTCTAAAACAAGAACACATATTAGTCGGGTATAAACAGGGGTTACAGTACACCCCCTTCTCCCCAGGACTCCCCCAAACCAACTTTTTTTACTTACTTTCATGGTTCTAAAACATATTCAGAATGTTACCAAAAATAATTTTGCTATGCTAAGGGATTATTCAAGATGGCGTCCAAAATGGCCGCCAGAACTGGTCAGATCTCATAAAATGACATATAGCAATCAAAATGTATGGTGAAAGTATAGTTTTAATAGTGGGATGTATGCATAAGACCACTACACTCTCATATCCAGAACGTTTGCTTTGTTGACACACCTAAATCCAAGATGGTCACCAAAATGGCCGCCAAAAATTGTAAAATTTCATAAATTGGCATAATATGAACCAACATGCAAGTTTTAACGATGGGGTGTATGTGTTAGACCACTAGTAACTCATGTCCAGTATTTCGCTTTGTTATCATAGTTAAAAATCCAAAATGGCGCCCAAAATGGGTCCCAAAATGACTAAACCAATTTGGAATTCAGTAAAATGGGATAATATCAACCAAAATGTATCATGAAAATATAGTTTTAATGATGGGATGTATGTATTAGACCACTAGTAACTCATATCCAATATTTTTTGATTTGTTAACATACTTAATAATCCAAAATGGCCACAAAATAGGTCCCATAATGACTGAACTAATTGTCGGAATTCCATAAAAGGGGATAATATAACCAACATGTATGATGAAATTATAGTTTTAACATTGGGATGTATGTATTAGTCCACTAGTAACTCCTATCCAGTGTATTTGCATTGTAACAATGTACTTTAAATCCAAGATGGCCACCAAAATGGCCACTGTAAATGTAAATATAGTCTACATGAGTGTATGGTAATCCAAAATAGATTGTGAGTGTATATTACATCAAATTCACCAACTAGTATGTTCTAAACTGATAAGGCCCACCACTGTGACAATTCTGATTCTGTATCACTTTCCAAAATGGCTGCTAAAATGATTAATTTGATATTATATGACCTAAAACAATTGTTTTGTAAAACTATGTAATACCAATACCCCCAAATCTAATGGGACAGCATTCACTATATGTCTACGATAAAGCCTAGTGGCTGTAGATCTGATCATACATGTTGATTCATATGCCAATTTATAGAATGTTAACATTTTTGGCAGCCATTTTAGCGGCCATCTTGGATTTAGGTGTGTTAACAAAGCAAAAGTTCTGGATATGAGTGTCTAGTGGTCTAAATACATACATTCCACTTTTAAAACTATACTTTTACAATACATTTTGATTGCCATAATATGGCGGCCATTTTGGACGCCGTCTTGAATAACCCCTTAACGTACCAAAATATATTTGGTAACATCCTGAATATGTTTTAGGACCATGACAGTAAGTCAAAAAGTTGGTTTGGGGGAGTCCTGTGGGGTGGGTGGGGTGTACGGTAATCCCATACCCGACTAATTTTCTTATTCATAATATCCATGTAGATGATGATGCCTAACACATCATTCTTGGTCCCTCTGATATCAAGGCTGCTGTAGTTGTGCATGGTTTGCCAAAGATCAGTATACTATAAGTAGACCTAGCTGGTCCACACAAATTCTAAATATTGTTTGTGTGACATCTCATTCACCATCTTGTTATTAAAAAAATAGGGACAGCGGTCCCAAATAGGTCGTCCGTTTATATGGGTAGATTAAAAACAAGGTGGATCTCAAACCACAGGCATCTAGAAAGAAAGAGGTTAGACCGCTAGCGGATCCAGGATATAAAAAATAAAATAAACATCCTGGAGTTTGGTTGCAATTGTACCTGTTTAAATGTAATTAATTTTACATATGCAGCTAATTTTACATCTTGACCTCATATGACCTTTGACCTTGGTATGTGACCTTTGACCTAATTAACATATGAATATTTCCATGTTGCATCCATGACCCAAGTTTGGTTGCAATTGGTCATTGTATGGAAAAATGAACAAGAGACCAAAAAAAAGAACAAGAGACAAAAAAGTGTACTCAATTTTACATCTTGACCTCAGATGACCTTTGCCCTTTCTATGCGACCTTTGACCTCATTAACATATGCAGGTTTCCATGTTGTATCTATGACTGAAGTTTGGTTGCAATTGGTCATTGTATGGGAGCTAATTTTACATCTTGACCTCATATGACCTTTGACCTTGGTATGTGACCTTTGACCTAATTAACATATGAATATTTCCATGTTGCATCCATGACCCAAGTTTGGTTGCAATTGGTCATTGTATGGAAAAATGAACAAGAGACAAAACAAAATGATCAAGAGACAAAAAAGTGTACTCAATTTTACATCTTGACCTCAGATGACCTTTGCCCTTTCTATGCGACCTTTGACCTCATTAACATATGCAGGTTTCCATGTTGTATCTATGACTGAAGTTTGGTTGCAATTGGTCATTGTATGGAAAAGAAATGGACAAATGTAATCAATTGTACATATGCAGCCACTTTTACATCTTGACCTCAGATGACCTTTGACCTTGGTATGTGACCTTTGACCTCATTAACATATGAATGTTTCCATGTTGCATCTATGACCGAAGTTTGGTTACAATTGGTCATTGTATGGAAAAGAAATGGAAAAATGTAATCAATTTTACATATGCAGCCATTTCTACATTTACATCTTGACCTCAGATGACCTTTGACCTTGGTATGTGACCTTTGACCTCATTAACATATGAAGGTTTCCATGTTGCATCTATGACCAAAGTTTGGTTACAATTGGTCATTGTATGGAAAAGAAATGGACAAATGTAATCAATTTTACATATGCAGCCACTTTTACATACATCTTGACCTCGGATGACCTTTGACCTTGGTATGTGACCTTTGACCTCATTAACATATGAAGGTTCCCATGTTGCATCTATGACCGAAGTTTGATTGCAATTGGACATTGTATGGAAAAGAAATGGACAAAACAAAAAGTGTATACCAAATTGTTGACAGACACAACAGACAGACACAGACTGACACAGACTGACTGACGAAGCATGCTGCCATAAGGTTTCTTCCTACGGACGACCTAAAAATGTGGTAGCCCAAATAGTAGGCTATTGCCCCAAAGTTAAAACACATGTTACTAGAAGAAAATTAGATAAGATTAAATCAAACTAGAAAGTGATGCATTTCCCATCTATCTATCTATGAGACTAACTTTTGCCCTAGTTATTTTATTGGGATAATGATGGGAATTGTGCCTCTACTATATAGAAACAATTTGTTCTATTGCATCTATAGATATACATTTATATCAAGGGTGATAATGTATATTCAATTGTCATAGTCCAATTGTTATAGTCCCTATAGTAGAATATCTATTATAGCACACACCACCCATGGATCAGTCATCCTCCCGTTTGAAAAAAAATACTATAAAATAGAAACACTTTTTTTACCCTTAGGCAATTCCACATTTCCAGTATGATTGACACTAGGATCAATGTATTTAAAACTAATGATGTAAAAAATTGATTGACGTAGGCTATTTGTATTTGAACCTGACCTATTCTAAGCAAACTATTGTGTCTAATTTATATTACTATACAATCTAGAAACACTGATTGCTTCAAAAGACCGTTACCTTTGATTACACAAACCTTTGCTTCAATTCTCTGATGTGAGAGACTTTGGAATAAAGCTATCGCTGCTCAGAAGCAGCAATGTATGGTTTAAGTAACCTTTTAAAATCAAAACAACAATATCTTATTTCAAAACACTTCAAAAATATTTTCTGTCTAGAAACAATCATTTAGATACAAATATAAATATATTCTTAAAGTCTGTGACCTGTTTGATTGAATTACATTCCTGTATTACAACAATTTCTCAAATAAATCATATATATTCAATTGTTTAAAAATGTCTACAATGCCTTATAGAAACACTGCATTGGGTGTATCTAGAAACCATTTCCCCAGAACAGATTTACGTTTTCTGAAGAGACAAGTGATTTAGCTATTCGGCTATGAAAGAAATTTTTCAATTCACTGCTGGGATAAAATCCTATTCACATTTAAAGATTGCCCCTTTTTCGTCACAAAAATCAATGCCTCGTAGGGGCATTTTTTTCTGTGACCCCCCTCGTAATTCAGAATGAGGTGAGTGATTTTTGGTTGAATCTACACAATACCAATGCTGTATATCAATGATATATGGACTGGATTCAAAAATCAGTTGATGCAAAGAATCCCACTTTGTGCCTTTAGAAACAGAGACAATTTAAACAATTTTATATGATTTTATGGCTCAAAATGGGGCTAAAATGCTATGGGGCAGAAAATCCAAGTCAGGGGGGTCAGAATTTTCAAACTTTGTCAACCTGAATCTTTCATTAATTGTACCCAGCAAACTATATATGAGCAATATTGGACAACCTTAATGTTCCTAGATTTTGTCATATCATCCTATTCTCTCAGGCATGCACTCTTAAGGCCAAAAAAAAAAGTTTGTCTCAGATGACCCGCGCGCATTCCCGAAACCGCCCGCGGTAGGTTTTTTTTTTTTTTTTTTTTCAATTTTTTTCAATTCCTTTTTTCAATTTTTTTTTCAATTTTTTTTTCAATTTTTTTTTCAATTTTTTTTTCAATTTTTTTTTCTTCTTCAATTTTCTCAAAAAAATCTTGCAACATCCAACTTTTTGACCAAACAAATGACGATTAGGTCTAAATTGAAGAAGAAAAAAAATCCGCAGACCGCATTAGATTTTCAGTCTCTCATGTCATCTGAGACAAACCTTTTATTTTTGTTGGCCTAATGACTAATAGTAGATTAGTTAAGATGAAAATTGTGGATAATGTGAATGGCAGTTTATGCAATAACTTCCCCGAGACGTTAAAGCATATTTTTTTTAGGATTTTACTTATGCCATTAACATCTGGGACGAATTTCAGAAATGGTTTGATATCAATATGAATATTAATATTGTTCTTGACTACAAGGAAATACTGGTTGGCATTGGCACAGGAGGAGACTGTAGTGCATTACTTAACTTATGCTTAATACTTATCAAGAAAAATTCCATTATAAACTTGAAAAACAGAGCTCTAGCAGCAATAACACAATGTATAAATTCATTGATAAATTGACAAACTTAGAAAGGTTCTGTGAAGAGGAAATAATTGTATAACTGTATACTTATTGGTGTGCTTCATTCATGTTATCCAGGTTTGTACTGTATGTTTTGTATGTATTATTGTAACTTTATATTGATGTGCATATGTTTTGAGCATCAATAACACTGACTTATATGTCTAGATATTTCCGATAACGCTGACATAGCGTACAAATACAGTTTAACTTGTCGGACCCGGTACCATTTGTTGTTGTTGTTGTTGTTGTTGTCTTTTTTCAATGCACCTATAGATACACGATAGGTTAAGCAAAATATTACTTTGGGGTCAGCGTTATCGTCAAAAGAATAAATTGATCTGGTCTTGAAGCGTACCCGGCTCTGCCGATTCTACACTTACACAGACATTTTCTTTAGCCCAGTACCATGGTACCTACAATTAAGGAAAAAAAGGTTGGCACACTTTGTCCTAATAACGAAAAACAAACCGCCCCTCTCCCCGGAGGCAATGTTGATCCGAGTCATATTATCAGAAGCCTTGGTTCCCCAACATTGATTGATGGGGGGTGGGGAAGGATATAAGAAAGAGGGAGACTTTTGCTTTTTATTAAACAGTGCTGTTATGTCCCAAGTCTGATCTCAATTGCGAGCACAGGGATAGTTGTAATAAGTTGCGTCAAGTGTGCCAACTATTATTTTCCTTGATTGTAGCTACCAGTACCTGTGCAGATATTGTCTGTGTAGTGCCTGTATAGTGCCTGTACCGGAACCGTAATGTAGTGCTATGCAAGCACAATCCTGACCACCGACAGAAGCCTCACAATAGAACCTTATGTATTGGTCATATATGTCACTGGTACTTTAACCAGGGAGGTGTAGGAACAGTACTTGTCAAGGTACTAGCAATTGAGCAACTATAGTCGAGCATAAGAACATGACTGTGAAATAAGATGATTCAGCCGTGTAGGCAAAGCGAAACCTACTAGAAGCCTTAATTGCGAGACTTCGTTCTTTCCTTTTCTACACACAGAAAGGAATTGTATATATTCCTAAGTCAACTAAGCCGGAAAGAGTCCGAGAAAACGCCGACGTAAGTTGTTGCTATTGTAGTTCCTTGTTTTTGTTGATGTTTATTCTAATTTGTTTATTTTTAATTCTTCAAGCAGTAATCTGCCTTGAACAGCCGTAGTAGTGTTTCTTAAAGGGGCACTAAGAGATGGATTGGAGGATGCGCCCTCAATTATGATAAAAACTGGGATTAGTATATTTTTATAATTGTATTACATGTATGAACTTACACCTATAAGGATTAAGAAAAATCAGCCCTCTATGTACAAGAAAACGTCGATTCAAAAAATGCTCGTCCCGGTTTTAAGTCCGACAGTATCCCCCTGCAGTACGCGTGATACATAACGCGAACCATATTTGCATAGAGGGCGTTTTTCAATAAATAGCGATGATATTGTTTTAATCAAGTTTTGCTGTGTTTTTGCTAGTAGAAACAACAGTAATGGCCATTTTTAATGTTCATCTTTAATTCTGAAGTAAATGTTTAAACATTTAAAATTTTCAACACCACTTAATGTGCCTTTAAGGGGGGTTCACGTGCTAATTGGCACATTTTCGATCTCAATTTTGAGTATCAAACTTACGTGGAAACCTATGACAACCATATCACCATAACGAGGAAGTCACAGAGAATTTCTTTTTTTAACATAGTTGCTATGGTAACCAAGCAAGGCTCCTGATTGGTCGAAACTAAGAACAAGCCTAACTCAAAAATGAAACATCCATTTACATCCATACTTGACACATATAATCAACTAGTAATTCCACATGGCACCATTTTTTTAATTTGTACTTCCGGTTGCCATGGCAACCAAATATCCAGCCAATCGTTTCGAAACGTGATTCAAATTTGGAAAATAAATCAAAAAATCCGAAAACAGGGTGCCTTGCGGAATTACTAGTTTATTATATGTGTTGATTATTGATGTAAATGGATGTTTCATTTTTGAGTTAGGCTTGTTCTTAGATTCGGCCAATCACAGCCTTGCTTGGTTACCATAGCAACCATGTTAAAAATAAATAAAAAAAGTGATAGAAGAGCTTATGTTGATATAAATACCAGAAAGTACAAACATCCATCTGTTAACTGTCTTTGGCTTTCTGAATAAAATCAAACTAAAATAGGCGATTTGTTGAACAATAACGTATACTACAGTTATTAAAGCAGTTTTTTATGAAAATCCAGAACTATAAGAAACCTCTGGGTGTATTGATTTGCCAGACTATCGATCTTAAAGGTCAATAGAGAGATTAAGAGATCTAGTCTAGTCGCGTAATACTCAGTACATTCTCCTAAAATCCGCACCGGCAGTTCCCGGGGGGGGGGGGCACTCATTTTTTTGTGGGTAGGGGTGTGCCGCACAGGGTCTCAAAAAGGGTGGCTACAGAACTGAACTGAGTGTATTTTATGACGAAAAATAGGGTCTTAGGAACTTTTGTAGGTCTTGAGAACTGGCCTATAGTTCAATTTTGATTAGCAAGAACGCAAATTTTTGATTTTTTTTTTCGGTTTTAGAACTTAAAATTTTCGAAGAATTGAGGCTTTGGAACGCAAAAGTTCGCGATTTGTGAATTTTCGATAACATTGGGGTCTTAAGAACTGATGCAGGCTCGAAAGGGGGGTCATAAGAACTAGCAGCAGAGGGTGAAAAAGGGAGTCTTCAGCGCGGCACATACCTATACCCTTTTCCAATGTCAGTGCCCCCCACCCCATAGGTAAACCGGAATTAAAAGATCCTCTGTGAAATACGAGATGTCCAGACACTCTCAATCAATACAGTAGAGGCGGGCACCACGCACACAGAATCCCATCACAATAAAAGAGATATCGTAAGAGCCAGTCACATCAAAAAGCACACCTGAAATATTGATATGAATATTAAGAAAATATAATTAATGACAAGAGCTGTGATTTAGAGTTAGGTCATAGTTCATACTTTCAATTCTGAATTTGTTGCGGATTGTCCGTTGCATGACGTCACAATAACATGATCAACATAAAAATCCCGCCGCATTGGTCTGTACAGTGAAATATTTATAGGCCAAAATTGAAATATTTGCCAAAAAATCCTCGGAATTTCACCAATTTTTTTGCTTATAAGTGAGGACAATGATGTTTCTAACATATTTTATCAGTTCCGGGACCATACATTCAATTAGTTTTCCTTTCAAAATGGTTGTTTAAAAAAAAATTAAGGTAGCAACCACCATATCCCCACCCCTACCCTTGGACTTTGACGGCTTACCTACCCCGTGTAAGGTGGTATCCTTAATTTCGTTTTGTCGAATTGAGCGCAAGGGGGTGTAAAAGCAATCACCTAGACGCCCTAGGTCAATGTCCTTTCCGTTATAGTGCAATCGGCGAGAATTCTTAGCCCCCCCCCCCCCGAGGATTATATTATGGCTCTCAATTATGTGATGAATGCTCGCATTTGAGATGGGTCACTAGAGGCTCCCTCTGTCACATATGTGTTTAAAAGATCGTTATGGAGTTAAAAATTAGTTTTTTTGTGTTGAACAAACCTACCTGTTATGAAGGCGCCCGTCAGCGAAAAAATGCCATACAATAAGTAATACCACGCATAAGCATCGGTAAGATGATTTTCGTCGACTACTTCGTTCCTATAAGCCGTGCTCGCTACGTATGCTAGTCCGATAAATAAGGCGAACATGGTCGAAGACACTAAAAGTCCCGCCATTGAATCAAGTAAGGGGTTGAATCCAAGTGATACACCTGATAGCATATAACCTAGAAAAATAGTTGTTCTGTTCGGCATGAAATTCTTTACAACAGGGCAGCATAGTTTACCGATTAAGTTTCCTATTCCGCCGACGGTTGCTAGGAAAACAGCGTCAGACGGACGGATTCCTTTCTCTTCTGCGTGGGGAATCAGGTAGATCATCCAACTTGTGAATGCCCAACCGCTAGCAGCAGCTTGAACGAGGACATTGATGAATCTTATGTTGGTGAGTAAATTACGATTCAAGATGTTGGATAGATAGGAACGACATTGCTTGGCTAAGGGCTCTGTATCTAGATAGGAACGGCATTGTTTGGCTAAGGACTCTTTATCTAGATAGGAACGGCATTGTTTGGCTAAGGACTCTTTATCTTCCTCATTTAATTGTTGAATGTAAGTTGTAAGTATTCCGAGTGAAACCACCTTTGCAACTATCAAGGAACCTGCATAATAAATATCAACAGGAGTCATTAAAGGTAGGTGTTCCGATTGCTGGCTCGATTTTTAACCCGATTAGTCAGCCTCTCAGCCATAAACGGATGGGAAAGGGTGTTCACTTTGTTTTTGAGGGTTTTTTATACTAAAATTTTCCGGGGAACACGATCCCGCCGACCAGTTTTTTGTTAAAGGTGCCCAAAGTACTTTTTCCGGGGGTGCTCCCATTTTGGGGGTCGAAATTTGATTTTAATTATTCTGTGGCCAATTATGGTAATTTTGGTGTCTATTTATATGATTTCGGCTATAACAAATTGATTGCCAAAGTTTTTAAAATGTTAACAAAGCAAAGATACTGGATATTAGTAACTAGTGTTATAATACATACATCCCATGGTTATAAGTATATGTTCATCATACATTTAGGTTGATATTATCCCATTTTATGGAATTTGACAATTTTTGCAGTCACTTTGGGACCCATTTTGGGGGCCATTTTGGCAGCCATTTTGGCAGCCATTTTGGCAGCCATTTTGGCAGCCATTTTGGCAGCCATTTTGGATTTTAACTATGTTAACAAAACGAGAATACTGGATATGAGTTACTAGTGGTCTAATACATACATCCTATGGTTATATTTATATTTTCATCATACATTTCGGTTGATATTATGCTATTTTATGGAATTTTGACCACTTTTGGCCATGAATTTGTCGGCCATTTTGGTTTTAAAGTATGTTAACACAGCAAAAATACTAGATATGAGTTTCTAGTGGTCTAATACATACAGACCATTGTTAAAACTACACTCTGATCATGCATGTTGGTTCATATGTGTCAATTTATGGGATTTTACCATTTTTGGCGGACATTTTGAATTTGTGGGCACTTGACAGCCATTTTGAATTTCAAAAACGATTTTAATGTATTCGTTGTCCCCTAAAACATGTATATTACACTAAAATCACTAAAACCAGGACATATTATCATTTGAATAAAAAGTGTCATTTTGGGCGCCATTTTGAATTTTCAGGTACACGGCGGCCATTTTTAATTTTAAAAACTATGGCAATCAATTTGTTACAGCCGAAAACATATTTAAATGTCGATACCATATATGGAATCACAATGAGAAATACATTAAAATAAGTACAAACACGCCTCGTATTGGTATAGTATTTCTAGAAATAGACTTTGAGCTTTGGGAAAGGTTTCTGAAAATCTGTTTTGTATAATGGTAAAAGCAATAGCCGCGTGGACAGTGTTAACAACGTCGTTTTGAGATTGTTTTGAGTTTGATTCCGAACTGAGTTTGAGTTTGATTTTCAACTACTTTCAAGTGTTTGCATTCATGTATTTGGCAATAGATAATGGTTAGTTAGCGAGATAAGTACGCCAAATAAGTGTTGAAATATTTGTTATGCAATTAGAATAATATAAAGCCGCTTCATTACAATGAAACAATATATCTAACTATAGAAACGGCGTATGTCCAATTGATTTATTAGGTTGGTGGGTTGTGCATAAACATATACTACACATTTTAAATATATTCATATGTGTACAGTCGTGTCATTGGCAATTTTGGCAATAGGTTTTAGTTCGTCGTCATCGTGTTCGTCATCATCAGTTTTGTTGTCGTAACCGTGGTCATCGACCCGATCGTCTTCGTCGTCATCGTCGGCATCGTCACTGTAATCGTCATCATTATCGTTCCCTGGATCATATTCGTCACCGTCATCGCCATCGTCATCACCAACGTTTTCGTTATACGAGGGTCATTCAATAAGTTCTACCTCCTCACTCATAACATCGCTAATATGAATATCAGCCTCATGACATTTGTCATAATTATAGCTCTGAATCATAACTACACATTGATAGTAAATGATAATTGATACCTGTTTCACTTTTGTTATGATGCGATCAAAGCCATAGAGAGATTTTGGACAACGGACAAAAATTACCCTAAAGATAAGTACATATTTTTTTCGTTTTCTCTCCTTATTGTATGATTAGATATAACAGCCCGATTTAAATACTGAAAAAAGAAAACAATTGATGATTTCTGAATATAATACTGTATCATCATGTATAAATCAGATTGTAGCAATATTAACCTTTGTAGGCTTTCAAAAAGTGTACTATCTATACTCGAATGTATTGCTATGCCTTTTCGCCTTTAGCATACAGGAATACTGCTATTCGGTCAAATTTTCGTTGTTACAAGTCAAGCAACTCGATGCCTCGATTGTGAAATCTTAACATGATAGTAACTGTAGGAGTTTTCCTTATATATACAACCTTTAGAATAGTCAATCAGGTACTTAGTGATAGAATATTATCTATTCGAGAGACTTTTGCAGCGGTTGTCTATAGGGTAGAGTTTAGATCAATAGTTGTCCTGGTCTAGTTCTGGCTAATTAGAGGGCATTTCCCCCAAGAAATCAGTCACTGTTATGTGATGAATGCTCGCATGTGAGATGGGTCACTAGAGGCTCCCTCTGTCACATATGTGTTTTAAATATCGTTATATGGAGTTAAACATTAGTTCTTTTGTGTTGAACAAACATACCTATTATGAAGCCGCCCGTCAGCGAACATTCTGTTCAAGAGACATTTGTAATTTAGAACGGTTTTAATTGACCGATAGGTACGTTTTGTCTCTTAGAATTGCCCAAATGAATAGGACTTATGAGACATTTGGCTGTTTTTTATCCGTTTCCGTCGCACTAAATGGACATTTGGTTTTCACTGCATCTCCAGAAAAGTACAACCAGTCCTCAGACCAATTTACTATGAGTTTGTAGCTGAGATTCAAAGCTACAATTGTAGAATAGTTCATACAACTGGCTTATATAATAGCAAAGTTATGAGGTAGGAGGTAGAACTTATTGAATGACCCTCGTTGCCAACGAAATCGTCGTCGTTATCGTCGTCTTTATCGTTACCGTCATGGTTATCGTCTTCGCTGGCTTGATGTGTTTTACAATCGAGATACCGCGCGGAGTTGCCTTACCTTCCAAAGTAAAAGCCAACACCAGTCCGACAAGTCCAGATGCTAGGGATCCAATTATCAGGCCAAGCCCACTTATTATCCCAGCGACAATTATCCATGAAGTAGGGCTAATGAAACCTTCGCTCCTTATACTTGGTAGTATTAGTAAACCTAAAACAGTATAAAGGAAATCTGTAGGTCATTTAATTGCGCTCATGATTCACTTTGGCAGACTATCTGGATTAAATGTAAATATGGCTGAGCTTTTAGAATTACGCTCGAATACAAATGAGGACATTACTATTTGAAATATTACTATAGGAGATTCAAAAGCCTTGGCCGATTGGTTATGGATTTGGACCTATTATATGTAACGTTAGAGGAACAACAATGGACCAATCACGACGATATCAGTGGAGCCCCCCACTTGGAATCCTCCCCCCCCCCCGTTCCCCCCCCCCCCCCCTTAATGAAAAAAAAATCGCGCGCTACGGGCATATCATCCCAAAATGCAATATTCTATGGTACAAGCTTGTTTAGAGCCGAGAAATGTAGCTCAATCGTGCAAAAAGTAAGTGTAAAGTCAAAAAAAATTCTTGACACTGGAATGGAACCCACCCATTAGGAGCCCTCCCCCCCCCCATTTCAAGTCACTGCCCCTTCTTGCCCCCCCCCCCCCCCCCCCAAAAAAAATGAAAAAGTCTAGGTACACCACTGAGTACCGGTCGATACTGGAACTCCAAATTGTGTTCCAGTATCGGACGATACATGAACATTTGTTATGTGTCTGTGTCATGGTATGGGCGACCTCTAGCTACACCCCTTGATAAGGATCCTAATATAGATGCACTGTTGATCCACCATTTAATAACTTCTTTTTACTCGGTTCTTTCATTCAGTGAAGTATGTCAATTAGTCAACATGGTTCAATACTGTACGTTTCAAATCAACATCTACTAAAGAAGAAAGCCGCAGCTGGTCCATGAATAACTGAACATAAAATTGCATCCATGTTAGGGTAACGACCGCGCTTGAGTCTACTATTACAAATAGTGCAGCTTTCCTTTATTTTATAAAATGTTCTGAGAACACCAATCGCACTCACCCCTACACACAAGACTCCCAATACCAGGAGCAAACGATATGGCCAGACCAATAACCCATGCATAGGTGGATAATTGTCTTGTAAAACCGGCAGGAATACACCTAGACACTTTATTATGCCTTGCTCCAGCATAAGGATTAGAGTAACTCCAAATAACACCACATATGAAGAACACATGATGACTGCGGTTAGTATACTTGCCTGCGCCTTGGTATAGTCAATCAGAGTGTGACTATTTTTTTTGTCGGAAGTGCGCCAGCTCTACAGTGCAACAGAGCATACATTTCCAAATATTGAATTACATAAATATAGTGCCTCCTGATTGTTGTACAACAATGAACATTTCAATCCTAAGTATGTGTATCATATATAATTAAAACAGCTTTGTTTGAAAGTACTATTTCGTGTCCTTGTATGATTATCAGCATTGTTACATTTTTTATTAAACCTGATTTCGGATTGGCCAATACTTGATTATCCATACACGCTAATCCAACCAGCTACTGCCTATTTCCTTTCATGGCCTTGACTATTTAAACATTTCTTTTTTTATTTAGACTTAGTGCAGGCCTTTAACACGATACCTGTTTGTACAACCATGCATGTCAGCACACGGTCACCTAAAAGTAACATACTTCATTATGACTGCACACTGGCGAATTGCATTTCAAATTTCCTGTAGCGCGAATTTCAAACCACTGGTCCTTTAGAATGAGCATGTCCTTGAATATTCCTTCCATTGTTTGCGTGCATGGCTGCACAAGTATTAATAGACTTTTGCCAAGTCTGTGTACAGTTGTATGAAATAGTGGTTACATGTGTTTTTTCTCTTTTTAAGTATACTAAATGTTTGGAGGACGATATTTTGAATACTAAAGGGAAATTGAATTATCTGCTCAGACCATTCTTTTAAGCACATCTTTACCTTTAATTTGATACCATGCAAGTCTGGTTTGGATACACAGTATTACTTAAAAATTTCAACGAGTTTGGTCATTAATTAAGCTTAATTAAGACAGATTTTGGGTTTTTGTTAAAAGTAAAGATAAATGTGAACTTTTTCTCAGACAGTATCGTTGGCAATGATGGAAACTTCGTTTCCTGTAACTTTGGTGTTAATAGCATTTACAGTTTTTGCTGGAAATTCCAAAAAGCAAAATGTTAATGTATTTCTTTATAATATGCTAATCATATGCAAATAAGGTCAAACCATTTTTTTTTCTATGACATTAAATCACCAAGCTGTATTCTATAATATGATATTGTCTCCTTGTCTTACATATGTTACTTTTTGAATTAGAGCGTAATTTCAATAACATGCACTTTTGGAAATTTATGCTCTGTTGCACTGTAGAACACGCTTTATGGCACACAGACAAAGCGCTTTCACGTTACCATTGCATTATAAGTATTAGTTGTAATAACATGTCAATAAAATGCGCTGGAGCAGTAAAACATACGGCTGATTGTAGACCTATGCGAAGGGTTCGTTTTCTCTGCAAGGTCAACGTGGATATATCAAAGGAATAAGATTTTGTTTTAGACGCACATTTCTGTGGTTGATCTTGGTCCATATTTTGCAAAGACGCCTTTTGTGGTCTTAAATAAAATAAATCATGATTTAATTATTTGAAAATTATGCGGCTTCTCAACAGCTTCTCAAATGGTAAAAATATTGCAACGTGTTGTAGATTAAAGTAGAAACCAAATAATACGGAATTAGTTAATATTCAGACATTGTTTTAATTGTGTGTGTTTTTTCATTATAAAAACGTTTTTTTACAGATTACAGGAAATATCGATGAATTATGGTTTTAGCTATGTTTCCTACATTCAATCTATATCACATTATTTATTTTTTAAACACATTTTTTTTCACAAACAAAATTTAGCAGGGTTTGCAAAGGATTTGAATGTTACAAACTTCACAAAATGGCCATTTTTAGAACTCATGGTGGTCTGAATATAAGAAACAGGAATTTCTCAAGGCGCAACAATTTAGACCCATATTAATCCAAATGGGACCCCAAATATGGGTCTAAATTGTTGCGCCTTGAGAAATTCCTGTTTCTTATATTCAGACCACCATGCGTTCTAAAAATGGCCATTTTGTGAAGTTTGTAACAATCAAATCCTTTGCAAACCCTGCTAAATTAATGTTGAGTAACTGAGGAATATCGCTTTCCTGTTATAGTAAGCGAGGTAGTAGAGCGGCGGTCTCCATATACACTGTACTGTATTAAATCATTGTACCCCTATTGCTTACGACGTAAAACAAACCAAAATTAGATAATTGGATCTTATAATTATTATCATAAACCACTACTGGTGTGAAATATGTTGTAATGTCATATTTTAAAAGAATGATCAAGTTTCAATTTCAAACCTAAAATCGGTATATCAGACCACAGGAGTTATTAACTTTCTTATTATTAGTTTGTTTTAAATTACCTAAATACGTCAAAAGTTCAACTATGGCAAGTTATAATTTACGGTAGTCACAAGATCATAGTATTTTTGCTGAACAGCTCGTCAGAAAGATACACAAACAATCCTACGCATAGGGGAGAGCCGGCAGTGTTCACTCATCTTCATTCGAGGAGGTCTAGAGTCGCTAGTTTTAGAGATTGAGTGGACCTATCGATATCATGTGAAAGATTAATATCTTGGCTACATACGACCATGATCTCAGTACTCTAGGCCTTACTGTAAAGGCAAGAGTAAATGATAAAGACAAGTGTCTCAAAAGGGCGAAATTGCCCGACGCCGTGGTAGGTTCGCTCATTGGCCGGGGTAAGCTCTTAAGGCTCAGAATTAGGCTTCACGGAGTACCATAATATCCAAAACATATATTCGTTATTCTTCGTTATTGTATTCCAAATTAAAATGTAGGGGTCCTAAATATAGGGATGGGGCAGTTTTGCGGAACATACTCGTTCAGAATTTAAAAGTAATAAGAAATACCACATTTTGAATTATTCTCCTCTAATATTAGTGTTATACACCATTATCCTGTAAGAGAAAAATTACAATTTAAACATTATGCAAAATCATAATTATATAAATCCCTACTGACGAACCTGCCCCATCATCATAGGGCGTGTGCCCCATATAGCGCAATAATTGCATTGACCTATACCACGGATGTCCCACATACATTGATGGGTTGTTAACTGCATCAAATTCATAATCAATAGATATCCGGTCGCTACCGGATATCATGCCGGTAACTATTTTGAATATCGGCTAGCTGATAACCTTTCCGATAACTAAAATGAGTTCCCAAAAAGGTTGCAGCAAACACATGAGTTCCCAGAAATGTCCCAGCAAACCAAATGAGCTCCCAGGAAGGTGCCAGCAAACAAAATGAGCTCCACCAAAGGTCCTAGCAAACTTAGTCTCTTGAAAATGAGTTCCCAGGAAGGTGCCAGCAACAAAATGAGTTCCCAGGAAGACGCCAGAAAACTTAGTTCCAAAAAATGAGTTCCCAGGAAGGTGCCAGCAACACAATGAGTTCCTAGGAAGGTGCCAACAAACGTCTCTGATATATGAGTTCTCAGGAAGGTGCCAACAGGTCACATGATCACCAACTGCCATTTCCAATTTGTTGTTGTCTGACCTAGCTGTGACTGTGATGCGGAGCATATATGATGAATATTTTGGTTTCTTTCAGTACAACTATTAATAGACTTTTGCCAAATCTGTGCACAGTTGTATGAATACATTGTTATTGTAAGAAAATAATTCAAAATCAATGTATCTCAAGTTTTGATTAATATTACAAAAAAAAGGAAAATTAAATTATGAAACGCGGCATGACCATTGTATTAAGCATAATTTAAGGATTACTTTGGAAATATATATAACTTAATTGGTCATACAAAAAGTGGTTCCAAAATATTCCATTTAAACGCCTAATTCATTAAATAATTACGCACGTAGATTAATTGCACAGCAAACGTGTTAACGAATGGCTTGACATATTTGTGTGGCTAACCAAAGACATCTTTCTCGATGATTTTAGTGTTTATTGCATGTTAAATCCATGAGTAAAATACAACAACAAAAAACATTTGTGTTTTTTTTAAATATACCAAATGTTTGGAGGAATATATTATAAATACTGAAGGGATATTTATTTATCTGCTTAAACCATTTTTTTAAACAAATATTTACCTTTAATTTGATACCTTGCAAGTATGGTTTGGATACACAGTACTACTTAATAATTTCAACGAATTAGGTCATTAATTAAGTTTAATTAAGACATATTTGGGCTTATTTTTAAAAGTAAAGATAAATGTGATTTTTTTTCTTAGACGGAATTGTTGACAATGATATGAACTCCATTTCCTGTAAATTTGCTGTTAGCATGTATAGTTTTTTGCTGGAAATTACAAAAAGCAAAATGTTAATGTATTTCTTTATAATATGCTAATTATATGCAAATAAAGTCAAACCATTTTTTTTTCTCTATGAAATTAAATAACTTAAAGCAGTATTGTATAATATAATATTGTCTCCTTGTTTTACATTCGTTACTTTTTGAATTAGAGCGTAATTTCAATAACATGCACTTTTGGTAATTAATACTCTGTTGCACTGTAGTGACTCCATAATGACATGCACTTTTAATCACTGTGAACCCTATGTACATTGATCAATAGAAAACATCGTGTGGCGTTCATTTTTGGAGAGTGATACTTAAAGGGACACAATGTCATGTTGATTTTTTTAAATTTTAATTAATTTACTTCAGAATTCAGATGAACATTAAAAATTGCCATACTAAAAAAAAAAACCAGCAAAACTAGATTGAAACAATGTTTTAATTATGTTGGAATACCACCCTTAACCATGTAAAATACTGGTTGCGGCTCTACCAGCATTTTTGAATCGACATTTTGTTGTACAAAGAGGGCTGATTTTTCCTAACCTTATAGTTGTAAGTTGTAAAAATATACAAATCCCAGATGTTATCATATATTTTTGAAATTGAGGGCGCTGCCTCCACCACATCTCTTTATGCCTCTTTAAATCAAAACTGTCGTCGTAAAAAGGTCGTCGTATATATATCTAAAAGCATTATAGCAGTTTAATGTTATTATTATTATTCATGGTATGATTATCGTCATCGCAGCCAACCAGCTGTATTTGCACAATATTGCAATTATATTCAAGTATACACAAAATATACCTCGAAAATGAAAGAATTACAAATTATATGCAAAAAACGCACCATATGAGCAATTAAAAAGCAGTCGCATACTGAAAATAAACTGCACAATAGTTGAACACACCCATATACTATATTATTCGGTGAATGTGATACAATATTATACGCTGTTGTTAATAGGCTTTTTATACGTTTAAGGCGGCCATATTTTTCGATCATATTGGATTTAAAGCATGTTAACACAGCAAACATGCTGCGTATGAGTTTTTAGTAGACTAATACATACATCCTCTAGTTTAAACTATACTTTTTTATCATACATTTTGGCTGATATAAGTCCATTTATGAAATGAGATAATTTTGGTGGCCATTTTTGACGCCATCTTGAATAATCATTTAGCATACCAAAAGTTATCTTGATAATACACTGAATATGTTTTAGGACCATGAAAGGAAGTTCAAAAGTTGGTAAGGGGAGTCTTAGTGTGCATGGAGAAAAAAAACGTACGCGGGGGGTATTAGAAATCACCCAGAAGTGAAGGTGGCAGAAACTTCATTTTGATATGTGATTCTTAAGACATCTTTACAAAGTTACTGTGCAAAGTCACACATTTTTCCCACTATGTATTACCTGTCCACGGACCGCCATTATGGCGATACTCAGTTTGACCGTCATTGATTGATCCTCAGATTGTCTCAGATTGTGTTACTCCCAAAACAGCAATAAATAGTTTAAAGTATTGACATAAAGGGGTCAAAGGTCATTACAAACAAGCTTGGGGACAATTATCTAATGGGTAACATGGGGTGTACACAGATTGACCTCTAATGACCCCTATATGACCTTTGACCCCTTTCCGTCAACACTTTAAACTATGTGTTGTTGTTTAGGGAATAACGCAATCTGAGGCGATCTGAGGATCAATCAATGGCGGTCAATTTGAGGATCTCTACGATTCAGTTCGGTGAGGGTTAAGTGTATAACCCTAGAATACCAAACAGTTAACACAGTAGTGCAATGGATTCCTGGGGTTTTCTCTCATATTTTCAGCTTGCAAGGGGTTCTACTGTTTTTGGTTGCTAGTGAATTATCGATACAACGCCTTACACGTTTCATGAGTCATATCGATACAATGGTTTGAACTTTAAAACTTGAACGCTTGCCTTTATGTTACGCTGTATCGATACAGCGTGATAGTGATATCATGGTTCCCTTTGTAACATCGTTTGTAGATAGCTCGTTCCAAACAGGCCTTTCCCCCTCTACTTTTCGTGAGGCTGTCATAACACACATAATCAAAAAAAATCATCCCTAAACCTAGAAAATTACCGCCCAGTCTCAAACCTCCCTATACACTTGGCATCATCATTGAGTACCCTGCTGTTTCAAGACTGAATAAACACCTCCGATCTCAAAACCTCACTGAAGACTTCCAATCGGCGTATAAAACAGCTCATAGTACTGAAACAGCCCTGCTTCGTGTTAAAAATGACATTGTATGTGAACTTGATCAAGGGAAAATTGTTTTGTTAGATTTGTCAACAGCCTTCGACACCATTGACCATGATATTATTATAAATAGGCTTCAAAATGAGTATGGTATCGGTGGTTGTGTTTTAAACTGGTTTAATTCCTATCTTAGAGGTCGTACAAGTAAAGTAGGTGTTTACTCATCTGTTCATCCACTGAAATATGGTGTGCCTCAGGGATCTGTCGTAGGTCCACCGATCTTTACTTTATATTCCAAACCAGTCTCTGCTATCATTATGCGCTTCAACGTTCCATATCACGTGTACGCTGATGACACCCAAATGTAAGTGATCTATATGATCCAAAGGTGCCTGGCGATTTTGAGGCAGTGCAGTACAGGCTTATGGATTGTATTGCTGAAGTCAAAGTATAGATGTTGAAAAATAAGCTTAGGTTAATTGACACAAAAACAGAGTTTTTTCTAATTTCTTCTCCAAGACAACTCCATCTGGTCTCTGGTGTTGGTTTAGGGATCGATGGATCTGAGATTGATTCCTCCTCGTCAATTAAGAACTTAAATTTGAACCCCATATGAACATGGATTTACAGGTTAATTCTATGTGTCGTACTATTAATTTACATCTCAGAAATATTGCTCGTATTCGTCGTTTTATGGATCATAATACATGTGCACATTTAGTGAGGTCTTTGGTCCTTTCTAGGCTGGACTACGGTAATTCTCTTTTAGGCGGTATTTCAAATTAAAATGTCAATCGCCTGCAAATACTTCAAAATCGTGCTGAGCGTCTTATTTTCTGTTTTAACAGACGAACCAGCGCCGCGCCACTATTACGTGAACTTCATTCTGCCCGTCCAGCAGAGAATCGACTTCAAGATATTACTGCATGTGTGCAACTAATGTAAATTTATTAGGCCCCTCATATTTGTCGCAATCAATCCAAATACATGCAATCGCTTGCTTTTTATGTTTACAAAGCCTCTGATTAGGTGATAAATCATTGTTATATATATCGGTATATTATCACATACTATTTCCTCTCTCAGCAGTGAGAGTGCTCAATACCGCGGCAGTTGTCGTGGCAGAGCAAAATATGTAATATTAATCACGTTGATTTTTATCGTTATTGCTACCCTGGGTTTCACGCCGATGAATTTAAAGACAAAATGGTCGTATGTCGCTGTGAACTTCTAATGTTCCAAGGTTATCGTGCATGATGATAGCGTTTAACTCCAAGGTATGTTCAAAGTCATTATTCATTGGTATGTACAAGTTGTTTATCTTAGGTGTGTTAGTTAAAACAATAACTCAATCTAGATCTTTAACTTCAAGAGTATATTATTCTCAATACCGAATATGATTCTCGATACAAAAAATCTACAATTTCTTAGTAGTAATTAGTGGCAGATGTAAGGGCGTAAATTAATGCAGATGCTTTACTATGCGAGGTCTTGTGGCCCAATGGATGAGGCAGTTGCCAGGCAAGCAACAGATCCTAGGTTCGATTCCCGGGCGAGATCGTTTTCCCATAATTGTCTTTTTCTATCCACGACGGCGAACCTGTTTAAAATATTTATAATTTGTTTAATACCCGTCGTATTTGCCTATTATTTCTATGTATTTCCCCTTTACAGGGAGGACGGCACTTGATTATTACACATAGGCCCGAGCTACTCCGGGTAATACTTGTGGCAGGAGACTGGGAAACTAGATCGCTTAGGTTTGAATTTCAGATGCTTTACCATGCGAGGTCTTGTGGCCCAATGGATAATGCAGTTGCCAGGCAAGCAACAGATCCTGGGTTCGATTCCCGGGCAAGATCGTTTTCCCATAATTGTCTCTTTTCTATCCACGACGGCGAACCTGTTTAAAATATTTATAATTTGTTTAATACCTGTCGTATATGCCAACTATTTCTATGTATTTTCCCTCTACAGGGAGGACGGCACTTGATTATTACACATAGGCCCGAGCTACTCCGGGTAATACTTGTGGCAGGAGACTGGGAAACTAGATCGCTTAGGTTTGAATTTCAGATGCTTTACCATGCGAGGTCATGTGGCCCAATGGATAATGCAGTTGCCAGGCAAGCAACAGATCCTGGGTTCGATTCCCGGCATCGTTTTCCCATAATTGTCTCTTTTCTATCCACGACGGCGAACCTGTTTAAAATATTTATAATTTGTTTAATACCCGTCGTATATGCCAATTATTTCTATGTATTTTCCCTATACAGGGAGGACGGTATTTGATTATTACACATAGGCCCGAGCTACTCCGGGTAATACTTGTGGCAGGAGACTGGGAAACGAGATCGCTTAGGTTTGAATTTCAGATGCTTTACTATGCGAGGTCTTGCGGCCCAATGGATAAGGCAGTTGCCAGGCAAGCAACAGATCCTGGGTTCGATTCCCGGGCGATATCGTTTTCCCATAATTGTCTCTTTTCTATCCACGACGGCGAACCTGTTTAAAATATTCATAATTAATTTTGTTTAATACCCATCGTATATGGCTATTATTTCTATGTATTTTTCCTCTACAGGAGGAAGGCACTTGATTATTACACTTGTATAGGCCCGAGCTACTCCGGGTAAATACTTATGGCAGGAGACTGGGAAACGAGATCGCTTAGGTTTGAATTTCAGATGCTTTACCATGCGAGGTCTTGTGGCCCAATGGATAAGGCAGTTGCCAGACAAGCAACAGATCCTTGGTTCGCTTCCCGGGCGAGATCGTTTTCCCTTAATTGTCTCTTTTCTATCCACGACGGCGAACCTGTTAAAATATTCATAATTTAATATATATTCTGTATACATTTCGCAATAATTATTCATGTAGAAAAAATCAACATTTCTTCAACAACAATCTAAATTAGCTTCACTTAATCTCCCTCCCACCTTGTACAGTCAATAGAAAATGCCCTTTAGACAGGCGTGTAAAAAAGTCACTCCCATTGATCACACGTTAGATATGTAAGAGGAGATATTTTGATAAGTTTTATTTTCGAAATATAATATACGCTCTGGTGAACACATAAACACCAAGACGATATAACCTACAATTAATATTAAGCTATGAACTTTTTATTATCAAATGAATGAATACAGGAACATTAATTCATAACAACAATATGCCCTTCGGACAAAATCGTTAATTAATAATGTCGCAAATTCACCCTCCGTTTATATGTGCTTCACTGCGTTCTACATTTGTTCCCGGTACCAATTTACTTTTAATTTCTTTAATCTAGATCATATAATTTGAAAATAATTCATGCTTTGGTCATTAGTCTTTTATTGTCTGAAATTGCAATGTAAAGAACAATTCAGGTGAGGTTAATTGGGATTAAATAATGATACTAAATGCCACAGGTCAATCCTTAATCTAAATAATTAATAAAATAACTTGAAAGAAATTCACTAATTTTGTTCTGTAGCACGCACGCGATTACAACCCCAACCTCATAAAAGGATATGCAAGAGATTTTACTGGCAATTCTAATACCAAATCTGAAAATTGTGCCAGTCTTAAGCATTTCTAGATATTCCGACCTGAATAACCATATAAGCCTGTATCTTCCATGTCGTACGCATGCTCCTCTCAACTACGCTGTTGTGACACAAAGGAGGCCCGATTAGCATTAGGCAAAAAAAAAAGATTGTTTGTTTGTCCATAGAGGGTCCGAAAAAGGTAGGGTCGGTAGGTCGGATATTCTTTTTTCTTTTTCTTTTTCTTTCTTTTTTTAAATTGTGTTTGGGAATATAAATTCGGCATGAATACTGTGAATTGAAGTCGTCCAAACACAAAACACATCACTTTGATAGTATTGAACTCTTTTTCATGAGTTTGTTAGAATTGTACTTTAATACTTAGGCCTACAACTCACTGTTCAACTAACCAAATGAACATGTTGTCATGTCGGTCGCCGCCATTTAGTATGATTGAAAATTTACAGAAAGTGAAACAACGTAGTGTTGAAGTTATGTTAGAAATATATACGTGAAAGTAGTGCTGTTATAGATACAACATTTTGTATCGATATGTCGTAAAAGAAAACTTCGACATGTCGATATACTATCGATAAAATGTAATTGGTTTCCGAATTCTGCAACTATCGTCAGATAAAACCTGATCAGATCGGGAACGGGGGAAATATTCACATCAATGATGTACCCCACCAATAAATAACTTGGAAAATTGGCCGAAAAAGTCATTTTAAAAACGTTAAATGAAGACTAAATTGAACAAATTCCTAAGTAGCTGGCTGATACGGTCGCCATCTTAATTGATGAAAAGTGTCCTTTACGCATGCGTGTGACACATCGTGCTTCGGCTTTATTCGATTTCCCCTTCGGCCTCTTCCGAAACCTGATACGAATGACGTATTGCTACGAAAATTATCCTTACGCATGCGTGTGACAATTTGTCCAATCACAAATTTTACTTCAATTTTCCGGAACGGTACGAGTAACGAGTGACGTAATGCCAATAACATGTGCTCGCAACTCATCTCGAAAGGCATAGTTCCACAGATGTGGATTAAGCCTCTGATTGACTAACTGCGCTCTCTGAAAATCATGTTTTTTTAAATAAATACCAATATACGACTGGCATTCCCGATGGCATTGTTATTCAGTATGAATTATTTTGATACTTCTGGATCTGGATCATTATACTCCTAAGCAGGTTCTGCGCATTGGGGATGGTATATATTGAATTTGCTGTTTGTACATCTAGAAACGCGTGAAGGGGGTATTTCTGTGGCTGTGTAAGAGTCTCTAGTTATATCGTAAACAATGATCAAATTATTTGTCTCTGTTTAAACGTAAAAAGGTTTTTTATTACTCGATATTGAAAGATAGGAAATAGCATGGAAATAGTCACATATGCGGAAATGTAGCTATATCTATGAGGAACATATTTTGGGCGAGGACCAATGTCAAAGATAACTCCTAAAGTGTGATTTTAGATCGAAACGGCGGCTATACACTGCCAGAAAATCGACATTTTGAATTTATCAAGTGAGCAAGATTCGTCTCTCTGCGAAGACGTATATAAATATTCATATACTTCGTATTTATCGTGTCCGCCATTGGTTAATTTTGAACCCCACGCGAACAAATTGCTCATTACATATGCGTCCAATTTTTGGACGAGCACTAATGTAAAAGTATACGGAGGTCAATGAGGTCAATCCAATGCAAGTAGACCTTTTTTTCCCGGGGTGAGATCAGAGGATGGGAGCGGTCCATGGGGAGTGAGCCCTCTATCGGTACATGTTCATAGAGTGACAAAGAAAAGGAAAAAGGTATACTAAAGCAGACTACACCAAGGTACACGGTCGGTCGGACGTGGACAAACAAACATTTTTTTTTGGGGGGGGGGGGGGGGGGGGGCCTTATGGGTAGGCTGACGATTGACAGCGTAGGGGAGGAGTTGGCTATATTGGTCGAGTCAAATATTTGGATTTCCTTTAAAATCAGATGTATTGTAGTCCTTAGTCGGAACTTTGGGCGCAATAATACAATTGTTGTGGTCTTCGCAACTTCATTTATTATTTACTCAAAAGGTAAAGAATTGGCCAACATCACTCGTTTGGGACACTTTGTATATTCTGACCAAATATTTTAATTATCTAACAGTTACAGCCGAAATATGCTAAAACGATGGATTGTCCTATAGATGCAAATGAAGGGAACAGAGTGACGTTATGTAATGGTGTCAAAGTACCTATAATTGGAATCGGTAAGAATCAATACGTAAACCCCCTCAAGGCCCGTATTCTCGTACGTAGATAAACACGATTTAAGCTAAACACGCCTCTAACTTTGACTTTATACATCGTTTAACTAGACTTGATTCTCGAAAATTTGTTTAACTTAAATACGTGTCTAACTCACTAAAAGTGCCTAACTTTATACATGGATATGGTGGTAGTTTAAAGCGCGTTTTACTAAAGTCATACACCAACTGTGTGCCTTGAATAATCACTCAACCGTGCTTACTGCAAGCCCACGTTCAGATCGTGTAGCATTAAAAATACACGTGCTGTTGAGGTATTCGGTCGATATCTATTGTAATCCATTAGGGCCACAACAAAAAATAAATACCTGTATACAGCAACGCACGACCACTCTGGAGACGAGATTCGCGGAGTTTAAAACCGTGTTTTGTTAAACAATTTGTTTAAAAGATAAACTTGCGTTTAAGTTAGACACGCGTTTAGTAAGACACTGTTGTAAGCTAAAACCGTGTTTACTATGAGAATACGGCACTTAATCAATATCATTTCTATATCGTTGGCAATCACATTTGGAATCCGTACACTCCTCATCGAAGACATGACCTTTTGGACAAGTTTAGTTTCAAAATACTAAGAGTTTTTACGCGTTTCACGCGAATTAGTTTTCATGTTAAATTATTCAAGCTTAAAACTAGATGACTACAAAAATGGTTTAAAAATAGCCAATTTAGCGAGATATTTTCAATGTTTATCATTATGCTTAGCAACACGTTTCAAGAACGTTTTTGGACCATTTTAGTTAGAAAACTATACATTTATGCGCGCTTCGAGCGAAATAGTTTCATTGTTATATTATTCTAGCGTAATACACACCTGAGACCTCAACCTATTGTCATTTCGCTCCATTATTTTGTACGAATCGAGCGATACAAACAATAACTCTCTATTCGTAAAATTCACGAATGGAAAGTTATTGCTAAGAATGGAGAGTTTTCACTAAGAATGGAGAGTTATTATTAAGTGGAGAGTTTTTATTACGGATTGACAACTATGTGTGAAACACCTAATAGAAAGAGGTTTGCATTACTGTTTAGAATGATCAGATTCGTGCTTTTCAATAAGGATGAGTGTCACTTTTGAAATTGGACCCACGATCATTGAAATGACAATAACTCCGCTCTGCAACATCGTATCTCAACGATCGAGGTGCCAAAATACGCAAAATGAAATTATGCACTTGGTTATTTGCTTTGATTAATGCATACCCTTTCGATCCGTTATGTATTGGATCATTTCTAAGTGTTTCGATACTTTTTGTGAGCAGTTTATATATACAGGCTGTCCCAAAATGATTAGTACCTATCGATGCCCAAAGTTCAATTATTGTTGTCATCATCAAAATCGATGGGATTCGGTCCGTTGTTTTTACATCATCTTTGTCATACTGCACTATTTTATTAGAATTTCAGATCATGAATATCGGATTCATCATACTCAAGGTACACTCCATTATGTAAAACATGGTGATTTCTTCTAATTGGCAAAGTGCTAAAAATGTGTGTGCTATTACAGCTTGTTTGAAAGAAACTTGTGTATTCTCATAATCTATTGTCTACGCAATATAATCTTGTGTGTCTTTCTGTTGTAACTGTTAATAGTTACCTGTATGGGGGTCCAAATCCTTAATAATTCTTCTCCTTAATTCAATTTAACGGTTAAAAGAAGTTTGTCACACTTGAGTGACCCCATGCATTGTTGTATTTGACAAGTGTTTAGGGACCTCTAAATGAAGTGGTTTTTGGTGAATCACCAGTGGCTTAGATTTCATTTTCACATTGGAGAATGGATTTCGTGAAGTTAAATGCTAAGGGACTATATCATTTTTACCAAGTTTGTAGGAAATTGCATCCCCATATGTAAAAGAAGTCTAAGCCACTGCTAATGTCTTTTAAGCTTGAAAAGAATCGAAAGAATGCGTTGAAAGAAGAGATTAACTGATGTGTGTGTGTGACTTAATCATGTTGCTTCTTGCTTCGTGCATTTTAAAAGCTTTACTTTCATACTGAGAGGATTGGACCAAGCTGATTTTGCTTCCTCATGTTTGCTGAAGCATATCTCCCGTTCTAAATAACCAATAAAATGCTAATGAAAGCTTATTTACTCAGCTTTCATAATACATCAAGATTAGACCCATGTTTTCCTGTCCTTTTAAGATATCTTATGTGCCCAGAGTGTTAACATTTTTTTGGGTCACCAAGTGAAAAAACGCCGATTATTGAATAGCACTTATGTTTACCAATCTTAAAATATGTTTGATTCACCACGAACACTAAAAATTGGGTTTGTTCCTTTGTTAGAAAAATACAGTTTTGTATCGGAATGATTATAATTAAGCGTTTACTAGTTAATGATTGTATAAGGTTCAAAATAAAGGTATGTACACTTTCCGTTTTAGACGCCATTATTTATATAGTCTGTCCAAAGGTATGTATGTATTTATAAATGCACAAAATCTGTCAAAATGCATACGTAATTTCAATCTCTAGGCACGTCAACATTGCTAGGTGGATACAGTCACGATGCCCTTGTCTGTGCTCTAAAAGAATGCGATGTACGTCATATAGATACAGCCCGGCTATACCAATGTGAAGATAAGGTCGGCAGGGCTATAGCTGAGAGTGGTGTTCCACGAGAACAAATATTCATCGCAAGTAAAGTCTGGCCCACCAGTTACGGTTACGAAGGAGTGAGGAGATCATTAAGAGAGTCGCTGAGGGAGTTAGGCACGGAGTATATCGGTGAGAAATTGTACATGCTTGGATATAAAGCAAAGTTTCCATAGCTACCCCACCGTGATGAAAGATACACTCTCCAATATTATTATCTTTTTCAGTTATCCCTGTATTTAAAGGTGTCGTATGTCCGAAGTGTTTTTAACGTTTAGATGAAAGCACCTTATACTTTCTTTGGTCGTGTGAGGCAGTAACGATATATTTACCTCATAAGATAATACGTATATTAGTTTAAGGCAAACTAAATATAGGAAAGAGAAAGGATGCAGTTAAAAAAATGTCAACAGGTTTTGGCAGCTACTATTTTCACAAAATGACCCATGAGTGTTTTAAAAAATACAAACCGTATGTGTAGTAGAACAACAGGTTTAACACACTTGTTTGCGTGTCAAATGTCTGGATAATCTATTAACAATGCAGAAAGATAAAATATTTAGTTTCGATTACAATACATAAAATCGATCATCGCGTTAAAATGTTGCAATTTTAGTGGAGTCCTCTTTTTATAGACAATCCACGGGATGGCAAAAATTACGCCATTCTTCATTCTAGTTAAATCCGCTCAAATCAGCAAATCATGACAATTACTGTGACGTATTGCAAACCCGTGGATTGACTCGAAAACAGAGGGATTTACTAACATTGCTGCGACATTATAACTCAATAATCTATTAAAACATCTTCTTATCTTCAACAAAAAGCGCCACCACATTTTTACTCACTTTGTAAATCTAGGCAACTGGTTGGACATGTCAATCTACTTACGGCAGTTTTACTAAAAATGTTCGAAATGTACGTGAAATGTCGGAAGTTTCTGAATAGCATAAACTTCAATGCTGAGAACAGATTTTTATTCACGACTAACATTAAGATTGCATATTCTCACTCGTCACTTTGAATTATGATTGTAGTACCTAGTATTGCTCTGGTCGTATTTAAATGGTGTACTTTATTAAATTTAACAGTACTGTTCAGTCGACTCAAGTAACCAAATGTTCCCATTAAATCCAATGACCCAGATCTATATATGCTACATTTTGCTCTTTGCACGGAACAGACGGAGAATCCTAAGGCATTGCTGGCACAATCTTGGAAAGCGTTGGAAGACTGCTATACGGAAGGTAATCAATATAAACCGTAAAGGATACTTGGGGAGAGATTCTTCCAACATAACCAGTGTATAATAAGCAGCATTTATTGAGCGTCTAATCAAAAATGGTCTAAGCGCTGTACAAAATAGTAAAATCCTAAAATACACAAAAACACTATATCTTACTGCAACATATTATTATACTGTACAAAGTAAAAAAGGGCCTATACATACACAAAATATGACAGCACAATATACAAAGCTAAAAACAAAATGAATCCGTGAGGCAGGGGGATTAATGCTTAGGAAACAGATGAAATTTGAGAGCCTTTTTGAACTTATGAATAGTAGAACAATTGCGGAGTGAGGCAGGTAGAGAGTTCCATAGACATGGAGCAATCGCGTATAAGGCTTTGTCTCCAAGAGCACGCTTAGTACGAGGGATTGTGAGAAGTAATTTGTCATCACAAATTACTTCTCAAATGGAAATTTCAAATGTCCTTTGCTTGAATAATTTGAGCCATATGGCCCTTTTTGTCTCCTTTGTTTTGTCTCCTTTGTTTTGTTACTGAATAGAAATATATCATTACAATTATGTGTTGTGTTAAATCAGTGACAGTCACTGGTTAAATTTACTGGAATTCTTAAGAGTCGGCAAATGTTTCACGTAATAAATTACGATTAAGATTAAGTCACGAATGCCCCATATCACTGTGGCGTAGCATGTGTAGTATAATGTCTGTTTGAAAATATTGACTATTATAATTGAACTATTAGCAATGGCAATACAGTGTGTTTATTTTTCTTCTTTTTTCCCCTTCTTTTTCTGACTTTTTATTTGTTTTTGCCTGCTAGGCTTATGCAAATCCATAGGAGTCAGTAATTTTGAACAACATCATTTGATTGATCTCAAGGAAACATGGAGAATAGCGCCGCATATGAATCAGGTGTGTTGGGTTTCAGGTTGTGCTAGCTAGGGTTTACTTTGCAAGGTTGCAAACACTAACCCCCCCCCCCCCCCCCCCCCCCCCCCCCCCACACACACACACACACACCCCCACCCCCGCCTCGCCTCCGCCGACTTACTTTCAACTTAGTCCAGTAAAAAGTAATCCCGGTCCCTGTCACTCTGAGTGTGTGTGCATAACTAATCATGAGTATTTTTTTTTTTATCTTTTATTGTTTGTTACTATCATAATGTTCACATTTTACATAGTTTCATCACGTTTACATTGCATAATATCGATACTTGTATAACACATTTTCACATACTTTTCAGCATTTTTATATGCTTTTCGGCATGTTTACATTCTTAATTTTCACATTTTATTTCATGTCAAATACACATTTCATAGTTCAAATACATATGCTTTTCATTTTCATATGCTTTTCAGCATGTTTTCCTTGCAGATTATGTATAGCACATATTTAAAAAATCTTTTATTGTTTATTGCTATCACTTATATTTATATCCACATAGTTTCATCATGTTGCATTTTCTTTACATGTATGACACATTTTCTTATGCTTTTCAGCATGTTCATCTTGCATATCATTACATGTATAACACATTTTGATATGCTTTTCAGCATTTTTACATTTTCATGTTTACATGTTTACATTCATGTTCACATCATTTTTCACATTTTACATGTTTACATTACATATCAGCATTTTTACATTTTCACATCATTTTTCACATTTCACATGTTTACATTACATATCAGAATACATGTATAACATCATATCATGTATAATACATTCACATATGCTTTTCATCATGTTTACATCAATACATAACTTTTCAGCATGATTACATTTCATGTCATGTATATCACATTTTCATATGCTTTTCAGCATGTTTGCATATGCTTTTCGGTATGTTTCCATTCACATCATTTTCACATTTCTTATCAATTGCATGTATAACACATTTTCATATGCTTTTCAGGTTTACATTGCATATCATTACATAACACATATGCTTTTCGGCATGTTTACATTCATGTTCACATAATTTTTACATTGCATGTTTACATTTCATGTTTACATTTCATGTTTACATTTCATGTTTACATTTTATGTTTACCTTTCATGTTTACATTTCATATCAATTACATGTATAACACATTTTCATATGCTTTTCATCATGTTTACATTTATGCTTTTCAGCATGTTTATTTCAACATTACACGGTATATCATGTTTACATTTGATATCATAATACAGAGCATCATGTTTAGATTGTTGTATATCTTCTTTCATTTTTTAAATCAATTCTTCCAGAGTTTTCTAATTTTAAGTTCTAAATATAAGACACTTAGTAAATCAGGATGTTTTCCATATCTGTATTTACTAATAGTTGATTTGGCAACACTAATACACGTATTTATGATATTAATGTTCTTATTATTATCATCATGGTAGCCAAACAATACATCTTTTTGCAATATCTTTATGTCTAGATTATACTGTTGCAAAAGTATGAGTATTGATAGAGTTAAGGCAAAGTTCAACTCTGGTCAGTTCACCCAGGGTGCTGTTCATTTGGTGACAGATGGAATAGATTGAAGATGGGAAATCTCAACATTGAGATATTCCCAAAGTATTTGGCTGGTCCTCACGATCCTATATACCAGCCTGGATAACTATTAAAGACTAGAGTGCTAAACTATTAGATGGAATAAATGAATTTCCCTCTTGTTATCTTTTAGTAAAAACGACTATAATATATGCATAAAATATAAGAATCGGTAACATTAATATGCGTTAACAAATATGTATTTTTCATCCAAAATATTGATAAACTCGAAACCGAGGCAAATGTTTATCAATTTAGCATTACGGTTCCGTTCCCTTTATATTCTGAGATGTTTTGACCACGGATATGCCCTGTATCCGGGGCAATATATCATGACTTTCTTTGGCTGATTTACTTGATTTATTGCACCACGCCTGTGTATTTTCTAGCCCGGCTACTAGAATTGCTGGCCAAGCACTGCTCAAGGGCCTGGGGTGGTATCCTGGTTTTGTCCATAGTGCAAGAACTTGGTACTAGCATGGTATTAGTGGGGACTTTAGAAACGTAATTATTACTGTTGTTGCTGTTTTTCTTGTGTCAATGTTCATAAATGAATAATGTTCATATTATTTGCTGGTCAAACGAGTCAATTCCATAGGATATTAACGAAATTAGCTAAAAGTATTCTGACAGAAAATGTTCAAAGTGTACTCATACGCAAGTTTATTTAGATTCAAATAAATTAGATAATTTTATGGGTGGAAAGAAGCCCAAAGTAGTACTTTTGAAAGTTGTTGCGTTGAGAAATTCACACTTTAACTTCAATTTGTCAATGGAATTAGTACTATTTCAAATTTGGTTAAAGTCAAAAGTTCAAAATTCAAAAAAAAAATCACAATATATTATCCCTGGATCAGATTTAGTTTTAAAACTTAGCCAAATGTGGATGAAAGTCACTGCGTGTGTCAATTCATGTGGCTAGATTGTAGACAGCCGGCCTCAGGGTCTTCCCAGCGTGCGGTCAATGTGTTGAGTTGAACAATTCTTGGGTGGATTTGTTTAGCCCAACACGCGACTTTTCAATGTTCTTGCGTTAAGAAACTCAATATTTGAACTTGAATTTGTTTAAACACTAGTGTAATGTCAGATTTTGTTAAATATAAAGTTCAAATTTAAAAAACAAAAAACAATTATATAGCAGATTTTAGTTTAAAATGTAGCCCGATGGGGCTAAAGTCTGTAAAGACCGACATACTATGCCACTATGCCAATAGCAGGAGTGTTGCAGCGTGGTTACAGGAGTGCATTTTCGGGTCGTCTAGACATTTGGTCCACGGTGAATCACCCCCCATTCACACCATGTTCACACACAAATACTAGCATAATAGCCAATTCAATATGTCAGCCCCTGTCAGACCATTGTCAGAAAATATCTAAAACTTGGCGCAAACTATACTGGAAGATGGAACGTAATGGAGTAGATTCCTGCACTATTATCACCGAACTTCCATTTGGATCCAAGTACATCGATTGACTTTAAGGTCGCCTTTTATTGTCTACAGACGCGATGTGACTCATGCCTTATAAATGATTATCAACCTCGGACTGACACCTCACTGAAATCTAGGCACTTTGTGCTAATCGATGTTTTGTTTCGCTCAATTAAGAAAATAAACCATGTAATAATGAACATGGCCATTATTTGGCATTTTTGATCGCACCAATGCCAATCGCCTTTTTTTCTTTTGCTTTTGTTTAAGGATATCATCGTTATATTGACATTTTAAACAGCTAAAATTGATAATTAGATTGCTTCAATTGAATTTAATATTTTTTTAAATATGATATTGCCAACGGAAACTATATTTTTTTTAGAGACGAACTAATTTTTATTTTTTTTATTTCGTAGATCGAGGGGCACGTATTCAACTACCCAAAAGAGTTGTTAACATTTTGTTTTGACCTTGGTATTAAGGTTACGGTAAGTAGAACAGCATTAAAAACCATCGATTGCATTTACCTTAAGTTGTTTTAAAATAACAGTAAAAATGCCCAATATGTTCAACATTTGAGTAAAATGCTGGAAATTTGTACTCAACAATTGAACATTGGGCATTTTTTGTTTACTCAACTGATGAACTGTTGCAAAGTTACTCAACGTTGAGTAAACGTTTTACTTAACAAGGGTACATTATGGACAAACCAAAGACAGTGCTACTGTCTTAGGACAAACATTAACGATTGTGTAGGCCTTGCTTTGCGAGTTTCTTAATTGTGTCACTTTCACTTGATTTTGTTTTCAGTGTTATTCTCCTCTGGCGGCAGGGAAGGCCTTGAAACAACCCGATGTAATAAAGATTGCTCAAGAACATCGGGTGAAACCATCACAAGTACTAATTAGATGGCTCCTACAGGTATGATGCATTATAAACTACTCTGAAAATACTACAACAACATTTCATAATTTGAAGAGGTATTTGAATGCGGTTTTCTGTTTTCAATGTGATTTGATAATGTCTTTCAGGTGTACCTTAATTGAAAATAACGATTGTTTAGAAAAGTGGTTTTTGAAAATTGGTCGAAACATTTTTGTTCCAAAAGGGATCAACTCCAATAGTTTCCGAAACTAAAGAATGACATAGGAAATACAGTGAAAATCAAAAAATGAAATCAAACCTGTTCTTAAGCTTACAAGTATGGTATCTTTCACATGGCAGAACATTAGCATAATCGAAGAAGTGCAATATCCTTAATTTCACTTATATGGAGTTGATCTCTTTTGGAACTTGGCTCTTCAGTCATCTACCTTTACACAGTTTATGGCATAATATTTATTTCATATTTAGTTGTGATCAGGTACAAAAGTGGTAGCAACAGTCCGGAATACATACTTGCAAATGTTTTCCCCAAAGATTGAAACCATGTTCATATATAAAGCTAAGCTGATAGTCATTACGTTCCATTTGCCTGTAGAATTTGAGCCAAATTTTGACAGGTTGAACTAGTTATGACGCTAGTATTTACGTGCATGGCACAAACCACGCGCCATGATCGAGGTCAGCGATTCTCACTTAAACGGCCGAAAAAGTCGACAGATCTAAAAAAAACAACTACTCCTCCCACTTCCTTTGTAAATTGTCTATAAGGATTTATGTCAATAAAAGCCAACGGGTGAAAAGTCAATACACCGAATGACCCAGCTCATGGCGCATCGAATCTGGCATGTGTGAACATGGTTTGAATGGTGTGAACCCCCTGGACTAACTGTCTAGATGACCCAAACTTCAAACACTCCAGCGATGTGCCTTGCCACATGTGTCGACCTTTAGCCCAATTTAGGCTAATTTTTGATCTAACATCTGCACTATATCGTAACTTCTCTCGAAATGTGAACTTTTGATTTGATTAAATATGTAATAGCACAAGTTTTTTAAGCAAATTGTAGTTCGAACATTTAATTCTTAACACAAGAAGTTAAAGAACTCGTATTGGGCTCTAAAGTTCCACCCAATAATTACATCAATTCAACACCGTTGACCACACACCAGCCGAAACAGACCTCCCCAAGCTCATAGAGCCTTGGGCCGTTCTTGGGACTCTGTGCTCTGGCAAGACACAGGTGGGGCATATCTATGTCCTTTGCAGTCTTTTAAGGCTGAATGAAAAATGTCTCGAAATTGTTTTAGGGATCCTCATCCTGACGTTTATATAATATTTTATGAATTTTAGACCAGTCCTGACGTTTATATAATATTTTATGAATTTTAGACCAGTCAGACATTATACAACTATCAGTTGTAAGACGCACTATACGACCCCCGGGAGAGGTGCGTCGTGGGTGCGTCGTTTACCAATAATTCTTGACGAAGGGGACGTCAGTGGCAGCCTTTGGTCTGTCAAAAAAATGACGGAGGGTGCGTAAAGGTCCGTCACTTTACATGGGTGCGAATGGGCTGATAGTTGACTGAGGGTGCGTATTTGGATGGCAATGGTCCGTCGTTTTTTTGACACAGGCTGCGTCATGGTACATGAGAAGTTGACGCACCTCGGTAAAGTGACGCACCACTCCCGGGGTCGTATAGTGCGTCTTACAACTGATAGGTATATTATTGTGCATATAAAGGTTCTCCTCTTGGTTCCGTCCCGGTCCCGGTCCGGGGTCTATATATTCGAGTGGTCAGGGTTGACAACATCGAATAAGGGCAGATCCCCCGTGAATCAAAAGTAGTTTCATTTTCAGTAGTCATCGTGTTTTATCCAGTTTAGTCAACGATATCTGACGACGGGGTGCGTCGTCATGGTCCGTCAGAATCCACCAATGGTGCGTCCAAAATTTGGCTGAGGGTACGTATTCGGATGACAAAGGTCCGTCGTTTTTTTGACACAGGGTGCGTCATGGTAAATGAGAAGTTGACGCACCTCGGTAAAGTGACGCACCACTCCCGGGGTCGTATCTTACAACTGATAGGTGTATTATATAATGGGTGCACTTTTTCAATCGAGGTGTAATTTATCGATTGAGGTGCACTTTATCGATCGAAGTGCACTTTATCGATCGAGGCGCTGACATAAAATCATCAAGACAATTGATTATATTCTTGATTATTCCGATAACATCGGCGTACAGTTGCTTACAGCTGATTTTTTTAGGATACGCGATGGGTCAAGCAAAATATCACTTTGGGCGCAACGTAAACGCAGCGTACACAGCCCTGCTCATTCTACTCCTACAGTAACCGCCCAGTTGCACATAATGCGTTGGTTATATATATATTTCACTGGTACTTTAACAGTACTTGTTCAGGTACTAGCAACTGAGCAACAATAATATTGGGAATAAGAAAAAGGCGGTGAATATACATAGTAGCCGCACCGTCTAGAAAAAGCAAACTAGTAAGGATCATTGCGAGCATTTCTTTTTTCTTTTCATTTTCTACATACAGAAAGGAATTGTATCTATCCCTAAATCAACTAAGCCGGAAAGAGTCCGAGAAAACGCCGACGTAAGTTGCTGTTATTGTTGTTTTTGTTGGGGGTTTCTGTTTGCTTTTTCATTTTAACTGTCTTGAATAGCCGTAGTAATTATTAAGCATAATAGACGGAAATAGAAAGCCAAAACCCGTTTATAAATGATTAATAAGCAGTAACATATTACAATTGGTTGCTTTTCTTTTTGGTTTTAAATACACACATAGGCTACAGACACCTACAAAACACCCCCACATCCCATCCCTGTTAGTTGTTAATACGAATTCACACTACTCCCAAATTGCCTTGCAGTCACATTTCACCAAACCACCATTTTGATCATTAAGTTTAATTTGCTTGTTGTCATGCAGTTGGTTATAGGGTTATCTTCTTCTGATTCACTATATCGACCATCAAACAATATCATTAATTAATTGGATTTCAATAAACATTTTCAACAGAGACTCAATCGAAATACTTCATTCTAGATTTGTTTTATTTCAGGTATTTTACTTCCAGCTATCTGCTTCAAATATCGCAACACTTGATAACATTAGCGTTCGTGAATATCAGACGGTTTGCCGGGTTACACATCAGGGTTCGTTGCAGAAGTACGCAGATAAAATGAAATCGGTACTGGAATAATGAATCCCTCACCATTATAATAGTATTGTCTAAGAATTCTTTAACGCGCATTTTCATACCAAATGTTAGTGTTAGATCAAATTTGACCTTTTAAGCGTAAAATGGCACAAAATTAATGTGCGCGTTTCGCGCACATCATTTTTGGTCATGCCCCCTAAAAAAGATTTTGGCCCCCCACCCAAAAAAAATATGAGGATGGTGTCGCCACTGGAGCCAATGACAAAGAGTTTCACAATGACGTTGTCATTTGCAAGTGTAGGTTTAATTACCCAATCCCAGGCAATTACTTCTGTCACGAGTGCTAACTATAA
>CM069455.1:43938412-44014606 GCA_035610835.1 Ophiura sarsii | reverse complement strand
AGTTGGAGTTCCTGGTAGCTTAAGATACACATGTGTACCCCGACACATGTAATTCTATAGATATTATAGGTCATGCAATATGGTATAGGCCTACATCTATTCTATTTTGGATTTCATATTCTCCTTTTGTCGGATAATTGGCTATCTTTCAGTAATACGATAGATCTATATATGTTCCAAAAGGAATCAACTCCATATCAGGGACCGTTCATTATTTATGGTGGAGGGGGGGGGGGGGGGGGGGTGGGGGGGGGGGGGGTAAACTATAGGGGGGGGTCATGTAACTTTCATATCTTGAAATAGGGGGGTTATGTAACTTTTTATTCATAACAGGGGGGTTGTGTAACTTTTTTTAAACTATAAAGATGGTGGTGATTGGAGTGATTTTAGAGCTATTTTGGAGTGTAAATGCCTTTTGATTTAAAAAAAATGTTGTTTATTGCATGCTTTTCACCTAACCTTATGCTCAGAAAAGTAGAACATTTCACTGGATTATACGTTTCTGCCCATTACTAATTTCACACAATGAAAAGATTAAGGGGCATCATAACATTATTGGCCGTTTAGATAGGGCACAAACAGAATTTGCCAACGTATTCGTGAACAAAATTCCAAAGGTATAAGTATGTGACAAGTTTTTTTTTCGGGGAGGGGGGTGTAAAAAGCTACTGGTTAGCAGGGGGGTCATGTCATTTTCATTTCAGCTGTAGGGGGGGGGGGGGTAGTTTTGACATACGAGGTCTCGAATTTGTCCCAACCCCTCCACTATAAATAATGAACGGTCCCTAAGTGAATTAGGGAGAAAAGCAACGTTTTTTTTAATTAAGGATGTTGCACTTCTTTGATTATGCTAATTTTAAGCCATATGAAAGATAGGCCTACCATACGTGTAAGCTTAAAAACAGGTTTGATTTCTTCTTTTTTTTCACTGTATTTCTTATGTCATTCTTTATTTTCGGAAACTAGTGGAGTTGATCCCTTTGGGAACATAGATGTTTCTAACAATTTTCAAAACCACTTTACTAAACAATCGTTATTTTCAATTAAAGGTAGATGGTTCCGATTTCAACTTGAAGTTTTCTATTCTACATGAAAGGTCATCCTTAAAAAGTCGTGTTCCAAAATTTGAGTTGCATAGCTCTAATGGTTCTTATTTTAGACGCACAACATGCTGTGAACTGTACTCATTGAGTTAGTAGTACACAAACTATATCGATGGTTACCACCATTCGCGGTAATTCGACGTTATTTCATCGATTTCTCCGTAATTATACTGATTTAGGGGCGTCAAATTTCAGTATGATGATGAGACTGACAAATACGAGCTTTCATGATATGAAAATATCCGTACGTTTGAAATAATTCTGTGTTACCAAAATGTGATCGGGTCATCTACCTTTCAGGTACATCTGAAAGACATTATCAAATCACATTGAAAACAGAAAACCGCATTCAAATACCTCTTCAACTTTTTAAATTAGGCCTATGACATTTTTTTTCTTCTTACAAAAAATGAACATTTGGACAATTTGGCACATTTTTTTGAAATAACAACACAATTATTCCATACATTTTACGTTTTCTTTATTGCATTAAGGACATTCCTATCAATGTTTTACCATGATAAAAGAACCATATTTCTACCATTTAGGCTTAGAAACTTCCGGAAATTACCGGACATTTCCTGAAATTACCGAGGGCCGTAACTTTTGACCTAAACATGTTAAAGATGTAGAACAAAGTTTAAAAGATGTATTTCGTAACTCTCTTTCGTGTTCTGCACCTAACTCAATTTCGACAAAATGTGGAGTTGATTCTTTTGGAATAGGGCTCTTCATATACAAGATCTTAAATAGCGCGGGGAAGATCAAGTAGGGAGAGGGAAGAAGGGGTTATTTTACTATTTGCACACCAAAGAGAATCATTCTACACCACCCCAACAGCCCCGGTCCAGACCCTGCCCTTCTATCATGTCTATCCTGCATCATACCGGGCCTGACAACAAATACTAAGGCCTAACAAAATGTTTGATTGGCGTAACCCGACCGACCCTATTTTTACCGCCGACCCTAAACATTTTTTTAATATATTTTTAATTTTTTGGTGTGTGAGAAAAAGAAACAAAACCCAGTGAAAATGTGTATTTGTGCCATTTGTTTATGTCTGTATGGTATATGTGTGCTGGTTTTATAGATTTAAAAATAATAATGCACAATAATGCACAAGGAACGCCTATAATATTAATAAGATGCTCACGCACTTTTCACCAAATAGTATACAAAAATGCAGCAGATGTGTGTATTCATAGAAATAGGCGTGCAACTCGGCCGTAATTTGGCAAAACAGCGTAACTCGAAAATGACGTTTTTGAGATATGAGCACTTTAAAGTTTAAGTGTTTGCATTTTCTCTATTATTTACAGAGGAAATTGATTTAAAAATGGAAACGTGCATTATGTTTAATTTATTTAATTTTTAAAAACTTATGTAAAGTAAACTATTTTTACTAAAGATACAGCTGATTTTGTCCAGATACGCGGGTTTGCCAATCCGACATCTAATTATACGCAGAGTTAATCTTGCGAAACAGCGTAACTCAAGTTACGTGTAATTCTTTGGTTACTATTTTTTCGCCAAACCCACGTATCTCGTAGCAAAATAGTTGTTTGGAAAAGACGCGTAACTTAGAGATACGCTGTTTTGCCAAGAAAAATAATAGATTTTGAAACACGTAACTCGAGTAACGCTGTTTTACCATATTAAAATGCTAAAAGTTGCAAAATAAGGCTGAGATACGTTACGCTATCTTTAAAACGGTGCGTCGAGGTCTTTTGAGACTCTCACAGATGAAAAGAGCGCCCTCGATTTCCCCAGAAATGCATGTAACTCAAAAAGTCAATATTTCGAGTTACGCTGTTTTGCTAAATTACGGCCGAACTAAACTAGAGGGGGTTGAGGTTCAAAAAATTTCGCACGGTCAAAAAAAATCGCACTGACTACATGTATTTTGCCTTATTTTACTATTTGGGCTGAATATACCCACACATAACCGCCCGCCATCTCGGTCTTTTATCATTATTTTCCTATTTCCTTTTTTTTCCTCCTTTTTATTTTTTTAGAGGGGCTGGGGGCGGGGGCACAAATGGTTTTTTTCCGTCGGGGGGGGGGGGGGGGGGAATTCCCCCCCCCCCCCCCCCCCCCCCCCCCCGCTGAGCTACGCCACTGCATATTGACGGTTTTCGGAAAAAAGGAAATAGTCCCCCTTTTGACGATGATTACTTGCCCCCCCCCCCCCTCCCACAAATGAAAAACCTACATACGCCACTGATATTGCTAATTTATGAATGTCAGCCTCGTGACATTTGTTATGTTTATAGATCTATATAATAGCTGCTATATTTTTAGCTTGTAAATGATAATTGATATCTGTTTAACTTATGATATGATGTAGTCAAATTCGGAGAGAGGTTTTGGACAACGGAAACGGAAAATTACATTTACAAATAAATACATATTTTTCGGGGTTTTTCCGTATTTAAGGTTAGATATAAGTGCATGATTTTAATACTGAAAATGGAAATAAATGAATGATATCTAATAAAATTATAGTATTATCATGTATGAATATGATTTGTAGGCAATCTCTTGTAGGCTAGCAATGCATTGTATTGTAGGCTAGCAATGTATTGATACGCCTTTGGTCATGGAATACTGCAAATCAGTCCACTTGTCATTGTTAATGTTTGTTGTCTTTACATCATAATCACGCGGTTTGGGCATTTTTTACTCAAAATTATTTTTGTTAGATTTGTTCAAAAAATAAATCTACATTTTTGGTCAAAATTGACGCCAGATTCTCTGTCCCATTTCCATTCTAAAAATGTACTTTTATACGGATTTGATTAATAGTGAAATTACAGCATTCACTAAATTGAAGAAAAAAAATCAAATCAAAAACATCCTTGACTAAAATTAGAGGTATACATGTAAGGTGGGTGCTACAGTGTATTGTTGTAATGAGTCCCAAATATTTGAACGTTTTATTATCTAAAAATTTTAAGACATGTTTATTTAGCCATTTTTGACTACTTTTATTTTATTTATTTATTTATTTATTCGGAAAACACTTTCAAAACAGCGGCACCCACCCGAAGGTGGTGCATCCAAAAGAATAAGAGTAAAATACACAAAAATACACAAATACAAGGTACAATATTAAATATGATATAGACAAGAGAGAGAAGTAATTACAAAATAAACATACAATCATCAATATAAAATAATACACGGGAATGGGCTCATAAAGTCATATGAAACCTTACGTGGAGTGTGTATGCTGATTAGTTAATATTATTATTATTATTATTATTGTTACTTAACAACGCTGTCCTACACGACCATGCACGTTTTAAATAGGATTTACAGAAAGTATTAAATTGTTTTTCGATCAATGTATCATCATATGAGTATTTTCTCACCATGGGGGTGACATTCAAACAAGTATTACCTAAGATTAACCAAAGTTGTGTATTATTATCACTAACACTGAAGAAATTCCATACATATGAAAGATCTGCACGGCGAAGATTTAATTTTAAGTTATGGAGCTCATTGTCACGGATTGCATGTAAAGACTTACATGAGAGCATAAAATGATTAATATCTTCACAACCACTTTTACAAAGTAAGCACATACCGTCATTATTAACTTCCCAAGAACTTAGCTTGCCATTCAGGGGAAGCGTGTTAGAACGCGCTTTGAACTTCAAGCTTGCCCCGTAAAAATCAAGCTTGTCCTTCAAATAACTTTCCAAATATGGATGTGTTTTGAACTGAACATACAATTTTAAAGATGATTTATCACATACATTTTGATACCATCTATCATAATTTTGTTGAGCACTTATTTTCTTAAACACTTGGACCCATCTGGGGTTATTGGGTTGTATGCATGAAAAGTTGAAGTCCATACCGTGATCACATAAGATATATTTGATTGAGTCAAGCCATTTCCATCTTAATATATCATGACTATTATCTAGTACGCCGCAACGTTATGGACCTATTTTCTGTATCAGATTGACAAAAAACCTCCGAAGCACAATTTTGAGTTGAGCCGCGTCTGACTAGCTTCATGGTCTGACGATCAACCCTAAATGTAGGTTTGTATACCAGTTAAATAGGTCTACATAGCTAAGGTATTAAGTACTGAATTATTTGCTCATCTATTGTTGCTCAAGGTATTAATAATTATACAATACATTTCGAGTTGTGTATCAACCTAGTATTGGTATTACACAATAGACTGATTCTTCCACTCTATTGTCAATATGTGTTACAAGGTTGTTTGTCCCTGCGGCTGTCATTTGCACGTATTTTATTTCAGCTGTCCTGGTTATAGGCTGAGCTGAATGAAATGTCTTAGTGATTTTGAAAAAACAAACAAGCTTGTGTCTTCATATAAATATTCTGGATCATGTCGAGATCAATGTCACATTGCCTTGATTATTACGCTATGTTTGAAAATCAAAGAAGGATGGATACGAACTTTGAATAGCAATGTACAAAAGGTGTTGGCCTGAAACATGTATAAACAGGGCAGTCTCAGCCTTAATACCCCGCTTAATACATGTATAACAACAAGCTGCTTTAAACATGTTAAACGTAAAATCAGTGAAGACACACGTACGTGTGTAAGCAAGATGGATGGATTATATTTTAAGACGAAACTGATCGGAGCTATGAATAATCATGCCTTGGAATAATTCACAACACAATGATTGATTGCCAGGAATGTTAGCCTACCCCTCTGATAACAAAATGTTATCATCGGGAACCAACTTCCATTTGGACTATGCATCACGATGGGATGCTCAGTGACCATCGAGTATAACCATCGATTTGGAAACTAAGCTGGCCGTGTTTTTTAAAACTCTAAAACGGAATACTTGCACACAATGACTTTCCTGGTTTGATAGCCTTAACGGGTACAGGAATATTAAGTTGATGTACATGTATATGGATACACGGGATCGTGGGTATCGTATGGGGATGGGTAAGTCAATCAAATAGTGCTTAACTCCTTAGTGTTATTTATTGGCTGTACAGCACCAATTGTCTGAATTACGTTATATACATTGTATCACAGACTTTCTACTAGAAATGCATTGGTTATGGGAGCACCACACCAAATATCTTTCTCATTGAAATACGTGTAAAAGTGCCATATTTCAAGACACCTTTTCTACCCTCCGGTTACATTTATGGCATACTTGTCCCCTATGACCATTTTCAGTAACATCTCAACTTTAATTTAAGCCTTGTTCCATGAGGGGTTATTAAGCTAAATTTTCCGCTACGGACCTGCACATAGCGCCCTCACTTTTTCACGTTTTCTGGCATGCCTGTTTACCATTTAGGCAGGTGCTTACGCCCTGGGCACTATTTAGGTCGATAAATTAAAAATATCGTATTTTATCATTGTAGGTGCAACGGGTAGGTCCCATTCGTTCATTTAAATACAAACATACTATCCCCGGAGAAACAAATTGCCCGAAAACCTCGCATTTACAAGCCTAGTCTTCGTGCTTTTCCGGAACTATTATAGGATTACACGAATTGCGCATTGATTTGGTACAGTGCTCCCTTTTTAACAAAAATCTAAATTATTTTTATTGCATTTTTGGAATCATCATATAGCATCATGAAAAAGTGTCACTCAAAAAATTCAAATTCTACTCCTAACTGGAATTATGTCACAAAATAGATTTTACTCTATACCCAAAATACCCAATTTTTCTCACTTTTTGGCCATTTTTTGCCCAAAATTGTTACATTTAAAGTCTGCTTTCATGACCAAAACGTGTATTTTTAGATTTGACATTGTTTACATTGTATAAATTATATGTTAATACCATATATGACCCATTTAATTATCGACAAACATGATAACTTAATCATATAATCACTATATCACGCCGTATTCATTGCAGAAATACCTGTATGCCATTAATGGTGAAATTATGTAGGGGGGGGGGGGTAAAAGACCCCCGTATTTATAGGACAATAAAGCTTCTAAAAGCCATTTGTTTACTTAGAATATCATAATTACCTAGTAGGCCAACGCACAATTACATTTTTGTCACGATATTACCCTTAGGGTATTGTGTTAAGCATTAAATGTACAATTTTAACGATTTGTTGCTCTTTTTGAGCCAATGTGGGGCCAAATATGAATTTTGACAACTCGTTAACCTAAATGAGAGTGCTAAACTCTAAATAAAGCTTTGAACTTGAAAATGAGATAATCAACTCTATAATTGAGATGCAAGTTACTTGATATAGACCTAATAGGGAGTATTCTTGCACGTGAGGGGCTTCTAGCCAAGGGTAACGTGACCCTCTATCTATAAAATCGCGAAACAGACCCATAGCCATTTGACTCTACATTTGGAGCTTTAGAACCATTTTCTTGGATATTTCTCGAGAAAATCATGTACATTTCTTGATATTAACGTCCGACATTGATATAAAGGGTGTTTTGAATGTAAATCAAGGCATATTTAAGCAATTTGAACCCATCTTCCACTTCAAAACTCGGTTTATTGGAAATGGCCATTGTGCGTTAAAGGGAGCACCACACCAAATATCTTTCTCATTGAAATACGTGTAAAAGTGCCATATTTCAAGACACCTTTTCTACCCTCCGGTTACATTTATGGCATACTTGTCCCCTATGACCATTTTCAGTAACATCTCAACTTTAATTTAAGCCTTGTTCCATGAGGGGTTATTAAGCTAAATTTTCCGCTACGGACCTGCACATAGCGCCCTCACTTTTTCACGTTTTCTGGCATGCCTGTTTACCATTTAGGCAGGTGCTTACGCCCTGGGCACTATTTAGGTCGATAAATTAAAAATATCGTATTTTATCATTGTAGGTGCAACGGGTAGGTCCCATTCGTTCATTTAAATACAAACATACTATCCCCGGAGAAACAAATTGCCCGAAAACCTCGCATTTACAAGCCTAGTCTTCGTGCTTTTCCGGAACTATTATAGGATTACACGAATTGCGCATTGATTTGGTACAGTGCTCCCTTATACGCTAACTTTTAACACTAGTTAAATAGTCACAGCACGTCGTCATTTGTTGTTGGCTGGATCAGGACTAGACTGCACCAATTCCCAGATAAAACAGTATTAGCGCTAGACATGAACAAAATATAGCAAGAGGGCAGTAGACACATATTTATCATAAACTTCTGTGATTCAATCTTGCGCCGATTACCGGACTTTTGCCTCGGGGCAAGATTAACAACAAGGATGTTCTGGCGGATTCCTTTCAGCGATGTTGACTAACAAAAGATTTCTTTTGTGCAGACGTTTACTTCGTTTGTCTGCAACCTTTACATAAAGCACTGGTAACGTTGTGACAAGGTTGTAATTAGCATATTTAGAAGTAAAATTTTTACAAGGGTACTTATCGGTATATTATCACATACTATTATCACATACTATTTCCTCTCTCAGCAGTGAGAGTGCTCAATACCGCGGCAGTTGTCGTGGCAGAGCAAAATATGTAATATTAATCACGTTGATTTTTATCGTTAATGCTACCCTGGGTTTCACGCCGATGAATTTAAAGACAAAATGGTCGTATGTCGCTGTGAACTTCTAATGTTCAAAGGTTATCGTGCATGATGATAGCGTTTAACTCCAAGGTATGTTCTGTGTTCAAAAGTCATTATTCATTGGTATGTACAAGTTGTCAATCTTAGGTGTGTTAGTTAAAACAATAACTCAATCTAGATCTTTAACTTCAAGAGTATATGATTCTCAATACCGAATATGATTCTCGATACAAAAAATCTACAATTTCTTAGTAGTAATTAGTGGCAGATGAAAGGGCGTAATTTAATTCAGATGCTTTACCATGCGAGGTCTTGTGGCCCAATGGATAAGGCAGTTGCCAGGCAAGCAACAGATCCTAGGTTAGATTCCCGGGCGAGATCGTTTTCCCATTATTGTCTTTTTCTATCCACGACGGCGAACCTGTTTAAAATATTTATAATTTGTTTAATACCCGTCGTATGTGCCTATTATTTCTATGTATTTCCCCTCTACAGGGAGGACGGCACTTGATTATTACACTTGTATAGGCCCGAACTACTCCGGGTAATACTTGTGGCAGGAGACTGGGAAACGAGATCGCTTAGGTTTGAATTTCAGATGCTTTACCATGCGAGGTCTTGTGGCCCAATGGATAATGCAGTTGCCAGGCAAGCAACAGATCCTGGGTTCGATTCCCGGGCAAGATCGTTTTCCCATAATTGTCTCTTTTCTATCCACGACGGCGAACCTGTTTAAAATATTTATAATTTGTTTAATACCCGTCGTATATGCCTATTATTTCTATGTATTTCCCCTCTACAGGGAGGACGGCACTTGATTATTACACTTGTATAGGCCCGAACTACTCCGGGTAATACTTGTGGCAGGAGACTGGGAAACGAGATCGCTTAGGGTCACATTTTTTAACCTGGGCTACATTTGTGTTACATTGGTCATTTTCATGAAATATACATCATTTTTCGGTTTTGGTAGAATATATCAAAATATTTACATCTAAAGGGTATGAAACCATATATATTTGGAAAGCTCATAATATAAGGATTGTCAATTTTTAAACTAGAAATCAAATATACAGGGTGACCTAAACATTATACAGGGTGTAACAATTAAAAAGTTGTACAAAATGATGATTTACTTTTTTTCTTCCACAGTCTAAATGCAGGACCTATGTGAAGGATATACATGTTTTTGTTGTATTTGAGTAAATTACACATCCAGCGAATACAATATTTATTAGTCAGCTTATTAGGAAGTAATATATACGGGGTGGTCAAAATATCCAATGTTAAATACCGAAAAAAAACACCAATTTAAACAAGTTATGAAATTTATGATAATTCAGAACAAGTTTGAGTGACTATCGTAATGTTTAACTATCACTATGTGATTATAAAACATTGTATCACACAGCAATTTAATATACAGGGTGTTTAAACTACCATGTACAGTACGTGAGTATTATGTTGTCATCTCATCCACTACATCAGTTATTGATAACATAACTCAACCTGCTACAGTGGGCATTTTAAAGTATCATAATAATATGTGTTGCATATAAAGTAATGACAATTAATTACTTTGGCTCGTACATGTAGTACTAGTTGTGGTCATAGGTCTTAAAGACATTCCTGAGGCAGGAGTCCGGTAAAACTTTCAAATTGAGATCAATAGAAACCATTCTTTCATGCAAATAGGACAATGAGATTTAGTCAGTTGTTGATTACTGTGTGTGGTAGAGCATGACATTGTATGCAATGGAATCATTTGCATACTTGGGACTTCTATACCACACCGCTACCGTTTGTCTGTTAGGACATTTTGAGTTTTAACAATTTTCCACCCATGTATTACATAGCAATCACCTCCTCCTCCTCCACTCCCTCCTCCTCCGCTCCCTCAACCACCCTGACTAATTATAATTAACGAGCTGTATTAATTAAAGCAAAAGTGATAGATTTTTTCTCTCTTCAGATTATTAAAAGGTATTAAATTGTCTTTAAGATAAGACCAAACACAAGTCAATTTGATAGAGAGTTACTCAAATACAATAGCCTAAAGGCAAAAACCGCTCTAAAATGTAACAAAACCACCTTTTTGTGGTGCCGAGGTTAAAAAACGTGACCTTAGGTTTGAATTTCAGATGCTTTACTATGCGAGGTCTTGTGGCCCAATGGATAAGGCATTTACCAGGCAAGCAACAGATCCTGGGTTCGATTCCGGGCGATATCGTTTTCCCATAATTGTCTCATTTCTATCCACGACGGCGAACCTGTTTAAAATATTTATAATTAATTTTGTTTAATACCCATCGTATATACCTATTATTTCTATGTAGTTTCCCTCTACAGGGAGGACGGAACTTGATTATTACACTTGTATAGGCCCGAGCTACTCTGGGTAATACTTATGGCAGGAGACTGGGAAACGAGATCGCTTAGGTTTGAATTTCAGATGCTTTACTATGCGAGGTCTTGTGGCCCAATGGATAAGGCATTTACCAGGCAAGCAATAGATCCTGGGTTCGATTCCGGGCGATATCGTTTTCCCATAATTGTCTCATTTCTATCCACGACGGCGAACCTGTTTAAAATATTTATAATTAATTTTGTTTAATACCCATCGTATATGCCTATTATTTCTATGTATTTTTCCTCTACAGGAGGAAGGCACTTGATTATTACACTTGTATAGGCCCGAGCTACTCCGGGTAATACTTGTGGCAGGAGACTGGCAAACGAGATCGCTTAGGTTTGAATTTCAGATGCTTTACTATGCGAGGTCTTGTGGCCCAATGGATAAGGCAGTTGCCAGGCAAGCAACATATCCTGGATTTGATTCCCGGGCGAGATCGTTTTCCCATAATTGTCTCTTTTCTATCCACGACGGCGAACCTGTTAAAAATATTCATAATTTAATATATATTCTGTATACATTTCGCAATCATTATTCATGTAGAAAAAAATCAACATTTCTTCAATACCAATCTAAATTAGCTTCACTTTATCCCCCTCCCACAAAAAAAATGTGTGTACAGTCAATAGAAAATGCCCTTTAGACAGGCGTGTAAAAAAGTCACTCCCATTGATCACACGTTAGACATGTTAGAGTTTTATTTTCGAAATATTTTTTTTTGGCCTAATGCTAATCGGGCCTCCTTTGTGTCACAACAGCGCTCTGGTAAACACATAAACACCAAGACGATATAACCTACAATTAATATTAAGCTATGAACTTGTTATTATCAAATGAATGAATACGGGAACATTAATTCGTAACAACAATATGCCCTTCGGACAAAATCGTTAATTAATAATGTCGCAAATTCACACTCCGTTTATATGTGCTTCACTGCGTTCTACATTTGTTCCCGGTACCAATTTACTTTTAATTTCTTTAATCTAGATCATATAATTTGAAAATAATTCATGCTTTGGTCATTGGTCTTTTATTGTATGAAATTGCAATGTAAAGAACAATTCAGGTGAGGTTAATTGGGATTAAATATAGACACTAAATGCCACAGGTCAATCCTTAATCTAAATAATTAATAAAATAACTTGAAAGAAATTCACTATTTTTGGTCTGTAGCACGCACGCGATTTCAACCCTAACCTCATAAAAAGGATATGCAAGAGATTTTACTGGCAATTCTAATACCAAATTTCAACTACGCTGTTGTAACACAGAAGGAGGCCCGATAAGCACTATGGGTAGGCTGACGATTGACAGCGTAGCGGCGGAGTTGGCTCTATTGGCCAAGTCAAATAGTTGGGTTTCCTTTAAAATCAGGTGTATTGTAGTCCTCAGTCGGAACTTTGGCCGCAATAATACATTTTTTTAGTCTTCGCAACTTTATATATTATTTACTCAAAAGGTAAAGAATTGGCCAACATCACTCGTTTGGGATACTTTGCATATAAAAGTGGGTATTTTGCAAGTTGCCAGATGATTTCTAAAATATCAGTAACTCTGACCAAATAATTTCTATTATCAAACAGTTACAGCCGAAATATGCTAAAACAATGGATTGGCCTATATATGCAAATGAAGGGAACAGAGTGACGTTATGTAATGGCGTAAAAGTACCTATTATTGGAATCGGTAAGTATGCGATCGATTTTAGATTCGCAATCGATGGTATCAATATGTAAACCCCCTCAAGGCCCGTATTCTCGTACGTAGATAAACACGGTTTAAGCTAAACACGCGTCCAACTTTGACTTTATACATCGTTTAACTAGACTTGATTCTCGAAAATTTGTTTAACTTAAAACGTGTCTAACTCACTAAAAGTGCCTAACTTTATACATGGGTACGACGCGTTTTACTAAAGTCATACACCAACTGTGTGCCTTGAATAATCACTCAACTGTGCTTACTGCAAGCCGACGTTTAGATCGTGTAGCATTAAAAATACACGTGCTGTTGAGGTATTCGGTCGATATCTATTGTAATCCATTAGGGCCACAACAAAAATAAATACCTGTATACAGCAACGCACGACCACTCTGGAGACGAGATTCGCGGAGTTTAAAACCGTGTTTTGTTAAACAATTTGTTTAAAAGATAAACTTGCGTTTAAGTTAGAAACACGTGTTTAGTAAGACACTGTTTTAAGCTAAAACCGTGTTTACTACGAGAATACGGCACATAATCATTATCATTTCTATATCGTTGGCAATCACATTTGGAATCCGTACACTCCTCATCGAATACATGACCTTATCCTTCCACACAGGTGTGTAGATTTCACTCACGGAGTGTAGGAAGATAAAGGTAACGGATGGCAGTTAGGAACGGTTTTTTGGACAAGTTTAGTTTCAAAATACTGAGAGTTTTCACGTTAAATTATTCAAGCTTAAAACTAGATGGCTACAAAAATGGTTAAAAAATAGCCAATTTAGCGAGATATTTTCAATGTTTATTATTATGCTTAGCAACACGTTTCAAGAACGTTTTTGGACCATTTTAGTTAGAAAACTATACATTTATGCGCGCTTCGAGCGAAATAGTTTCATTGTTATAAATTATTATTATAACGTAATACACACCTGAGACCTCAACCATTTGTTATTTCGCTCCATTATTTTGTACGAATGGAGCGATACAAACAATAACTCTCTATTCGTAAAATTCACGAATGGAAAGTTATTTCTAAGAATGGTGAGTTTTCGTCAGGGTTGCACAAAGTGCGGGAGCAGGAAGCACCGCTCCCGGGAAATAATGAGCAGAATTGGGGAAATAATGCCAAGTGGAAAAAGAAAAACTATTGGGGAAAAGAGTGAAAAAAGATGAAGAGAAAAAATGCAAACTTTGGGTACCTGTTTATTGTTTTATTGCTTTTCCCCAGTGGCGACGCTACAGGGGGCAATGGGATGGCATTTCCCTAAAAGATATTGGTGTGCCCCCACCCGTTCAAACAAATTCTATTTAGTTAAAATTAGAAAACAATTGACAATTTTAGCATAAAAGCATTTTTTTGTTATTCATGCGGTAAGTAGGCCTATAGTTGGAGAAATGTTAAGCTCAAAACCTTGCTCCTGGGGAAGAAATAACTTTGTGCAACCCTGGTTTTCGTTAAGAATGGAGAGTTATTATTAAGTGGAGAGTTTTTATTACGGATGGACAACTATGTGTGAAAAACCTAATAGAAAGAGGTTTGCATTACTGTTTAGAATGATCAGATTCGTGCTTTTCAATAGGGATGAGTGTCACTTTTGAAATTGGACCCACGATCATTGAAAAACTCCGCTCCGCAACATCGTATCTCAACGATCGAGGTGCCAAAATACGCAAAACGAAATTATGCACTTGGTTATTTGCTTTGATTAATGCATACCCTTTCGAGCCGTTATGTATTGGATCATTTCTAAGTGTTTCGATACTTTTTGTGGGCAGTTTATATATACAGGCTGTCCCAAAATGATTTGTACCCATCGATGCCCAAAGTTCAATTATTTTTGTCATCATCAAAATCGATGGGATTCGGTCCGTTAATTTTACATTATCTTTGTCATACTGCACTATTTTATTAGAATTTTAAATCATGAATATCGGATTTATCAAACTCAAGGTACACCCCATTATGTAAAACATGGTGATTTCTCCTAATTGGCAAAGTGCTAAAAATGTGTGTGCTATTATAGCTTGTTTGAAAGAAACTTGTGTATTCTCATAATCTATTGTCTACGCAATATATTCCTGTGTGTCTTTCTGTTGTAACTGTTAATAGTTACATGTATGGGAGTCCAAATCCCTAATAATTCTTCTCCTTAATTCAATTTAACGGGTAAAAGAAGTTTGTCACACTTGAGTGACCCCATGCATTGTTTTATTTAACAAGTGTTTAGGGACTTCTAAATGAAGTGGTACTTGGTGAATCACCAGTGGCTTAGATTTCATTTTCACATTGGAGAATGGATTTCGTGAAGTTAAACACTAAGGGACTATATCACTTTTACCAAGTTTGTAGGAAATTGCATCCCCAATATGTAAAAGAAGTCTAAGCCACTGCTAATTACCAATAACTACGTCTTTACCTGTTTAAATGTCCCTCAAGTTTAGCCTCAAAACTATCTCATTATAGAAACAAACCTCGGGGTCGCTCATGCGTGACGGTTCATTTTTACTCCTCAAATTGAATCAATATGAAGAAGTATTACTGGTTTGAACAACAATGATACAACAGCAGTTTAAATTAGAAAGGAACCAAATATATTAGCAGACAAGAGAATGATTAAGAGAATGTATTAGTTTCTTTCAAACAAGCTGTTTAAAAACACATTTTTTGCACTTTGCCAAAAAGGTGAAATCACCATGTCTTACCCAATGGTGTGTAACTTCATTAAAATAAGTCGGATATTCATGATCTAAATTTATAATAAAAGGGTACAGTATAGCAAATATGATAGAAAAACAATGGATCTAATCACATTGATTTGGATGATGAAAAAATGTATTAAACTTCGGGCAACGATGGGTACTAATCATTTTGGGACAGCCTGTAGGTAATGCGTCGTTCTTAAACGCAGAGTCACAATGCGTAGAATCCAGAGTGTACGTGTTTACCTCCTGGTCACAAAGAACTTAGCGTTAGATTTAACGGATTGCTGTTTCTACTGGGCAAGTTAATTACTGGTTTGTGCAGGTTTTTGCCGTTGGAAAACTTAGGGGTAATTAGCGTTATCTGGCTGTTTCTAATGCGCAACTGAACGGTAATTACCGTTAAGTTACACAGTAGAAACCATCTCTTAGACATGTTAGAAGGAAAGACCGATGACCATCATAATTGAGATACTGACATTATACTATTCATGATATACTTTAAAGTTTAAATTCAATCGAAACTAAATAAAACGTGGGGTCACGGAAGAGAGTTTTACGCTATTAATCATGGTGATTGAAAATAAAGTTTTGAGAAGTGTGTGTGTTGGTATGATTGAAAAGATTGGATGGGTTTTGTTTTAATTAAAAAGACATCATGACATCAACACGTGTCAGGTTTTACTGCAGAAAAATATCATTAATTTAAAATGTATTTGATAACTTTATTTAGGCGTTTTGTTTAATTAAGATACCAGTAAATAATCATAATAAACACGTGGCATATTCCACTGCAGAAAAAGCATCATTAATATTTTCATACCTAAAGTATTGTTTAATAAAATTGCCAGTAAATAATTATAATGAACACGTGGCATATTCTGCAACAGGGAATGTTTAGTTTTGTTGAGTTTAGTTTCATTTCCAAGAACATGAGGCCATCGGCCCATATTATACATAAAATATTGCCATGATTGGCATGATTTACAATTAATAAAATCATAGTTGTTATAGTAACGTACATGGTCAGTAGTCACCAACAGGTAAACAAAAATGTTTCACACCAGAAAATATGCCAAAATGCGCCTGTTTTGTTTTAACAGAAAATATCATTTATTGTTTAGTCCAGAGACCTATACAAGTATACATTTTTGAAAAGCCTAAAGATCAGGGATTTAAATGGTTATATTTTCAAACCAAATTATACAGGGTGTGTTAAAATATATAGGGTGGAACAATAAACATTAAAAAATTATAATCAGCCATTGTACATGTATAGTAATTAGCATATTGCATGAAGAGCATGACAATAAACAACAACAACAACAACAAACAACTTGGTTCTGTTACACCAATATTGGTGCTGTATAAATATTACAAACAATAGTCACCATCTGTCTAGGCTAAATAGATACAGGGCGATCAAAATTAAATCCATAGTTATGGCTTTGAGCATTTTTTGTGTGGATATTGTGAGTTTTGTTTTTGTTTTGACTTGACTAATAAAAAACAAATACAAACCAAAGCAAAAAATAGCTCAGAGGAGCAAACCACTCGTTTTGAAATTTTGAACCATACAGGGTGACATAAATTGTTTTGCACATTTATTGCATTGAACAGATTCATTTCTATGGCTTTTCAAATGCCGTTTATGATTTGATTTATCCCTCTACATTTTGCCACAAACGTCAAAGAAGTGAAACTGGTCAGAACCTGTACATACCAGTTGAGACTTTACATGTCGTTGAAGGCTGCTTTTTCTTGAGAAGTCTTCATTGCATTCCCTACAAATATTCAAAGAGCCGTGAACGGTGTCCGTTTTTTAAATGTTGGTGGTGCTGCATTTGACCCCACACATGCGTGTTAAAAAGTCTTCGGAAACCTTGTATATATAAGTGAAAAACGCCGATTATTGAATAGCACTTATGTTTACCAATCTTAAAATATGTTTGATTCACCACGAACACTAAAAATTGGGTTTGTTCCTTTGTTAGAAAAATACAGTTTTGTATCGGAATTATTATAATTTAGCGTTTACTAGTTGATGATTGTATAAGGTTCAAAATAAAGGTATGTACACTTTCCGTTTTAGACGCCATTATTTATATAGTCTGTCCAAAGGTATGTATGTATTTATAAATGCACAAAATCTGTCAAAATGCATACGTAATTTCAATCTCTAGGCACGTCAACATTACTAGGTGGATACAGTCACGATGCCCTTGTCTGTGCTCTAAAAGAATGCGATGTACGTCATATAGATACAGCCCGGCTATACCAATGTGAAGATAAGGTCGGCAGGGCTATAGCTGAGAGTGGTGTTCCACGAGAACAAATATTCATCGCAAGTAAAGTCTGGCCCACCAGTTACGGTTACGAAGGAGTGAGGAGATCATTAAGAGAGTCGCTGAGGGAGTTAGGCACGGAGTATATCGGTGAGAAATTGTACATGCTTGGATATAAAGCAAGGTTTACATAGCTACCCCACCGTGATGAAAGATACACTTTCCAATATTATTATCTTTTCAGTTATCCCTGTCCTTTAAAGGTGATGTATTTCCGATTAAGTGTTTTTAACGTTTAAACGAAAGTATTTTTATACTTCCTTTGGTCGTGTGAGGCAGTAACGATATATTCACCTCATAAGATAATACGTATATTAGTGTAAGGCGAACTAAATTACATACATAGGAAAGAGAAAGGATGCAGTTAAAAAATGTCAACAGGTTTTGGCAGCTACTAATACTATTTTCACAAAAAGACCCATGAGGGATTTAAAAAATACAAACCGTATGTGAAGTAGAACAACAAGTTGAGCACATTTTGTTGTGTGTCAAATGTCTGGATAATCAAGATATATTAACAATGCAGACAGATAATTTATTTAGTTTCGATTACAAAACATAAAATCGATCATCGCGTTAAAATGTTGCAATTTTAATGGAGTCCTCTTTTAACAGACAATCCACGGGATGGCATAAAGTACGCCATTCTTAATTCTATATAGTGAAATCCCGCGCAAATCATGACAATTACTGTGACTTATTGCAAACCCGCGGATTGGCTCGAAAACAGAGGGATTAACTAACATTGCTGCAACATTATAACTCACTAATCTATTTAAAAATCTTCTTATCTTCAACAAAAAACGCAACCACTTTTTTACTCACTTTGTAAATCTACAAAATAATATCAATTGTTTAATGACAGAAAAAAACACCTTATACCTCAATGGATTTTCCAGGAAACTGGTTGGGCATGTCAATCTAATTACGGCAGTTTTACTAAAAATGTTCGAAATTATACGTGAAATGTCGGAAGTCTCTGAATAGTATAAACATCATTGCTGAGAACAGGTTTTTATTCACGACTTACATATTCTCACTCGTCACTTTGAATTATGGTTGTAGTACCTAGTATTGCACTGGTCGTATTTAAAAGGCCCTGTCACACCATAGCGTATAGCCTGTGCGTGGCCTGAACGTATGCCGACGTATTCAAAAAATAGCTCGAAAATTGACAGAGCATTGAACATTGAACATGCTCAATAATGTTTCGCGGGTCGACATGTTCCAAATGTTCACAACGTATCACAGCGTGCTCTTAACGTAAACGACGTATCCCCAACTTACCCCTAACTTGTATCAGCGTACACCAACGTACGCCAACGTATTTTTCGATATTTCGCATACGATGTCATACGTTCAGGCGATACGCCATGGTGTGACAGGGCTACCGTACAGCTAGCGTATGTACCGTACAGCTAGCGAGCATTCGGCGTTTTGGGAACTTATGGAGGGTTTGAGTATATAAATGGGTCCCTTGAGTATGTGAGATCGGCGCGGTATTTATACGTGCTACAGCGGCATAATAAGCCACGTGTTCGTTGTACGTCGAGGATACTCTGACGATACGTCGAACACGGCAGACATACGATAAGTATACGTTAAGCATACGTTAGTCATACGCTCGCATATGCTGTGATACGCTGTCATAAGTATGTTATATGTTAGTGATACGCTATCAATACGTTAGTCATACGCTATGTATACGTTCAATACGCTATGGATACGCTATGGATACATGACAGGGCCTTACACGATCGCCCGGTATAAGGTGAATACGTGAGAATACGTCGAAACTCGTTGGAAATACGTGAGGCATACGTTAGACATACGGCACATATACGTTATCAACTCGTTATCACTACGTTGGCTGTACGTTTCCCCGTCAGCCTACGTTCATCAACGTATACCAACTTACGAGTAACGTACGAGTAACGTACCATTAACGCATGTCAGCGTATGTCAACGTATATTTAACGTACCACAAACTTGCCGGGAACTTATGCAGAACGTATTAGGCACACGTTCAGTACTTCGAGAAATTTTGAGCATGCTCACTATTTTTTCGTGGGCTCAACGTGGTCCAAATTGTCACAGCGTATCACAGCGTGCTCTTAACGTCGTATCGACGTATCCCCAACGTACCCCTAACTTAAATTTTATATCAGCGTACACCAACGATATTTCGCATACGTTGGCATACGTTGAGGCGATACGTTATGGTGTGACAGGGCCTCAAATGGTGTACTTTATTACATTTTAAAACAGTACTGTTCAGTCGACTCAAGTAACCGAATATTCCCATTAAATCCTATAACCCAGATCTGTATATGCTACATTTTGCTCTTTGCACGGAACAGACGGAGAATCCTAAAGCATTACTGGCACAATCTTGGAAAGCGTTGGAAGACTGCTATACGGAAGGTAATCAATATAAACCGTAAAGGACACTTAAACAGAGATTCTTCCAAAATAACTAGTGTATGGAAATTTCAAATGTCCTTTGCTTGAATAATTCGAGCCATATGGCCCTTTTAGTCTCCTTTGTTTTGTCTCCTTTGTTTTGTTACTGAATAGAAATACATCATTACAATCATTTGTTGTGTTAAATGTACTGGGACTCTAAGAGTTTGCAAATTTTGTACGTAATACATTACGATTAAGATTAAGTCAAGATTGCCCCACCGCTATCACTGTGTGCATTGTAGTATAATGTATGTTTGAAAATATTGACTATTGTTATTGAACTATTAGCAATGGCAATACAGTGTGTTTACTTTTCTTCCTTTTTTTCCTTCTTTTTCTGACTTTTCATTTTTTTTTTGCCTGCTAGGCTTATGCAAATCCATTGGAGTCAGTAATTTTGAGCCACATCATTTGATTGATCTCAAGGAAACATGGAGAATAGCGCCGCATATGAATCAGGTGTGTTTGGTTTCAGGTTGTGTTAGCTAGGGTTTCACTCCACTAAATAACGTCTGGCCCTACCCCCTTTGAGGCAATAGTCCAAAACCGGCCCGTTTCTATGCCGAAACGGGAGACCTATTGTAAATTACAGTTTAAAATTAGGGTATTTACTACGTGTTAAGGCGAAATTAATATAGTGTGACTTTTGACAGACACATCAGCGTTCTTTAGGTCCAAAAACATTGACGCAATGATGATTTTTTTAATATTTTAACAGAGCCATTACTTGTGTTCAGGTCATTTCCGGTATCTGACGCCATCATCTAAATCAACAATTGCGTGTGACCAGGAAAACTCAGCTCATACTTTTTGAAAAGGCTCTAGCTCAAACAAATGCCGGTTACCCCCCCCCCCCCACCCCCCCCCCCCCCCCCCCCCCCCCCCCCATATATGAGTTGTTGAGTTAGTAGTCATGGCTTTCATCTTCAAGTTGAAACCAAATTTCAAGATACCAGTTTCTTATAACGTCGAGAAATATCCATTTTAAAATTGTGCATTTCATGTGTAAGGCTTTGGGAGATGTATTTGGTGGTGTGCAACCTATACAGAGGGTCAAGGCGCTTTGACCTTCACCCCTGCATTGCTGTCTAGACTGACTTGTCGGCAATGATAACTAGGCTTCTAGTTAAAATTGGTTCAAACACATTATTACGGCCCGTACACTTCGTTCTCTTAGTATACACATCTGTTTCATCATGTAAGATCCGTCCGTTTGGTTAAATAAGCTACAATCTGACTAATTGAAGTCATTATCTAGTTTTTTTATCTTTTTTATTTTTAAAGAAAAAAAACGTATATTCCCTACCCCAAAAAGTTAATTTGAAATTATATTATGTTTGATTAATGATTTTCTTTTCGAGATATCGACGATTATGTACATTTTATTCCAAAGAGCTCTGTATAACTAGCACATCTTCTCCAGCCCACTGTCTTTTAATGCAAGATCATGCGACATTGGCGCTTCTCGGACACGTGCCATAGACATAAATGATTGCTTTAAACGATTTAAAGTTTAACATGTTTATTTATCGAAATTGGTAAAATATGAGGGTCTAATTTTCGCTAATATGAACAAAATGGACGCAATGATGATGTTTTAATATTTTAACAGAGACATTTGTGTTCAGGTCATTTCCGGTATCTGACGCCATCATCTAAATCAACAATCGCGTGTGACCAGGAAAACTCAACTCGTACTTTTTGAAAAGGCTCTAGCTAAAAAAAAATCCGGTTACCCCCCCCCCCCACATATATGAGTTGTTGAGTTAGTAGTCATGGCTTTCATCTTCAAGTTGAAACCAAATTTCAAGATACCAGTTTCTTATAACGTCGAGAAATATCCATTTTAAAATTGTGCATTTCACGTGTAAGCCTATGGAAGATGTATTTGGTGGTGTGCAACCCTAGGGGGTTATTTTTCAGGGTTGCAAACAATAAGCTCCCCCCCCCCCCCCAGCCCCCCCCCCCCCCCCCCCCCCCCCCCCCCCCCCCCCCCCCCTCCCTCCTCGCCCCGCCGCTTTCCTTTCAACTTAGTCCAGTAAAAAGTAATCCAAAAGTATTCCCGGTCCCTGTAACTCTGAATGAGTGGCATACACATTATATGTGTGAGAATTGATAGAGTTAAGGCAAAGTTCAACTCTGGTCAGTTCACCCAGGGTGCTGTTCTTTTGGTGACAGATGGAATAGAGGCAAGGTGGGTATCTCAACTTTGAGATATTCCCAAAGTATCTGGCTGGTAAGAGTGAACCTAAGGGTTTTAGTTAACAATCACAGGTGGAGAGGCATCTATCTACTCATCTCACGATCCTATATACCAGCCTGGACAAGTCTTCAACACTAGATGGCGCTAAACTATCAGATGGATTAACTGAATTTCCCTCTTGTTATCTTTTGATGAAGTAAAAACGACTATAATTATTTATAAAATATAAGAATCGGTAACATTAATGTGCGTTAACAATTATGTATTATACATCCATAATAATGTAAAAAACTCAAAACCGAGGTAAATTTGTATCAATTATGAGTAGATCCCAGCACTATCACCAAACTTCCATATACAGGGTGACTCAAAAAGAAGTTGTATGGGAATGAATATTTGTTTAAAAATAGACCCAAACAATTTGACAAACCAATGAGACACGTATTCAAAGAGCAACTTATTGCGCTCATAATATGACAAATGAAATCATTCAAATCGATCAATTATATCCGGAGCTACGCCTGTTTTAATAAATGAACCTTTTTTTTTTAGCTGTCCATTGAACGCTCAATTCTCTTGATATCTACCCACTCTAAGTGGGCAACAAAATGTACACACGGTCATTCATATTCAAATGAGATTAAAGCCCGGGAGTTTAAAACACATGTGGGAATGGTGTGCCTAAAATAAATGATCAGTGACTACAATAAGACATTATCCTTCTCTTTTTGACGGATTCTGCTTTATGAGAAATAAACAATTACTTCCTGATATGATAATGATGAGTTTTTAAAAACATTTTCTTTACTTTGTTCTGTTTTAAGTATCGGTGGACAGCTAAAAAATGGGTTATTTTAGTAAAATAGCTATAACTCTGGATAGGAATGATCTATTTCAGTCATTCTTTTTTTCAGATGATCGGAAGAATATTCTCGTCAAAATATCGCTTGAGTTTCATTCTCAGGAAAAATATTAAAATCCGTACAACTTCTTTTTGACTTACCCTGTAGATCAAAGTACATCAACTTGTTTAAAGGTCGACGTTAATTGTCTACATACGCGATATAATGCATGCCTTACAAATGTTTATCAACTTCAGATTGAAACCTTAAAACTGAATCATGGCACTTTGTGCTAGTCAATGTTTTGTTTCGCTATTATGATCATGGTCATTATTCGGCATTTTCAAAAGCACTAATGCCAATTCTTCTTTTTTTCTTGCTTTTTTTAAAGATATCATCGTCACATTGACATTTTAAACAGCTAAAATTGATATTTAGATTGCTTCCATTGAATTTAATGATGATCGGAACATATACCTTTAATGTAATTGAAAATGTTTTTTTATTCCGCAGATTGAGGGGCACGTATTCAACTACCCAAAAGAGTTGTTAACATTTTGTTTTAACCTTGGTATTAAAGTTACGGTAAGTATATAGAACAGCATTGCAAACACTCGATTGCATTGACCATCATTGTATTAAAATAAGAGACTCGGGCTCAGTTATGAGTGTGATTTGGTGTTGATTCAAGTTCAACATTACAACTGTGTGTACCATTAAAGGAGCTTACAACGCATGGTGACAATTTGGCCAAAACAAAAGACTGTTGAGATCAAGACAAATATCTACCTATTTATTATAATTGTACTAATAATCTTCATAATAACATAACGACATATATATAATTAACTTATGGCCATATTTATACTGGATCAGTTACTTAGTTTAGCATGCATTATGTGAAGATGTATCGTTCGTGTTAACGCGTGCGAATCATATATCGTCCGTCATCATGACTCCTAAAACAGTCCGTCCTAATCTCCGACCGTCGCCTAGGGATGATGATGTAATAGAGCTCCCTCTACTGATGATGGGCACATCTTATTTTAACAACTATTTTACATCTTTTGAATGTGACTTATAAAATGAAGCACATCCGACCTACCGACCCTACCCTTTGAAGGGTACATTATGGAAAAACTAAAGACGGAGCTACCGTCTTAGGACAAACATAAACGATTGTGTAGGCCATGCTTTGCGAGTTTCTTAATTGTGACACTTTCACTTGATTTTGTTTTCAGTGTTATTCTCCTCTGGCGGCAGGGAAGGCAATGAAACAACCCGATGTAATAAAGATTGCTCAAGAACATCGGGTGAAACCATCACAAGTACTAATTAGATGGCTCCTACAGGTATGCAACATTCTCGCGTTAAAATGCATATATAACGCATTTCATTTATTGCTGTATTTTGCATATTTGACGCATTTTAAGGCAAGAACCCGATGCGATTTATTCCGTTAGCGCCCTCAACGGAATAAATCGCAATAACACCGACAATGCCAGTATACGTACAAATATAAAATACGTACAGTATACGTATTTTAGATTTGACACCTTGGAAATCATATTGATACATAATTATATGACAACACACTCAGCACAAGCTGAAACTATAAATTGGATATCCTACAATCTTAAACTATAAATATTGGATATCCTACATTCTTAAACTACTTTGTCAGTGTTATTGCGATTTATTCCGTACGCCTTAAAATGCGTCAAATATGCAAAATACAGCAATAAATTAAAAGCGTGATATATGCATTTTAAGGTAGAGGATGGGGTGAGGTATGATGCACTATAAGCTACTCTGAAACTACTACAACAACATTTCATAATTTAAAAAGTTGAAGAGGTATTTGAATGCGGTTTTCTGTTTTTAATGTGATTTGATAGTGTCTTTCAGGTGTACCTTAATTGAAAATAACGATTGTTTAGTAAAGTTTTTTTGAAAATTGGTCGAAAATAAAGAATGATATAGGAAATACAGTAAAAATCAAAAAATGAAATCAAACCTGTTCTTAAGCTTACACGTATGGTATCTTTCACATGCCAGAACATTAGCAAAATCAAAGAAGTGCAATATCCTTAATTTAAAAAACGTTGCTTTTCTCCTATTTAACTTATATGGAGTTGATCTCTTTTGGAACTTAGCTCTTCAGTCATCTACCTTTACACAGTTTATGGCATAATATTTTTTCATATGAATCTGAACCTAAATAGTTGTGATCAGGTACAAAAGTGGTAGCAACAGTCCGGAATACATACTTGCAAATGTTTTCCCCAAAGATTGAAACCATGTTCATATATAAAGCTAAGCTGAGTGATAGTCATTACGTTCCATTTGCCTGTAGAATTTGAGCCAAAGTTTGACAGGTTGAACTAGTTAAGAACGCTAGTATTTACGTGCATGGCACAAACCACGCGCCATGATCGAGGTCATCGATTCTCACTTAAACGGCCGAAAAAGTCGACAGATCTAAAAAAACTACTCCTCCCACTTCCTTTGTAAATTGTCTATAAGGATTTATGTCAATAAAAGCCAACGGGTGAAAAGTCAATACACCGAATGACCCAGCTCATGGCGCAGCGAATCTGGCATGTGTGAACATGGTTTGAATGGTGTGAACTCCCTGGACTAACTGTCTAGATGACCCAATCTTCAATCACTCCAGCGATGTGCCTTGCCACATGTGTCGACCTTTAGCCCAATTTAGGCTAATTTTTGATCTAAAATCTGCACTATATCGTAACTTCTCTCGAAATGTGAACTTTTGATTTGATTAAATATGTAATAGCACAAGTTTTTTAAGCAAATTGTAGTTCGAACATTAAATTCTTAACACAAGAAGTTAAAGAACTCGTATTGGGCTCTAAAGTTCCACCCAATAATTACATCAATCCAACACCGTTGACCACACACCAGCCGAAACAGACCTCCCCAAGCTCATAGAGCCTTGGGCCGTTCTTGGGACTCTGTGCTCTGGCAAGACACAGGTGGGGGCATAACTATGTCCTTTGCAGTCTTTTAAGGCTGAATGGAAAATGTCTCGAAATTGTTTTAGGGATCCTCATCCTGACGTTTATGATAATCAGTTAAATATTTTATGAATTTTAGACCAGTCAGACATTATTGTGCATAAAAAGGTTCTCCTCTTGGTTCCGTCCCGGTCCCGGTCCGGGGTCTATATATTCGAGGGGCCAGGGTTGACAACATCGAATAAGGGCAGATCCCCCGTGAATCAAAAGTAGTTTCATTTTCAGTAGTCATCGTGTTTTATCCAGTTTAGTCAACGATATCTGACGACGGGGTGCGTCGTCATGGTCCGTCAGAATCCACCAATGGTGCGTCCAAAATTTGGCTGAGGGTGCGTATTCGGATGACAAAGGTCCGTCGTTTTTTTGACACAGGGTGCGTCATGGTAAATTAGAAGTTGACGCACCTCGGTAAAGTGACGCACCACTCCGGGTCGTATAGTGCGTCTTACAACTGATAGGTGTATTATATAATGGGTGCACTTTTTCAATCGAGGTGTACTTTATCGATTGAGGTGCACTTTATCGATCGAAGTGCACTTTATCGATCGAGGCGCTGACATAAAATCATCAATACAATTGATTATATTCTTGATTATTCCGATAACATCGGCGTACAGTTGCTTACAGCTGATTTGTTCGGATACGCGATGGGTCAAGCAAAATATAACTTTGGGCGCAACGTAAACGCAGCGTACACATCCCTGCTGATTCTACTCCTACAGTAACCGCCCAGTTGCACATAATGCGTTGGTTATATATTTCACTGGTACTTTAACAGTACTTGTTCAGGTACTAGCAACTGAGCAACAATAATATTGGGAATAAGAAAAAGGCGGTGAATAAGCATAGTAGCCGCACCGTCTAGAAAAAGCGAACTAGTAAGGATCATTGCGAGCATTTCTTTTTTTCTTTTCATTTTCTACATACAGAAAGGAATTGTATCTATCCCTAAATCAACTAAGCCGGAAAGAGTCAGAGAAAACGCCGACGTAAGTTGCTGTTATTGTTGTTTTTGTTGGGGGGTTCTGTTTGCTTTTTATTTTAACTGTCTTGAAAAGCCGTAGTAATGCTTAAGCATAATAGACGGAAGTAGAAAGCCAAACATAAAAACCTTACTCAGAAAAACCCCGTTTATAAATGATTAATAAGCAGTAACATATTACAATTGGTTGTTTTTCTTTTTGGTTTTAAATACACACATAGGCTACAGACACCTACAAAACACCCCCCACACCCCATCCCTGTTAAGTTGTTAATACGAATTCACACTACTCCCAAATTGCCTCGCAGTCACATTTCACCAAACCACCATTTTGATCATTAAGTTTAATTTGCTTTTTGTCATGCAGTTGGTTATAGGGTTATCTTCTTCTGATTCACTATATCGACCATCAAACAATATCATTAATTAATTGGATTTCAATAAACATTTTCAACAGAGACTCAATCGAAATACTTCATTTTAGATTTGTTTTATTTCAGGTATTTTACTTCCAGCTATCTGCTTCAAATATCGCAACACTTGATAACATTAGCGTTCGTGAATATCAGACGGTTTGCCGGGTTACACATCAGGATTCGTTGCAGAAGTACGCAGATAAAATGAAATCGGTACTGGAATAATGAATCCCTCACCATTATAATATATAGTATTGTCTAAGAATACTTTAACGCGCATTTTCATACCAAATGTTAGTGTTAGATCACATTTGACCTTTTAAGCGTAAAATGGCACAAAATTAATGTGCGCGTTTCGCGCACATCATTTTTGGTCATGCCCCCCCTAAAAAAGATCTTGGCCCCCCACCCAAAAAAATATGAGGATGGTGTCGCCACTGGGGCCAATGACGAAAAGTTTCACAATGACGTTGTCATTTGCAAGTGTAGGTTTAATTACCCAATCCCAGGCAATTACTTCTGTCACGAGTGCTAACTATAAGAGTAGCTGAGTTTCATGTTTTTTAAGATAATTATGTTAATTAAACTGGTAATAAATTAAAATATATTAACTATTTTATCTAATCGAATTGCTAACACCTAAATACATTTGAAATTCACACACTCTGTGTGGAAGATGACGGTCGTATCTTTGCTCGGGATAGTATGGGTTACAAATGGAATAGCCCATTACACCCCACTTGGATGCAAGATGTGTTCTACTATAAAAAAATACTCTAGTTTTATATGGTTCTTTTAACCTTACCCATAAGGTGGAATGGAGCTTTTTCCCATGAAAAACCTTGAAATGTTGCACTAAAAGGGAGATGTCGCCATACTTTTGACTTTCTTATAAACCTCATGCCAAACGGGAGATGGTAGCTTTTCATTTGGCCGACTGCGGGGTCCGTTTCAACGGGTGTCTCATGCCATTTTAATCATGTTAACATCCCGCGTTCTTCTCATGTTTCCGGAAATTATGTTAATAAGAATTACGATTGAGAAGTGTCTCACAAGTTCTTCTGAATGAAATGTAACAAGATAGTTGTATTATTTATCTTTCCCTGTGGCGGCGGAAGCAGAAATATTTGATAATATTAAAACTTATAGAAATAATGTTTTCAGGGTTGCACTAAAATTGTATAGAAAAACGTTTCTGAAGCCATCTTATGTAACAAATTGAGCTTATTAACATAACATACTTAACTGGGCAACTTAACGTCAATTAACGTTTAGTTGCCAAGTAGAAACAGCCAAGTAACGCCAGTTATCAATATGTTTTCTAACGGCACCCCACCGAATACCACCCCCGGATCCCAGGTAAACTAATTCGTGAAAACATATTTGGATAGGATAATAGAATAATGTTGATATCACACGTATCCACCTTTTAGTAGGCCTCTTATTGTATAATACGATTTCATTACTTCATGAATAATCGCGATAGCTGCGTACCAAGTGCGTTCCAATCAAATTAATCGTTAGATGAGAACGCGCACGCCGAGCGCGGGTTACTAATAATTGCCCGAAAGTACTGCGCCAAAGTGTTCCATTGTTTTGCTCACTGACCGACCAATCAAATTAACGCCTCACGCCCCTAAACTGAATATTCAATGAGTTATGAGGAAACACGATTAAAGCTTATTTCTGATTGGTTGAATGATAAAAATGTTAATGAGGGGATGACCCGGCTTGGACTGTTTCAATAACTAAGAAGGGGTGGACAAAATAAACAGAAAACTAATTAATTATTAGCAAGATTATATCGGTACAAATCAACGATTTGGATAAAATATGCATCGTTTTCAGTAATGAAAGAGGATAATGACTGCTTAACAACTGTTTTCATGAATTTGTTTTGAAATCCTCGGGTTTTGTTCTGGTCATTCGGAATTGTCCCTCGGGGACTGCGCCCCTCGGGACAATTCCTCAGACCAGAACAAAAACCTCTGATTTTAAAACAAATTCACGAAAACAGTTGTTACGCAGTCATTATTCTCTAAATGAAACGTTTCGTCTCATTAATCTTTAGGCCTAACAATACATTGTGCAACTTGCATGACGCCAGATGTGCGTAGCTGTAAACATCTACTGCACGTATCTCATGTGGCTTTTGCAAAAACAAATCCTAATCACTTACTTTCTGGCTTGCTCAACATTAATACTGACTTTTCAGACACGTCCAGGATGCATACATTGGAAATATCTTTCTCTTCATCCATCTCTTGCAGCCTTTATTTCATTACATAAACACGTTATACTATAGTCGATTCGCAGACATTGGCCGATTTTAGCGATTTACCATTTCAGTAAAGAGGTAACAGAAGCAAAAGAGGGGGAGGAACTCGAATTTAATCGTAATATGCGAGGTTAATACCGTGTCTTCATGTGCATATACTACTGTGATGTAGTCACCACTATGTACCTAGTGACAGGGGACTTGCGGCGGGATTATCGGCATAACTGTGCCTGCAAACAGTTGTTGTCAATTGCCCGCGTATTTTCGATAAAGAAATGTATTGTTATTCAGATCAAATTGATAAAGGTATTCAGGTCTCATATCCATAAATACTTAAAGTAATGTTTATAATCCGTATCTTGGTTGATATAACTGTTTTTCCATTTAATTAGGACAAATGGTTTTGTACCGGTACCGGTTTTTTTCTCGCAAATAAATACGTAGAACTGTTATTTTTATTTTAATGTTTTCTTTATTCCACGTGCATAATAAAAACGGAAAATAAGACAAAGTATCCACTATATTTAATGAATAGGTAACTTAAATGACATACATAATATTTTTCTTTCGAAACCTGTATACGGTCGATGATGGTCGATTTGTTTTTATTGTGGTAACCGCTTCCAAAGGGATAACACTTTGAAGCTGCTGGATTCAGTTTTTGATTGTCGTGATTGTAAAGCTACATGATCAGCCCTATTCATAAGCCACACTATCATGAATAGCATTTGATTATGGAGCGCAAATAATCATGATAAAAACATCTTTATAAGTACCGCTGTTTCATCATTGGTCAAAATGAGTTCCTCTAACGATCAATGGACGAGGTCCAAAATCGATACGCGTTATGAAAGTGCAGTTTCTGTTATTGGCAGTTTTCTGTATCTAAATATGTTTTCAGTTTTGTACTGCGAACTATTTTACCAGATACATAAAGATTTAAAGGTATTGAAACTGTTGGGAGACCCTGAATAAATACAGTTTAAATGGTCTGTTCTATAGATTGAGGGTTTGATTTAATATCTGTTAATGTTTAGGCATATTTGAGATGTTAGAGTGAACAGATTGAAAATAGCTTTGAAAAAGTATAATTATGTCTTATGATTATTTACACACACGATATGATAGCCAGTGAAAATAAGCACGTGCCTTCAAAAGAGAAACGTTGGTATATGTTTTAAATTCATGTTTAGCTCTAATTAAAGGGGTTTTTTAAATCCAGCTATAGACTGCAAAAAGCGAGTTGTCAGAGATCGCATCACATTTATTATTATATCAGGGGGGGGGGGGATATATTGTGGTTTTTGCTAAAACTTCTGAACGCCGTATAATAACATAATGTACATCAAACACAATCATAGTATGTATTATGCTATGAATTTGTTTCTTCTCGTTATACTCTTTTTGTTAATAGTTGATTGCTAAAAACTATGAAGGATATATTACATCATGTATCAAACCCATGCATTTGTATACACCCCAATAGTGTAGCTTGTAGTCATGTTTTACACAATTCGAAAACATAACGATAACTCATTTTACTTTGATATGAGTACGACTCTTATCTGTCATCTCTCAAAATACGACGTGGGCAAATTGTTTAAATTTGAATATTGAATGGCTTACAGTGTGATAGTAAAAACTATATCACATGAGGCGTAGTGTGTGCAATGGAACCATCCACATTGGACCGAGTTATAATAGTTGTTACTATTGCATAACCGAAAGGCATGCGATATTTGTTTTATATAATTATATCACACAATTATTGTCTAGCCATGTGATAAAGTTCACATGGCTGAAATCCAACCCTATCGTTATATAGTGCAAAATATTGACTGTATGTACAATGTATATAATAATAAAGATGATATGTGATGATAATCAGTTATGGCAAGATGGTTCCGTGTTTTGTTGAATCTTCACACAAACAACAGATAATGATCATTTTTAAAGTTTAATTTCAATTATACACCGCCGCAGATATAAAAGATGACGGTCCAAAGCAGCACGTCGATTCATTGTAATCATTTTAGCATTTGGTGTTAAGCCTAAAAGGTAGAGGGCAGGACCTTAAAAATAAATTCGGGTATTTAAATGTCTTCTATATCTTGCCATAAGTGATGATAACTACATCTATAACATAACAAACTGTGTGTGTTCAAATAGGCCTACCCTGCTTGAACAACCGGTCGAGGACTAATAATGAAGCATTGGTATTGATTCTAAAGACTAAAATACTTACAATACATTTCTACCGTTTCTCTAGCGACAAGAATGATGGAGAGATAAGTATTACGTCATATGATTAAACATATCAATGTATTGTACCTACAACCTAGCAAGTCTTAATATAACATGAATTACTTGGTTTTTAGCTTTTCACTTTTGTTTTCCTTTTTATTTAAAAAATTTCCCCAAAATACAATATTGGGGAACAAAGTTTGAAATTATGTATGAAGAAATTTAACAAAATCCTAATGTATCTATCTTACCTGGGGATAAGATTGGACACGGACCCTTGTAATCCAGAATAGCAAATACTGACACGAAGAATGCTCCAATACCCTGTATTATTGCCAAATCGCTCTACTCATTACCATGGGTATTGAGCACTCTTATAGCTGAAAGTGATAGTTTTGAACCATATTTGTAATATAAGAATTCGACAGTTATGAATCATAATCAGCTATAAGTATCAGGCGATGTGTCCATACCTGATGGCAACATATTGCAAGTGGTGTTATGGTTTTATTCATGTGGTGTATGTAATATCGTGTTTACAAAACTAGTGAACAGGATCGGGCCGAAACATTGGCATACTGTTAAAAGTGAATCACTCTGCAAGAATCTAAATAAAGGGGTTTTTTTGCACTGTTTATTGTCTTCGGAAATAATGGCCTCGAAAAATAGGATCGCATTGTTTAATGACCTTTGGCCATTCTATTTAAATATTGATACTAACCTGCATTCGAATGTGGATGGTAGGAGAGTTCCTATACCACATATGAAAATCCCGAACACAGCAGACGGGTCGTTATTAATGAATCGTGAGACATACACATTTAGATACCAACGATAATGAAAACCGACACAATCACGCCCAAGCAAGAAAGTAATTGCATTAACATGAAAATAAGAAACTGGCCTCGTTAGAAATGGCTCTTGAATGGCTGAATCCCAGACAAGATAAAATTGGTTACACTGTTATCATGGTTGTGTAAAATGATACAAAACACAACCGCTGTTTACTATAGGAACCCAGCAACTGTTGTGTAAACAGTTTACACAACCTTAGTTGTGTAATATCTACACAACAATTGTGTAACATCAATTTACAAAATTAAGTTGTGTAAATGGTTTACACACCAATTAGTTAATTTTCTAAACACTCGTTGTGCATTACTATTGGTATGTGGAATGGCTATTTTAATGGTTTACACAGCAATTGGTTAATTTTCTACACAATAGTTGTGCATGGGGTTATGGAGAGTTGATTGAAGTATTTGACGGTAAAGTATATGTTTCACTTGAAATATTTCAGTAAAAAAATCGAAGTAGTAACAAGTATTATATCACTTGGCTTGTTTACAGTAAATTAGTGCCAAATTATATCGTCGTGTAACTGTGAAGGGTAAACTGTGAAGTGTGTAAACTTATTAGTTATTATAATGTTGAACTAATTTAGCAAAGAAGCCAACGGATAGAATCACACACACTGAATATTTCGTATTTTGTTACTAAAATATTTTAAGTTAAACATATACTTACTGTCAAAATCTTCAATTAACTCTCCAAAATCCCCACTCGCTCAAGCAACACCGACACGTCCGCCATTTCGTTTTCAATAATTTTGGTAACAACAAGGGTAATTTGTGATAGGTTAATTCTTATTACGTGCTTCAAAGTATACACAGCTGTTGTTTAAAATTCCGTTATCGCGGCAAATCAATTTTATATAACCGAATTACATTTTACAGAAACTAAAGGCACTGTCACACCATAACGTATCGCCTCAACGTATGCCAACGTATGCGAAATATCGAAAAATACGTTGGTGTACGTTGGCGTACGCTGATATAAGTTAGGGGTACGTTGGGGATACCTCGTTTACGTTAAGAGCGCGCTGTGATACGCTGTGACAATTTGGACCACGAAAAAAATGAGCATGCTCAACATTTCTCGACGTACTCAACATGTGCTTAATACGTTCTGCATAAGTTCCCGGTATGTTTGTGGTACGTTAAATATACGTTGACATACGCTGACATACGTTAGTGGTACGTTACTCGTACGTTACTCGTAAGTTGGTATACGTTGATGAACGTAGGCTGGGGGAAACGTACAGCCAACGTAGTGATACGAGTTGATAACGTATATGTGCCGTATGTCTAACGAATGCCTGACGTATTTCCAACGAGTTTCGACGTATTCTCACGTATTCACCTTATGCCGGACGATCGTGTAAGGCCCTGCCACGTACCAATAGCGTATCCATAGCGTATTGAACGTATACATAGCGTATGACTAACGTATTGATAGCGTATCACTAACTGATAATATACTTATGACAGCGTATCACAGCGTATGCGAGCGTATGACTAACGTATGCTTAACGTATACTTAACGTATTTGTAGCGTATGTCTGCCGTGTTCGACGTATCGTCAGCGTATCCTCGACGTACAACGAACACGTGGCTTATTATGCCGCTGTAGTACGTATAAATACCGCGCCGATCTCACATTACATGTCATCAATCAGTTAACATGCCACCCAAGAAGAAGCAAGCAACCAGGGGCCGAGGCCGAGGAGGAGGAAAAAGCAAGAAGGCCAAGACAGACCATGAAGAAGTGAGGATGAGATACTCAAGGGACCCATTTATATACTCAAACCCTCCATAAGTTCCTAAAACGCCGAATGCGCGCTAGCTGTACGGTAGCCCTGTCACACCATGGCGTATCGCCTGAACGTATAACAACGTATGCGAAATATCGAAAAATACGTTGGCGTACATTGGCGTACGTTGGTGTACGCTGAAACAAGTTAGGGGTAAGTTTGGGATACGTCGTATACGTTAAGAGCACGCTGTGATACGTTGTGAAAAATTGGAACACGTCGAGCCCGCGAAAAATTATTGAGCATGTTCAAAATTTCTCGACGTACTCAACGTGTGCTTAACTTACGTTCTGCATAAGTTCCCGATAGGTTCGTGGTACGTTAGACATACGTTTACAAACGCTGACATACGTTAGACATACGCTGACATACGTTAGAGGTACGTTAATCGACTTAAGTTGTAGGTTGGACATATAGATTTACCCTTCTAGATATTTTAATAGTTATCATCTAGGCTGCGTTTACTTGAACTGGCTACACTTGTCCCGCCGTGTACGAAACTCAATGTCTGCAACGGCATAAGTCACGTGTTCGTTGTACGCCGAGGATACGCTGAGGATACGTCAAGCACGGCAGACATACGCTACGAATACGTTGGTCATACGCTCGCCGATCGCATACGCTGTGATACGCTGTCATAAGTTTGTTATAAGTAAGTGCTACGCTATCAATACGTTAGTCATACGCTATGTATGCGTTTAATACGCTATGGATACGTCCATTCCATCACCGATGTTGACGCAATTCGTTGGGAAGTTGGACGTTCTTGGACGTTCTCGGACTCTGACAATTTTCGAGCTATTTTTTGAATACGTCGGCATACGTTCAGGCCATACGCTTTGGTGTTACGGGGCCTTAAAGGCCCTGTCACACCATAACGTATCGCCTCAACGTATGCCAACGTATGCGAAATATCGAAAAATACGTTGGTGTACGTTGGTGTACGCTGATATAAGTTAGGGGTACGTTGGGGATACGTCGTTTACGTTAAGAGCACGCTGTGATACGCTGTGACAATTTGGACCACGAAAAAATATGAGCATGCTCAAAATTTCTCGACGTACTCAACGTGTGCTTAATACGTTCTGCATAAGTTCCTAGTAAGTTTGTGGTACGTTAAATGTACGTTGACATACGCTGACATACGTTAGTGGTACATGTACGTTACTCGTACGTTACTCGTAAGTTGGTATACGTTGATGAACGTAGGCTGACGGGGAAACGTACAGCCAACGTTGTGATAACGAGTTGATAACGTATATGTGCCGTATGTCTAACGTATGCCTGACGTATTTCCAACGAGTTTCGACGTATTCTCACGTATTCACCTTATGTCGGGCGATCGTGTGAGGCCCTGTCAGGTATCCATAGCGTATTGAACGTATACATAGCGTATGAATAACGTATTGATAGCGTAGCACTAACTTATAACATACTTATCACAGCGTATCACAGCGTATGCGAGCGTATGCGAGCGTATGACTAACGTATGCTTAACGTATACCTAACGTAGCGTAGCATATTCGTAGCGTATGATGATAGGTTGATGTGTTCAGCACGACAGACCATGAAGAAGTGAGGATGAGATACTCAAGGGACCCATTTATATACTCAAACCCTCCATAAGTTCCCAAACGCCGAATGCGCGCTAGCTGTACGGTAGCCCTGTCACACCATGGCGTATCACCTGAACGTATAACAACGTATGCAAAATATCGAAAAATACGTTGGCGTACGTTGGCGTACGTTGGTGTACGCTGATACAAGTTAGGGGTAAGTTTGGGATACGTCGTATACGTTAAGAGCACGCTGTGATACGTTGTGAAAATTTGGAACACGTCGAGCCCGTGAAAAATTATTGGATATGGATATTTGGATATGATTACACAACCTGGTTAAATAATCACACATGGTTGTTTATAAATCATTTCACACAACGTTTTTGTACACATGAGAATAACAGTGTATAGTTACCGATCACTCGCACGCGAGTGAAGCAACACTACACCTCATTTGTCTTCCTCTGGGCAGTGACGTAACTTTACGTGCGCATCATACAAGCAAGCGTATATATCTTCTGGTTTTCAACGCTCGTGTGTATACGCCAGCGCCTCGAGTGCCCGCTCGCTTTTAAGAAAAGAACTGTCCAAGATAATAAAAACAGTCTCTGTTTGTCAAGCTGTTAATTTGCTGCCATTTCTGACTAACGCAAGACCACGTGTCGTATTTACGTCAAAAGAGGGATGTGTGAAACTCTTTATACATTCATAGACCTTGAATATGGGGACTAACATGTCTATTGAAATCCCATTGAAATGTTGTGTTGAGCTAATACTGTGTGCGTCTCGCTCACACCTGTATAACTACAAACTAATTGTGAGTACCATCTTGGATCAAGAGGTAAGGTAAACTATGTGAAATGTGAAAATTATGTGAACATGATATGCAATTTAAACATGATGAAATGCATATGAAAATGTGATTGATATGAAATGTAAACATGATGAAACTATGAAATGAAAATTAAGTGAACATGAATGTAAACATGCTGAAAAGCATATGAAAATGTGTAAACATGCTGAAAAGCATATTGAAAACGTGTTATGTAAACATGATATGCAATGAAAGGTATATGAAAATGTGTTATTCATGTATTTGATATGAAATGTGAACATGAATGTTAACACGCCGAAAAGTATATGAAAATGTGTAAACATGCTGAAAAGCATATGAAAATGTGCTATACATGATATGCAATGTAAACATACTGATAAGCATATGAAAAATGTGTTATGTAATGACATGCAATGTAAACATGATGAAAAGCATAATGTGAATGTGTTATACATGTATTTGATATGAAATGTAAACATGGTGAAACTATGTGAAATGTGTAAATTATGTGAACATGAATGCAAACATGTCAAAAATGTAAAAATGCTGAAAAGCATATGAAAATGTGCTATACATGTAATGATATGCGAGGTAAACATGCTGAAAAGCATTATATTATACATGTAACGTTAATGCAATGTAAACATGATGAAACTATGCGAAATGTGAACATTATGTGAACATGTATAAATATAATTGATAGTAATATTAAATAAACAATTAAATATTTTAAAAAATAGGTAAGGGTTTGGTTATTGGTTTCATAAATGAGTGGTTGGTCCACCACGTTACTTTTATATGCCATACACATAATTTATTCATCATAAATGAAGAATACTCTCTTCTTCCAATAACCTATTTAGGTCATGAATTGGTGTATAACCTATTTAGGTCATGAATTGGTGTATAACCTATTTAGGTCATGAATTGGTGTATAACCTATTTAGGTCATGAATTGGTGTATAACCTATTTAGGTCATGAATTGGTGTATAACACTTTTTTCGCGTTATCTTATTACTCCAAACTCTTATATACTGCTTCTGATGAAACCTATTGTTCAACTTGCTCCGACAAAAATCAAAAGGGGAGGAGGGGGTGTTTGTTTGGGCAAGTGTTCATATGAAAACTTGAATGGTGTAAATTTAGAGTCAGCAATTTATATGCTCGCTCTATTATTACCATTAATTAATTAAATTGATACAATAAATTATAGAGATTAGATTGATAAGACATTCAAATATTTACATATGTTATATTCCAGGGCATCTCTCTAGGGGTAGGGATTTCAGGTAGTTTCACAGAATCCTATCATGTTGAATATCATAAATTTGAGGTTACAGTATACAATGTGTTTTAGCATAATGGTATCTCTCCGAGCAAATATATCTAAGGGTAGGGATTGGTAATCTACAGATCCCTGGAATCATGTGCTGAAAAAATGTATCTATGACTCATCTAATATAATAATGGTCCTTAGTCAATTCATTAGTTCAACCATCATTGTGTCATCTTATGAGCATATCTCTCTTAGGTGTTTGTACATTAGGTTTAGGTAGTTTACTTTTCCAAAAAATTGATGGGTTGTTGATGAAGCGAACATGGCTGTTATCAATGTAAACAAGTATATTTCCATGACATATTAATATGTTATTATGCAAATAAGCATCGTCAAATAGACGATCAGTTCAATCTAACTACCTGTATGATAAATGTACTATCCGATGTATTATTATGGTACTACTACATGTAGTGAAATATCCTGAATAAAGTGAAACTATGTTAAATGTAATTCTACAAATGAATGAGGTAATTAAAATTACCAGTATAAATTGTAGTGAATCAACATGTGATGGAATAGTTGAAAATGAAAACTATGTTTAATTTAATTCTACAGTCGAATGAGGTAATTAAAATTACCAGTATAAATTGTAGTGAATCCACATGTTGTGGCATAGTTGATAAATGAAAACTATGTTAATTTTAATTCTACAAATGAATGATGTCATTAAAATTACCAGTATAAATTGTAGTGAATCTACATGTGGTGCATAGTTGGAATTGAAAATGAGTGCCAATTTGGGTGCTCAGTAAAGGTTAATAAAACTCGATGTAGCCGATGAGCAATACCTCCATTTTTGTATCCTGTGTTTGTTGTCTGTAAATAATAACCTTATTTGACACATGCTCACAGTCAGAAACAGAACATAATTCCAAACTGACCGAACCCGCCACTAGCGACAATTGTGTAATCGTTATTTTTAAAATTACAATATCGTTTATGCTTAATAGGTCTAGCTACCTGTTATTGACAAAATACAATGAAAAATAAAGTTTTCATCATAATCATTAATCTGTTAGCAGTGTTTCTATTAGTAATTCTATTTTTTTTAACACAGACTATTTTGGTGTTTTAACATATATTGATTTGGGGGTCAAAACTATCAACCGCGACGAGGGTATTTATTCTCTAAATCATGTCTACGATCCACTGTTAACACCTGAGCTTCCTGAGACCGAGTCCGAGAGTGCAAGTAAATCTCGCGGGAAAAACAAGTGGATCAAGTCACTACCAAAGAAGTCTTTCGAACGGGAAGACAAAACTGTCTAGCATGTTAGTAGATAATTGGATTTGTACAACAAAACATTTTAATCATTTCCATCTACAATCGTGATGAACTTATTCAAAAAAAGAATTATTCTTGATATTCAACTAATTGTGTATTGTACTATGTTATATTATTCTGTTTGTCGTATCTGTTCATTTTTCGTTTGTAATTTGCCATTATGATACTGTTATGATTACATCAACCTACAGAGGAACGCCACAGCTGGTCCCTGAGTCACTTTTCCTCAAATGTTTTACATTAAAGGGTTACGACCGCACGTGTGTTTTTAAACAATAAATTATAATTTTGGAATTTTGATAAATATTGTTTCAATTACTTTTTTCAAACAGAAACAGAACATTCAAGCAGAATATTGAAGAGCGAGGGGAGTAGAGATTCATTAAAATACAAAAGATATTTGTACCTGAGGTATTCAAAATAATCGCTGGAATTGCCCCTTGCTCTAATTGCCTCTTGTTAACCCATCAAAGAGTACATACAAGGTGTCCCAAAAGTCTATGCACGTTTTTGAAGAGTCACATCTCATAAAATATAAATCATATGGTATAAATTTAACCATATTTTGATAGACGAGATTTGGGAAATTATTTTGATACCAAACACAATCATATTGGTGAACCCACAACATTATAAAACTGGTTGTAAGTTTGTGGCCGTGTGCCAGACCTACCTATACCGAGTACCACACATTGTTGCTAAAATCAGGTGCGCATAAATTAACGGTATGAAAGCAACGTTGCGCATTAGTCACAGTGCACTGATTCCTTGCAACATTAATGTTTTATTACCAAACTCGATCACTCACAACATAAATAGGCATAGTAGACAAAATTGCACAGCAAAAGTCTTTCATTCAAGGTGGTTTACAGCATAGATATTACAAATTGTATGGTTCTACGCTAAAACAAATTCAGTTCAAATTACTCAACAAAAGTTCAGAAAACATTTCAAGAATATCCATTCTGAAGTTGGTGGATACATTTTTGAACACAGGAACTGTGCATGATTTGTCTCGATGTGGTAGAAAAAGACTAAAACAAGCAGCATTAAAATAATCCGGTAAGTTTAAATGTTAACATGTTTGACAGCTGTATGATGTGTGTGTTCACTTTTCTGTTACGTTATTCAATATTTTAGGTCTGTGTTTTGGCTTGCATTAGCACACGTCCCTGTATAAATGGAAACATTTAAACTATATTTCACTATAGAAACGAACATTATGTGTGATATAGTTTGTTATTATGATGGGATCAATGTAATGTAAAATTTAAATATTACAATTGACGGGTCACTTTCGATGTAACCAACTCTAACCGTCTTTTCGTTAATCTCAATAGGTGTGGATTTATAAGCTTTATTCCTCTGAAGTATAAAATAACATTTTTGCAGTAATACATATTTTACTTCTAGGTTGGCATTACAAAAAGATGTTACTCCAATGTTTGGTATCAAAATGATTTCCCACATCTCCTCTTTCTAAATATGTATTCATATATTCAATACGACTTATATTTTGTGAAATACAAAGTTTCAAAGTCGTGCATAGACTTTTGGGACACCCTGTAGATTCATTCAAATTCAAATTCAAAAGATATTTATATCTTTGACATTCAAATACAGAGCTGAATTAAAGCATGGATAAAATATTCATTCAGTGATACAAATATGTGTCTTTTTCTCTAAAATAACTCAATCAGGAACAGAGTTCATAACGTAAAAAGCAACAGAAACATTTAAAAAGTCATTCTCATTTTCAAAGAGAAATTGATTTACACTAAGTACTTATAATATAAAACACAATATCTGACAAAAAGGGAATATTTCAGTATAGACTAAATAATTTTGGCCTTAGAAAATGAATTGTGCGCATACCATTCTACTGCGTATTTGAAACATATGGGTTTAAATCTCATTTGACTATTTATGAATGTTTGAATATGTACTCTTTGCTCCTCACTTAGATTGCTAATTTCAAAGTTGTTAGCATGTTGCGGACGGTTGCCAAAATATGTTATTTGATTAAAACAGGCATAATTCTTGATAGCTTAGATCAATTACAGTGATTATTTATATTCATTTGGCAATTTCAAAGAGATAAAACGTACCTGTCGGATAATTATATAAAAATTATCCTAATCTATCTATATGTCATTATTATTTATATCAGGCTTATCAACGGTACAATAAAACTGTGTATTCAATATTGTTTAACCAAAGTACCCGGATGCATCCAATATTCTAAAAATATTACCGTCCAATATTTTTTTAGTTTCATACCCATTATTTGTTCGTTACGAATATTCGTCTAGTGTATACAAAGGAGCTCACGCAACTTTAGCGTTTATTAAGCATGCAGTCGAGACTAATTTTCGCTGATTGCATGGGTTTCGCAAATACGTGTTATCGGCTTAATGAAGCAGGCTTACGTGGAGAACCACTACGAAAACAACAAATCAACAAGTTTGCAAAATGTCGGAACCGCAGCAGACTCCCGGGAGAAGTCGCTTCTCTAAGTGATGATGATATAACGAACTTTTGCGGAACAAAGATTCTGCCAATACAATGAAATCAACATGCAACGCAACTATGGGAGAAAGCCTGATATAAATAATAATAATAATATTGGATGTCTTTTTTTCGGGTGATACAAGAAAATATTGCACTCGCTATAAAAAATATTGCACTCGTCTCCGACTCGTGCAATATTTTGTATAGCTCGTGCAATATTTTCTTGTATCACCCTCAAAGCCATCGAATATTATATAATTATCTAAATGTCGGATATCTCTTTAACAAACAAGATGCCCTCTGATTGGTAGAACATGATCAGGACAACCAATACATGTTATCCCTCCCCTAAAGGGCCAGCAATATTCATATTTGATTTTTACAAGAACTCATATATCATTCAATGTTTTCTTTTTTCAGTATTTAAATCGTGCTCTTCTATACAATACGATAAAAGGGGCCGAAAAACATGTAATAATTTTTTTTAATGTAGCGTAGTGTAACAGTATACGGAGGTCGAAAGGTCAAATCCAATGCAAGTGAGATCAGAGGATGGGGAGTGGTCAATGGGAAGTGAGCCCTCTATCGGTACAAAAGAAGAAAAAAAGTTGTACCGAATTCGACTAACCGAGCAGCGGCTATCCAGTGCTAGAAAATAGCAATTTTAATTTATCTCAAAATTCGAGGAAGACGATATTTATCGTGTCTGCCATTGGTCAATTTTGATTCCCTCGCAAAACCTCACGCGAACAATTTGCTTATTACGCATTCATCCCATATTTTGGATGTAGCTCAGTTTAACGGTAGGCCTATACGGAGGTCGAAAGGTCAAATCTAAGGGTAAGCTTTAGAATACCCTACCATTTGTATTCCTCACTGTGTAAGTGTATGGGTCGTTCTTTAAAAGTCCCCATTGAAGACATGCTGTGGTCAGGGTAAACTAAAGTAAAGTAAGTAGACCCTTTTTGTTTGTTGCCCGGGGTAAGATCAGAGGATGGGGAGCAGTCACAATGAGTGAGTGAGCCCTCTATTGGTACATACGCCACAGCGCCCATCGCAGACCAGAGAGTGTTGTGTTCAGAGAGTGACGAGGAAAAAGAAAAGGGTTTAACGTAGCAAACTTGCCTCCATCGTTCATGAACAATCATGAGTTTCAAAGCGAAAATATAAACTGGCTGGTAAATTGAAAACATTCACAATGAACCAAGTGTAAAAATAGAATTCATGCTGATTGTGTCCGTATAGATATTCATTAGCGTAATTTCCAAGCCATATAATTCCCTAGTTGTGGATGTGGCGCCTGATAATAGCTGATTATACGCTGCACAACGAAAATAAATAGGTAAGGACCAATATCATTAAACCAATGAATTTCTAATACAAGGATACTTATGCGCGCCAAGTCGTTTGAAGCTTTGTGTGTTTCGGACCAAGATAAAGAACATTCAGTATTGAAATGAAATAACTGAACAACAAATCATTAATAAATATTCACTCTCGTCCCTGAACGCATTCATTCGCATCGATCTTAACAATATGCACACATTATCAATGATTGTGCACGTAGGTTCGAGTTTAGTTCTATAAAAACACATGGTGGAGTAGTTATGCACAATATCACACATAAAATATAGTAAAATCAATCGGTATTTACCCTATCACCGTGCCATCTCATTTTAACGTTAGTTTTTTGTTACAACAACTCTGCCATTCACATGATCTTCATAGCAGCCGGCTTGGCGCACACTTAGATAATAGCAGCTTCCCAATCTCGCTTGGGTCGACGAGGCAATTTGACTAAGTACCTTGCTCAATAATACAAACATGTTGGCCACGGTGGGGCTAATGTAGAACTCACAACCTCAGGATTATGAATCCTGCGCTGTTCCACTGAACATAAACATATTTCACAAGCAATACATGTACAAGTACCAAGGTGTATATTAGGCAGTATTTAAAGCAGTTTTATTTACGTAGCATATGGTAATGTGTTTTAAGCTCGCCTCCTTTCGCGTTACACACTGATTTTGGCTTCGTGACATGACTTAAACTTACACATTTATATTTGCTTGTATACCCCCGAGGTAGTAAAAGTATACATTTTCTGTAGGGAAATTGCATGAGGAAACCAAATATGCCGTTGAAATGATAGTACGACCAAGGACTAAAATGGTATGATCGGAAATGTTCAGGAAAATATTAGAGTTTTTTAATTTTTAATTTGAGATCCATATATTTTTTTAAACCTACCTATCATTATTATTTGTTTACATATTTGAATATTTCTCATGAAATTACCCATCAGATGATATATAATTGTCAAATTTTCAGAAATATTTGTTAAGGGAGAATCCTTCCCTGATCTAAACTGCATTTCTGAATTCCTCTAGTTTCAAGCTTTCCAAAAATGTATACTTTTGCTATCATAGGTTGAAAACTTTTTCTGTTATAGTCATTATTATAAATCCCGTAAATTGAGGCTGATTATTCATTTCGACTGTGTAGCGATCAATAGGAAGAAAGCTGATGATCATGGTCGTATCCATAATTAATGAGTTGTTACAAATAGTGGACAAGTCTGTTGAACCACATACTTAACGACTACTAAATATCCTTTAAAATGGGACCAGAATGGTGGTTGTAACATTAGGGGATGGACTAGTTATTGTAAAAAGAACAAAGCATGGGATTATCTCCATTGAGTTTGTGCAGGCGGCACCCCTTCCGGCGGCTCCCCTTCCGGCACCACCCCTGGTCCCCAAACTTCAAACAGCTGTGTATCCCCTTCTGTATCATACCAATGCCATTTTGCAGGCAGATGCTTGCTATTAGGGCTTTAAAATGATACCAAATTTGTTGAGATAGCTTTAGTGGTTTTAACAATATTTAAGGAATATGACAGCATGAAACAGTTCATAACGCGTGACCCTATATAACATAACGTTGCCTATAAAAATGTATTGCAGACATAATGTATGCAAGCCCGTAGCCAGCCCTTGTGTTAAGGGGTTCGATTTATGATCAGGAATACGACGTAACGAGCAGAGTGAATGGAGCGTTTTGCGACGTTCAAAACAAGCTGTTTTTAGTACTTTTATTGGTTGTTATGTTCGTTTACATTAAATATACACACACAAAAAGTGTTACTGCAACATTAATATCGCAGTCATGCATCATAGTTTACTATCGATTGTAAATATTTAAATTTAAATGTGCATATTATATACATTATATTTCAATTTATAGAGCATCGCTGAAACTAGATATTGGACATATAGGCCAGGGGAGGTTCTTCTGTATCTTTCACTCTTGTACTCTCCGTCGTGGGGGAACCCAAATGTATTACCGAAAGATAGCAAATACATACCTTACAAATTCACCTTATCCCACGATCCCATGACCCTTTAAATGAGTGATCCATCCCAAAGTTTGACTTAAAGCCCTATATAATTGAATGGGGAATTTTCTAATTCCACCAAAAGAGGGCGCTATTTTCTTAATTGCCCATTATGGTTTAATAGCAATACCAGTTCAATAACTTGAAAAGGATAAACAATACATTTTGAGTGCATAGATGCAATCATGGTTGCTATTGTTAAAATGCACATGGTACACTCTTAGAAGGTCAGGATCAAATACATGAGTAGATTTCCGGCTCACTTTGGTTTGATCCTTTAAGGATCATTTTCGGATCGTTTTGATCCGTTTTGATCCGTTTCCAGATAGATATCAACAAACGGATCAAATTCACCTTGATCAACTTTGATCTGATTTCCGGATCAATTCGATGAAACAGTTCATTGGTCAATGAGTGAAACCGATAGACGACAAGCAGACGATCTTTTGAATTCGGTTGCCACAGTTGAAACAAGGGTGAAATACCGCGGTAAATTATCCAGTCTAATCTGTAAAATGTTACATGATTTTGTCGGTAAAGTAGTTTTATTTTTTATGTTTGAACATGCTCTATTCTTGTGAACAAATTTCTTGTACCTGACCAGTGCCATCAGTACGATTTTCGGTCAAAATGCTCCTCACAAAATGTCACGATCACTGCGATATACTAGGCCTACACGATGTAGTAAGCTTACTGCACTCGATATATAGTCTGCAGTGTGCACCCGGGGGCGGGGGCACTCAATCAATATTAGGTTTCACACCAGGCTCCATCAAAAATACCCCCCTTTTTTTGGCCCGGTGTCACCGAAAGACCCTTGCATGCATGCTTGTTTTTATATACAGTCACCCGATGACCCCCTATGTTTTCACTTTTTCTTTGATTCAGTTTGATCCTGGAGTAGGATCATAAGCTACAGGCACATCCGATTAAGGATCATTATTTTGATCCGTTTCAGTATCATTTGACAGAAATATTTGATCCCATTTCGGATCAAACTTTTTGATCCTGCTTGTCGGATCACTTTGATCCGGAAAGGGTAAGCTCATATGTGATACCGCTTCTGGATCAAAATTGATCCTTTTCGTCTCATATTTGATCCTGACCTTCTAAGAGTGTAGATTGTTTTTTTAAACATATATTTTGTATACGCTGTTAAAGACAATTAGCATTGGATTTGTGTGTTTGTTTTTTATCTGATATAAGTCAGGGTCGATGGCGGACACACGGAGGTTGGTAGCGCTTGTAGCCTGCTTTCTAATCAATGTATTTGAAGTAGGAACATTTAAGAGCTTCGGAGTATTTCTACTTCCGATTCAAGAGGATTTGCATACTGCGAAAATGTCGCTCGGACTGGCCGTTGCTATATATTCATCATTAGGTTATTTATGCGGTAAGTGATGTTTATTCTACGTTACCGTACACAGATACATTTGATGTAATGGGGGCCCTCACATGTATCCGTCTGAACTGGGCGGCCCCTTACCGTCTTATAGAAAAACAACAGAGTCCAACACGGTGAACAATCAGCAAAAAATGTCAACGGCCGCATTTTTATTTTTTTTGTCACCGGGTTCATACTGTTCTATACCGGGTCCTTATCGGCCTGGAACCGGGCTCATACCACCTCCTCACCAGGTCCTCACCGGCCGAAACGCTTGGGTACCGACCGAACCGCCTTGATAACGTCATCAAACTGCCCTGTATAAGCTGAGCGCTCAAGCTCGCCGCTTCTCTCACATTCCTGGAATCTCTGTAAAATACATTTGCCCTCACATGTATCCGTGTGAGCTGGCCGGCTCATTACCGTGTGACAAATTGGTGCAGACGGCGGCACACGGTGATGTCACACGGTGGGCCGTTTCCCGTCCGTTGAACACGTTGCCGGGGACATTGACGGCCATCCGCGCCCGGCAGGACCCAGCAGGAATTTTGAACATGCTCAAAATTCTTGCCGGGTGAGCAAAAGCGGCGGCAAACGGTGAGAGCCCTGTTTGAGGACGGTATAAAGACGGCACACCCGTTTCGCGCCCGTTCGCAGGGCGGTAATGGTAGGCGGCCACCTAACCGTCTAATAGAAAAACAACAGAGTCCAAACAATCACTAAAAAATGTCAACGGGCGCATTAATTTTTTGTTGTGGCCACCGGGTCCATAACGTTATATACAGGGTCTTTACCGGGTCCTCACCGGCCGTGTACCGGGCTCAACGTCCTCATACATTTCTAGCTTACCGTTCTCACCGGGTGCATAACACCTCCTCACCGGGTCCTCGGTCCATACCGTTCTACACCGGGTCTGTCCCGGGTTCTCACCGGCCTTGTCCCGGGATCACCGGCCTCATACAGTTCTAACTTACCGTTCTCACCGTGTCCTCACCGTGTGCATACCACCTCCATACCGGTTCCTAACCGGTCGAAACGCCTGGGTACCGGCCGAAACGTCTTGATTACATCATCAAACCGCCCTTTTCAAGCTGAGCGCTCAAGTCGCCGCTTCATTTGCATTCCGGAATTCGTACGACCAACATCTAATACTCTCTAAATGTAAAAGAGCTAAACCTCACTCTTTCGAGAGCTTTAGGAGGGACAGCTCTTTTAAGAAGTGAAGTTCACTCTTTTCAGAGTGATTTGTCACTCTTTTAAGAGTGATTTGTCACTCTTTTAAGAGTGATTTCCACTTTTTCAGAGTGATTTTAACTCTTTTTAGAGTGAAAATCGCTCTTTAAGAGTGAACTTCACTCCAAAAAAAAGAGCTGTTCCTCCTAGAGCTCTCGAAAGAGTGAGTTTTAGCTGTTTTACATTTAGAGAGTTGCAACATGCCTGCTGGGAGTCCGTTCCGCGAACGGTTACTAGGCTGCATGCGGCCATTCGCAGTCCGTCGCTAAGATGGTCGACGTCCACCACCGTCCATCACCGCCCTGCGAATGGGCGCGAAACGGGTGCGAAACGGGTGCGAACGGGTGCGCCGTCTTTATACCGTCTTCATACCGGGCTCTCATCGTTCGCCGCCGCTTTTACTCACCCGCCAGGAGTTTTGAGCATGTTCAAAACTCCGGTGGCCGGCAAAGTCCCCTGAACGTGTTCAACGGACGGAAAACGGCCCACCGTGTGTGCCGCCGTCCGCACCCATTTTTCACACGGTAAGGGGCCGCTCAGCTCACACGGATACATGTGAGGGCCCCATAAGGACACTTGTGTCCGTTCTCCACCGGGTGTATATATTAATATAATTATGAAGACATATTGGTGGCAAACTCTCATAACCATTTTAAATTAACACTTTCAATGCGGCAGGCGTTTGCAGACGACATGTCAAAAGTTCACAAAATGTTTCAATTTCGTTACCATATTTGGAATTACCATGAGAAATGCATTGAAATAAGTACAAACATAAATAGTATTAGTTAAGTAATCATTGAGATATAGACTTAGAAAATTTGGAAAAGTTTCTGAAAAAATCTGTTTTGTATAATATCATGAAACCGCGTGGAAAGCGTTTACTTATCCTCGAAATTATTTTGGGGGACCCACTGCTCCTATTTCCAATGTACACACCCCTGAATATACGCTACAAGAAGATCCTTAACACATAATTTCATTAAATGTTTTTTCTTAGCCCCGCTTATAACCAGGAGCTGTGCATTGGTCGGAGAAAGACTGGTTATCAGTGTTGGTGGAATTATGTGTGGTTTGAGTCTAGTCTTATCATCGATGGTAATTGGTGCCGTTATGTTGATACTATTGTTTACTATAGCGGGTAAGTTGAAACGCAGGCGGCATTCTGCTCCAATCAGGTAAAGCACAAGGTGGCTATTTGACATTGTAAATCACGTGGTATCACACCACAACATATGTTCCCTATTGCTTTGTGAAGTTAAGAGGTCAAATTCGTGTTAATCGTTTCGTTTTGGGCAAATAAAATATAGCTTTAGGTACGACAGGCTATCTCTAAGGGCGTGTTCACGTTATAGGTTCTTATCCGGGACAAATAGGGATTTTTAGGATTTACGTTCATAGAAAATTATGAAAAGGATTGATATGGATTCAAATGATGTATTGCACATGATTAAGTGGGACATGATTTGATTGTATTTAAACAACAGCGTCGCCAGAATAAACGCCTCGTCTGCGAAGCTGTTGCGCATGACCATAAATTACTTAATTACATGTAGGCCTATAGGTTAATTATACTCATTATGAAGATAATGTATCATAATCTTAATTATGCTAGCGGGGAAGTTCTGAAATAATTCCACAATGCGGAATCCATTCAAAAGGCAAGTTTGTCAATGACTCTTCAGTATAACAGCGTGGCTGGATTTCAGTTACAAAAGCCAGTACTGTTGCTGACAATCATGAATTGTCCTGGCAAATGTTACATGGACAAAATACAGCCTCCAAATCATGAAATAACCGCCGTATTATATTCCTAGGAAAAAAAGTTTTTAAAAAAAAATGCCTCAATCATCATGATCATGGTCTCCAGGTTAATATATATGTCCAGAAGTAATGTGATTTTCCACGAACCATGTTAATTAAGTTTTTGTAACATAATAATGAATGTCAATTGCATCTTGATTAAGTGACCTACAGTGTTATTCGAACACCTGTACAGCAAAATTGGTTTCAATGTTTAATTATTCAAGCATGACAAGATAGATGGCTTCAGGAACGTTTTCTGGACCATTTAAGTTTTAAAAAATGGAAATGTATGCGCGCTTCGCGCGAATTAGTTTCTGTTTCATTATTTAAGCTTAACATGATGTCTTCAGAACGTTTTATGGACACGCTATTTAGTTTCTATGTTTTATTATTGGCTTAACACGATTGCTTCATGAACGATTTCTGGACCATTTTAGTTATAAAACTGAAAGTTGTTGCGCGCTTCAAGCGGAGGTTCCATATTAAATTATGCAAGCTTGATATGGCTGTACAGGAACGTTTTTCTGGACCTTTTGACTGCTAAAATTGCGCGCGAATAAGTTTCTATGTTCCATTATTCAAGCTTAAAAAGATGGCTTCAGGAACTTTCCTGGACAATTTTAGTAAAAGTAAAATTCTAGGCCATTCAAACATGCTAAAACCAAACATCTTCAGCATGTTCAGGGGGATCCGCCCCTGAACCCCTGCAAAGGTCTTCTCCCCTGAAACCCACGCCGTATTTACTAAGCCTTAGAAATGTACAGCACCCCCATCCAACATATACTTCCAACGGGCATGATTGATAATGCATACTCATCTGATAGAGTAGATCAAACGCAATGACAAAGCTACCCGTCCTATCCGTCACACTATACGCTCATTGGCGATTATAATGTTAAATTGTATTATTTCGAAATTTGCCCTATACTTAAACAGTATTCAGGGGGGGGGGGGGGGGGGGGGGGGGTAAATGTAAATGCCCCCCCCCCCCCCCCCCTCCCCCCTTGTGCCCCCGTAGGAAAAAAATGTTTAAAGACCGAGGTGGCGTGCGGGGAACTGGTTATGTTGAGGTAAAGGGTTAGAAAGTATACCACTTTGTTTATGTCATTTTGAGTAACTTTCAATTTGTTTTTGTCCAAACGGGCTAGATAGGCATTTAGATGAATCTGTTAGGCATAATTTGATACCAAATTTGCCCCCTAACAACAAAGATAAACCATGATTAGCACCATTTAAAGGAAAATATCCCATTTTCAAAAGTCGCATTTCCAATACACAGCACGAGAAGAAAGGGCCAATTGTTAACACACACATACGCCGTATTTACCCCGTACTGATCACCGCGCATATCCCTCAATGCGCGGGCTAATTCAAATGTACACTGATGCATGGGTGAAGGATTTGAATGTAAAGGAATGTTATGGATGGGTAGAACATGGACAGATTAACCAAATCTTCTCGTGCTGTGTATTGGAAATGCGACTTTTGAAAATGGGATATTTTCCTTTAAATGGTGCTAATCATGGTTTATCTTTGTTGTTAGGGGGCACATTTGGTATCAAATTATGCCTAAAAGATTAATCTAAATGCCTATTTAGCCTGTTTGGTCAAACACAAATTGAAAATTACTCAAAATGACATAAACAAAGTGGTATACTTTCTTTTGTTGAACCCTTTATATTCAACTCAAATCGTCAAATAGAAGGCAAAATTATACATATAATACATGTACTGTGCGATTTTTTTTTATGACCGTGCGACATTTTTTGACATCTCCCCCCCCCCCCCCCCCCCCTCCCACTTACGTGAAATTCACGAGTTGGTGACTGCCAACAAAATTGGGGCAACCTTTTACAAAAAATTCAGAAATGTTGCCCCCCTGAAAAAATCCTAGCTACGCCACTGGGTCTTCATACGCCATCAGATACATCCCATTTTCCAGTGATTTACCGATACAAATATGTGTTTATACTTCAGGAATTGGCTTTTCTATGGCCTTCATTGCAGGGGTTTTAGCCATATCTAAGCATTTTAGCGAAAGATACGTCAATACAGCCTTAGGAATCATGTGCACTGGTGGAGCAATTGGTGTAATGCTATTTCCACCCATTGTGTAGAGTCTTATAGAATGGTACGGTTGGCGCGGTGCAATGTTGCTTGTCGGAGGAATAGATATGAATATAATTGTTTGTGGTTGTGTTCTATGCCCACTAATACGTCCGAGACAAATACAAAATAACAATGGTGATATTATGGTGAGAGAATCGTTGTCTTTGACTGATAAAATCAAATTGCATTTAGTGACTCTCATTGGCCCTTGGCATATTTTGACTGACACACCTATATTTATTCCGGTTCTCATTGCTAAAATATTTAGCAATATTGTATATGCCGGATGGGCTATCTTTCTTGTCCCTAACGCAATAGTTAAAGGTCTAGCTCCACAGACAGCGGCTTTATTGTCGACTATTGGAGGTGTAGGTGCGGTTACAGGGCGACTGATTCCAGGGCTAATCATAGACAAAGGAATCATAACAGCTCAAACATTGGCAGTTTTAACTAATTTGGTGAACGCCATTGCTTATTTTGTGGACCCGCTGTGCACCACGTTTTGGGCATTAGCAATTCCTGCTCTGATCAATGGCTTCGTATTTGGGTCTGACACAGTGCTACTGTTACCTATTTGCGTGGAAATACTGAAAGAGAAATCAGACGATGGATATGGACTAGGCCTTATACCAGGGACCATAGGCGGACTCGCTGGTGGCACGCTTATAGGTAAGAATTATAGTCTGTTTCACTTCAAGCAAATCGGGATTTAGATGCTTCTGGTGTCATGTTATGCACTCTTCTTTTAAACAGATTAAGAAGATATGAAACAATTCAAATTTCCCGCCAAATAACTGATTTAGCAGTTTCCAAAGAAGCAATTCAAATTTCCAGCCAAATGACTGATTTAGCAGTGTTCAAAGTGTACTTACTTTAAGCGAATGCTATGACCTCATAGTTCATACTTAGAAATCCAAAAGTGTATTGTTTGAAAGACAAAGGTTCATACTTTGTATTGTTCACACTATTCGTCAACAGAATCACTCATGCATCCCATACCATGATCACTTTCATGACTTATTGACCAACCCTCGTATAAGGCCGTGTGTTTTGAACTCGCCACCCTTACCGTTGCATGTCCAGATTTTTACATTTTACACCATCTGAGATTCGAATTAGCATATCGCAATAATTATTTGTTCTACCCATAAAAAGTATATATTTTCTCAACGGTAATCTCACAAGGAATCGAAATATGCTATTGGAATTTAGATAAGACCTAATAGTAACATGTTGTGATTAGGAATTTTCAAAAATATCGATTTTTTGTCTTCATATTTTGATTTAAGCTCAATAATATTTGTATACCAATCCCAATCATCATTTTACTGTGCATATTTAAGTTCCTCATTCAATTTCCCATCAGAACATAATAGTTGTCAATGGTAAACATGTTGAAATACACTATATCGAGAAGTAAATGAGCACAAACGTTTAAATTTCATATTTATTAGAGTTTACAAGTATATTTCTTTGGGTATACACCCTTTCCTGATTTAAACGGCATTTTTGAATTCCCCTATTTGAGAGCTTTCCAAAAATGTATAATTTTGCTATCATCGATTAAATATTTTATTTTGTTATAGTCATGTATGTAAAACCGCTGAATTAGGGCAAGTTCACTGTGTAGTGAATAGGGACAAAACCAAGGACAATGCAATCGATTCGTGATTACAATTGTTACGTAATAGTTGACACGTTTAAACAGAAACGTATAGAATATAATACAATCTATAAAATGAGAGCAAAACCATGTTTGTACCATACAAAGAAGAGAAGTTATTGTAATTTGAACGTAGAACTGGGAACATTTTCTATATTCCCCATAGAGATTGTACACAACGCCGCCGCCACCGCCACCGCCACCACCCCTGACTTTCACAACATAATCAATCATATCTCAGCTAAACAATCATAGAAATACCTGATTTATTCACACAATGTAGCTAAATAAATAAGCTTTCACATGACACCTCAACCATAGCTCTACCACATTTAGTTGTTGAGTTAATAGAGAGAGATCATTACATGTACCTTGCCTTACCACTTTTGAAATGTAAAATAAGCTGTCAATTCACATTTGCCACAGGGCATGTACCAACGATGGCTTGATTGAAATCCTTGAGTCACACATGTCTGTAACCTGCATGGTCAAGAGGGAGTCTACAGATAGCTACTTTTACCTTCTTCAATTACCCACATTGGGCTCATTTTTATAGCTAAAATCTTTTCTTAAGTATGCTACATCGTGAATTTTATTGAAATTTGACAAAATCTTAAATAGGACTAGATTTTATAACAAATTCAAGTTCAAAGTTTGAATTTCTTAACCTAACAACTCTCAACAGACGGGCGTTGGGCTCATAGTTCAATCCACCCATGATCCGCCTAAGAATTGGCCAACCAAACTGCTACTGACCACATGCTGAGTGACCTTTAGCCATGGTACAATCTACACCATTGCATGGCTGTTTCCCCTAGCCTCTTAAGTAGCAACATTGGGCTATTTCATAAAACTAAAGTCTGCTCTATGGATACTATATTGCGACTTCTTTTTTTAAATTTGGACTTTTTATTTACCAAATCTTCAAATACTTAGTAGCACTAATTTCTATGACAAATTGAAGTTAAAAGTTCGAATTTCTTTCCACAACAACTTTTAAAAAGTAACACTTTGGGCTACTAGGATTGTCCAATTTTAATTGAATCTAGGCATTTGGGTAAAATGTTAACATTTTCTTTCAGTTAATATTAGCTAACTTCGTTATTATCCAATGGATTTTTCTCGTTCGAACAGCAAACAACATGAATATTGACACATTATTGCCATCATTGCCTGTTTGATCAAAAAAACAAAAACATAAAAAGTCCCATAGACAACTTTTGAATTTCAAGTACACCAGCCAAAACAGACCTCCCCAAGCTCATAAGCCCGTTCTTAGGATTGCGGTGGAAATGGTACTCTGTGCTCTGGAAGACACAGGTGGGGGCATAATTATGTCCTTTGCAGTAGTAAATTTATAACCGTCGTTTCAATCTGAAAAAGACGGTTACTGGATCATTATTTGATAAGGCGAAGTACGTGTAATGTGGATGATTCGTCACCAAAAATGCAACGCCACCACCCTTTTTTCAAAACACATGGCCATAATTATTATAGTCTATTTCGCAATCTCTGGAGAGTGACGTAACTTAACAGGCGCAGCTTTTACGCACGCGTATGTATATTCTGTCTTTCAACGGTGGTGTGCGCGTTGTGTGCTGAAATTAGTAGAATGCGCAGTTACGTCACTGTCTCGTGATGGCCAAATAATAATAGTGGTATGACCAGTCTCAGGCTGGAACAGTGCACGCTGATTTTCAGACTCGAAAATGCCGGCGTCGCGTTAGGTAAAAACGCGCGCGTAAATTTATAATATGCGACTCATCATATGTCACCCGTGATGAAGTGTACGCTACATAATGTGCGCGGACGATAAAAACGCGGATTCTGTTTGTGCCACTAGTTGAGAAAATGAGCCACGCTTTTTGGTTACAGCATGGAGCTAAGTCAAATTGGCGATTTGTCTTGATAATTACCAGGAATGGATTAATACGATTGAAACGAAGTACTAAAGGTAATAGACTTTAATAAAACACAATGGGAATCGTTAAGGTTAAAAAGAGCAGATCTAAGTATGACTAGCCTATATTATCGTCAGTAGATTTACAACGCGACACAACCTTCAGTAGATAGGAACCTGCCATTACACACTAAAACACTTCCACTATGCACCGACTAAAAACAAACGTTACACTTTTTTAACCTCAAAAATGGTCAAATGTCAAATCCAATGGGATACAAATTTAACATGACCCCGGCTTTTTTGAGGTCATACAATTGACCCAAATATTTAGTCGGTGGCTCGGTGCATTGTTGACTCATGTGATTTAGTGTATATTTAAAGATCAGATTAACGAAGACCACTCCTGGTATGGTAAGCCTGTTAATAAAGTTTGTCATTTCATTAGGGGTGGGGGCATCAGGGGGCGAGCCTTCTGACATACGGGGTTCAACCTCGTATATCCCCCGTTGTCAAAGTGTAACATTAATTACTGAAAATATCAAACAAGGCCTACCAAAAGAAAACCTACACGAAATGGATTATGATATAGGCCTAATTGGTAGGTCTATGAAATTGTACCTTTATTTGGAAATAGGTCTACCGCTTAGGATCGTTTGGCATGATTAAAATCAACATCGAAATTCACAGACTTAAAACTCAGGCCCTAAATTCACGAACAAACTGCGGAATAAAAAACAATATTTACATGTTACTCACGTAAAGGTTACTTTAGGAATGGTTAATTTCCCCTCCAACACTCATCAACACTGTTGAATTTCAAATCCCATTATAAATTAATTAGTAAGTAAAATCGGCCAACAACCTTCAATTTAAGAACAAAGCGACGTGTGCAACGCGGTTTTCATTTTGTTAAATACTTTCGCACATATAAAAATGCGTCCTTTTTCTCAAAAATAAAGTCGGTGACCCATTTTTTTATTTCATTAATTTGTAGCGATGATTGCGCAACCTTCTATTAGAATTAAAACAAAATTAGCGCAGCAGTTTTCTTTTTAAATACAAAAATGTTTGGCCTAACAATTATATTTCCATAGGAACGAAGTAATAGATAGACTATTAAAAATAGCTAAAAACACGTGTTTTGAAATGTCTCAAAAACTAAGTCGGCGACCCCTATTTTTATTCAAGATTCTTCTTCATATTTTCGATACCTTGCTCACAGTGAATATAAGAAAATTCTATCGACAAATGCTATCGTACTGCATATTATCGTCCTTAAATCTTAAAAAATCAGTCGGGATAAATGACGTAAGTGTGTCAGGTTCACGCTGCCGTTACTCCACGTTGGGGCTACGCAGAGCTCGCTACTCCTGCATAAAAGCAGAAGTAAATCGACCGGATTTAGGCGGCGTATCTTATGCTAGTAACAGTTCACACTGCCACTACTATGAGTTACGCGATCACTACTCCAAACCACTGATACGTCGTCCTCACTCTCCCTAGTGCAAACAATACTAACATTAAACATAACTTGTTATGGTTCCCCGGTGTAGGCTGAACATGTCAGCCTAGTCAAGATTGTATTCAAATTGTTTGTCAGGTGTAGGCCTAACAATAACATTGAGATATTTGACATCGGTGAGTACATAAATCGTCAATAAAATCAATCAATAGGATTACCAAAAATACAGATTCTTAGCAGGTTCTGCCTGTTTCTACTGGGTAAACTTACCGATTCTTAGCGGTTTCTTCCCCGGGTTTCTTCCCCAGTAGAAACACGCACTATAGCTTCAAACAAAATACCCACTTAGGGACCGTTCATTATTTATGGTAGAGGGGGGGGGGGGTAAATATAGGGGGGTCATGTAACTTTCATATGTTGAAATAGGGGGGGTTATGTAACTTTGTATTCTTAAACAGGGGGGGTTGTGTAACTTTTTTTACTATAAAGATGGTAGTGATTGGGGTGATTTCTAGAGGCTATTTTGGAGTGTAAATGCCTTTTTTTTTTCTGCGCTTCGCGCACATTTTCTTACGACCTTTCAACTTCAAAACATAGGCTACTTATGATGAGACTACTTTCGGACAGTAAATCTTTTTTGTGCACGCCCTGCTCGGACGATCGGAAAAACACCTAATCATCAATGGTTGAAAACATGTTAATTAGCCTAGGCCTATGTTCCAAAATCCAACAATATGATTAAAAACGGTAATTTCTTGCATGCTTTTCACCTCGTCTCACTCTCAGCTCTGCACCAAAGCTCACAAAAGTAGAATATTTCATACGTTTTTGTCAGGATGTTCTAATTTCTTTTCAGAGTTCCTTTAGTATACCCTACCACTGCATGTCGTCAATGGGGACTTTTAAAGAACGACCCATACACTTACAGTGAGGAAAAAGATTGTAGGGTATTCTAAAGCTTACCCTTTTTTGGGGTTATAAAGACTCACAAAACCACCCAAAATGTATAAATATGACAAATTTTCCGCCTCGCTACGCTCGCAATGTAGTTAGTTTTAAATTATTGGCCGTTCAGAGGGCACAACCAACGAATCCATGGACACAAGAAAAATACATCAAGTTTGTGACAAGTTGATTTTGAGGGGGGGGGGGGTTGTGTAAAAATCTATTGGTTAGTAGGGGGGTTATGTAATTTTCAGTTTCAGCTGTAGGGGGGGTTAGGTAATTTTGACATACGAGTCTCGAAATTGTCCCAACCCCCCCTCCACCATAAATAATGAACGGTCCCTTATCCATCCCCGTCTTGATTATCTGTGGTGAGTTCTACCTACCCTATCATTGCGAATTAGCCTTAGAATTGATTCCATCATCACTGGCCACTGATCTGGTAATGTTTATTAATTAGAAATCCAAACTGTTAAGAGTAAATTAAGTTCGAATTTCTTTCTTGATTTACTTATACAGGGTATTTCTTTGATGTTGGGATCGATACCTTCATCGTGCTTGGCTTATCATCTATTGCCGCTGCTGTAATGTTTGCTGTTCCGCTGATGAAGGATGCCTATACATATAAGCTATGTTCACACCGCGATTACTTGCCGGCGTAAGTTACGCTGAGAGTAATAAAAATGCCACGAATACTCGGCCGTGTGTCCACACTAACGCTACCCCATCGGTACCCCATCGATGACGTTACTAAACATGGCCGACCTCAAAATCCAGCGGTATTTGCAGCTGTACAGTGAAATATAGGCCAAAAATGTTCGCCAAGAAGTGCCACACATCGAAATGTAATCCGGTGTTTTGCTTATAAGAGAGGGAAATGGTGTTTCTAACATATACTATGTTTATTTTATTGTTTATTTATTTATTTATTTTATAACAATATAAGGAAGAAAATAATGGCCTTCTCCCTCCCCACCTCCCCCGCTAGTCTCTCTTTCTTCTTTTTTAAACCTGCATATATTATGATTTTATTGCTTAGGCTGCCGTAAATGCAAATCTCTCTCTTTCGTTTTTAAAGTATGGTCCCAAAGTGGGGGGAAGGAGAATAAAAATAAATCGAGTAATAAAACTGAAACAAATGAGTTCAATCCAAATCCCAGTCATAATATTCGCAAATGTTGACTGAATTGGCCTGTTGTCTAGTCTGTTGGCAACGCAGCGCACAAGTGAATAATACATTGCAATTTCGGACATCCTATGGGCTTTATATTGAAACTGCAACGGGATTGCTTCAAAAAATACAGAACCCGCAGAGTTTTGCCCATTTTGGCGCGATTTTTTGTCGGCATGAAAGTGTGCGTTACCGCCTATCAGGCACCACGTTTTGCATACCGCGTATCGTATTCTACCGGAACTCAAGTTCTACAGCTATTGACAACTCATGAACTCAAGTTACAGTCATGAACTCAAGCAGTGGCGTCACTAGAGGGCGGTAGAGCATTTTCCCCAACTCCTACCAGAAGAAATGTCAAACTCTATGTAATATATACAACAAATAGTTGGTTATGCCCCCTGATCACAATTGGAGACCCTAGTTACGCCACTGAACTTAAGTTTTACAACTCCGTTAGTCAATTCTACCACCATCAACCTCTCATTCACAAATCTAGCAGGACCCGAGCGAAGCGAGGGTATCCTGGTAGTGTAAACACTATGCGCTAAAGACTATGCGCTAAAGGTTCAACCTGCCATTTACTCCAGGGTGGAACCACGCGGAGCACGCTACTCCCGCTACTCGACCGGATTAAGGCGGCGTAACTTACGCTAGTGACAGTTCACACTGCCACTACTTCATCAGTTATGCGATCGCTGCTCAAAACCAACGCTACTCTTGCTTACGCCGCACTTACTCCCCCTAGTGTGAACTAGCCTATAGAAACTAGCCCGTGAGACTTTAAAGTACACACACAATGGTTGTAATAAGAGCGCCGCGAAAATATGATATGCGAGAAAGGAGCGCACTAAGAGCTACCTTGTTTTTAAAAAAATACAATTTTGAGCAGTTTTCCACGTTCTTCCTGTATGTTACATGGGGACCCTCTCCCGCTATAGGCAGTGTCCACTCTTCCCCCAATTGGTTCTAAGAGACCGTAATGCGTTTGTCTGGCGCTTTGATACTTTTTTCAGCGCAACGCAAATGCAAGGCCTGATCGCCATGGTGTGACAGCCCTATGACGCAACACATCTGGTTGTATCTTGTAAATAATAAACTTCATATTAGTTGTAGAAAGGACGAAAAGCACCTGTTTTTTTCTTACAACTGACTAATTTCAACAACAACCAAAAAGGTGTTTTGCCAACAAAAAAAAGGACTGTGGGTTCAAAATCGACTGTTTAAGGGAAGAAATAATTGATTTTGTTACATATTATAATCGAAAATTTCAGATGGCCATACGTGTAACAATAGCGTACAAGGTAAGTCTTATTCGTGTGGTCCTGATTTCACATTAGTTCTTGCATTAGGGTTTACTGGGAAAGGTCAACCAAAACTGGAATTCAAGTATGTTTTATTTGATGTAGGCTATCAGCTAGGGGGGTCAACCGGTACCAAATTGAGGGAGTAAGGCTAATAATGATTTTTGACACGGTTTTTACCTCTAGAATAAGAAAATATGTGATAGCAAGTTCAACGATGTAGCTAAATGTGTGTTATCACCCATTTTCAAAATGGCCGCCAAATTTCTCAAAATATCAATGGTCAATATAGTGTTTTTTTCACTATTCACCCTATACCCCAAATTTCGTTATCTTATACCTGGTTTTAGGGGTTAGAAATCAGTTTATAACTTTCTAAATGTCATACGATATTCATGAGAACTATTAATCCAAGATGGCGTCCAAAATGGCCGCCATAACTGGTAAAATCTCATAAAATGACATAAAGCAATCAAATTGTATGGTGAAAGTATAGTTTTAATAGTGGGACGTATGTATTAGACCACTAGACACACATATCCAGAACTTTTGCTTTGTTAACACACCTAAATCCAAGATGGCCGCCAAAATGGCCTCCAAAATTGGTAAAATTCAATATATTGGCATATAATATAAACCAACATGTATATGTATGATCAGTTTTAACAACAATGGGATGTATGTGTTAGACCACTAGAAACTCATATCTAGTAGTTTTGCTTTGTTAACATACTTTAAAACCAAAATGGCCACCAAATTGATGGCCAAAAGTGGTCAAAATTCCATAAAATAGCATAATATGAACCAAAATGTATGATAAAAATATAGTTTTAACGATGGGATGTATGTGTTAGACCACTAGTAACTCATATCCAGTATTTTTGCTCTGTTAACATAGTTCAAAATCAAAATGGTTGCCAAAATGGCCCCAAAATGGTTCCCGAAGTGGCTGCAAACATTGTCAAATTCCATAAAATGGGATAATATCAACCTAAATGTATGATGAAAATAATAGTTTAAATGATAGGATGTATGTATTAGACCACTTGTAACTCATATCTAGTATTTGTGCTTTGTTAACTTACTTAGATATCCAAAATGGGTCCCAAAATGTCTGAACAAATTGTTGTCTGCATACTTTGCTCAGATGACGAATCTACAAGAGACAAATCCAGATGTATATGAGGCTTTCACGGAGGGGAACTTTTCTGTACAGTTGTCCGGTGATAATCCCTTTGGAAAAATACCAGTTGACCAGACCATTGACGTTACAGTGAACAAGGATACCCGAACTGCTGGAGGCCCAGAGCGGTTCAGCCTGAAAGTAGGAGCCATCATTATTACATTACCGCAGAATACAGAAGTGCATTCCTTAGAAACCTGCGTAAGATGATAAAGGGTACCAAATCCCACCTTCACCATGCTGATCTACAGGAACCAAGAATGCAGAAAGATGAAGAAGCTGTCAGAAATGTTGTAAATCTTATCCAAGGATGGACCAACCCATTTGCGGAGGAACGGGCGATTCAAAGTATCTCCACTGCAAAGGACCAAAGAAGTCGCCAGTGATTTAAAGAAATCGGCGAGAAGGCATACAACTCATTCGTAAAGGAGCGATTGGAACAAGACCCACCTGAGAAGAAGTTCCACGACCCCATCCAAACCCAGATGCTTTAAACATTCAACCGGATAGATGCCGTTTTTGATGTGTTCGTAGAGAACTCAATCACGAATAGCGAACGATCACCACGAGGTGAATTGGATTCGAGGTGAATTGGATTCGAGGTGAAAGACATAACAAGTAGTCAGAAAGTGAGGCAGTGGAGAAGCATCCTAATACGAATAAGCAACAAAACCGTGCAGAGACAAGCTCGAAGGGAAAACCCTTTATGCAACCGTCGGTGACAAGTGCCACAATATAACCTCCGAAGGCCATGAGGTGGTTCCAGAGCTCATGGTCCAGTTAGAGGCCTTCACATGCCGCATCTATGCACCCAAAACTCTATCCACCGAGGTGAATACTCTCAGATGTCATCTGTTCTGTGCAAAGAAAGGCGAGATGGAGAGTTACCAGCTTCCACCATGCAGGGACTGCCTTGTCAAACATGCACAGAGGGCAAACTATCAAGCTGCAATATGGAGAAGATGCTCGGAGAAGGATCCCAAAGTCCCAAGTCTTGTCGGAAAGGGATGGAAGTCTGTAAAGGTTGAAGGGAAAGATGAATTTAGAGTTGGATGGTCAGCCCGCACCTGACGCTATGTTGGATCTTCTCGCTTGCAAGTGTACGCGAAAGTGTGAGCTACCACACTTCGTATGCTTGGTAAATGGACTCATGTGCACCGATGTGTGAGCTGAAGGACTGCGATAATCGACCTTCAGATGATGATATCAACCAACCAGATACAGATGAGGATGAAGACGATGAGGATTACTAAGCAATTATTGAATGCTTGCTTAAACCTCATGCACAATACACAAAGAAATGGGAACTGAAGTGAACTCAGTATAGGCTAAGACTTCAATACTCGCATCTCTCTTCACCCCACTGAGGGTCAGTCGCTCTTCAACTAACATTGTGGCTATATATTGTTATATATGGCTATATAACTGTTTAAAACCCTAAACATTTTTACAGAATGATCTAATGCAATAACAATGTCCCCCATAACTACGTCATATACTTGCAAATCTACTGAATGCCAGTTATTTTCGTGCATATTTTGTGCATAAAGTTGTTGCTATGATGGCAGCCATTTTGTAAAATTGGGCGCCATATTGGATTTTATCTTCTTGGATTAAAGCTCAGATGATGTATTTCATACTTTATGAGAGTTGTAAGGTCTTAAACATCTCAAAACGCAATGCTATTTGTTACAAATTCCTACAAGAATATGAAACATGGTGTTTTTAATAGAAAAACATGCATTTTGGCGGCCATTTTGAAAATGAGGCGGTAACACCCATTTAGCTACATGGTTGAATTTGCTATCACATATTTTCATATTCTATGGGTAAAGAACTATCCAAAAATCAATATTAGGCTACTCCCTCATTTTGGTACCAATGGACCCTATTTTGGGGTCTGGCTGATAGCCTAATGGAGGATATTGTGAAAATGATACGAACATAACTACCCTTTTATACTGCCAAGGAAACAAAATATAGAGTTTGTTTTAAGCATAATTTGTATCATGTATAGTAATTTTATGTTCCTTTTTCTTTTCAACACGGGGGAAAGTATGACAGGTAAAGCGTGTGTGCCGTATTGATCCATCGGAACAATGCGGCCAGCTGGCCGGCTCTATCCAACAACCTGGGCATCGACAGCACTACCACTTCCAGTAATCAATAATTAGCCCGTAACCGAGTCTGCGTGTAGAAAAGCAAAATGCAGAAATGAAAATCGTACTGTGACCTTACATTTGGGATTGTAACTTCCGCATATTAAAGAGGAGAAATGTCAACTGCATAATTGAATAATTATTTAGGAGTTACTTGATCAGTTACAAATGTTGATGACCGTACATTGACGATGGCATGCTACTAACCTGTAAACGTCGCAGGTGTAACCCAGACTCGCACACAGAACCACACAGAGCATAAGCATTACTAATGGTTTTTGGTTTTTTGTTTGTTCAGACATATCGACCCATACCCGGGATGTTACCGAGCTGGGAGTTACACCCGTCACGTAGTAAAGCGTCATCCGTGTACAGTTCATTCCATGCACACTAAAATAGAAACACTGGCAATTATGATTAGTTTTATGTATACAGTCATCAAAAAAGTAACTATATAAGGAAATAAATGGGCTTTTAACTCTAAAAATATGTATCGTGCCTAAAAATATTAAATAATAAAGTTGTTGAGAAATTTATCTTTTCTAATAATGAGATATTGCACGCTAGGATTTGGGGATTATTGAGGAAGTGACATTCTAAAATGTATGGTGAAGTCCGATTTTCATTTTCACATTTTTCTTTTCTACACGCGGGCCCAGTTACGGGTACATTATTGATAATACCGGTAGTGCATTGGAGATGCATGCGCAGGTTGGATAGTCGGCCGTATTGTCCCGATGGATCAATACGCCACACACACGCTACCTGTCATACTCTCCCGCGTGTTGAAAAGTAATTAATGTGAAAATGAAATTGTCACTTCACCTTACATTTTGGATTGTCACTTTTTTAATAATCAACCGATCCTAGCGTGCAATATATCATATCAAAGACAATAAAATGTTCAACAGCTTTATAATTTAATACTTTTAGGTAGGATATCGTCGCTGTTCTGACATAACAACACATCACAAACGATATATATTGTTAAAGTTAAATGCCCATTTATTACCTGAATAAATAGCTTTTTTATGACTGTATATATCTTTTTCACTGGACAATGTCTAAGAGCAATTATCTTGGCATTATTTTTGTCTTAACATACTCCATTGAAAAAAATATACTTGAATCACCAATTTGGTTGACCTTAGTGTTCCCAGTACAATGAATATTATCAATTTTGAATTGTACATTTGTAAAGAAATGTATTCTCTTTAATTTGCAACATTACACATGAGGATTTACTGACTATGAACACAGCTATGTGTCCAAATCCAAAACAAAGTCCGTTTTTCATTTTTTTATAGCATTTAGTTCTTCTACACGCAGCCTCGGTGTAGCAATAGGTAGATTAGCAATGAACTTGTAGAGACATTTCATCGGTCGATAGTAAAATAACGATTGGCTAGATACTTTAGCTGATGCAGCCAATACACTTACAACCTGTCACACTACCCTCCGTATTCAAAAACCCAAGGGCGAAAATGAAAACTGCACTTTGTTAAAATCTTTTAGGTGTAGCGCTCTTAATTGTTAAGTATCCCCTATTTCGCTCGTAGTATTACCATGATTACACAAAGGCGTACAGTGCATGTACATCTCTATGTTAAAACAAAATGTTAAATAGCTTTTGATACACGAACTCAATTGTTGATTATCAATTCAACCTTGTCAGTTACTTTTTGAGGACTATTAGTAGGAGCCCCAGACCTCAAATTTAGGAGTTGACCCATGACCTCCGAACATACTCTTAAATTTACATTTTTATGACAGATAAATATCGTATCTACAAGAATAAAGAGTCCTGCTCTAAAGATTCTCTTGCGAAATTATGCTATGGCGATAAGCATATTCCCCATGTATTCACATAGCAGAAATGAAGTAATATAATCTATCGTAAGGGTTTCATTAGTGTATTGACCATAACGCTGAAAGGAAATCTAAAAACTACATAAAATCATGTTTATGAATTTAAAGAAAGACCTACTTGACACATTTTATTAGCTTTTTCTGTTTTGATGTCATTGGTATCGGTCCAAAATGTTATGGAACAATTGAAAAAGATAGAAAAATAAGAATTTTTGGCGATAATACTACCCCTACCGCTAACATGAGTTGTTTCATGTCATTTTGTCTATGTGAATATAGGGGAATACAGGTATTGCCAATAAGATACATTCGCAAGAGAATCATAAGAGCAGGACAATTTATTATTGTAGACAAGATATGAATCTATCATAAAAGTATTCCTTTTGGAGTATGTTCGGAAGTCAGGGGTCAAACCAATTTAAAGCCGAATTTAGAGCTCTTGGGCTCCTACTATATAGGCAACAATAGACGAATTTCGTTCAAATAAATATATGACACAGACTCTCTTTTTGTACCTTTCCCATGTTTTTTTTTATTCGAATTCAACATTACATTCCCGAATGGAATTATATAATTTATATATATAGTTATAATAATAAGCATGCAGTCAGATGCCAATATGAATGTCATTGTATCCAATTGCTAACGTCGGTAATTTGGGCTATAATCAAGTAGGAATAAATGACAGTACAGTCGGTTTCCTAGAAATATTTTAGGAAATTTAGTTTCATTTTACACCAGAAATATTGTGATCTGAAGTTCTGGTGTCGAAATCAGTTTGATCGGTTTTCTAAAATGAAGAAAAGTGAGTCGAGGTGTAGCTCAGTCCAACCCATTCAACCAACAAAAAAAACCCGATGCATGCTTTGATGCCCACTTTATAGTTTACAAAGATTGCGAATGATCGATGCGTACATGGTGGGTCTATGAATAAGATCTTTATACCCTCCCAGTGAAAAGGAATTGAGATACCTCCGTTTATTTAGTTTGTTTTATCTACCAGAGAACTTATTTATCAACTGAAATTGAGTCAGAGAAGTAAAGGTTAATACCATGCGCGCAACACAATGCCCTTTAACTCATTTGTCATTGTATGGAGCCATGGAACCTTGGTACCTGTCATTTTGAAACATGACGGTTCAACTAACTAACTAAATGAAAAGAGTAACAACTGGGTTTATTTTCATTGAATTGTTTTACTCCTTATGTAAATGGTATGATGGAGAAAATTGAATAACCAATAAAAGCCTAAAGATGTAAATACATCACTTGATGTTAATACATCACTTGGGTCTCTTCTTCTTCTAGTGTTTATCCATATTGTTCTTCTTGTTTTTACCTTTGCCGCTCTACTTGGGGCTAGATCCACCGCTGCCCTTGTTGTTATCTTCACCACCCTGCACATCGTTATCGCTTGCTTTGTTATTGGTCTTCTTGTTTTTACCTTTGCCGCTCTTCTTGCCAGATCCACCGCTGCCATTGTTGTTATCTTCACCACCCTGCACATCGTTATCGCTTGCTTTGTTATTGTTCTTCTTGTTTTTACCTTTGCCGCTCTTCTTGCCAGATCCACCGCTGCCATTGTTGTTATCTTCACCACCCTGCACATCGTTATCGCTTGCTTTGTTATTGTTCTTCTTGTTTTTACCTTTGCCGCTCTTCTTGCCAGATCCACCGCTGCCATTGTTGTTATCTTCACCACCCTGCACATCATTATCGCTTGCTTTGTTATTGTTCTTCTTGTTTTTACCTTTGCCGCTCTTCTTGCCAGATCCACCGCTGCCATTGTTGTTATCTTCACCACCCTGCACATCGTTATCGCTTGCTTTGTTATTGTTCTTCTTGTTTTTACCTTTGCCGCTCTTCTTGCCAGATCCACCGCTGCCATTGTTGTTATCTTCACCACCCTGCACATCGTTACCGCTTGCTTTGTTATTGTTCTTCTTGTTTTTACCTTTGCCGCTCTTCTTGCCAGATCCACCGCTGCCATTGTTGTTATCTTCACCACCCTGCACATCCTTACCGCTTGCTTTCTTATTCTTCTTCTTGTCTTTACCTTTGCTGCCATTCTTGTTATCTTCACCACCCTGCACATCCTTACCGCTTGCTTTCTTATTCTTCTTCTTGTCTTTACCTTTGCTGCCATTCTTGTTATCTTCACCACCCTGCACATCCTTACCGCTTGCTTTCTTATTCTTCTTCTTGTCTTTACCTTTGCTGCCATTCTTGTTATCTTCACCACCCTGCACATCCTTACCGCTTGCTTTCTTATTCTTCTTCTTGTCTTTACCTTTGCTGCCATTCTTGTTATCTTCACCACCCTGCACATCCTTACCGCTTGCTTTCTTATTCTTCTTCTTGTCTTTACCTTTGCTGCCACTCTTGTTATCTTCACCACCCTGCACATCCTTACCGCTTGCTTTCTTATTCTTCTTCTTGTCTTTACCTTTGCTGCCATTCTTGTTATCTTCACCACCCTGCACATCCTTACCGCTTGCTTTCTTATTCTTCTTCTTGTCTTTACCTTTGCTGCCATTCTTGTTATCTTCACCACCCTGCACATCCTTACCGCTTGCTTTCTTATTCTTCTTCTTGTCTTTACCTTTGCTGCCATTGTTGTTATCTTCACCACCCTGCACATCCTTACCGCTTGCGTTTTTATTCTTCTTCTTGTCTTTACCTTTGTCGCTCTTGTCGCTAGACCCACCGTCCTGCACATTCTTACCACTTGCCTTCTCGGGTTTCTTCTTCTTGGCCTTTTCCTTCTTTGGAGCTTTTTCCTTCTTGGCCTTCTTGGTCTTTTCCTGCTTAGCTTTTCCCTTCGTACCACTTGTTTTTGTTCTCTTGGCTTTTTCCTTCTTTTTCCTTCCCTCTGTGTGTGCTTGCCCTTTGGCACCATCCTCACGGCATGTGAAACCATCTACAGAAAAGCCGTCATTACATCCGCATTGTCGTTCTGCGTCTTCGATGTCACAAGAATGACACTCAACATCCTTACATTTCATGTCCTGTCGTGTACACGTACATACTTGTGTGCAATCATCATTGAGGACCGATTCACCAACCTGTGAGAGGATGGAAACATGCAATAAACGTCTATTTATGTTTATATACTGCTACACCACAGACTAGGACAAAACAATAATTTCATTGTTGAGTTGACAAATAGCAGGCGAAAGACTAGATTTGATTGTGCTCACATATAAAAGATGTCATCAGTGACACATTGACTCCTATTGACGCATTTGTAACCTTTGTCTCATTTGTATCACGTCTGGTTGAAATCAGTGAATGTCTCTGCACTTAGGCTATTTCGTTGCCCTCAGCGACCGACCCTAAAATCGTAAAAACTAGGGTCGCATTTGATTTTTACTTATTTTTTAGATTTAGATTTTATTGTAAGTGTTTAAATGTTACTATTTCTTGCTTAAAAGGAATAAGTGAGCTTGAATAAATGTTTTTTTAGACAATTGTCACACTAGAAACATTAGTTAAATTGACATATGGGCCTACAGTCATCAAAAAGTAACTATACAGGTAATAATGTGGCTTATAACTCTTAAAAATGTATCCTACCTAAAAATATTAAATGTTAAAGTTGTTGAAAATTTCATTTTCTTCAATATGAGATATTCCACGCTAGAATCGAGTGATTATTGAGGAAGCGGCACTCCAAAATGTAAGGTGAAGTCCGATTTTCATTTTCACATTTTTCGATTACCGGTAGTGCAATTGGGGGATGCATGCGTAGCGTGCAATATCTCATATTAAAGAAGATACATTTTTCAACAACTTTATAATTTAATATTTTAGGTAGGATCTATATTTTTAGAGTTAAAAGCCCATTTATTACCTGTATAGTTACTCTTTTTATGACTGTATATGGATTTTGTCTTGACATAAACCGTATATTTTTCAGCCAAAAAAAAAAAAAGGAAATTGAAAAAAAAAAAAAAAAAAATTTTTAAACAATTTTTGTTGAAGGAACAAAAAAGGATTTCCGAGCGACCGACCCGATTTCTAAATTGTTGGCATTTGAGGGCAACACAACTTATTATTTTTCTTGGCCTTAGGTACCAACATGGGGACATTCAGAGTGGGAGTGCTTCCTAGGGTCCAGCGAACTCTTAACTTCTTTGCATTATACTACTATCCTTTTAAGGACAGGTATTCTTTATATTTGTCACACACTTGAATACACACCTGTGAACAAATAAAAACCCGCGAAGGCAATAATTAGATAATTGGTGACAAGCAACTTGGAGTAAGGTAATTTAAAGGGCACAGGAAATGCAAATATAAGTGGTGTGATTTGAGTCAAGTCTACGAGGAAGGACCAGAAAGCATTCAATATTTGTGCTAGTTGTTTGTTTGTTTGTTTGTTTACACGGTCGGTCCGTACAGACACACGCTTGGGTCCTGAAGGGATCAGACTCAAGCAAATTGCTCGGGCCAAGCTTAAAAAGCCTATATAAGCATGTTGGTTGAATTATTATTAAAAACAGCCACTCCGAACAAATAAAGTTAACAATTTTGCTGTCAGCCTTCAGACATGAGAAAAGAATAGTCTTGATCCAATCTCATTGCTGATGACATCATTTGTGGAACTATTGATAGCTCAGTGAGTACTATGAAAAGAGAATTCCAGGTGACTGGTTTGAATCTATTCATGATACTCACTGATAATCAATATACCACAAATAATATCATTTGTGGTGTGTTCATTTTTCTGGCCCTGTTTATTGTAATGGAATGTCCCACAAAGATCTTGTTTACGGTTAATAAATTAGCCTCCCGGCCAGGGGAATTGACAAGTTTCAGCTTGCAGTATTTTTTATCTTTAGCTCAGATTGCATAATCGATGATTTTTGCGTCATTTGTGAATTATACATACAGTAGATTAATTTAGAATCGAAGCATGTAACTATATAATGTTGGCCTGTATGGTTGTAAATTTAAAGATTTTCTGTCGTTTTAATATTTTTCTGTTCAGCGCCTTGAGGCTGTTTACATCAGTCCCATGTATTATTATTGTTAATATTAGGCTCCCGTGGTTCTGTTACTTTGACCTTTGACTTTAAGAAATGGCTTCATGAAATGGCGGTTCCAATTTTACATCATTGACAACAGTTTACTTGCAATTGATCCTCGTATGAAATGAAACCAATCAAAATTTTCAAGGTTTTGTCAACCGATAAGGCCAAGTAAAAATATAAAGCAGTTTCTCGTCCCCTCGCGCATCATTTTTGAGGAATTCTATTTTTTTCCTAATTTTGGTCATAACTGTTTTGTTAAAATATTTAAAAAGCTGACATCTTGATTTTACCTTGGTCCCATGAGCATTTTAAAGCAGGTTTTGTGTTAACCAACCCCAGAAATATGAAATAAAAATATTTTACAAAAGCCTCGTTCACTTCAAGTTACGCGCCAATGATGCAATACCACGCTGGTAATGGTTATTTTGATTTGTTTACCTTTTTTTTAAATCCCCCATCCTCCTTTTTTTCTTCAAACGTTAGGACGAGAAACTACGAGGGTCATTCAATAAGTGTTACCTCCTTCCTCATAACTTTGTTATTATAAATCCAGTTTTATGAAATATTACACAATTGTAACTTGGAATCTCAGTTACAGATTCATTGTAAATTGATCTGAGAAATGTTTGTACTCTTCTGAAGATGCATCGAAAACCGAACCTCCATTCAGTGTTAAAAGATAAAACGTATCTATTGGTCAATTATAACCGTTCTAAATGCCAGATATCTCTTTAAAAGACTATAAACAATAAAGGTGACTGAATTCTTTGAACAAATATGCCCTCTGATTAGCCAGAACCAGATCAAGACAACCATTAATTTTACCCCTCCCCTAGAGAACCCTGCAAAAGTTATATTTGATTTAATCTAAGAGATCTTCGATTTACAGGGCTAAAGGAGGGATTGCAGGTCGCTCGAAGAGAAAATGTTCTATCATTGACTGACCTGATTGTCTATTCTTAAGGTTGTACATAAAGAAAACTCAAAAAGTGACTATTATGTTAGAGATTTAACACACGGAACATCACTGTGGCTTGACTTGTAACAATGGAAATTTGACTGATTATCATTATCCAGTATGCCAAAGGCATGGCAGTAAATTCGTGTTGATACACTATTTGCAAGCTTGCAGGCGTTAATATTACTTACAATCTTATTTAGGGAACACATCAAAACTCGACCGCGCGGCAACCGCCGGTTCCGCCCGGTTGGACCGCATATCATTGTTTAGAACAATAGAAACCGGCTGCAACCGCACGGAACCCCACGGAACCGGCGGTTGCCGGGCGGTCGAGTTTTGATGTGCTCCCTTACACATGATAATACTGCAATTATCAAGATACCATTTATTGATTTCCATTTTCAATATTTAAATTATACTTTTATATCTAACCCTACAATACGGAACAACCCTGAAAACAAGTATTTATTTTTAAGGTAATTTTCCGTTTCCGTTGTCCAAAATTTCTCTCTCGCTTTGACCGCATCATATCAAAAGTGAAACAGATATCAATGATCATTTCCCATAAATGAATATCTATGATTCAGAGCTAAATGTTATGACAAATGCCATGAGGCTGACATTCCTATTAGCGAGGAAGTATAACTTATTGAATGACCCTCGTAGTTTTATTTTTTTATTTGGTCTTATATAGTCTTACCATATAAGGGCTGCCGTTCATTAGGCAACCGCAGTCCTTCTTCTTTACACATTTGTCTTCGAACCTCCAATGACTCTTTTTGTTGCAAATACATTCGTCAACATCAAAATATGTGCATGCTTTCTTCTTCTTCTTGGACTTCGGCTGCCCGCACACATTATCGCAGTCACTTGGGGTGCCGAGATGTAAACCGTTTCCGCAGAATTTGACTGAAATTTCATAAATGAAATTGAATAAGTCGGTGGAACAACTGGATTTGAGATTTGATTAATATCGGATATTACAAGTGAAAAACAACAACAAATGAAATTCGATGGGTTTCACAACTCATGTTGACTGGGGCAGTGGGGGGGGGGGGGGGGTGTTCGAACAAAATAACAATTAATATTGATCCCCGTCCTGCCAACTTAGCAGCACCAAAGTAAGCATACATAATTGTTGGTATTGAAAAAATGTCAAGTTGCCCATTTATTATTAATTGCACACAGGTTATAGACAAAAATGAAGTGTATTGTAGTAACAAATATGGCATAGGTGCAATTTATGTTCAAGCTTTAACATATGCATTGTTCTCCAAAACGGTGAGAGAAATTAATTCATTAATTGATATAATTAATTAATCAGTGGAACAACAGGCGATGAGATTTGATTAATTGGATATTTGAAGGGGAAAACAAAATAAATTAAAAGGGTTTCGCAACTCATGTTAACTGAAATTTTATTTTTTAACAAAAGAACAATCATTATTATTTATATCAGGCTTTTTAACGGTACAATACAACTGTGTATTCAATATTGTTTAACCAAAGTACCCGGATGCATCCAATATTCTAAAGATATTGCCGTCCAATATTTTTTAGTCTCATACCCATTATTTGTTCGTTACGAATATTCGTCTATACTATTGTATACAAAGAAGCTCACGCAACTTTAGCGTTTATTAAGCATGCAGTCGAGACTTGTTGTTGTTGTTGTTGTTGTTGTTGTTGTTGTTGTTGTTGTTGTTGTTGTTGTTGTTGTTGTTGTTGTTGTTGTTGTTGTTGTTGTTGTTGTTGTTGTTGTTGTTGTTGTTGTTGTTGTTGTTGTTGTTGTTGTTGTTGTTGTTGTTGTTGTTGTTGTTGTTGTTGTTGTTGTTGTTGTTGTTGTTGTTGGAAGGAAAAGAAGTTTAATTCCAACTAAAACATACATACGTGTTATTCCAAAAATAAAGGGTCTTTAAGAAAAACAAGAAAGGACTGAATTGAAGTCACATCGATTGTACTACTTGCAGAAGGATTTTCTTAGAGACCCTTGTTTGACCACATTATAAGCCTTTCATTGTACTGTAATGTCAATGGGAACCAGTAGACACTGGTGGCAGAAATCAGTAGGTCATGTGATGAAAATGATGCATGCTGGGGTGGATCAAGAAATCTTCTTTGACTAATTATGTAATAAACATAATACTTGATTAAAAAATTCTAAAAAAGTTCGAAAATGTGTTCAGCCGCCTGTATTTCGTATTTTTCGTTGAACATCAATAAACATGATAAATAGCTAATGTGTTCATCTACACTGATAACACATGTGTACCAATCACTTGTTTCAGTGCTCAGCCTCTTGCTTTCCATTGATATATCACGGAGAATGAAAGGGAAAAATGTATATGGAGTTAATTATTTGTCTGTCATAATATGAAGCAATCCTGTTCGTGTCTGTGATTTATGTTCTGAAAATATAAAGGAGTAAAGGAATGGCAACTCAAGATATTGCAAGCGTATACAAATACTACATGGTTAGAGGGGAAATAGTGCAATCTATTTTCCCGAGGTACTGGCTACAGGCCTACCACCCCGAACCCGGAGGGTGGGGGTGGTAGGCCTGTAGCCAGTACCGAGGGAAAATAGTGTGCCCTATTGCCCCGATCATACCATGTAGTATTTGCTTTATTACACCTCACTGTGACTCTGGGGATGAGGTTGTAGGGAAGTAGCCAAAACTACCACACAGGAAATAGCTCAATTTCTTCAATAGCTCAATTGATTATCACTGTGGCCAGCTCAATTGACCAATGAAATTGCAGTATTTATGCCTATTATTTCATGAATATTTATGAGGTGTAATAATTTGCATTACCATGAGGCTTCTTACCTTCTGGACATTTGGCTTCATCAAACCACGAGTCAATGTCCCCAGCCCCGTTACTTCCTTTAATTTTACGTGCTACCTCTGTAAATGTTTCGCATCGGTTTTCCTGCGTATCCTCGTCTGGTTGCGGGTCTTTGTCGTTATCAAACATGATGCATTGATCAAATAAACAATCTTCCAACGCCCCGTCGAAAAATTTCTTGAGTTTTTTGGAATTTCTCAGTGTACGAATGGATTGACCCAATACACCTGTGTGGATTAAAATATGAAAGTGACGTACATTAGTAGGAGCCCCAGACCTCAAATTTAGGAGTTGACCCATGACCTCCGAACATACTCTTAAATTTACATTTTTATGACAGATAAATATCGTATCTACAAGAATAAAGAGTCCTGCTCTAAAGATTCTCTTGCGAAATTATGCTATGGCGATAATCATATTCCCCATGTATTCACATAGCAGAAATGAAGTAATAGAATCTATCGTAAGGGTTTCAGTAGTGTATTGACCATAACGCTGAAAAGAAATCTAAAAACTACATAAAATCATGTTTATGAATTTAAAGAAAGACCTACTTGACACATTATATTAGCTTTTTTCTGTTTTGATGTCATTGATATCGGTCCAAAATGTTATGGAACAATTGAAAAAGATAAAAAAATAAGAATGTTTGACCCTTTTCTGACTTTTCCCTATGTTCTATTTAGCTATGTTACCTGCAACATTGCCATTATAACTATAAATTACTATCTCAACTTGTGAAGCAGTTCTTCTCCATAGATATGATGTATAGTTGTACATACTTTAACATTTATTTCAACTTTTTATGGCGATAATACTACCCCTACCCCTAACATGAGTTGTTTTATGTCATTTTGTCTATGTGAATATATAGGGGAATACAGGTATTGCCAATAAGATAAATTCGCAAGAGATTCATAAGAGCAGGACAATTTATTCTTGTAGACAAGATATGAATCTCTCATAATAGTATTCCTTTTGGAGTATGTTCGGAAGTCAGGGGTCAAACCAATTGAAAGCCGAATTTAGAGCTCTGGGGCTCCTACTAATGTGTAATATACATGTACACGGTCAGAAAAGGGTTCGAGATAAAAGGTCCATTTACTCTCGATACAGTTATCGAGATTTTATCTGACCCTGATGAGGAAAATATCGAGCCTCGTATCGAGCAGCAAGAGATTATTTATCGAGCAGCATAATACCACTTGTCTAAATATAACAATGACAAGTGATTATTTATCGAGCAGCATAATACAACTTGTCTAAATATAACAATGACAAGTGATTATTTATCGAGCAGCATAA
>CM069455.1:43743236-43938312 GCA_035610835.1 Ophiura sarsii | reverse complement strand
CCTTTACCATTGGCAGGTCCACAGAGACCAAGCATCTGTCCCTTGTACAACGAGGCAGGTACTTCGACGCTCACTTTGGACTGGCCATCCCAAGTGATGGCAAAATGATAGATAGCCGATTCTACTCTCTATGGCAAAGATAATAACAATGATAATAATAATGAACCAAATAATAATGATGATCCGAACAAAGAACAAGAACAAGAACAAGAACAAGGGGAGCAGGGGAGATGGGGAGATGGGGAGAAGGAGAGCGAGAAGGAGAGAGAGAAGGAGAAGGAGAAGTGGAAAGAAAAGGAGAAGGAGTAGAGTAGGAGAGAAGTAAAGAAGGAGAGATGGAGAGAAGGGGAAGGAATAGAAGAGAACGAGATAAGGAGAAGGTGAGAAGGAGAAGTAGACAACAAAGGCAACAAAAACACTTCATTCTTACCACTGTTTTTTCACCTCCGCCTACGTTGAAACGCCCATTAGGATCTTCTAGTGGATAACGTGCTTTGACACCATTTAGTAGGACCTCGATTTGCTTTGATTTCCCTTTTTGACCTAAGGTTAGTGTCTGTACAATCATAAAAACAACAATAAAAAACAACAATAGAAACACATCAGGAGTGTTAGCTGGTATGGTGGGCTGGTTCCCCAGAACCCAACTCATCTATAGATGCGATTAGGGTAGGTGTGGGTATTACGGGACCATAAGGTAATACGGGACCGCATCTCTGAAATCTCATCTACAGCCGTCTGGCATTACTAGCACTTTAAATAGCGCCCTCTATAGATAGATCAAACCCTTAGTGAATTTCATGACTATTATCAAAGCTACCGGGAGAATTACCAGCCAGAAAATCACCACAACCTGTCAAAGTAAGGAAAAATGCACCCATATTTTGGGTCTAATATAAAAATAGTGTTTTCATAGAATATGATGGTAAAGAAAAGGAAAGGGGGCGTGACCTGAATTCTTGCATTATTAAGCATGTTCCAGGTGGTGGTCCAACATGTATTGTGTGTGTGCTTCGATAGTACATTGGTGTTATAATGCATTGAATGGGAGCCGTGGGTTCACAATGGGAGAAGGTAATATGGGACAGCCAGCATGACCGTATGCAAATGTCTTAAAGGTCCCGTATTACCCACACCTACCCTACCTTTTTTGGGGTTTTTTTGTAGCAATGTTCCTTTTTTGTACCAATGTACTTCACGCATTATTATCTCTTAAATGGATTACTGGACCATTATTTATTGTTTTTTTAACAGTTACTCGTTATAAATCGAACATAATTAATCACATCAAAACTCATATATACTAAACATGCTCAATCTTGATAGTCAACTATAAATTGAACGTTAAAACAATAACAGCTTTTGTCGGTTGAAAGTCCAGTTTTAGAGAGCGGGGATATGCGTATTTGTTGGAACCAATCAGCGTGCAGTTTTTAAAAGTGTTGTTCTATACAGAATAAACGCTAGCCTCGTTGTAGCATCATCCAAGCGGCACAGTTCTTTCCCATTGAAAAGCACGTCAAACAATTACGCAGGGCTCTGTGGTGGAAGTTCGAAAGTGGCAAAAGTTGAATAAAGTGTACTTGATGAAGAATAAATAGGACTAGCAATCAGTCCAAAAAGCATAGGATGCATTTTCAATAAATATTGTCCCACATGTAACCCTTTGTTGACACGCTATGTATATATCCTGTATTACATAATATACAGTGCTACTTACAGTATCTCCGACTATCAAAGTTATAACGCTGGATCTAGTAACCTTGCTTCCTGGTTTCGGAGCTAGATTAAATACTGTGAGTAGCCATTTTGAAATTTCTTCTCCTTCGGCGGGACTCGGCATTGCCAAAATGTATGTGCAACCGCCTTGATAATCAAACGTGTCCCCGTCGAAACTCACGTAATGCGGATCTCCTCTTGCCCAACATGTATATGTCTCTATATATAGTAAAATTTCAACAACAAAAATATATGTGTCAGGTGGATCTTCTGTTGACCCAAGACAAGGATTAGCTGTTGACAATGAACGGCTAGCCTTTCAGTTTGAAATCAATGCACCTTCTGTTGAAGACACTAAATTAATATTCCCCACAGGGAGTGTTGATTTCGGGTGTGGTATACCTGCATGGGTGACGGCATTTTAAAATGTATGCTTCCTGTGTGAAAGATTAAGATCATGTCTTCCATATGGGGTGCATGGATTTTAACTGGAAGAGCCCATTGTAGTTTAGGTGCATGCATACATACGTACTACAATTGTAAACTGTACATATCCCAGATGTTATCAACATTTAGATCGTATCTTCCAACACATCACTGAATAAGCCTTTATGTAGAGCAAGACTATACATTAGCGTCATGGTACATGTGATGTCAACCATTTTGGGTCAGATGTCACCCTGAGCTTAAATATATTCAAATTCGTGTGGATTGTACGCTATGGCCAAGCGATCATGTTGGAAACATCCGTTTTAGGTCGGTGGTCATCCAGAGGTAAACTAAACTGCTCACAAAAAGTATCGAAACACTTAGAAATGATCCAATATATAACGGCTCGAAAGGGTATGCATTAATCGAAGCAAATATCCAAGTGCATAATTTTGTTCTGCGTATTTTGACACCACGATCGATGAGATACGAGATTGCGGAGCGGAGTTATTGTCATTTCAATGGTCGTGGGTCCAGTTTCAAAAGTAACAATCATCCTATATTCTAAGATGTTCTATCTTACGCGGATGACACGCAATTGTATGTTACTTTTCATCCTGATAAAAGAGAGGAAGCAATTTCTCGTCTGGAGCGCTGCATCGCTGATGTCAAAGGATGGATGACTGCAAATAAGTTAAAGCTGAACGACAGTAAGACTGAGGTTATACATATTACCTCTCGTTTCACGCCAACTGTGCCCATCAACCCTGTAACTATCGGTGATAGTCCCATATTTCCGTCAGATGCTGCACGAAACCTTGGAGTCATCTTTGACCAACATCTGTCAATGACTGCACATGTGAATAAACTGTGTCAATCAGCCTCGTTTGCTTTACGCGCCATTGGACAGATCAGAAAGTACCTTGATCGAGGGTCAACGGAGAAACTTGTGCACGCGTTTGTCTCATCCAGATTAGATTACTGTAACTGCCTTTTGTACGGACTTCCTGATAAACTTATCTCTAAATTACAACGTGTTCAAAACTCAGCGGCAAGATTAGTTACAGGCACAAAGAAACGTGACCATATAAGTCACGTCATCAGAGATCTCCACTGACTTCCTATTAAGAAAAGAATCGTGTTCAAGCTCCTGCTCATTGTGTATAAATCACTTAACAATGCTGGTCCAAGTTATGTGTCTGAATTGCTGAAACCTTATATTCCCACGGCTAACCTTCGCTCTGGCTCCCGTGAGTTTCTTGTTGTTCCAAAAAGCAAAATGAAGTCTTTCGGTGATAGAGCTTTCTCCATCGCGGGCCCTAAATTATGGAACACTCTCCCAATGGACATACGTCAGGCAGGTTCAGTTCAGGAGTTCAAGTCGCGACTTAAGACCTACTTATTTAACTTGGCAATCTAATTGATGTGTTTTTGTTCATGATCTTTCATTTCATTCATAATGCATTTTTCATGTCATACACATTCATATCTCTTGTTTAAATATGCATTTGACTCTTTGTATGTTTATCTCTGTAGTTTTTTGATCATTGTTGTATTTTTGCTTTAATCTTGTATTTATATGTTGTACAGCGCTTTGAGTTTAGATCTCACTAAAGTAAAGCGCTCTATAAGTGTGTGTTATTATTATTATTATTATTACTATAGAAAGAAGTTTGCATTACTGTTTAGAATGATCAGATTCGTGTTTTTCAATAGGGATGAGTGTCACTTTTGAAACTGGACCCACGATCATTGAAATGACAGCAACTCCGCTCCGCAACATCGTATCTCAACGATCGAGGTGCCAAAATACGCAGAACAAAATTATGCACTTCGTTATTTGCTTCGATTAATGCATACCCTTTCGAGCCGTTATATATTGGATCATTTCTAAGTGTTTCGATACTTTTTGTGAGCAGTTTACATGTATTCAAACCCCGTGACTGTCTACACTTGGGTACAGGGTATCATGTTGGCGTTGATGAACAGGCCAGAGAGACTTAATTGGTTGAATTAACGGGTGCGCACTAATATTGCGCACCAGATTTGTCAATAGTTGCCCAATTTTGTGAGAGGAACACATCTCTGGCTATCGATCCCCTGCGCGTACACAATGACATACAGTCACAACGATTTATCTTCAAATGTCATGAATCTATATATATTCACACCATTTGAGCCCGGACAAAAGCGGAACATAGTTAAAACTCTATTCACTGGCGATATGTTCTACCTTCATAAACTATACGCGTAAATGCCGGACTAAATCTGGCGGACTAAATTAAATGGTGATATGTATAAATGAACTTTAAATTGGATTGTGATTGGTGAAGCTTTAACACATTTTTAATTCTTAGTAGCCGGGGAGAAAACTTGTACAGGGCGGCGTTGACTCTTTGATTGACAACGTATGTGCATTTAGTTTGTGAACAATCACTTCCCTAAGGTAGTGCATTCTAAAATATACATTCCATGGTGTTAACTAATGCATCGACTTCTTAATATAACGTAACAGGTGTCAATGAACAAACTGTGCAAATTAGCTTAACCCCCTGAGAACTAGATTGGTCAGAAAGATAGATACATCATTTATTGCGCCAATCAGAGACAGTGTTAGAATAATTGTATCCCTGATAAAGATTGGAGTGAAATACTTTACAAGCTGCATTTTAATTGGCTATTAAAATGAGTATATCTTGCAATACACCAATCAGAACCACTGTAAGATAGGCCGGTAGTGCCCAGGGGGTTAATAAGTTTGAATGTGCCTCGCTCTTAGTTTATCGACGCAGTTCCCATAAAAGTAAAACACTCTCCGTCTGCGAAAAGAAACTGAAATAATTGTATTTTTCGAGATGAAAAAGTTGTTATTCGACTGACCTTCCTCGCACTTTTCTCCAGTTGCCCCCTCCGGGCATTCACAGCTGAATTCGTCGTCATCTATAGGTACACATTTACTACCTCTAAAACAAGGTTTATCTGAACAAGGGCCGACATCAGGGGTTACGGCTGTAGGCTTTGCCGTGCATCTACAGACGTGGGCATGAAAATATAATAAAACAGGTGAACTTTGACAAATATAGTACTTAACTGAATACACTGAATATTTTTGATGACAGGCATTGTGGATATCTCGTGGTTAGGCAATGGATTTTAATCCTTAATCACCTGGCATAAACAAGTCCTTGACCAGGTGCTTTGATGTTGGCTAATCCGAAATCAATAATCGATACGAAAAATCTGAGATAGATTTTCATGAGCAAATTTCTTCTTCGTAGTTTGATACCTCATTCATAAAAATCGAGTGGTGTTATGATTGTTTAATCGACCACAACTACCAAAACAATTCTTTCACTTAAATTGAGTTTCAATGGGATATCCTTGCTTAGTGTGTGATTACGCATTGAAAATGTGTGTGTTCCGACTCCCTGTCGATGCCTGTTACCCATTTATCCCCCATACCTTACTGATTGAGATAGCACACCGTGGACAATAAAAATCAATGATATCCCACAGGAAACAAATTATAGTGCATATTTGTTGTCGTTACTTGTGATTATTGAAATCATCATAACTTATCCATTCGATCTTTATGAATGATGTACATCAAACTACGGAGAAGAAATTTGGCCATTTAATGTAATCTCGGATTTTTGGTACCGATTAGGGATTTTGAATTAGTCAACATCAAAGCAGGAGTGTGCCACCCAGCTTGCCGATCGGAGTCCACTTTTAAATTAAAATTTAGTCAGCATAGAACTGGTGGCGCTATACTGATAAGGCGTGATTGTAGCAGACGATGGTAGACACGAACGGCCGTTAATTTTGAATTTCCATTGCTTTCAATGTAACAATGGATTTTGCCCGGGATTTTGATTATATGACCCCATAAAATTCATCACACGTTGGAACTAAATTATTTCATCCAAAAACCGCTGGAGTTGGATAACCAACTCCAGTGACAGCAAGCTGTGTGTAAATCTACCGCGTAAATAGCGCCACCAATTCTATGCTGACTAAATAATGACGTCAAACGCGTCATACGCCGGTCACCGACGCATTCCAGACGATTACCATAATTTATTCAAATATGCAAAAGGGTCCGTTTTCGCTACGTACGTTAGTATAGGACTTTCCTATCCCAAAATTAATAGTATCCCTGATCAAAGCGCCTGGTCAGGGACATTTTTGTGCTAGGTGTAGGTAAGTAAATGAGTATCTATTATCTTAGGGACAAAGAACAGTATATGGCCATGTGTTGTGAACTCGCCACCCTTACCGTTGCATGTCCAGATTTTTCCATTTTACACCATCTGAGATTCGAATTGGCATATCGCAATAACAATTTGTTCTACCCCATAAACAGTATATATAATCTCACAAAGAATCCAAATATGCTATTGGAATTTAGATAGGACCTAATAATAACATGGTGTTATTAAGAATGTTCAAAAAATATCAGGGGCGGTGGCGGTGGCGGCGGGTACCTGGCGGCGGCGCTGTGTACAATCTCTATGGGGGATATAGAAAATGTTCCCAATTCTACGTTCAATTTACAATAACTCCTCATCCCTGTATGGTACAAACATGATTTTACTCTCATTCTATAGATTATTTTATATTCTATAAGATTCTGTTTCAACAAACGATTCAAAAAAAATCCACGGTCACAAAATTTCGCACAGTAACAAAATAATCGCACAGTAAAAAGAAAATCGCACACTCAAAAAGACAGTGGTTCATATGACAACCCAGCCAACATCGATAGTGGGCCTACAGGGGGCCCTCATGGGACCCTTAATTTGTTGGCCGCTTTGGCCTGTATACGGGCCAAAGTGTCCAAAATATTAAGGGTCCCGTGAGGGCCCACTGTGGGCCTACGATCGATGTTGGCTGGGAAATAACATACCGAAGGTGTTATATAAAACAAATAATGAATGTTTTGTATTTCGTGCAATGGTATGATATTTTCAATCGGTTAAAGATGAAATGTTCCATTCAACTCAGCTTCGCTTCGTTGATTGGAACATTTCATCGTTCACCTCATGAGAATATTCATACCATTGCACACTCATAAACATTCTTTGTATACTACATGTATACTATAGCTTAATCAGTTCAAAATTGACAAAAATTGTAACATTTAATATTTATCCGCGTGCCCAAATGGAATACCTACTTGCCCAACGCTCGCTGATACAATTCACAATTCTCGCCATTTTGAAACTGATTAGACAACATGTATACTATATAAATGGTGGGCAGGTTTTTAGCCAAGTTATAGTTTTAATGTAGGCCTAATAGCGAATACCTTTTGTTCGTGCAATAGTAAGAATATATCACGCGGTACAATCAGAGACGGTGAAAAGTATTGTGGTAGATGTGTCGCAAAACCCCGCTTATGGTATCGCTTCAATGGCTGGAGTGACTCAGGGGGTTGGTGGTCGGGGAGGTAAAAATAAGGGTGGCAACAAGCTTAAACAATAAATATGGGATATCCTACATTCTTAAACTATGTTTTTAGTGTTATTGCGCTTTATCTTGTAAGTTTAGTGGACATATGGTCTAAGAACCGAACGGCCATCCGGCCAACGGTCTTAGAAATGCATGGCTGCTTGGGTCCAATCTAGATAGGCCCCACAGGGCTTGTAATTCTCCTATTTCTCGTAATTTATTAACCGGTAGGCCGTAGAAGGCAGCCAACAAGCTGACGCGCGCCCGTCCTCGCTCCACGTCCCGCTCCACGTCTCGCTCCAATGGCTGGAGGTTTTTTGACACATCCACCCCATAGAAAAGTATTGTCTCTACAGGGCGAGCGCCAGCTTGTCACATAACCCTAACCCTATAACACCACACGGCAACACATTTTGTTTCCTAGGTAGAAAATTCACCCGAAAGGTCACCCCGATCGCTCCGGGATTTGAACCACGGACCTCCTGCACCAAAGCCCATCTCCATTCCACTACACCATGGCTGTCAAGGCTACTCGGCTCAGTTAATTCGCCTCGTAATATAGCCTGGGTCCATTTTGTAGCTCAAAAACTTGCACACCGGGTTATAAAAAACAGGCTGGCCGTGTTTGACCCCCGCATATACCCGTGTATATTTATATGCACATTTACCTGTATCTCACAGTAATGTAATTTTCAGCATCAGAACACTCCGAGTCTTCCTCAAATCTACCTAACTCCAATTTGGCAATCGAGACTAAGCACTCTTTATTATTTTGGCATAAACCAATGACCTTTGACAATGTCGAGTCCAGTCGACAATTGTCCGGTCCTACGTCATTCCCGGAGCACGGCGAGGTAGCTTGGATACGACCAAAATTGGCGTAGTGAATATCAATGTAATGATCGTCTCCGCAATTTATCGTCTTCACATCTTCCTCACATACATTTAATTCTGTGAAGAAAAACCCAATATAAATAATAAGTTATGCTGCTGTTAGTCTGCCAAGACCCTTGGTATGGTAATACTTTCACCATATTCCGGTAATACTGGCTAAAACGATCTCGTAACGGAGTTTTTTGTTGACAAAATGGACAATTCAACATGAAGACGCACCATGAGTACATTATAGTAGTTGGCAATGAATACGCTTCTAGATGGCATACAATTTTGGAGGTAATAAACAACTTGTTTCACGTATAGTATATATATTTAAGGAGATGTGATCTAAAATCCTGCCACTTTTACGGGTAATGAGCACATTATTGGCTTTCTTCTGACACCAAAATATTGATACTAAACAGTGTACACAAGAAAGCACAAACAGACAGTTACCGAAATACTACTTTCTCCCCCGCAGGTGAGGTGTTTAAAAACGATTTAAGCAAAAAAAACTATAGAAAATCAAGCACGCACACAAGCAAACTGCCAATAAGATATATTAACAATATTGACTATTTAACAAAAGATAAAGGGCCAATCAATAAAACTAATAAAAAAACAACTAATAGGGACATTAATTTGAAGTTGATCTTTTGTTCTCAATTCTCAACACAAGATAATGAACACGAAAATGAGTAGGAATAATAATCATTACAAATAGCAATGACATTTTCCAGCGTGGGTTTGAGTGACCCCCCAGTTCATCACATTTTTCACACCGTATGGGCTTTGCTTTTGATTGCTTTTACAATTTATTGCAAATTGTGATCACCTATCGTTAGCGACCAATGCATTATGTACAAAATGTGAATGCAACTTAGGCGACGACGAAACCAACCCACCCTGTTGTACAGGGAAGCGGACCTCATATGTAGGGTCTCTAAAAACAACACACATTTGGGAAATTCAAAAAAGTAAATTGGGCCGTTCGGGCCCATAGAACTGGGTTTTTGATAAGTTTTCCAGATCGACAAATAACAACCCATAAGATTCAGACTAAAGAGCACTTTTTTATGATTCGGAATAAAGAACCTCATTTCAAATTTACACTACAGAACTTGCTTTAATATTTGAATTGCAGACCCTTTCTTAATAATTGAAAAATACTTTTTCAGATGATAGATTCTTCAGATTATTGAACCTTAGGCCTAATTACGTTAATTCTATAAAACCTTAGTACTATAAAACCTTTTTTCGTAATATAGAACCCGTTGGACTATACAACCGTGACTCCGAACATGTCACCAAAATGGTCTTCACTTCATTGCAAGGAATATTACTTGATACTGGGTTTTCCCTTTTAAAGGGAATTTTTTTTATCCATGGCTTAAGTTTATTCCACACATGGCATATACGTATATCAAAAGAGGTAAGGTTGTGTATCAAAGCAGTCATGGACTTACCGTATGCGTCTTGTGTTGGAAAGTCCCACAATGCCGTATCGTCTCTCTGAAGGCAGAATATACCCGGTACCATTGGCGGATCCAGTGATTTTGTCGTCAAGAATGGTGCCCCGTTACTCTTCTCATCGAGTCGTCCCATCTGGAACTTGTTAAACATAAAGCTAAACCAGAAAGATTCCTTTGGATCGCCAAGTAGAGGTTGACTTGGCTTGGGTGCGTTAGCTTGTGAAACGAGGAGCTCATCTCCTCTCCAGACTTCGGTCTGGAAGTTGCCGTTATCGTCAGTGGCATCAAATACTGCATGACAAAAAACGAACACAAAAACCTAGATTCAAATTGAATTTGATTAATGTTTATAGGTTCATCGGGTGTCTGCGCGGCGGATTAAGTTTGTATAGACGAATATGTCAGCAAATTGAGCATTCTACCCATCCCATTTTATCCCATACCATTCCATACCTGCCCATCTCATGCAATCCCAACCATAATCCAATCCCAACCATCCTACCCAATCCCATACCATCCCAACACATCCCTTCCCATCCCATCCACCTTGAAACATGGCCACAAGTTTATTACCTATATCAATTGGATCGCCACCATCCTCCGTTGGTTTAATTCGCAAGCTAGTGGTGCCACTTGCTTTGGAGACCTCTATATTAAATCGATTGACACCGTTGAGAGGCATATCTGTTTTGCAGTCCCATTCATCGTCAGCGGGATCGCCATCGCTTTTAGCTTCTGGATTCGCTACAACCTTAGGAGCGGGTTCTGTGAATTGAAATAAATATTCAACGTGTTTATAGATGGTGTGACCGGTGACATAGTGCCCGGCAGTATGCGTGCGCACCTACAGGGAATGTGCTTTAATTCACACTTGATTGATCATTACTTACCAGGCTTACAGTGTAATAGTGCAGTTGTCATGGTCTGCATCCCTAAGCACAATGAGAGACCAGGTACTAAATATGGTTGCCCGGCAGAATGCGTACGCACCAGGGCATGTGCTTTTAAAATTGGCGCTCAGTGATGTTTGTTTTGCTTTCGAATAGTATGTATGCAGTATTCATGGACTAGTACCTCTAACATGTCTTTAGACCAGGCGCTAATCAATTTGTAAACACTACTGATGTAAACAACGGTCACCTCATCTATACGTTATTCGTAATTGGCGATTTCAAACTAAAGAGGGAGACATACTCGATGTCACGCCGATAAATATACGTATACGATCTCGTACTTTTACTGCAATATAATGAACTGTGAACTTCTACATTTTCCTAGTAGTCGGTTACCAGCAAACATTTTATTTCAAACTAGTGGAATAGATTTTACGAACGTAATAAGGTCAAATATTGAACAGCTCAGAAGTATGACGATTTGTTATGATTAGTGCAAAGTTCACCACATTGACAAAATAGGACTCTGTAAAACTTGTTATGATCATTGGATCATGACGAATTTAGTTTCAATGTAAAGCCCAATTAGTTATTATGATATCCTGAAAGTATGAGATCAATCCGATGAAAAATAAGAAAACTAGCACAGTTTGCGTAAACCATGTCATTTACTGGTTTGTACAATGGGATTTGCATGTATATACAAGCCAGTAAATAACATGGTTTATGTTTCAATATGTAACAATTATTATAAGCATAGACAATTATCTATCAGTCAATAGCAAAGATCAGTTTGGTAATACATTTAATTCCGACACTTTTCACCGAAATTGAGCTTTTTGCATAAATCATGACTTCATTACAATAATTATGCACAATGCTGTACTAATACCTAAGTCATTGACCAATCAAAAGTGTTGATAAATGCACAATTTAAATTCTTCCTAGTCAGCCTTGTGAATTAGGCAGATTGCAATAATGATGTAACATGTTTAAAATGGGTCATATTAACTCGTATTAGGCCTATAATAAGCCACATTTCACTTAGGCTACAGGTATATTAGTTTAACTTAATTCTATCCAACAGTTACTGCTTCTGTTGGAATTCATCTGCACTATTCATGGTGCTATTCAACATATCATCAGCCTGCTTCGATAATTGCCTAACTCACTTTTCATATTTGTGTTGTTTTTAAAAAAAACTAGAACAAAATGAGATAGGCAATTATCGAAGCAGGTTGACGATATGTATATCAGTACCCTAACAATTTGGATTTGTTAGTACGATGGCTTACCTTCCTTGACGACCTTCGGGGTGCCACCACCTGTAAAGAGTAGTATGTATGATTTGAGATTTAATTGTATTCTTAGCGTAAATTATTGTTGTAATTGAGTTGAATTCAAATAAAAGTTGTTCTACCAAACATATCAGTCGCAAACGAATATTTCAATGATATTAATATATTTCAAGAGGTTTGTTTTAACCCCCTGAGAACTACCGGCCGATTGGTTAAAAAGATGGATACATAATTTATTGCACCAATGAGAGACATTGTTAGAATAATTGTATCCCTGATAAAGATGGAATTGAAACATTTTACAAGCTGCATTTAAATTAGCTATTCATATGAGTACATCTTGTAATAAACCACTCAGAACCACTAAGATAGACAGGTAAACCTCAGGGGGTTAACCTACGGAACACTGTCTGCCGATTACTAGATATGTATGAGTGGTCAATTACATTGAGTTGAGTTGGTGGGTTTTTGGTTTTCTTATGGCGAGTTATGGATTTAGAAAATACAGTGAGTTATGGGGTGTGTGTAGAGGGAGTTTAGTGTAATGAGAGAGTTATTTTAGTTTCAATGCACCTACAGGCTGTATCAAAATGATTTGTACTCTGATATGTTCCATTTTCAAAAAAGCATTAAAAATATAAAATCTCTGATAAATACAATATTTTTGATTTTAATAAATAGGGAATTATGTCAACTTATTGATCTGATAATCTGAAGATAATTGGCTGTTGTTTCTGATCGCTATTGTCATTCAAATGAAGATCGACGTAATCATGGTTTTACTCGCAGCAACGCAAATTTAATAGGTTCACTGCACAAACTCTTTGTAAGTAGTGAATATATGAGTGCAGTCAGGAGGAACTTTGAATTGTGCGCTTCAGATCTAACGTTCGATGAAAATGATAAAAACACCAATATTCCTTTAAAAGCTTGTAAATTCTAAAAAAATTGTTCGATTGTCGTAAATCAAAATTCTTAGAAAAGATGATACATCAATCATTTTGCATATAGAAGCAAAATGGTCTAAATGGTTCGTAACATATCAAAAGAAATTCTGAAAAACTGATCAGACCACGGTACAAATCTTTTTGATACAGCCTGTACAACTCTCATAATTAGAAAACACATATCTTTTCCCTTATCTTCCATTGGAACACATTCATAAAACATTAGTGAATTTAGGAACTTTCACCAACAAGTAAACCAATTTATGAACGTTATTTAAGGGTCAAAAATGGTGATTTAAGTATACTTAACTCGATGGAGCATTTTCAGAAAAGAAAAAAAAATGTAAACATTATTACTTTTAAATATTGTCCAGTGAAAAGGGTTTTCATAAAACCAATCATAATGCCAGTATTTCGTTTTTAGTTGTGGATGAACTATACACTGTTAATCCGGTTGTGTAAAAAAGACGTTACACAACCACAATGTTTAACATATCAACATAGCAACCGGTTGTTTAACAAAAACACAACTTGCGTAAAATGTTGCACAACCTTGTGAAAGTTTACAAGAAGTTGTGTGAAAATGTACACAATTGTGTAACTTTTTAAACAATAGTTGCTAGGTTCATATTATATTAAACAGTTTTGTGTAATTTTCTTACACAACCGATTTTGCTAGATTTACAGTTACTACGTAACAGGTGTAAGGGGGCACAGCACTAAATATACCGCCCATTGGATTACATGTAAATTAGGGCTAAAAGAGTCGCTATTTTGGCCCTTAGTAACCATTTTTGGAATGTCTCGAATGCTTTATTCTAATAAACAAACATTCAAATTTCATAAAATCGTCAAGAAGTGTTACACCTTCCAATTAGATTTTACGATACGATCATTTAAACAGCGCCACCCCTATGTTCAGCCCGGACGCTCGCCTTCTAACCTCCTCCGATCACGTGTGTTCATCCACGTGATAAAATTTCAATACAATCGAAAATCAATATTTTGCAATATCCTGATCAAAGTACAAGAGATCATCTTTCATTTTAATTATGAAATGCTACCCTCACGCCAAACTTATTCCCAAAGGACCCCATTAATCACAAAATCGTTTTTTGTTTTTGCCGGAACTTACTACCATTACACAAAACGAGGAGTGATTTAGTGCTGTGCGCCCGTAACTCTCAACCCGGTCTTGGACTCGGTCAAACAAACAACAGTTATCAGTGAATACGTATGCTATTGACCTAATGAGGTTCCGTGAGCAAGTCTGAGTAACACCTGTGACCTGAAGGCATACACGGTAGTGACCTGCCATCGTCAGTATGATACAAAATAATTATACAACATTAGAAACACGTTGTTTTGTTTCCAAGCAGTATTAACCCCTGGGCTCTACCTGTCTATCTTACAGTGGTTCTGATTGGTTTATTACAAGATGTACTCATATGAATAGCCAATTCAAACGCAGCTTGTAAAATGTGTTACTCCCATCTTTATCAGGGATACAATTATTCTAACAATGTCTCTCATTGGGGCAATAAATGATGTATCCATCTTTTTAACCAATCGGCCGGTAGTTCGCAGGGGGTTAAAGGGTATTTTTGTTCTTCTTTTTTTTACAATATCCTCTATTGTATAAAGCTTACATAAATCACCATTTTGGTTGACCTTTAAGGGCCGGTGCTTACCCCCAAAATATGAAATTATCGGGGAAATTATCAAGCGCTCTAACTATTAAATGTGATATAAACTGCTCAAAAAAAGTTAGGAAATTGTTTTCAATCACAAAATGGTAAAATATCTCGGGATATTTCCATACTGTGTTGTATATCAATAAAAAGCTGATGTGTTCATCTTTACAATGATACTCAATTTGTAGCATTTGCTTGAGAACATGGAGAGGTCTCAATCTGAATGTGCCAAGATCAAATTTTATGCTCAAATGTCAATAGAGCATCACTCTACCGGGTGGCCAAATTCCCCACTATTTTGTGCTCAAACGACTATATTTTGTCGTCTGTTACATTGACCACAGTATACCGGTGATTCCAAAAAAGTTGACCCAAGTTCTAGGTAACTTGTCAAACACATTTATAGTTTCAGAGAATTTGTGTTTACATATAGTCTTGATCACTGATCAGCAATAAGTTTTGAAATTATCCTGAACAAATGGTACATTTAGCTTGGATGGTTCTTCAGATATTGTTCATGGGAGCGTCCTATAGTAGAGATAGAATGCACAAAGTGGACTTACACACGATTGGTCACAAATTGTGAAAAAAGGAGAAAAAGAAGACAAAAAGGAGACATCTGAAACATCTGCTTGGTGCATGACATTATCTACCTACGTACCTACGTTTCTTTGTTGAATGTGAATGGCACATATAAGCACAGAGATTGGGATACTTTGTAAGGGCGGGCTTTTCATTCTGAATCTAGAGCATGCTGTTTTGTTGAAGATAAAAACTAAATGACGCTCCCGTGGACAAGTTAGTTTTGCGCATGCTTTCTGTAATGAACCATATCTGAAGAACCAAACAAGCTAATCGCGCCATTTGTTCAGGATAAATTCAAAAATTACTGCTCTCTGAAACTATAAATGTGGTTGCAAAATTACTTTAAACTTGGGTCAACTTTTTTTTGAACCACCCTGTACACTGCAGTGGTCAATGTAACGCTCCATTTAACAGACGACAAATATTATAGTCTTTTGAGCGCAAAATAGTGGGGAATTTGGCACATTTTGAATCCCCACATTCTCAAGCATTTGTCTAAGCACTGAAACAAGCCGTCGCTGTTCTGACATACCGGCACATCTCTTTACTTATTTCTGTTGTGATGTGCCGGTATGTCAGAACAGCGACGAAGAGTGTCCTACAAATGAGGTATCGTTAGAAAGAAGAGCACATTAGCTTTACATTGATATGATTCACAATTTGAATATATCACAAAATATTTTTAAAAATGGCGATTGAATACATATTTCCAAACTTTTTATGAGCAGTTTATTTTAATAAAGGTATTCATGGAAAGGAATTGAGTCAGGGAATCTTTTTTTGTATCACATTTCACTAAAAATTCTTTTTTTTTTAGAATTTTGACAAAAAAAAACCAAAAAAAATGTGCTCATTTTGGAGGTAAAAAAATCAATCACTTTTTGGTCAAAAATTAGAAAACTAGAAATGGTTTCAGGTCACGGATATTAAATAAAAATATCCGTCCTTGATTTAATGATATTTCGATGATGAATAACGCCATTTAAATAGAGGAAACGAGGATCCTGGGCTGCCATTTTAGACTTGTACAACATGTCATTCCTAGATTGTTCTTCAGTCAGTAAATGTTCTCATAGGGTATTTAAATTGTTGACGAACTTAACCCCCCCCCCACCCTTCTACCCCCACACACCCCCACCCCCCCCCCCCCCCCCACCCCCACACAAACCGACGTTATGGGTTTCCTGTACTATGCTAAGACGGTGTTTTTATGTTGATTTTCGGTTGTAATGTAAAATACGCCTCTTTCTCTTAAAGCGCCCATTCCATTTCAAATGGATTTTTTCTTTTTTTCTTGTACTTACATTTGAGGGGTCCCAATGTGTATTTTGCGCTACTTTTTCTTCCGAAGCCACCGAAGGTAAGTGCAGTTACGGGAAGGGCCTCCGATAACTGTCCTTCATCTGTTCCTTTTTTGCCGCCGTCACAGTTACATAACGATTCGGAATTATCGCAAGCTATTACAAATGAGTAATAAGAATAGTGTAGTTAGATCCCGTACGACATTAATTCATTGCCCTATCTTTACGTGTGACGGGCGCCATTTTGGATTTCCACCATTTTGGGAGACATTTGGAGGTATGTCGGTATTTTTCGGAATTGCACGGAAAAGAACGAATTCAGCAGCATGTGGGTACTGGAGCCATGATTTTGAGGTAATTAGGAATCGTATCGCTCTGTAACTTGGAATGTATATACGATTTATGATCAGAAATGTAAATCTGCATGAAAATCTACTTTCTAAAAAAAAATCATAAATAGAGGGCGCTCTCTGGAAAAGATCACATAATATGCCTTTAACTTAAGGACAAGTTGCAATAGGAGGAATGGGAGCGTGAATGACATGCAGGAAATAGAAATAAACAATGTTTACGTTTATATAACCAATAATTTCATGGGAAGTCTTATCAAGGATATAGATCAACCGGTTTGATCCCTGGTTAACGGTTATGCGTATCGCTCTTGTTGTGGTATTTAGCCTATTTTAATATACCCCTGTATATGAAAACTGTTTTATTTAATCGTTAAAAAACCCGCTTTGCAGGGTCAACTATTTACTACATGTATACACCAACGAGTTACCCATAAGGTGACCCCCTTTATTCTGACACCCCTGGTGTTTTTTGACATACTTTTTTCGTGATTTAATGATTTATAGTCAATAAAAGAATTACACTCATTACTCATAGCTGAGACTATACCAATTTAGGCCGGAGCGTTTATTCAGCTGAAAAGGTACAAAAAGTGTGATGGTCTGGTTATGTTGGTATGGGGTCAAGGGTCTATATTTCACATTGCTGCCGGGTCACATCCTGTACAAGAAGTCTGGGGGTCACAAAATCATTTGTACAGGGGTCAAATTCAAAAAATTGTCATGATGTTGTCAAAAACCATACCAAAATATTCCTCTCATTATACAGATTCAGAAAAAGTATAGTTTGACCTATCTACGATGTGACGTTCTACAAGGGTCAAATAAGTAAAATGCTTCTATTTTGGTGGCAATATTCTAAAAATGTTCATCTCGTCAATACAACTCAAATTCAGAATAGTTTGCCCTATGTAGGATATGTCGTTACTCTGGTAGCCTATCGCAAAACGTAGGTCAAGGTCAATAGGTCGAGCCAATGGACATTGATCTTTTTGACATGTTATCAGAGTATAGGGCAAACAATTTTGTATTTGCCTTGTATTGATAAGACGAGCATTTTGAGTCTATTGCCAGCCAAATCGGAGCATTTTTACTAATTTGACCCCTGTAGAGCAAACAAATTGACCTTTGACCCGGCAGTAATGTGAAATATTTACCCTTTACCCCATACCAACATAACCAGACCGTCAAACCTTTTGTACCTTTTCAGCTGAATAAAACCTCCGGGCTCCCGGCCTAAATTGGTATAGTCTCAGCTGTGAATAATGAGTGGCATTTTTTGTATTGACTAAAAATCCTTAAATCATGTAGAAAAAGTAAGTCAGAAAAAAGTGTGTCAAGGGTGTCCGAAAAAAGGGGGTCACCTTATGAAAACACCGGTTTACGTCGACCTTTGAAGCTTAAAGGATCTTGACTATTATTTTAGTTTGATCATTTTAATGTTAAGATTTGTGAACATATTTTGAGGGAAATTGTTAAATATGAAGTCTTAAATTGTGTTCTTGTTTGCATTGTCTGTTTATGAAAAAGCGTTCAAATCCTTGGTCGTTGTTAAAGGGATTAAATCATGTTTCAGCGTAATGTGCATCAATATGTTATAGATAATTTCATCTCTGAATTCCTCATGAATTTGTGTGCCACCTTTATCAATGTGCATCACTAATCTACAACTTGCGTTCTGCGCGTCTTGATGTTTATTTCACTCGGCACGCGAACACCGTTGTAAATTGGTATTGCACATACGCTGAAAATTGATTTAATGGCTGTAATTGCAATTAAAGGTAGATGTTCTGATTGCTGGTCCGAATTCCAACTTAATGATTTCTAATTGACATGAAAGGTCATCCTTAAAATTGTCACATTCCAAAGTTTGAGTTGCATAACTCTGATGGTTCTAATTTTAGAAGCATAAGGTCACAAGACTGTTGCCCATTGAGTAGTACACAAACTGGCTGGTGGTTAACCACCTTTGGGCAGTAATTCACCACATTTTAGCCTATAATTTCTAAATGGAATATTTCTGGCCTCTAAGATTTGACAGACATAATGAGAAAAATATGGGGATTCTTCTGATATCAAAATATCATGATGGCAAAAAAAATGATCGGAACATACACCTTTAATAAAAACGATTATGGAAATCCTTTTGATTATAGCCCTAGGCGACAACAAAACACACCCTGTTTTATGGGCGGACGGACCTGTCAAGTAGGGTCGGTCGGTCGGGGTTGTTTTGTTTTATTTTTATTTTTAAACCTAAAATGTCATAAAAATCTGCAAAAATCGGAAATTTTGTTGAACATTTGTGATAAAAATGTTCGGCAGATATTCGGCCAATTTCTTTTTTTAAATTAGTGGGGAAAAAATGTTCGACAGATTTTGGGCTAAAAAACGTCTGATTTTAAATGATTTGAGAAGAAAAAGATCTTGAAAAAAAAAAATCTTGATAAAAGGCAAAAAAGTGGATCGATCGTCGCCTTATAGCTCTTACTTTTTTCTCCAACACTGCATCCACACCCAACGTCTTTTTCGGAAGCTCCGCCCCAGCTAGTCTTGGAGTTACCACGTACATCTTCCCACGACACGTACTGGATACCGTCCGACGAAAAAATGGGTGCGTATTTGCAGACGTAGCGGATCTCTTGTGTGCAATCTCCTGCCACTTCTATCAACTTGGCAATTTGTTCCGGAGTAACGTCAGGGTAATTTATCGCGACTCGTACGGAGTTGGGTTCATCAGTTGCTCCGTCAACCGGTGTTGGGTTTTCGTTGTCGTGGTGCACAAATGTTTCACCTAAATCAAGGGCAATAAGAAAAGGATGAACAGAATAATACATTAAACTACAATCGATTATTAGACAAACCCAGATATAATACATTAATCCGTCAACAACATCAACAGCATCATCAACAACAGCAGCAACAACAACACCGTCAACAACAACAACAACAGCAGCAGCAGCAGCAACAACAACAACAACAACAAACAAAGAAACAATCAACAATAACAACAAATCAACAAATCGACAACGAAACAAAGATACATTAAGGGAGCAGTTCCATTTGTACGCGATAAAAATTACGAGAATGTTCCGGGCCCCGATGAGTTTTTATCAGGCCCCGATGAGATTTTTATCGCGAACAGTTGCGAGTAACAAAGGATTATTTATCGCGAAGCGTATTACCGCTTGTTTAAATATAACGAAAGATAAGTGGTCGGTATGTAAATAGAGCTTCGGGTTATTTATTCTAGTTGTAAGGTACAAATTCAGCATTTCATGTTTTTAGAGATAATGTTATTGATTATGGATGTTTAACGTAAATTGTATTATCCTCGTGTATTTGCTAAACAATGTCCCGCTCTATTTGCTAAACATACCCCAAGGTATGGCAGAGGCCTCGTATCGGGCCCCGATGTCTATTTTATCGGGGCCTGATGACTATTTTATCGCGAATCAACTTGAAAAACATCGGGTCCAAAACATATCAGGCCCCGATACAGTCGCGATAAATTTATCGCGTATAAATGGAACTGCTCCCTAAGGAAACCTTAGATTCTACAGAGTGTCCCTTAAAAAATGCAACAAAATAAAATTGACATTTAATAACATTTATAGTTTCGTACGGTGCAATCATCTTGCAACATTTTGATGAAAACCGCATTCGATTCATTTTAGTAGTTTGGAATAATGAGTGATTATGTAAATCTACAAGTCAACGAACACTTATTCCGAGAGTAAATGCAATAAGAGCCCTTATACTTTCATCGATATAACAAAATCTTTTACTTGTGCGTTTGTGACATTTTGCATGAATCTTGTAATAATCATTTGGTATTATTTGGGTTTTTTTACCCTTTAAGATGTCTATTAACCTATATAATAAATCTTCACCCTGTACATTTTGTAGGGCCGTGTGTTTTTGAACTCGCCACCCTTACCGTTGCATGTCCAGATCTTTACATTTTACACAATCTGAGATTCAAATTAGCATATCGCAATAAATATGTGTTCTACCCCATAAAAAGTATATATTTTCTGAACGGTAATCTCACAAGAAATCTAAATATGCTATTGGAATTCAGATAAGACCTTTTAAAATGGTAACATGTTGTGATTAAGAATGTTAAAAAAATATCGATTTTTTTCATATTTTGATTTAAGCTCAATAATATTTTTATACCTATCCCAAATCATAATTTAACTGTGCATATTTAAGTTTCTCATGTAATTACCCATCAGAACGTAATAGTTGTTAATGGTAAACATGTTGAAATATAATATATCGAGAAGTAAATGAGCCCACACGTTTAGATTTCATATTTATTGGAGTTTACAACTAAACACTTTTGGGTGTGCACCCTATCCTGATTTAAACGGCATTTTTGAATTCCCCCATTTGAGAGCTTTCCAAATATGTATAATGTTGCTATCATCAGTTAAATATTTCTTTTGTTAAAGTCATGTATGTTAAACCGATGAATTAGGGCAAGTTCACCGTGTAGCGAATAGGGAAAAAGCCAAGGACAATGCAATCGATTCATGATTACAATTGTTGCACAATAGTTGTCACATTTGTTGAAACAGAATCTTATAGAATATAAAATAATCTATTAAATAAGAGCAAAATCATGCTTGTACCATCCGGGATGAGGAGTTATATAGTAAATTAAACGTAGAATTGGGAACATTGCACAGCGCCACCCCTGACTTTCACAACATAATCAATCATTATCTCATCCAAACATTTATAGAATAACTGATTTATTAACACAATGCAGATAAATAAATAGACTTTCACATGACACCTCAACCATAGCTCTACCACATTTAGTTGTTAAGTTAATAGAGAGAGATGGATGATCCGTCACCAAAAATGCAACGCCATCACCCTTTTTGGGTGGTGAGTTCAAAACACATGGCTATAGAGGTTATTCATGTAGCCATGCACAACGGATTACAAAGGGGAATCGCACCCGGCATATTCTACATTCAATTGAAACAGTTATTTGACCTTGATGTGTGCATCGAACCATGCCATTAATGTTTCTTGTATAAACGTAGTTAATCCCAAATATTGAAAGTAATCATCTGAAATAATTATAAGCAAACCAGTCAATAGTTAGGTCACCGAAGCCCTATATGAAAGCTATGAAGATTGTTAAACGGGGTCAGTCGTCACAAACATGCACAAACACAATAGTCAAACAACCTTGCTATTGTCAACACTCCCTACACAGAGGACTGCAGTGCAGAATCTGTACGATATTCGCCATGTAATGTCTATGGCAGATTTCATTCCTTGGTATAAAGCTATGAGGTTTCCGTGGTCTTCGCTATCTCCAAGCAGATAGAGCAATACGTACATGGACTTTTCTTTGTAGACGAGGGTTTATTTCATGATTTGGTGAGGTTTAGAATGAGTTAGGATTCCTGTAATTTCGAAGACCACAGATTTTCAAAACATGAATTATCCAACATTTTACGACATAAATTTGGTCACCAAACGTGTTTAATACTATACATTTTACCATTCTGCAGTTGTTAATGACCCTCCTCTAAAATTCTACATGATTTTTAACACGTTTCTCAGTTTTTGAGATGCCCAAGTAGACCATTTTCCGAAGCTATTTCTAGCAAATATTGCAGTCACCTAGACTCCATTGTTTTCTTGCGTATAACAAAATATGACATGCAGCGTGACCACCATACTGGCTGAAACTGTGGCCAGTTTTGCTAGCTGACTGCGTGTTTTGCCACTCCAATAGGATGTTGGTGTTGCTGAAATGACATTAGCAATTAATCTTCTTATACCAAGATGTCAAATGAAAAAGAAAATCTGAATACCTGCATCGCCAGGCAACCCTCCAAGAAGTGGAGGCACGTGTCAGAGCCGAAGTGACATCCCTACACCGCGATTATAGGCGGGGTGTTCGCAACTTGTTGAAGAGTGCACAAACATGTCTTCAGCACATTTGGGGCCCACGCCGAATGAAGGCTTCATTACAAAGACTATATATCAACAAACAGGAATAACTTGTTTCTATTCTGAATTGCCAGGAAGCTAACATGATCGATGTAAGTCTGTATATCTCTGTCTCCTCCCAGTCAACTTATTTATGGAGCATTTGGAACTGCAAGCTAATATGGCTGCGCGCCGAAGTTCTGGAAACGGTTTCAATTGAATGTAGAATATGCCGGGTGCGATTCCCCTTTGTAATCCGTTGTTGACATCCTTGAAGTAATCAGACACGAGGCAGTCGACAAACTCACTAACCATCTAAACCAAGTGGATGGTGCGTACTCCATAAAGTTCACATGCGAACAAGAAAAGAATAGACAAATACCGTTTCTTGACACACTAATACTATACGTCGAGAGGATGGAACCATCAAACTGTTGGTCTATCGCAAGGCAACACACACAGACCAATACTTGAACTTTAGGTTGCATCATCCACTACATCACAAACTTGGAGTTATACGCACACTCCTTGACCGCAAAGACAATAGTGTAGCAAAAGACATTGACAAGGAAGAAGAGTTTTAAAATATATATAAGATGCTCATCAAAGGCTGTGGATATCCTAAGTGGACCATCGACAAGGTCAAGAAACAAATGAGTACAATGAAATGAGGGAAAGTTCACATGAAAAAGAAAGGAGATTCAAACAAGTCACTGGGCGTGGCTGTTATTTCATACGCTGAAGGAGTCTCAGAACGGGTCTTTAGAGTGGTAAAATCTGACAACATTTCTATAGCCATGATGAAACCTCACTGTTCTCTGTAAAAGTTAACAAGAATGTTCCTAGTAAAACTATGAACATTCTTGTTCACCCTCGGGATAAGCATGACCTCTCAATACCAACGATGTCATCTATTCAACACCATGCACAATATGTGTCACCCCGGAGAGACCGGTAGAAAAGTTGGGAAGCGCTTAGAGGAACACAGTACAGAATCTAAAAGAGCAATAACTTCGCACCAGAGCATCCCGTAAGAGCTCCCAATCCGCCATTAATAAATCGGATATCGGATATCGGTTATCAAAAACTTCCATGACCCAATAGTATTTGGGGAGCTGCATTGAAAAATGATGGATGTTACAATCTAAGTGCGGATAGGTTTGCGCTAGAAATTGACAGCACCCTTGATGCGACGTGATTCTGATGATTCACCAGCAGCGAAATTACAGCGCTTTGAGCCATTTGGAAAAGGCGCTATATAAATACTGATTATTATTATTATTATATCGCCGACTATGTTACGGACATGTTATCGACTGCGAGGAAGCAGAGATTGTAGGCAAAGAGGCAAATACTGTAGATACAAACGCTGGATCCAAGAGGCAATCTTGATTAAAAAGCAGGGCAGGACAAGGAACATAGACGAAGGTCAATATAATCTGATCGTCAAGTGTTTGACGATCTACTGATTGCTGATAAATAATCTAGCAACACTACAACTAAGCAACTAACATCACGTGTTGTAAACAACAGATCGTCATCACTCCACATCAAGTGTGGATAAAAGAAACAGCTCCTTTGCAAAACGTCGACAAGTATAGTGGTTTTTATTGGACTAGATTATAAGTAATTTCATCAATCATCCTAGTATGACAGTCCTGATGAAATTTACCAAGAAGAAGGCTAACATTTTATTGTATGTCTTACAACAAAACAACATTAGCAGAAGAAACATTGAACTAAGACCGTATCATTTGCGAGTCTGGAAACCATTGTTGATTCCCAAATGACTTTTAAGTGCAATAATCAAGAAACAAAGTGTCTTCAGAACATTTTAGTGTGCATTTTTTTATTTTAAATGTGTAGATAATTATCAGCTGAACTATGTTTACAGTGTTTCAAACACCTTTGGCTCATCTAATATACCAAAAACCTGTAATATATTACTGGCATAACAATGCCTTGCTTGTAAACTCTCACTCCATTTCATCATGCTACAGTAATATGCATGTATATATAACTGTCTAAATTCCATTGGAATTGCAAAAAAACAACGAGGTCGGTCATCTTACAATACTTGTCAAAGTTTGCTTATTTTTCAGTCGATTACTTTGATTTTGTTTGGGAATCTAAACAAGATTAGATACAGTTTAGACAAACAACAACAATGTTATGGTTCATTGCACACATCAGTATCAAATAGCCGTTTCAATCCGTGGCCTTTTTTTTATTCACCCTGTATATATTTGTTTTACTTTAAAACAATATCCTACATGTGCTAAAGTAAAATCCTCACAAAAAGTATCGAGACAATCAATCGAAGTAAATAACCCTGTGCATAATTTTGTCTTGCGTATTTTGACAACTCGATTATTGAGATGTGATAATGCGGAGCGGAGTTATTGTCATTTCAATGGTCGTAAGTGATCAGGTGTATGCTTTACACACGTGAACAAAATAATGCTTCTATAGGGATGATTGTCACTTTTGAAACTGGACCTACGACCATTGAAATAACATAACTCCACTCCGCAACATCGTATCTCATTAATCGAGGTGTCAAAGTATGCAGAACAAAAGTATGCACTGAGATAATTGCTTCAAATTATCCATACCCTTTCAGACCGTTGATTATTGGCTCATTTGTTAAGTGTCTCGATACTTTTTGTGATGAGTATAGTAATACGCAGTTAAAAGTGGGCTGGTTTCTATACCGCTTTTCACACGGTACAGTTAGGACTGGATTAAATTGACATACGATTTGTATTAGAATTGTTTTTCTTTTCACGCGACTATTAGTTTAATCTTGTACAAAACACATTTTTCAGAAACCTTTCCCAACTTTCAAAGTCTATATCAAGAGTTACTAAACCAATACTAGGCATGTTTGTACTTATAGGTTAATGCATTTCGCATGGTGATTTCAATGGTGTTGACATTCAATCATTTCACACATTTTTGAATCATTTTGTGACATTTTGGAAGAGTCGTCAGCAGACGTCTACCGCATGGGGCGTTGACGGTTCTCGTAAGTTATAACTAAGCCTGTCATTGTTATATGATGTCAAAGGGAACCAGAAGGCTAGACGGGGACCGAAAACTACTGGTCATGAGATGAAAGTAAAGCATGCTGGTGTTGTTCGAGAAGCCCTCTACGGTATCGAGATAAATATTCAAGCGAATAATGGTGTAAACACTTTCCACGTGGCTATTAGTTTTACCATATACAAAACAGATTTTCTGACAAAACCTTTCCGTATATTCTAAAGTCTATCTCAAGGATAACTGAATAAATACTAGGCATGTCTATACTTATTTCAATGCATTTCTCATGCTAAGTTCATAATACGGTTATGAAATTCAACAACTTTGACAATTAGTTACAAATGTTGTAACATTTTGGAATGTCGTCTGCAGATACCTGCCGCGTGGAAAGTATTGTCATAAACATAATTAAAATCAATTATTGATAGGACACATGATGGTTTATAAAATCAGGCGTTTTTTAACAATCTTTAAACTCAATGCTAAAATCGATCGTCCAAGGTTATCGAAATTTTCCTTTTAACAACATCGATTTGTGTGGTACAAACTAATTGTGATAATTGATTCGTATTGGTTATTTGTTTTGAGATTTTATAAACGTGGCACAGATTTTGACCAATATTTATCCATACTTGAAACAGTATTGCGCCGTCAGCATCCGGCGTCAACAAATTGGGTGCTACATTATGGAATATTTCTAGGGGTTCTATACGTACTGCTGACGTAATATCGATAATTATTGATCAATGATTGGTGTGTCTTTTGTTCTATTGCCGCCATATTTTCGACATTTCTTTTACCAAGGCGACAACTTTCTTTCGTCCAGGTGTTGTTTATACGTACAACGGATTTATAAAAAAAAAAATGTTAAATGGATTTGCAGTTTTTCATGGTGTATAATATGAATTATAATATTAAAACATATCTTAGGATTTGATAAATCCAGTAAATTGTCCAGGGCGGTTGTGGTGTTCGTTTTGTTTGTTTGTTTGTCTGTGTGTTTGCTAAATTAATTTGTTTTTTAATTTTTAGTTTTTGTTTATAGTTCTTTTGTGTTAGTTTGAACTTTAGTTATTGTCTTTGTAGTCCGTTGGGGTGGTTGGGGTGTGTCTATGTATGTTTTATTTGTATGTGGGCTGCGTATTCGGGGGATTTTGTTTTTGTCTGTTTTGGTGAGGGCGAGTTCTGTTATTTATCGGGTTTGTTTGTTTGTTTGTTTGTTTTTTTATTTGTTTATTTGTTTGTTTACCCGGTCGGTCCCTGCGGAGAGGAGGTTGTTGTGTTGAATATGTCATGTCGTAACTTACCGTCTCTGCATTTAACAAGGAAAGCGTCCACCCCACCGACACCGTCTGGATCAATTAGAATGCCATCACCAGTGTCTTTTACACCGGCTGCCAATTCGTCTGCACACGTCTTAGGAACTTTAAAGATAAGATGCATTGATTCAAAATATTAATTGTATGTTTTCTGTGGTGGATTTTTGGGTGGATAACGTCGGTAATTATATCCATATATAAAGAGGTTTTTTTGCAAAAGGGCCTGCATCCACTTTGGCTCATATTGAGAAAAAGTCAAAAAACTGTTTCTAAATATTCAAGTTGAGCAATTGAAAAACTGAATGGATTATGAAAGAGGAACATTACATACTACTTTAAATTGAAATAAATTTCAAATGTGCTAGTTTTCAATTTTTTTTAAATCATGTTTTCTTTTTTTGAAAATTTGGATGTAGGCCCTTTTGCAAACTCACCCTGTTTGCACATAGAGAAAAAAATACCACACAAAAAATCATTTATTTTGATCATTTAAAAAAAATAAGTTTGATATAGAAATGCATAGCTAACAATCATATGTTTCAAGGAAATAAAGTCATTTTTTTTCTTCAAAAAGACATACATCTCATTGTAAACAGCCATTGAAGTTGTTTTGTTGTTGCAAAAGGGCTTGTATCCTGACTTTGTTTCCTTGAAACATATGATTTTTCCCTATTACATTTCTATATCAAACTCATTTTTGAAGAAAAAAATGCACCATAACCCTTCATATGGGGATGTGAAATATGAGAGTTCTATTAATCCTATTATCTCACACGGAACCGCAACCTTGTAGCTGAAGCTAAGGAAGTACTGAAGCGTAGGCCTACAGTAAAAAAACATGCAGTTTCGATACGCCTAAGACTTTCAGTAAGGCACACAAAACGGTTTGCCTCAGAAACATTTTGCAAAAAAAGCTTAAGTGCTGTGCGATTTTTAACATTTTAGTTTAGAAAATTGGCTGTGAGGTATTCGAATTTTTTTTATCGGCCATATTTCATTTGACCGGTTTCCAAATTATGCATATCAGATTTGAGTTGATTCAAGCTTACAGAGAACCACAGCAAACAAATAAATGCAATTCCATTGGCGCCTTGCGGGTTTCTGATACAAACTTTGTTTGGCATTATAGGACTCGGTAATTGGTCCGCTATCTTTGTACAAAATTTAGAATTGAGCGTTAAACCGAAATATCTGGCTTATGTAAATAGGAACTATTTAGTGGAGCTGAAATACTATTACGCTTAATGCCAAACTAAAAACAACTTTTTACACTTGAGACCTAAATGTCGGAATAATATTTCATTAAAGGGGCATTGGGAGATGTATCAATATACTAAAGGAGCAAATAACGTAAAGATAATCATCAACATAGCCCAAATCCAAAATATCATACAATTCCGACATCACCTTCATGCCAAACTAAGCAAATAACGGCACTTCCGGGTTGAGATTTGCCGCGAAAGTCCGTGAGTAAAACTTAGCATAACTTAGCCGAATTCAGCACCTTAGTTTCGATATCATCATATCGAAACTCAGAAAATCATGACATTTTATATGATGAACGGCGAATGTTGGTAAACTATTTCAGATGGTAGTTAGTATAATGCCTAAGTATTACTTTGATGCAAAAAAACTGATTTCGAGGATAATTGAGGGCGCACTCCCATACGTATCTTTCAATGCCCCTTTAACATCACCCATAGTGCGTAAATATATTTCTGAAAATTGGTTACAGTTAGTAACTTTTCAGCTGATATATCCCAGGTCTTCATCAATGTTAAGTAGATGTGTGGTGCGAAAATTACCGCTGCGTCACATGTAAACGTTTAGAGTGAACAATACGATGTGCCTAGCGCACTGACTTGGCATTTTCGCCATATCGCCTTATTCGTTGATGTTTTACGAAAATCGCATATTTAAACATCAATTGTTTTGATTTCGCGTCTTGGCGTCCAATTGTTCATGGTGTGAAATTCTGTATTATAACCGTGGATGTGGAGATGGGAATTCGTACAAAAGTTATCAAATTATCTTAAACTTACGGTTGCAACCCAGCTCATCTTCATCAGCGATTACCGAAACAGCGGCGACTGCAACCAATACCAGGAAGACTAACCGTCTCATCATGGTGTCCCGGATGTTGGACTCCACCCTCTTCTTGTTTAGACGAGTTCCGAATATTCTTTCAACTTGAAAATAATATTTCAAGAATTGATTTAAAATGACAAAGGAATATCCTTAACCCACTTTTACACATTATTATTCTATGCTTCCCTACATGTATGTAGTTCTTATCCAGAATGGTAATACAAATTCAATGATTTTGACATTTTTTTGAAATATTTTGGGAAGTTTTGGAATGTCGTCTGTAGACGCCTGCCGCGTGGAAAGCGTTAACTTACGGAGTCTCTTCCCTAACTCCAAAAGGTATTGAGGGACTACAACTATAACAGGGGAATACCGGCCCCATTAGGGCTGAATCTCATTTCAAGCAGCTTGGTGCTAAGCATAGATGAAAGGAACCGACAATTTGGAACCCGGTAGTATATTTTTAACGGAATAAATCGTATTGGAAACTGGAAACCAATGCTTAGCACCATGCTGCCGGAAACTGGATTCATTAGGGCTCGGGGGAAGTCCAGTCGATCCTAGGTCGCCGCCGTTGGAGTCCCGCCCTTGTCTGATCGTTTCGCGGAGTTGAAAGCTTCGGATTTGGAGCCACGCCCTTACCTGATCGCGTCACGAAGTCAGCTTCAAAATATCTTTAAACATGATCTCAGCATGTTATAGCCGGCCTGATTAGCACCTATACTATATTTGGCTTCCTCCGGACAGCGACGTAACTTAACAGGCGCAGCTTTTACGCACGCGTATAATATAATATTCCGTATTTCAACACTCGAGTTTAATACGCCAGGGGCACGAGTAGGCACGCCCGTTATGTGCTGCAATAAGTAGAATACGCAGTTACGTTACTGTCTCGTGATGGCCAGATATACTATTATAGTAGTGTATTGTTTCGTTGTGATGAGGAAGGTTATGGTTCAAGCAATCTTATGTGATCCATTTCAAATACATTACAATTAATTTATCTCTCTTATAATGACATTTGAATAGAGGTTTTCCGTGTGCAGGTGTCCCCCAAAAAAGGAAAAAGGTGCACATGTTCCACGTCATTGAACTCATAGATTACTCGATATTAGGCTGTAACTTTTATGTAATCTGAAGATCATTCAGTTGGCTTTCAAATGCAGTTTATTTTATTATGTTTTCTTTTTTTCACTCTACAAATATGTTTGATTATAAATGAGCACTAAAACTCGGGCTTATGCCACTTTTAGAAAATATGTTTTTTGTGTGTGTGTGGAATTTGTCATTTCCAGCAATAAACATTTCGTATTTGGATTAAATGTCTGAACAAGCTTGAAGATATCTAAATAACATTTCACATGCAGCTGGTTTTGTTGAATTTGCTCAAGTCAATCCAAAGATAAGCTTTGCGTATTTGACCACGAGAAGAAAAAAAATCATCCATTACGCTTTGAAGCATTTCTTCATAAATATAGCACACGTTTTACTTTTTTGGTCAACTTTAATTAAGCAAATGAGATCAGATAAGGGAGCAAATCAAAACTCGACCGCGCGGCAACCGGCGGTTCCGCCCGGTTGGACCGCATATCATTGTTTAGAACAATAGAAACCGGCTGCAACCTCACGGAACCGGCGGTTGCCGGACGGTCGAGTTTTGATGTGCTCCCTAAGCGGTATTTGAAAGGAACTTTTGTCATCTTGAAGCTACATATGTACTTAGTACTTAGTACTTATGTACCTAGAAGAAGTGGTCTTCGTTCTGCCTCTGACACTCGGATTCTCACTGTACCTTAAAACTCGTCTCACTATCTCCAAAAAAGGATTTTATGCCTCCGGCCCATTTTTGTGGAATAATTTACCGCGTCACATCAGGCATGCCTCATCACTGACTCAATTTAAGAAGATGTTAAAAACTCACTTATTTCACCGTCATAGTGCGAGTGATGTTTAACACTGTTATTTTTAATTTTATGTTTTAATTTTGTTAAGCGCTGTGGTACCATTGTATAATGTGTAAGAGCGCTATATAAATGCTCATTGTTATGTTATGTTATGTTAAGCTTATATCAATATCAATTAGTAAATACTCATGATTGTCACGAGCCTCCTTGTTCCTAAAAAGCGCACAGCCAATGTTTTTAGTACCCATGATTGATCAAGCTTATCGTTGGATTGTGAAGAGCAATTACAATCAAATCAACAGCATTTGAAAGCCAACTAAATTATCTACTAGCTTTATAAACAGTAATACCAAATACTGATTTGTTTATGAAAGTAATGACGTTTGAACACATGCAACATTTTTTTTATGGGACACCCTGTACATGTTGCAAACGGACTAGAGCACCTGAATTAAATCAAATCAAATCAAATCAAAGACCGTTGGACTTTTAAAGTGTTTGTGGAAATGCACTGAGAGCTTCATGTCCGTGCCTCGAAAAAAGTGCATGTTTTGAAAAACATACCCTAGAGAGTCTGACGTTTGGGTGGGTTTTTTCCCACCCCTATAAGAGTTGACGACAGATCCTAACCCCAGTGTAAGGTAGTAGGGGTCACATTTCGTGTGGCTTAAATGAGCGCAGTAGGTTATGAAACAAGTATCTCGTATAGAGAACCGTTCATAAAGGTTTGTTGAGAGTTTTGTAGCGCCGCGAAAGTAATGTAAGCTACGCTTTATTCTTAGTGTAAGCGTTGGTACGGCAGCTTTTTTATGGGAGCAAATTATACAAGAACGTGAGTACATCGGTAACTTAAAAATAGTACACATTGCTCATATTATACGACACTTTTATGGCAAAAGAATGTATCTTACAGTATATGTAGTTTTCTAACAGTATACTTCCTTTTAACATGATAAAAGTTAGCTTTTTTCTCCATAAATCATGTAGTGGTAAAAGGCAGTATATTACTTTTATTGTCTTTACAAGCAACCTTTTCATAAGTGAGGATTATTGAACCAAGTTAACACAATCCATGTTAAAAGGGAGTATATAATTAGGAAAGTACATACAAGATACATCCTTTTGCTATAAAAAAGGGCTGTATATAAGTGACTTGAACGTTAAATGGTGCAGAAGAAGTAATGTATTGCATCACCTGCAGCAATTCGTCGCTATTCTAACATAACGACACATCACAACAGAATTAAGTAAAGTGATGTGTCATTATGTCAGAACAGCGACGAATTGTATGTATACCAATGTTGGAAACGAAACATGCGTATACGTGGTACTACACTTTATCTTAACACTTTCCACGCGGCTATTATTTTTACCATACACAAAACAGATTTTTCAGAAACCTTTCACAATTTTCAAAGCCTATCTCAAGGATTACTGACCCAATACTAGACATGTTTGTACTTATGTCAATGCATTTCTCATGGTGATTCTGAATACGTTAATGAAATTCAATAATTTTGACATTTTTTAAACATTTTGTGAAATTTTGGAATGTCGTCTGCAAGTGTTAACCTCTGCAGGATGACGTTTCATGTTCAACTTTCAACGTCACAAGTATGCCATCGCGGTTACTGTTTCCGGGTGTTTTTTTTTATTGATTAAAGTAAAATGAGACCATTGGACTTTTAAATTATGACGTTATTCATATTCTTTCCTAAAAGCACAATCCATAATTTTACGAAGCTAATCGATAATAAGCCCTGATAGTATTGTATAAATACTATCGAGAATAATTTTGAATTTTTGAAATTTGAAAAATAGTAATAGCGCACATCTTTTTACCACCAAGCGGACATTATCAACAAAAAATGTCAAGTCAAAGTGATTTATGCATGATATATAAACACAAAACTCACTTTACCCCTTGGAAAATCTCAATTGTTCTGCTTGTAGTTTGTTACATGTCATAGTCATGTCAAAAGGTATGTATAAGAGTTACTAAAATATAATAAACAATATAGTACTTACTTAAAATACTTAGTTATCCGCCACTTCTAAAATTACGAGCCTCCACGAAGAACCTTGTGCGCTTACCACACCCACCAACGTAATGGAATCAGTGTGAGCGAACAATCTGAACATATGGTTTGAAACTACACGTAATTGTTAAATTAGTCGATTACCAATTGATCGATTGGTGTCAAGTCTATTATATTCAATGATTTAAATAGGCGCAACAGGTGTAGTTGACCCAATGTATGCAGGTGCGCATGCGCAATGTCCACAGCGTTGATAATTAATATTTAATTAACACAATTCAATCACTATGATATCTTTAAAATCATACTTTCCTTTACGGATCCAAATTAACTTATGGTTTTCAATTTAAACATGTTACCTTCAGGATTATCTCCTATCATAGTAATGGTACCCTGTTTGTAATGTCGTCGCTCTTTGCTCTATGTTATGAAGGATATTTCAAACTTTAAAGGTATATTATGTGATCTTTGCCAGGGGACGCCCTCAATCCTCGAAAACAAATTGGAAGCAGATTTTCTTGCAGATTTACTTTTCTGATCATAAATCATAAATATATTCCAAGTTACAGAGCAATACGATCCCTAATAACCTCAAAATCATAGTTTTAGAGTAAATTTAGAGTAAAATTTGAAAAAATAGATTGTACCGCTCGGTACAATCTATTTTCAAACCATGATTTTGAAGTAATTAGGAATCGTATCGATCTGTGCCTTAGAAGATCGTTATGATTTATGATCAAAAATGCAAATCTGCAAGAAAATCTGCTTTCATAGTAAAAATCAATGATAGAGGGCGCTACTTGGAAAAGATCACATAATATGCCTTTAATATAATACCAAGCCTGATGGGTAATTTTGAGAACAATTCTCTGAATGCATTTTCAAGTATTGATGTATATGTTCCGAATGTGAAAGGGTATTTAAGAAAGAAAAAAAATCTTTCTAGTTATAATATCTCCAAGAGATCTAGGGCTTGCAGTCTTTCACTCCAAATACTTCATACTTTTAAATGTCCTAACCAACGTAATTGTTTTACACATAAGCCACTGTCAGCTAGAGACCATTCTCCTAAAAGCATATTTGGCATAATTCTGTTATACCCTACACACCAACATCAGAATGCGTCGTTCTTAAAAATCATGCACTACGAATACCTCTGTGAAGGGTGTAACAGAATTACTCCGAATATTTGTTGAAAAAAAGATTTAAAACAGTGCCCTTTCTTTTGTACATCTTTTACAATATTTTCACTAAAGTACCAGCCTGTTCAGAATTTTGTTTCGATATTTGTCATTCAAAGCCCTTTTTGTAAGTTGGTCGCCGTGCATGGACAATATTGCAGTTAGTTGGGTTACGTTATCATAATCGAGATTTAATGTGGACTATTTTCTACTGATGTTACAGGGTGACCCAGAAAATGTTGAACCCAAAAATCACAAAATTCAATTATTTTTTTTACCATTAAAATAACAAAATATTGCATAACTCGTTCACCAGCTATGTGCACCAAACATTTAACTTTCTGAAACATTTTTGATCATAAAAATAGGCCACACGAAACTTAAAATACGTGTAATTTTGTAAGAAGTGTTGTTTTGTAGTGTAAGTGAAGTGCCAAAAAATGGTTTCATGCTACATAGCAGAACAAGTGCCTGTTTGAAACCATTTCTTTCCGATTTGTTTTTACTTTTATCGGGATCTTTTGTTGTGACTGTAATGTATATCAGAAGTGAATTGTTTAAAGATTAATACAAACACTTTGAGCAACTAACACCCGTTCCAGTTGAAAATGTTAATTTAATAAATACAGATCAAAAGAAAAGATTACTTAACTCACCGTACTTAGAACAGGTTTCATATCAGAACCAAGTTACAATTTTTTCACTTTTACAAAAGGGCGAAAACACCCCCTGTCACACAATCAAGTGTACCTTTAGTTTGGTTAGGCCAATTTACATGATCTAAAGTTCTCCAGAAAGTTGAAAAAATTGTTTACATAACTGTTTAAAACAGAATGCCATATTTATTTATTTTCATTTTTAATTATTTTGTTTAAGTTTGTGATTTTTGGGTTCAACATTTTCTGGGTCACCCTGTAGATTATATCCTGCTACCAATATATTCATATGTTATATTCTTTATCCTTTTTCAAGTATTTAAAGATGAATATACAATATACTGCACGCAGTATTATACGCTGTGTGTAGTTGTGACTCTATTCATAATATTTTAAAAACTTGTGAAAGACTCACCTATTTAAAAAAAGGGTGTATAACTGATACTATATCCATGCACCTTTTTCCTCTTATGTTCATGAATTATGTTCAATTGTATTATTGTATTTATGTATGTTATCGTTTGCGCCTATGAATAGCTCATCTAGATTGATGGCGCATTACAAATGCCTTATTAGTAGTACACATACATTTGTTATGCATGCCCAGCATATTCTGCTACGCCGCTAGTTCCTGTGCTGATATGTTGGTTGTACCACACAGGTGATGTAAAGTTTCAATGCAGGTACTTACAATAATACAAACAATACTGGAAAGTTCTGAACCAATATGACACCCGCAGCAAACGCTGCCGCCAGGTCCATGTTGTAAAGTGTTATCAGACCTTTAGGAACTGAACATATACACAGCTATTTTTATATAGCGCTTTACACCGTACTAACAGAGTCCCAACGCGCTTTTAACTACTTATTTAATCACGGCCATCATCATCACGGAATCTTTAGAACAATTTCGCTTCATTTAGGGCGGCTACGGGCCATCTCGCACAACCTACATGTATATATCAGCACTTAGATTGGAACATTTTCTAACAGATACCCAAATATCAAAATGTGTCATGAATGAGTCCCACGTTTTATTCACGTAACCACACGTGTTCTTTACAGGTAGTGTCAGTCGAATTCCCATGATGCTGGGCTTGAGAAAATAGCTGTGTATATATGTTCAGTACCTAAAGGTCTGATAATACTTTACAACATGGACCACTGGGCGGCAGCGTTTGCTGCTGGTGTCATATTGGTTCAGACAATAATAATTATGTGGTTTTGTGATCGTGCGGTACCAGCGTATTGTGTCATGAACACAAATACGCATGGGGTGGGTACGTGTGTGTGAAAGTGTTTGTCACAGTGTTGAGTATGATCAGCCATTTGGTGTCAGTTTGTCGGTGGGTCCTTACGTGTGTCCCTAATTGAAATATGAAGGTTTGATCAAACTTATATTGCCGTTGATTTCAAAATGTCTTATTTTATATTCATTATATGTATTGTAGGTATGAAATCATTGGTATTTAGTGTATTTATTGCCCGATGAGCTTCAAAGTCGATGTTTTAGCGATGTTAAGTATGTTTCCATTAGTCATACTGTGAGGGGAGCGACTCATTCTCAGTGGTCTCCGTAACATCTCGGACGTGACATGACCCGAACTCAAAACCTGTAATGATGTGAACCTTGAGATTATGAAGACATTTTACTTTATAATACCCTTATTATTAAGACAGTTACTCGTATAATCATGGAATTTTAACCCAGTTTATTTTATATAATATATATTGCTCTACTTATTAGTATTGAGCACTCTGTTCCAAATGTTCTGGATTTACGTTATTGTACCCTTATTATTATGAATTTTTCGTAGAAAAATTCCAAAATGTAAACTTACTAATTTTTCCTTTTTTTCTTCTCATAATGTTCTATTGAATTTCTGATGAAACTATCTCATAACATAATACCCGTTAAAGTATAAAATAAAAAGTAACAGTCGTATGTTGTAGATAATACAAAAATGTCTAGGGACCACAGTTGTGGGTCAAAAACAAATACATCTTGAACTCATCCACAGAGCAATTTGTAGCTAATAATGTTTGAAGTGCATTAGAGAGCACTAATTTAAGACAGTTACTCGACAAATAGGCACTGGCCCTAAATGTAATAAATGTCAATGTCAATCAACTGTTGAATACCTGCCACTACGTCCCTATGAGACTAATTAAGTTAACCCCCTGAGAACTACCGGCCGATTGGATAAAAAGATGGATAAATAATTTATTGAACCAATGAGAGACATTGTTAGAATAATTGTATCCCTGATAAAGAAGGGAGTGAAACATTTTACAAGCTGCATTTGAATTGGCTATTCATACGAGTACATCTTGTAATAAACCAATCAGAACCACTGTAAGATAGACAGGTAGACCCCAGGGTTAATTTCATTTGGATTCGTGGAAATCACGAGATCTGCAATTCTATAATTGGGGCAAGGATTTGTCATATTCGTAGATTATTGACAAGATAGTTATATTAAGTACATCATGGGTGCAAACACTACTAAATTGAGGCCCATAGGGATATGTACAAAATAAGTGATATAAGACGTTGAAATGTTGAAATGGAATATGTTAAAGTGAATTTTGTTTGAAGATGATTACTTGTTCTCACCAGAAAGTACAAACGATGGGTAAGGTAGCCTGCTTGATTTTCAAAACAACCACCTCGAAGAGACAACATATCCGAGGAGAGCTTGGAAATGTCACCGTAATCACCCTTGGTTCCTGTAAAACAAATTGAAAGATCTCTCATAATTTACTTAAGTGATATGCACATGTTATAGTCAGTGTTGATATGGAGGTGATGTCCCATTAATCATAATTAATAACATATCCTAGGCATGTACACAGTCGTTCTTACTTTCAAGTCTTTTAAATTTGGGATCTTGTCATGCATACTTTGCCATTCTAGTTTAGCAACAATTCTTAAGGGTAGAGGACATCCTATTTAGTGTAGTGAATTCGTATACAGAGCTCGCTATTATGTGACGATTAGCATTTTGTGGTAGTATGTAGGTTGGTGTAGTCTATTCATTAATTTTCTGACATTAGAATCCTAAAATAGTTCAAAGTGACGTTTGGTTATAACGTTCACTTTCCATTTACTGGAGCTCCACGCAAACACTACTGTCTAGGAAGTATGCTTTATACATGATTGCAAGAACAATTTTCCGAGTTAACCTTGTATTACAAGGACATACGTTTTCCTCTGTTGTTTATTCGACATGCATCGGGAAAAAAGGGCAATCGACCTGTCGACATTTTACTTTAGTTAATAAATTAATTTTACTGTATAATTAATTACTTTTGGAAAGAACATTCACAAAATATGAACATTTTCAATTGATTGTCGAAGCTGCGATGCTACCTACAGGGTAAATTGTGATATTGTAGATTTTAAGCTAAGTCGACCGAATAGAAACTGTACTACGGGACCGAGCGACACGTTTTGAGTCTACAAATGTGTTGGAAAATCGTTTACATTTGTGTTTGTATTTGTTTTGTTTTTTGTTTTGGATTTTAATGATTTCAATATTTGAAATGTTTTCCAAATTTCGAAAATTGTTGAATATTTACTCAATTTATTCTCGAAGATGTTGAGAAAGAATTTACCAACAAATAAACACTCCCGACCGACCGGGTGACCCTATCATAGAGATCTGATAACATGTATATTATTGTGTTTATCGTAGCCTAAGCTACAAAGACTCGTACAATATTGAACACGTATACATACTTTAAATTTAACAGCTATGTGGGACACACAATTGTCATAATTATAATAAGAGTATCGATTATTGTTTTTGTATTTTATCTCAACTTAAAAACAAAAGTAGTATGCTCAATCAATTTCACACCTGTGTTATTAGTGCAGTGTCAAATATTATTAAATACTTTCGATTTATTCCAATCCGGGCTTAAAACAAATCATCGATTTATGGACACATCTGGCACACACAATAAAATTACTAATTTTATTTCTTGATATACTTATTTTAACATCCTTAAATTCAGTATAATCATACCAATTTGTCTATCAGTATTTCTTTGATCTAATAAAACTCGTAAACATTTGTGGATTCACAGTAATTGATCCTAGGTTGAATACCTCGTTCCATTGTGATGATACGGTAGATATTTCGATTACGCCATTGGGATTAGCACTTTCCACGCGGCTATTATTTTTACCATTTCAAAACAGATTTGTCGGAAACCTTTCAAAATTCCCAACTTATCTCAAGAATTACTGAACCAATACTATGAATGTTTATACTTATTGTAATGTAATTTTCGGCATAATTCTGTTATACCCTACACGCCTACATCGGTAGTATGCGTCGTTCTTAAAAATCATGCACTATGAATACCTCTGTGACGGGTATAACAGAATTACTCCAAATATTTTTCATTGTGCTTTCAAATAATTATGGTAATGAAATTTAATTAGTTTGACATTTTTGAAACATTTGATGACATTTTGGAATGTCGTCTGGAAACGCCTGCCGCGTTAAAAGTATATAGAATAAGCTCTCTAAAAGAATATTTATTACTCAATTTTCTATCGTTTTGCCAAGTAACCTTTTTCTCTTCAGAACTGTAAGCTGTAGAAACACGTGGAATACAATATTACATCACTGTAAATTACTCTACAATATCATACACGGATGATGATTTGACACATTTTCTGCATCCCTTAACGGTCAAATCGTTATTATTAATACAGATTCAGTCAATAATGTAGGTCTTTTCCGTGTGAATAGCATCTACTTGACGCTTTATGAAGATTGAAGACAAAATTGGTCTCCCCATAGAGGAAATTAAATATCTAAAGAAAAAACACACAATGAAAGCATATTCTACACTACATTTTATCTAGGCGTTGTATTGTCAAGTATTAATTGCCAATAACAGGGACTTTCAATTTTGGGTCATGCATCTTGCTCAACGCGACGGAGAAAACCACAAAAAAAAACTAGCGGAGGGACCTTTGAAGAAGAGTGAGTCGGTCATTTGTGGGTGTGTTTTTTTAAGTTCCAACATGAAGTTTCAACATTAAGATTAAGATTTTAAGACTATTGATTTCAAATACAAATATACAGCAATTTGATTTGTGATCAAAAATAATGTTTTTCTTCCAGATAAATTCTAAAAGTGCCAATTTTTGGAACAATGAGTCAGTTGGCAAGTTCTATGAATCAGTTTCTATCAGTTCTATGAACCACATGAAATGCGCATACAATTTCAGAAAGCTAATAATCAGTGCTACATATTATAAGATTATTCTTTTGGTCAGTATTCCGGATTATGTGTCCCCTTTGCCGATTTGTTACACAGAATTCACTCTAATTCATCGGCCATTGCTACGTACGTGTGACATACAGTCATCAAAAAAAATTATATATACAGGTTATAAATGGGATTTTAACTCTAAAATATATATATCCTAACTAAAAATATTAAATAATAAAGTTGTTGAAAAATGTATCTTCTTTAATATGAGATATTGCACGCTATGATTGGATGATTATTGAGGAAGTGACACTTCTATATAGTGTTTCTACACGCGGACCCAGCTATGGCTACATTATCGATTACCGGTAGTGCAATTGGGGATGCATGCGAGGGTTGGATAGTCGGCAGTATTGTTCCGATGGATCAATACGCCACACACACGCTACCTGTCATACTCTCCCCCGTGTTGAAAAGTAAAATGTGAAAATAAAATTTTGACTTTACCATACATTTTGGATTGTCACTTTTTTAATATTCAACCGATCCTAGCGTGCAATATCTCATATTAAAGAAAATAAATTTGTCAACAACTTTATAATTTAATATATTTAGGTAGGATATTTATTTTTAGAGTTAAAAGCCCATTTATTACCTGTATAGTTATGACTGTATTCTTTGCATGTGTACACTTGTTTTCAAAGCGTGATTTCCCCCTTTGCGAGTTTGTGTGACGACAGACCGACCGTGATAATCTTGACTAATTCCACAAAAGCTAGGTTTTGTTAAACAATTAAGAGAGATATTCTTATGCTTAGTGTTGGTATAACATCACAGAGTGGGAGAGATGAAAAAGGGAGTTAGAGGTAGAGAGCGGGAGGGGCAAGAGACCGGTGCACACATAAGGGTGCATTCGACTTGGTAGGAATCTAGCATTAAACCTACGAATCATATCTAGACCGACGCTTTACCATCCAGGGCTGACTGAGCAATAATAAAGCAAGGACAAGAATGTTTTTTGATATGTAGTAATTCGTAATTAGATTCTTCATCCCGGCTGAGGGCGGTATACATGAATGAATTTGAATATAATATAAATAGCTGTTCTGTTGTACCTTGCTGTCTTCTTGATAAACGAGGCATTATCAAAGTTGCCATTGTATACGGTTGTTGACATTTATATAGTAGCATTTAGTTCTTATCTAAGATATTTTTGTAAATATTGTAAAATTGTGATTGTTACTGTCCAAAAGCAGAGTGCTCGATGTGTAAGCAGAGCAATAATATCAAATGGTAAGAAACACTATTTACATTGGCGCAACACTGTGTTTCACGCCGTGCTTACTCCACGACGATCATCAGGCTAATGTTAAATTTGTAAATATTGTTATATCTTTAAACAGCTGCAGCACATGCGGCTTTACAGTTTACCGTATTCAGCGGTTGCAAGGCCAAAACAAGATTTGTGTTGTATAGCGAATACTGCCGTTTAATAACATGAACCTTTGCGGAAGATACTGGGCGATTTCATATACAGGAAACTATAACATGGAAGTAAATGGGGCTATTGATAGCTGAAACGTCGATAAAGCATACACAATAACCCTGAAGAAGTGTCTTAGAGAATCTTTAATTTGTTAGAAAGCTGTATGATTCTTGTTGTACTAGTGACTATTGAAGTTTCTACCATTTCATAACATGTCCAAATGCAGGTTTCTACGCGTATATTGTAAATTAAGCCAATACTAATAGTATGCCAACTGACCCTAGTTTATATTTCGACTTACAAAGCAAGGGGCCAGCCAACACCCTCTAGCTATACGCTATTATATATATAGGGCATAACATTAAATGCTTCGGTGGTGCATTTAATTTTGACACTAGCGGGTAATTAAAAACTGTGTGCGAAACCTATAGATTCATCTCACGCTATGTAATTCTCAGATGTATCACTAATTGAATCACACGGCACCTTTTCAATTGAAGTTGAGCTATTAAACATGTTGAATACAAATTACAAAGGGATATCACTCTCAGCGGATTAAGACAAACTTGCGCCGTAGTTGCACGTCAACCTTAAACGAGGCACTTGTACGTATCTCGAATTTTTCACTTAGATTGATTGATGTGATTGATATTTGCTGTTAATTAAATAAAACCGATGTTTAACGGGGGATGTTTAACAGTCGAGGGGGGCGGAAATGGGCCACAAATGTATCAAAATATGCGTGACTGATTGTTCAGTCTGACGATGAAGTTGAACTAGGTGTGAAAAATTCCAGGATAGAACGATAGATAGAGTACAATTCCAAATACAAGAATGTTGTAAGTAACATTTTCGGCCGATTTGAATTATTGGTTATTTCTGAAAATGAAGGCAAATCCTTACATTTTAAGCCATATTATGTGAGTGTCTAGTTGTTGGAACTAATTAAGTATTTAAATCGAATAATTAACCTTGTTAAAACAATGTTTAAGCCAACACAAGTGAACACGATAATACTTTTCCTGCAAAATACTCGCGACGTTCTTACATTCCATCAACATTATAATTCGAGGCGAACTGGTCATACAAGGTAATACGATAGAAAACAATCTAAAAGAAAAATCTAAAGGTAGTTGACATAGTTTGTGACTGAAAAGCCCAGGGATAGACACGCTCATTAATTTAGTGTAAACATTGTTTGATACCATAGGAAATTGGCTGCATCTGGGCGGGATATTTCTTTTCGATATTGGGATATGATACTCTTAGCTTGGGTAACATAATATATTTTTAAGGACGATTGGGATTGATGCACATATATTAATTAACCACAAGATACATACATATATTAACACAAAAGAAAGGTATCATATTTATTTATTGTAGCCCTCTCAACTCAACTATTTACCTGGTCGTGTCTTAATCTACATGTATATCGTATGCGATGATAACGAAGATTAGAAATAGTCTCTTTTTTTTTTTTTTAATTTCAAAATGAGACTGATTTTAATTAAAAGGGTAATGCACGTAATACACGTGTGGATAACAGCGCGCCAAAACTCAAATAATATATATGGTCGGGCTACAAATTCTACTGACTGAGGATAACCGATCGTCCATTAGAGGAGAACAGTACCTGGTCATGAAACCAAGCATTATATGGTAGAAAAAAGAATTATCTAATGTATATAATGACCAGTTTAATTGAACACAGAACTATAATGTTCAATATAACCAATTTACACTGCACATCCCCAACCTGTAATTATTTGAAATTCGCGCACTCTTGTCTGTGTCGAAAGTGCTGACGGGATAGCCATACCCACTATTGTGACGTCATCGTTACTAAAACCGCCTCATCAGCAACAGGTCGCTGCACTAATCACGCAGGAGTTCATGCATAAACCGAAAATATCAATACATGAAAAAGAGATGTGGAAATCTCGTAACTGTTTCGTCATAGCTTCGATCAATATGGCGACGTCCATACAGGTGATTTTTATTCATTCTAAAGCCAATTTTGCCAATGCATACGTGTTGGCTGATATACGCCCTGTAAAGGGATATAAATACCATATTGTTGCACGGTTACGCCGGAGAGTGAAAACCTACACTGATATGTCCCTATATCCTTGCACGGGTACGCCGGAAAAGGAAAACGTACACTGTTATATATCCCCATATCCTTGAACGGGTACGCCAGGAAAGGAACAGTTACACACCCATATGCGTATACACGGTCACGCTTGAGGGAAAACTTAGACGCGGCACTTTTAGAAATGTTAATCTACGGGTGTGTTCTTTATAATATTAATGCTACATCTCTGAGTTCCATGGCAAGGATTCCCTTCTATAATAATGCCGTGTCAGACCTGGATCGCTGTACATGAATGGTATGAATGGGCGCTTCTTATCCATTTAGGTCCATTTGTCTCAGGTTTCAACAAGATGCTTTAAAACACATGAGAGAACCCTGCACATTATCGACGTATAATACATATCCTACGTTAGTCCAAAACTCGACACATGTATATGCCACCTCAATCCCACACGCTTGGCTAATAGACCCTGTGCATGATTTCCCAGTGAATACAGTACAAGCATTACCATGTGCCTACTTCGAGATGTCAGTTTACGTGTATTTGAGGTCTTCAGGAGGCAATATTACTATGACCGTGTAACAAAAGCATGGACCACAATATGTGTCCCTGTAAAGTGTACCAAGTACTACCAGAAGATCAACCGTGTTATAGATTGTAATTAAAAAGAAACGTTTCCCTGGACCAAAAACTGAAGAAAATACGGTCCTGGAATCGTTTTTCTGAGAAAAGCCCATATTACACATACAATACCCTCGGAACAATAACAGCAATCGTGGAATATCATGTTTGTGAACACCTACATTATCTCAAACAAATACGGTGTTCGTATTCTAGGTGGCTGAGAAACAAACCGACTCGTTCCTGCTGTGATGTAATAGCCAATATCGATCGACCAATCCCAAGACCCGTGCACCTGCGTATTACAATAACACTTAACTCTTCTGCGCATCCTGCCACAATAATAACCTTGACTCTAAGTCGCGCGTGAACCAATTCACATCTAACAAACAACAGCAGCATATGTAAGATATGGAGTTTTCTGTTTTCTTTTATTAAAAAAATCGAACCTATTGTATCACTATTTCCAATGATTTTCTCCGACCCAAATGTGTAACCAACATCCTAATTGATGCAATATTTCGATTTCTTGACTTCGTTTAATATCCTACGAACGATGACGGATTCAATGAGAATATTTAGTCAATTCCGACGGATCGAAGCATCAAAATTGTGATAACTGACAATTCATATGATACATGCAATATGAGTATATTACTTTCCAGTCCATTGGATGTTCCATCTTTGAATACAACAAAGGTAAAGAGTCCCGTTATAATCAATTGAAATAGTTATTGCTATTTGAATTATGTTAACCATTTCCACGCGGCAGGCAGCTGCAGACGACATTCCAAAATCTCACAAAATGTTCAAAAAATGTCAAGATTATCAAATTTCATTACCATATTTGGAATCACCATGAGAAATGCATTGAATTAAGTACAAACATGCCTGGTATTGGATCAGTAATCCTTGATATAGACCTTGAAAGTTGGGAAAGGTTTCTGACAAATCTGTTTTGTACGTGGTAAAACTAATAACCGCGTGGAAAGTGTTAACACTCGGTGAATAACTCTGTTTTTAAACTGAGCGATTTGTTGTAATATGTGTGTGTTTATGTATTTTGTTTAGTTTGCGATATTTGGAAATCTTTGAAATTGTTTGAACATCTTTGATTTGATTTTTAATCTTTTATTTTTGTTGATATTTTGTAAAATTGTTTGAAAATCTCTAAAATATTGTTAAAATATTTGATTTATTATTTTTAAATTTTTATTCAATAATTGTTTAAACGGGTTATTTATTGCATCGCCTTATAATGGAAACTATGGTGTTTAAATAATTAAATACCGCACGTAAAATCAAAATATCATCATATAATATGGAAATGTATGGATTATAGCAAAGAAATGTGTCCAATTATTGAAGATTTCATATTTTGATGACGAGTGCCTGTCCTGATCGGGCATGTCCCTTTTTTGGGTGGGGAATTAGCGTTACTAACTTAGATCTGCTATTTAGATTAGAGCAGTGGCCAAGTGTTTTGAGCACAAGTAACATTATATGGATCTCATATTTATCAGTGTATGAAAACACGCTCACATCCTTCACTTAGTGCACAAACCTGGTAACAACCAATGTATGCTTTCATAGTAAACGTTGCATGGTTATACTTATGTTTATATAATACCTAGATTCCAATGCTATTTTGCTCACAAATGAAAACAAAGTATGCTTATTGTTTGTACTTAACCACTCGATGGGTCAAACGCACACTCAACGCCCTGGCCTAGTGCATGCAGGTTTAAATCGCTGTTTAAAGGTTGTTTAAGGGTACAATAGGTTCAGTCCGAAATCAAAATGGTACCCTGACAGATTGTCCGCAAGAGGGCGTTTGTCCGCCAGAAAACCTATTATGTTGATATTCTTTGTCGCAATCCGATTTCTTTTTATATGGTTTTGGTCTACATCACAGGAACCCCCTGTGCATGTAATTGACATCTAGTTCCGACCGATACAGCGGTTAGATCGCCAGCGGTTTTTGGCCAGGATCGAGTAAGATTGTCGAACGCTTTAGGTATCTACAGGCCTAGAATACTCCCTCACATCAATCTGAGTAGTACCCCTGAGGTATCTAGATGCTAAGCGCCCCTGTTTTTTCGAAAATATCGGCAAAAATATAGTTTCACACAAAAAATGATGCCCTCTATAATCGCTGTGTGGTTTTGAGTTTAATTGGCATTACGATCGGGTGACTATGGTACAATCATGCATAGTGGATACCTAAAGCATAGTGGACATAGCAAGGCAGTATTTGGAATGGGTATACTCAATATGCATGATAGGAGAGGGCGTACTTCCGTATAGGTAAAACCCGAGAAATACAAAGAATGTGCAGCCGGGTGTGCAAAGTTCACCAAACATATTAAAAAGGCTTTATGTCAACATTTTATGACGTGCCTTTGGGGAATTACTCACATGGCGGAGAGGAGGGATCAAATACACACAAGAATAATTATAATGGGCAAAGCTTCTAAATGTATCATATATGCATAATTATTTATTCACTGAACTTTGAACTTACTCATATATAGTAAACAGCACCAAGCATCTTGATTAATCTTTTATTGAACTAACATGAAGCGTATCGATCTGAGCTTCTGTAAATCAGAAGCATCACATGTTGTGTAAATTAAAACGTGGCCTAAATTATTATTGATAACCTCCTGGCGTTGCGAGTCGGATCGAATTGCTGTCCACGTACACGTTTACGTAATTAAGATTCGTACACAGCGGGCCAAGTGTTGCCAGTTCAAGTAAATCATGGCCTAAATGATAGTTATTGACATATAAAGAGTTACGGTAAATCAGCGTCACAACAGATAGCAGTCGAGAACAGCGGTAGACGTCGTTCGTCGCCACTACTGTCAGTGACCATTCCATTTCGATATTATGCTTGGAATCTCTTCTGCACAGCGGGATACCGCGAGCTGCCGTGGGCCTGCATGTCGTTATACACATGGATGAAATGACATTGAGACGAAATAGCATAGGACGAAATGAGAGAAGACGAATCGGGAAAGGACCAATTGAAAGAGGACAAAATGGCAAGGGGAAGAAATGGCAACATATCGATTATTATAAGAATGTGTCTCAATAATAAATGTGCGTTTAACTTAAAACGTGAGTTTAGATAGCAACGATCTTAGGCTAAAACTGCGTTTCATGATTACGGCCACTTAGTTAAATATCGCCGCTTGAAAAACAATCAAACTGATAAAAAATATCGCTGCTTGAAAAGCAATCAAATACATGATAAATATCGCTGGTTGAAAAACAATCAAATATAATGTTGTTGAGTGCGTTAAGTGTAACACTCAAAAGTACTATACGCTTGGAACCATACGTCCGGTTTTTTTTGTCAAATGATGGATGATGCTACAACGAGGTGAGCGTTTATTCTGTATAGAACAACACTGTTCCAACAACTACAATAGCTCCATGTGGATCGACAAATGCCGGGAGGGGTATCGGTATTTGCGCCTATCCGTGCCTATCTTGATAACCCCAATTGGGACGTGATTGGCTGATGATTTTTATTATATTCAAATATGAACCATACATTCTCAGGTGGTTTGCACCTGGATGAACTCGTGGGAAGCTTTAGGTCAAATGATGGATGATGCTACAACGAGGTGAGCGTTTATTCTGTATAGAACAACACTGTTCCAACAACTACAATAGCTCCATGTGGATCGACAAATGCCGGGAGGGGTATCGGTATTTGCGCCTATCCGTGCCTATCTTGATAACCCCAATTGGGACGTGATTGGCTGATGATTTTTATTATATTCAAATATGAACCATACATTCTCAGGTGGTTTGCACCTGGATGAACTCGTGGGAAGCTTTTAAAGGGAACTAGTAAACACGTTGCGTAACATAATGCGTAGTTGATTACGACTATATAAAAAAAAGAAAAAAGGACAATTCTTGCTTCTCATACATGTTTTATTTTAGTTTTGTTTTAGTTTTAGTTTATTTATTTATTTATTAGTCGTTTTGCTTTTGTGTCAATCCATTAAGTAGTAGGGGCCATTCTTTGAAAAGGTATAGTCAAAACCACGACAACACTTTAAATTTAAACGAATGTTGACGAGTTAGACGAGTGTTTTTGTAGAGCAAATATTCAAGAATATTCAACAATATTTAGCAAATATACAACATAAAATGTCATACTTCGGTGGCGCGTTTGATCTTGACACTGCCGGGTAAATAAAAACTGTATTCGAAAATTACAAACTCCTCTCACGCTAAGTAATTCTCAAATTAATCATTAATTTAGCTATTAAACATGTCGAATACCAATACTAACAGAGGAAATCACTCTCAGCGGATTAAGAGCAAATTGCGCCGTAAGATAGCATGTTCACCTTGAACGAGGCACTTGTACGTATTTCGAATAATTGCTCACTTAGATATATTGATGTGATTGATATTGACTTTTAATTGAATGAAACCGATGTTTAACGGGAATGTGTGCCCGTCGAGGGAGCGGAAATGGGCGTCAAATGCATCGGAATATGCGTGATTGATTATTTAGCCTGACGAAGAAGTTGAACTTGGTCAACCAGATTCACACGATAGAAAACAATCTAAGGTAATTTGAAATCGTTTGTGACTGAAAAGCCGACAGATAAAAACACAGGCGATTGTGATCTACTTGAGTTTCAAAGCATATGATACCTAAGTAAATTGGGTTCATATAAATACCCTGGTGTTGATGCCTGTGGGATTACTTCAGTCATACTGATACATCAAAATGGTGGTACATATATTATTATTATTCTTCTTCTCCGGCCTCCGTCAGTTGTGACGATTGGCTGCCATATGATCACATCTCCGGATCATCTTTCTCCAAGCTACTCTGTTTTGTGACAGACGTTTGGCCTTTATAAGACTCATACCAGTCCATTCCTTGATCTTGTCAAACCATTGTTTCCTTTGACGACCTCTTTTCCTGCTGCCTTCCACTTTCCCTTCTATGATGTGGAGTGCCAGTAAGCGGCCACTGCCTCTAATGATGTGCCCGAAGTAGACCAGCTTTCTTTTGATAAACTCTCCTAGCAGTTGTCTCTTTACACCAAGTTCTTTCAGGGTACTTATGTTTGTTATTTTCTACTTCCAGTTAACTCTTAACAATCTTCTCCAGATCCACATTTCAGCAGCCATTATGCGATTTTCATCTGCTTTGGTTAGAGTCAATCCCTCCAGGCCGTAAAGGAGCAAGCTCCACACCAATGCTTTTACAATCTTTGTGTTAAGGTTTGTTGTGAGGTTGCGGTCATTCCATAGGTCCTGGAGTTCTATCATCCTGCTTGTGGCCATTCCGATTCTAGCTCTTATATCAGCTGTGCAACTGGCAGATGTGGTTTTCACATAGGTATGTGAAGCGACTGACTTGTTCAACATCCTCACCATCGATTGAGATATTATACACAGGCTATTCATCTTCAGTTGTTAGAAGTTTTGTCTTTTTGACATTGAGCTTGAGATTGAGCTTCTTGCCTGCATCATTCTCGGCTGATGTTAGCCTCTCGATGTGTTCTTAAGAGTTTTCAAAAAGTGCAGTGTCATCGGCATATCTGAGATTTGAAATTGGTGTACCGCCTACTTTATCCCATACTGGTTTACATCAGCGTCTCTCATGACTTTTTTGTGTAGGAGACGAACATGTGTGGTGAAGCAATGCAACCCTGCCTCACACCTTTACCTAGGTTTAATTCATCTGTGTGTTCACCATTCCATCTGATCCTTGCCTTTTGATTCACATAGAGGGATTGAAGCAGTGCTACAAGATGTGCTTGAAATCCCATCTCTATCATTACAGAGAAAAGCTTGATGTGGCTCACAGAGTCAAATGCTTTAGAATAATCTATGAACATGATGAAAGCTTTCTGACCTATTGCAATGATTGTCTCCATCAAGATCTGCAGACAAACCAGCACCCCTAGCGGTAAATTAACCATAACAAAATCTCAATTGTTTTCCAAATTCACCTTCTTAATTTTAACTTTTAACCTGATACTCCTGAAGAATTTATCAAGGAACTGAGCAGATTATTATATAAGTTTTTCTGGAAAGGTGTAGATAGGGTAACGAGAAATCAAATGATTCAGAATTATGAAAACGGTGGTTTACGGATGGTGGACATCCAATCTTACATATATGCCCCAAAAGCTACATGGATCTGAAGATTTTTAATTCGAGGAAATAAGAGTGGATTAACCTTTTTTAAAAACTGGCAAAAATTAATCATCTACTAGATATTAGAGGGAGTTCATCCGATATATTAAACTTCTTAAAACAGTCCAAAATAAAAAAGATACTATTTTGGAAAGACGTTTTTATGGCATGGAGTAAGGTTGTTGAATGCCGCCAACCTACAAACAACATTGTACGAGGGGGTATCAAAAAGTTTTAGAAATCACCCAGATGTGAAGGAGCTAGAAATTTCATTTTGTTATGTGATCCTTCAGACATCTTTACATAGTCCTTGTGCAAATTACACATTTCTCCCACTATCTATTACCTGTCCACAGACCTCAGATTGTGTTATTCCCAAAACAGCAATAAATAGTTTAAAGTGATGACACAAAGGGTCAAAGGTCATGTAGGGGTCATTAGAGGTCAATCTGTGCACACCCCCATGTTACCCATAAGTTGATTAAGTTGGAATAACACAATCTGAGGCAATCTGAGAATCAATCAATGGCGGTCAATTTGAGGATCTCTACAATGGCGGTCTGTGGACAGGTAATAAATAGTGGGAGAAATGTGTAACTTTGCACAGGGACTATGTAAAGATGTCTGAAGGATTACGTATCAAAATAAAGTTTATGGCTCCTTCACTTCTGGGTGATTTCTAAAACTTTTTGATACCCCCTCGTATTCATGGAAAGTGTCTTATGGTATAACAATAATATTCGGGTTGGCAAAAAAACCACTCCAATATATTACCGTCTTTGGGTAATAAATGGAGTTCATTTTGTAAATGATCTGATCAAGGAAAATTGTACTTTTCTCTCTTTAGACGAATTCCGAAGGAAATATAACATTCGAACAAATTTCTTGGAATATAGGGCTTTTATAAATGCCCTTAAAAATCGTGCAATCACTGCCTAAAGAACAATAACAAACAGGCTCAATGTTCTTTCAAGCCGTATACCTTTAAATTTATAACGCTCGACATCAAAGATTCAAGAAGGTTATATGATTCTTTAATCTCTTCCAAAGAGGTCAAACGAAAATTTATTAATGGGAAAGCAAGTTAGACATATCCTACAGTTTGAAAAAATGGTCGGTTATTTTTCTTATACCATTCAAATGTGACGTCGATACAAAATAAAGATGGATCCAATTTCGCCTGACTCATAGAATTTTAGGCGTTAACTCTTTTTTGGAAAAAATAGGGCGAAAAGACTCAAATGTATGCACTTTTTGTAAAGAAACAGAAGAAGCCATACTACACCTATTTTGTGAATGCCCGACCATATGGGAGCATGTTATGAAATGGATAAAGAAAAGAAAAAACACAAATATCAACATCATTATGGATAGACAGATTCAACTATTTGGGCTAGCCAACCATAACCTGAGTACTTTCAATGTCATTTTTCTACTATGTCGCTCTTATATTATACAAGATCAAAATGAAAGAGGGGCTACCATTTATCGCTTTGTTCCGGTCTCCCTTGAAAAATATATCGCCATAAAAAAAGGGAACATTGCGAGATTTTAGAAAAAAAAATGAATTCCCCTAACCATTATGGTAGGTGTAGTATAATAATATCAGCAAATGACTGTGTAATAACATTTATTTAATGCTCATTATCGTCTGTATTGTACTAATACTATTATGAAGAAATTTGATCTATATTATATTTTGTATTGAACATGAGGATACTGTAACAAAAATCATAATAAAAAATAAAATAAAATAAGGTATAAGTTATCGCCTCTCCACAATACAGTGGTTGTGGTTTCGAATGCTGTTGTGTCCTTGGGCAAGGCACTATACCGCGATGTCCTCTCTTCACCAAGTTGTCTAAATGTGTACCGATATTTAATAATGTTGGGAATGTAAAACAGACTCGCTGTGCGGGAGGAGTGGCGAACCCCCACAGCAAAACAGTACAAGGAGGAGTTTGGCCCAAACGCCAACGTAAGAGAGATATGGGCACTCCAAAGCTCGGCACGACACCAAAACGCACAAACAAACACAATTCCACAATTTTGAATATATAAAACCAAACGAAATTTTGTTTCAACTCAGCTTTTATATTTGTTTGCTTCATAGTATGAAACAGGTGCTGTGAAAATTGTAATAACATGCTATAAACGTTTAAATTGTTATACGTAATTCACCTTATAGAACTTTTACAAACGATCAACAATGTTACAATCGGTACATTTAACCCCCTGAGAACTACCGGCCGATTGGTTAAAAAGATGGATACATGATTTATTGCACCAATGAGAGACATTGTTAGAATAATTGTATCCCTGATAAAGATGGGAGTGAAACATTTTACAAGCTGCATTTGAATTGGCTATTCATATGAGTACATCTTGTAATAAACCAATCAGAACCACTGTAAGATATACAGGTAGACCCCAGGGGGTTAACAACACCCAGAAGGTTTAATCAGCTGAGAAGGTACAAAAGGTTTGATGATCTGATAAGTTAAGTGCCAAGAGTCAACATTGTATACACCAACCCCTCCCCCCCCCCCCCCCCCCCCCCCCCCCCCTCCCATACACACACAAACTAAATGTACATCAACACCGTACCCGGTGCAAGCTGAGTGCAGATCGTGTAGTCCTAATCCTAAACATACGAGTGGAATTCAATAAATACCTGCAACCATTGAAAATCTCTGAACCGTGTCAATATAATAAACTGATGATACTTAAACTGTAAGTCTTACCTCTATCTCACGGAAAATTTCAAACACTTGGGTCAATTTTATAATGTAATTTCAGTTACTATAAACATCATGGTCTCTGGGCACTGAAAATTGACAAGAATCAGCATTATAAATCAAGCGCCAATATTAACACTGTTAACACATTTATCTTAATGCATACCATAAACTTGTCTTTCATATTTCCCGCCATTGTAACATTTAATTCCCTAACCAGTGCCCTGCGATCACGGTATTCGCAGTGCTGAGATGTAATGATAAAAATGACCTACGTGTTCGAAATTTTCTGTGAGAAAAGAGTAAGACTTACAGTGTTAGTATCTTTAAATATACTAAAGGTTAAACTTAAAAGTTTATTTTACTGACACGTGTCACGGTTCAGAGATTTTCAATGGTTGCAGGTATTTATTACATGCCCCTCGTATATGGGCTGTTGAGACATTTGTTCGATATCTATTTGTAACCCATTTGGGCAACAATAAATTTAATATCTGTATACAGTGAACGCACGACGTGAGATTCGCAGAGTTTATAACTGGTTTTGTTTAACACGTCGTCTAAAAGACAAAATCGCGTTATATAGACTAAACACGATTTTAATTAGTCACTATTTAAAGCTAAAACCGCGTTTAGTTATATTTTCCCCATTTAAGTTATTGAATGTAGTGGGACATTGAACATTCAATTATATTCTTACTTATTTACGTGCAACAAAAATGTATGTTTTGTGCAAAATGTATGATTTGTGAATTTTTGTTTTAGAAACACCCGAATGGGTGGACTTGCACATTTCTGGCACTCACATTGCTAACAGTGCTACATTGGAACCCACTGAAAAACATGTGTAAAAGTCTCAAATTTAAAAAACAGTAATATTCCCATGTTTCTTACTCCTAAAGCTGCCCAAACCATGTTTAACTCAATTTGGCCAAAAAAATTGACTTATTAACTTCTTGCGTACCGTCTTCAATTACTCTACTTTACTTACTCGTGAGTATTTAAGCTGGGGTTCTTTTAAGAGATGCACACAATTATTCGATTACAAAATAAAATAAACCCGACGTTTCGGTGGCGAGACCTTGTTCAAAACGTCCCAAATATGCTTGAAACAAGTCAGAAACATCGGATTTATTTTGTTTTTTAATAATACTAAAACAATAGTGTGCATCTCTTACAAGAACACTATAGACTAGTATTTTAATATCACCTAAAATGAAATAAAACGTAGCATATCTGTTATACCATACTTGGACAATACCGGTTATTTAAAACAACGTGTTATTTCACAGTGTAAAGAAACCAATGATGGAACAGATAATCTGTTAACATGGTTAATGCGTGTGTGTTTGCTAACCTACTAACGTTAATGTTTCACTTGTTGACAAGCCAATATAGAAATGCTAACATGTTCAACTTTATACTACACGGACACGTGTGCAAATTTTAAAAACACTTACAAAACCAAGATTTGGTATATATATATTCATATACATATCACATAGCAGTATAAACTCCTCAAATAGTTCGTACATGGTGCCGGATATTACGTGATATTTTTATTTTGTCTTTCATATAATTGAAAGCTGATTTGTTAATCTTTTCCATGATACCTTATTTGTGAAAATCAGATGGTTCATTGCCCGGCCACTACATGTAGCTTGAATATGTTTCGAGGTCTTAATCTAAACGTGCCATGAACAACCCCTCTGTTTTGTGTCCGAAAGAACAGCTCTCCTGTTTGTCAAATGAAGACATCTACAGCACAGAGAACATGAATGACTGCTTCAAATATAGTCCGAGATCTAAGTAGTATGATGAAGTGATGCCCGAAATAATATTGTTATAAATACTAATGATCCATTAGACACCAATGTTTCAATTAATCTATTTTGATCTTCCATTGCAATCATGACACTGTTTAGCATAACTATCACGTTTCGATAATCAGATCAATTAATTGATTTAATGTTATGCTGGTTTTAAGTAATAACCCTTTTAAAAGGTTATTAACCTCCCTAAAGCTAAATAAAATTCATCCATACATGTAGTGTTGATGGATTTCCCCATCAATTGGGAAAACGGTTTCGAACATTTATCAATCCACACCTAATAAAAATGGCGTTTGATTTGTATGACATTTACACAGTAAAAGCACAAGCACATATATTCACTTTTCTAGTATTTCATATTGTTTTGAAGTTATTTGCGCTTAAATTTTAAACCAAATATTTATCTGTACAATTTGCCGTTTAATCATTGTCACCGTTATATTTAAATCGCGCTGCAGATTACGTACAAGTCGTGTATACGAATCAGTCATACGTATTGGGTTTGCCGTACGGCGTCGTGTAGCGTAAACTTATACCGTTAAAGAATGTTCAAACTTATAACGATTTTACACTTTCGTGTTGTCTTTAAATTTACCGGAAACGGTAGAAACTGTCGTATTCACGGTTTGTGTTTTCATTTCGTCTGCTGGGAATCGACAACCGAATGCTTTCAAGTAAGCTTTTCTGTAACGAGGATTACTTAAGCCGTACACGATTGGATTTATCGATGAATTGATATATCGAAGACATGTTGCCGCCAATTCGTAGCCTTCGGTAACGGTCGCAGGACTTTCGCCGAATACCCCTAGTTTAAAATTGGTTATCTGTGAAATAAATTTGTTCCAATTGTAAAACTCGTACGGGGCCAAGCAGAGAAAGAAAATGATACCATTCATAATGAGCATTCTTGCAACCTGATTTCTGACTCGGTCGGTGTTACTTTGCCCTTCGTGGTTGGCCTCCTTGCTTATCTCACGATGACTGAGACGTATGACGATCAACGTGTACATAGTGATATTCAAAATGAGGGTTACGAAAAATATGCTGCCCTGTAAACAAGTGCTAACTTCGGCAAATCGATGAAACCCTGTTTTCAAACGAGGGGCTTTGCATGTATGCCATGAGGAAGGAATGTGACTATACTCCGAGTGCCATTTGGCGCAAAATGTGTCATGGTCAGCCTTTTCCAACGAACTCGAAATGGAGGCAAGCATAGCGATGATCCACGTGACAACTACTATTTTCAATGTGCGTCTGCTACCGCTTATCATACGATGTTTAAGCGAATGACAAATCGCCATGTATCTCTCGAAAGTTACTAGTGTGACCAGGAATATCGAGGCGTAGTAACACATACTGATGCTCGCTGCATTCGCGATGCACTGCGCGTCTGACGTGAACGGCTCATGATAGTTAACCATTGGGTTGGTAAGCTTCGTCATGACAGCATTCGCTAGCGAAGTAGTCAGGTATAAGAAATCAGCCATTGCTAGGTTACACAGATAAAAATTTGTTACCGTTCGCATTTCGGTGCAACGCCAGACCATAAAGAGAAACGAGGCGTTACTTAACAAACCTATTGATATGATTACAGGCATAACAATATAGTTTAATGTGAGCTGAAGCTGACTTTTCAAAAAACCTTCCGTGACAAACGCTGGGTAAAGGTACGGACGGATAAAAAAATCTGCCGTGGCTTTACAAGCTGGATAATCTGGTCGCGGAGCAATGCCTGGAGCACTATCGGTCGTCGTTGTTATACCGAAGCTGAACCATGATTCCTGGTCATCAAACGGAGTAACAATGTTATCCATCGCGGTTAAGGGATAGTAATCGTATGGTATTGTAATTCAATATTACATGAATATTTGTATAAATATATTACACTATAACGACACTCACTTGTTGGACTGGACTATGAATACGTGAATGTCACCAAGCTTTCTACGATAAGTATACGATAAGTAGAGTGGTAGTCTGTCTTATATACTATATACGATCCACGCAGTTCTCATTCAAGCGTAAATAACTTTGTATTGCAAACCGAACAGTCATTCCCCGTTTAATTAGATTGATTGACATGTTAATAAAAGGTGAAAGCCGACAAATTGAGAGCTGACCCAATTGGACTATGATTTGAGGTGTGTTAGTTTCTTCATGCGCAGTTGCTTAAGTGGTGACATCTATTTATGGCCCCGCCCTCGAGGAAAAAAATGACAAACCGAGACGTTTGATATATTGGATCATTCAACGCTAAGCGCACTTCACTATGACAACTAACAACATACATCTTGGCTAAAAACGATAGAACAGGTCTCATGGAAACAATAAGGTTAATATTGAGTAGGGCTAATTGTGTTCTAAATTGTAAAATATGTGGGTTTTTCAGGAACATGTGTGTGAATACTTACACGAAGCATTCAAATATTTAAACAACATATTACCAATCTTTTAACAATACCACATCGAGTGCCATGCTGAACAGTTGGAACCGTTTAAAATTTGATTTTACGCCTTTAAAGCATCATCTTTGCAGTGTGTTTGTCGAGAACTGTATAGCGCTGTAGCCCACTACTCGGGTTAGAAAGCGGTAAGTGCCACATGTCATACAAAGGTCATTACAGGTCATTTAAGTTTACAGGGCAAACAAATAAGACATGCTCCGATTTCAACTGAAGCTCTATTTTGCAAATTATATCCTTTGAGACAAGAATAAAAGTCAATTAAGACGTATAGGACAAGGTCAAGATGTGGGTACTTAAGGTCGAAACGTAGTTCAAATTTTGTTAGGATAGAGACGACAAAATATATCACTTATGGGTCAAAAGATCAAGAACAATTCATTTGGGGTCATCCAAGGGCAAATTTATGATCACACTGAGCTCTTAGTTATAATTTCAATGGGGTAGTAACACCTTCATCCGCGTCAATAAGCACATCGTACGGAAATTATGTTCCCACTCCCTTAACACTTTTGGTCCTGTGATTTGACATTTCGTCGGTAATAAATCATCTAAAGATGTGTCTATTTCCCACTCTGATTGCCAATTAAAAGACTGCAAAGGACATAAATATGCCCCAAGGGCATACACTAACCATCATAACCCTGAAAGTGGACCACATAATCAGCGGTTGGCAAAATCTTAGATGAATTATCACCGGCGAAATGTCGAAATCACAGGTCCAAAAGTGTTAAGGGAGTGGGAACTGTAACGTAGCCTTGGGTGGCATTGGGGGGCTAATAAAGTGGTACCCCCAAACCGATAGAAGACATGGAATAGATCCTAGTGATCGGACATGTTTAGTCTGTAATGATGGTAACGTAGAAGACGAATTCCATTTTGTTATTATTTGTAACCAATTTAAGACTTTACGTGAAAAATACATCTCAACTAAGTACACCAGACACCCAACGCATGAGAAATTCAACCAAAAAGCACTGATATTAAAAAATCGGGAAGGCAAAGGAAAGGAAAGAAAGGGAGAAGAGGAGACAAAAATGGAAGGAAAGGGAAAAGGGAAAGGAAACGGACAGAAAAGGGAAAAAAGACAGACTTGATGTTTCCCCTGTCCAGGAGAATGGAAAAGTTGGGAGCCACAGTAAGTTGAGAAACCACAGCTTTATTGTAGCTCCACAGCGAATTGTATCCGTATGATACTGAACGAATTATATCTTTGTTTTCAAGAAATTTTGAAGAACTTAAAGGTATCTTCAAGCAAGACAATAAAGTGATTACCTAAAATAAATAGCTTATTATCCAAACATATATAAGCTATCTTATAGCTTAGTATATCATGTATCGACATTAAACAGCATACTTTTTTTCAAAATGGATTCCATTTTTTCCAGTCTAATGTATCTTGTTCAGTCATCTTTAATCTTTCTAGGGATTGCCACTTTATTAGCCCAATAAAAGAGTTGCCTTGCATTGCAATATTTGTAGCTCAAATAAAAAACACCACACACACAGTAATGCAATGCTTTATCATGGTTATCATCAACACAGTTGTGGAGAAACCAGCTACACTCTCAGAACAGGTATTAAAAAACCATGGGTTAAAAGAATGTTGGTTAAAAGTATGCTACATTGGTTAAAAATGAAGCGTTGGTTAACAATTACTTTTAATACTCCGTTGGTTAAAGTCTAAAACTATAATTAATTTTTAGTTTATTCAACGTTGGTTAAGGCATCATAATTTTAACCAACAATAAGTCATAACAAGAATCCCGCCAAAGAATTTCAATGGCGAGAAATATTTTGCGCATATTATTTAGACCACGTCAGAATTTATATGAAATCAATCGTGTTATTTTCCGCCCCTGGTATATTGTGCCCAATATTTGACCAATATTGGTTTTACATTGGCGATCTTCAATTGGCATCATGTTGCCAAACCAATGTTATACCAATATTGGTTTTACATTAGCGCTCTTCAATTGGCATCATGTTGGCCACCAATATTGGTCTAAAAATTGCGGCCGCTATTACAAGTTTTCGCTTCCCGACCGTTTGGCTAGGATCTTGTGCCTTGTCCTGTCCCTTGCCCTTTGCCAAAGTTGGTCCTGGCCACGGGTTGGCGCCAATTTTGAAAGCCAATATTGGGCCAATGAAACATCAATATTGTAAATAAAAGTTTAACCAACATTTTTTAAACAACTACTGTTGGTTAAAACACATTAACCAACAAATGATTAAATATTGGAACCAACCACAGGTTAAAGTTTAACCAATCACTGTTGGATAAAACATACTAACCAACAAATGATTAAAAAATGTAACCAACCACAGGTTAAAGTACTTCCCGTTGGCTAAAATTTTGGCCAACATGGTTAAAGATTTTAACCTTTGTTCTGAGAGTGTAACACGTCCTAAATGTATGGAGGAGCCAGCGACCATGTCCTACTTCCTACGCAGTGCAGATATAGGATACTGCCCTCTACGTCAGCTATCACGGACAGTTTTATGGTGACTAGATTGAAAGCTGGTGGTGAACTAAAAGTGTAGCCTAATTCACCACCAAGTACTCCGTACTATTTGATATTGAATGAGTCCACTTCCTCGACTGATTTCATGAATTGCTTATTAAGCTGGTGATTACACAAATAAGCTTACTGTCAACTTTACAAACAACAATGTGGATGCAATTTAATAGCTGCATACCGGCAATGGCCTAATTGAATTTTTGCACTGTAACACCTTACCTGGTAATATGAATCCCGCCCGTGTTGAAACTAGTGATAATTAAGAAGATGTTAACAACTTGTTTTGCTACATATTCACTGTTCACAGATATTAGATCAACACACCATTCTGATCATCAGCATTCTGTGCCATTTATCTAGCTGAGTTTAACGAGTCGTTAAAATTTGGAAACATTATTGGAATATTTATATGCTGTTCAATTATGATATTTCAATTTAATTCTCATATGAAATCACTGATTTACAGTACAGACGTTTTTATTTTGCCTAATTTCGTTATTACATAAAATAGGGAGTTATACGCCAAATATACTGTACTAGAGGGCGTGCTAGCTAAATGTTAATCTACCAGGGCCAGGCCAGGGGGTCCTTGCTATTCATGTCTTTGTTTATCTTTGTAGCTCCTCAAACATCTCGTTTTAAAGGTTTAAAATCCCTAATTGTTGACATTTACTCGATATTAAAGGAAACTGGACTTTTTATAAAGTCCATTTTGACACGAGAACCTGTTATTATGACATTATGCCAATAGGTAGACTACCTTTGCATAGAGTGTTCAATTCCGCAAGGAAGGGCATAATTACAATTCAAAGTAATAGACCTTCTGGAATAGAAGCCGTAACTCTGAGTTTCATGCTTTCGCAGTCGTCAGAGAAGGTCTATTACTTAGCTTAATAGTAGATTAATATCCAAACCCAATGTTCAAATTATCCTAAATATCTAAATATCTGAGATATCCTTAATAATATCCAAAAACAAAAAATGGCTAAATGGCCCTCGCAAAATTAAAGTTGGAGCTTACGCTGAAACGTGTACACTGTCTGACAGCATGCCAAGCAGTGGACGTGGCAGACAATGCAATCAAACATCCCAAGCTGCTGTCAATCAACAAAACGCGCGAAAGGTCGATCGAGGTCGGGCTTAGCTTTAGATAAATCAATGTAATGAATATAAAATGCATTAAATTCTGAATATCTTAATCTAAGTTTTCAAATAGCTAAAAAGCTTTATATCTCAATCTCATTATCCACATAACAAAAATAGCTAAATAACTTAATATCCAAATCAAATTTTCCAAATAGCTAAATAGCTATAGCATATCCAAACCTCATTATCCAAATATCTAAAATATCTAAATATCATTATAGCTTTATCCTAGCTAATTAGATATACTCGCGGATAATACCAAAATTTACAATCTCGCACCTTAATGAGGAATTGGGAGTCATTAGAAATGATCGGAAAGAGCGAGTTATCGCTAAGGAATCGGACAAAAAAGAGGAAGAAAATAACAATCAACAAGCTTAGCTTTACATTCTGTAATCAGGTACAGGAACCAATTTATCATATATTCTGTATGTGTTTTTTTACTAATACGATTTGTAGAAAGCTTGAGGAATAGATCCTAAACAAATGAAAAAATTAAGGTTTCGCTTTGCGATAATGACATTCTTTTTGGAAAATTCCCCATTAGTAATTATACTGCTCTTTAGTAGCATCATTCTAATCGCGGCGAAATTTGCTTTATACAGAAATAGATACAATGGTTCAAAACCGTTTTTCCAAAATATTCAACTTGATATCATTAATGTACCATAACACTGGATAACTAGATTTTCAATGGTTGCAGGTATTTATTGAGTGCCCCTCGTATATTGGAATCGGATTTTTCTAATCGGCGATCACGGGTTCGATTCCCGTTTCTTCCATGTGTAGGAGGGTTTATTTGATGAAGTCATTGGTAACGTTATTTGAGGATGAAGAACTGAACAGCAATTACGAATAAAACGCAGATGCATGCACAGATGTTGATGTGGAACAAAGTTTACTTTATACAATCATATTTGTATAGTCATTTGGTCAGTACTAATAAGTGCTGGAGAGCACAGTCGTATATGTCTTGACGTGTGCGAAACAAGCTCGAAAGATAGAGCGATGTGGGCTCTTTACACCGCAGAGCCCTGCGTAATTGTTGGGCATGCTTTTCAATGGGAAAGAATTGTGCCGCTTGGATGATGCTAGAACGAGGTGAGCGTTTATTCCGTATAGAACAACACTGTTCCAACAACTACAATGTCTCCATGTGGATCGACAAATGCCGGGAGGGGTATCGGTATTTGCGCCTATCCGTGCCTATCTTGATAACCCCGGCCCCAATTGGGACGTGATTGGCTGATGATTTTAATTATATTCAAATATGAACGATACATTCTCAGGTGGTTTGCACCGGGATGAACTCGTGGAAAGTTTTTAAGTGAACTAGTAAACACGTTGCGTAACATAATGTGGGGTTGAAAGGACAATTCTTGCTTCTCATACATGTTTTATTTTATTTTTGTTTTATTTTTATTTCATTTATTTATTTATTAGCCTAGTCGTTTTGCTTTTGTGTCAATCCATTAAATAGTAGGGCCATTCTTTGAAAGGTTATAGTCAAAACCACGACAAACACTTTAAATTTAAACGAATGTTGACGAGTTAGACGAGTGTTTAAGTAGAGCAAATAACCCAAGAATATTCAACAATATTTAGCGAATATACAATATAAAATGTCATACTTCGGCGGCGCGTTTGATCTTGACACTGCCAGGTAAATAAAAACTATATGCGAAAAATACAAATTCCTCTCACGCTAAGTAATTCTGAAATGAATAATTAATTTAGCTAATAAACATGTCGAATACCAACAAAGGAAATCACTCTCAGCGGATTAAGAGCAAATTGCGCCGTAAGAAAGCATGTTCACCTTGAACGAGGCACTTGCACGTATCTCGAATAATTGCTCACTTAGATATATTAATGTGATTGATATTGGCTGTTAATTGAATGAAACCGATGTTTAACGGGAATGTGTGCCCGTCGAGGGAGCGGAAATGGGCGTCAAATGCATCGGAATATGCGTGGTTGATTAGTTAGCCTGACGAAGAAGTTGAACTTGGTCAACCAGATTCACACGATAGAAAACAATCTACATGTAAGGTAATTTGAAATAGTTTGTGACTGAAAAGCCGACAGATAAAAACACAGGCGATTGTGATCTACTTGAGTTTCAAAGCATATGATACCTAAGTAAATTGGGTTCATATAGATATCCTGGTGTTGATGCCTGTGGGATTACTTCAGTCTAATACTGATACATCAAAATGGTGGTACATATTATTCTTCTTCTTCTTCTCCGGCCTCCGTCAGTTGTGACGATTGGCTGTCATATGATCACATCTCCGGATCATCTTTCTCCAAGCTACTCTGTTTTGTGACAGACGCTTGGCCTTTATAAGACTCATACCAGTCCATTCCTTGATGTAGTCAAACCATTGTTTCCTTTGACGACCTTTTTTCCTGCTGCCTCCCACTTTCCCTTCTATGATGTGGAGTGCCAGTAATCTGCCACTGCCTCTAATGATGTGCCCGAAGTAGGCCAGCTTTCTTTTGATAAGCAGTTGTCTCTTTACACCAAGTTCTTTCAGGGTACTTATGTTTGTTCTTTTCTCCTTCCAGTTAACTCTTAAAAATCTTCTCCAGATCCACATTTCAGCAGTCATTATGCGATTTTCATCTGCTTGGTTAGAGTCAATCCCTCCAGACCGTAAAGGAGCAAGCTCCATACCAATGCTTTTACAATCTTTGTGTTAAGGTTTGTTGTGAGGTTGCGGTCATTCCATAGGTCCTGGAGTTCTATCATCCTTCTTGTGGCCATTCCGATTCTAGCTCTTATATCAGCTGTGCAACTGGCAGATGTGGTTTTCAAAGAGCCTAAGTATGTGAAGCGACTGACTTGTTCAACATCCTCACCATCGATTGAGATATTATGCACAGGCTATTCATCTTCAGTTGTTGTTAGAAGTTTTGTCTTTTTGACATTGAGCTTGAGATTAAGCTTCTTGCCTACATCATTCTCGGCTGATGTTAGCCTCTCGATGTGTTCTTTAGAGTTTTCAAAAAGTGCAGTGTCATCGGCATATCTGAGATTTGAAATTGGTGTACCGCCTACTTTATCCCATACTGGTTTACATCAGCGTCTCTCATGACTTTTTAGTGTAGGAGACGAACATGTGTGGTGAAGCAATGCAACCCTGCCTCACACCTTTACCTAGGTTTAATTCATCTGTGTTTTCACCATTCCATCTGATCCTTGCCTTTTGATTCACATAGAGGGATTGAAGCAGTGCTACAAGATGTGCTTGAAATCCCATCTCTATCATTACAGAGAAAAGCTTGATGTGGCTCACAGAGTCAAATGCTTTAGAATAATCTATGAACATGATGAAAGCTTTCTGACCTATTGCAATGATTGTCTCCATCAAGATCTGCAGACAAACCAGCACCCCTAGCGGTAAATTAACCATAACAAAATCTCAATTGTTTTCCAAATTCACCTTCTTAATTTTAACTTAACCTGATACTCCTTAAGAATTTATCAAGGAACTGAGCAGATTATTATACGTTTATCTGGAAAGGTGTAGATCTTACATCTATGCCCCAAAAGCTACATGGATCTGAAGACTTTTTAATTCGGGGGAATAAGAGTGGGTTAACCTTTTTTAAATACTGGCAACAATTAATCATCTACTAGATATTGGAGGGGGTTCATCCGATATATTAAACTTCTTAAAACAGTCCAAAATAATTTTAAAAAACTATTTTGGAAAGACGTTTTTATGACACTTAGTAAGGTTGTTGAATGCCGCCAACCTACAAACCACATTGTACGATGTATTCATGGAAAGTGTCTTATGGTATAACGATAATATTCGGGTTGGCAAAAAAACCAATCCAATATATTACCGTCTTTGGGTAATAAATGGAGTTTATTTTGTAAATGATCTGATCAAGGAAAATGATACTTTTCTCTCTTTAGACGAATTCTGAAGGAAATATAACATTCGAACAAATTTCTTGGAATATAGGGCTTTTATAAATGCCCTTAAAAATCGTTCAATCACTGCCTCAAGAACAATAACAAACAGGCTCAACGTTCTTTCAAGCCGTATAACTTTAAATTTATAACGCTCGACATCAAAGATTCAAGAAGGTTATATGATTCTTTAATCTCTTCCAAACAGTATACAGGTCAAACGAAAATTTGGGAAAGCAAGTTAGACATTTCCTACAGTTTGAAAAAATGGTCGGTTATTTTTCTTATACCATTCAAATGTGCCGGCGATACAAAATAAAGATTGTTCCAATTTCGCCTGACTCATAGAATTTTAGGCGTTAACTCTTTTTTGGAAAAAATAGGGCGAAAAGACTCAAATGTATGCATTTTTTGTAAAGAAACAGAAGAAGCCATACTACACCTATTTTGTGAATGCCCGACCATGTGGGAGCATGTTATGAAATGGATAAAGGAAAAAAACCAAATATCAACATTCCTATGGATAGACAGATTCAACTATTTGGGCTAGCCAACCATAACCTGATCACTTTCAATGTCATTTTTCTACTATGTCGCTCTTATATTATATATACAAGATCAAAATGTAAGAGGGGCTACCAATTTTCGCTTTGCTCCGGGAGGAAGCAAAGCGATCCTTCTCCCTTGAAATACATATCGCCATAAAAAACGGGAACATTGCGAGATTTTAGAAAAAATTGAATTCCCCCTAACCATTATGGCATGTGTAGTATAATATATCAGCAAATGACCGTGTAATAACATTTATGTAATGCTCATTATCGTCTGTGTTGTACTAATATTATTATGAAGAAATTTGATCTATATTATATTTTGTATTGAACATGAGGATACTGTGAAAAAAATCATAATAAAAAATAAAATAAAATAAGGTATAAGTTATCGCCTCTCCGCAATACAGTGGTTGTGGTTTCGAATGCTGTTGCGGCCAGCGTGTTGTGTCCTTGGGCAAGGCACTATACCGCGATGTCCTCTCTTCACCAAGTTGTCTAAATGTGTACCGGTATTTAATAATGTTGGGCATGTAAAACAGACTCGCTGTGCGGGAGGAGTGGCGAACCCCCACAGCAAAACAGTACAAGGAGGAGTTTGGCCCAAACGCCAACGTAAGAGAGATATGGGCACTCCATAGCTCGACACGACACCAAAACGCACAAACAAACAAACAAATTCCACAATTTTGAATATATCAAACCAAACGAAATTTTGTTTCAACTCAGCTTTTATTTTTGTTTGCTTCATAGAATGAAACAGGTGCTGTGAAAATTGTAATTACATGCTATAAACGTTTAAATTGTTATACGTAATTCACCTTATAGAACTTTTACAAACCATCAACAATGTTACAATCGGTACATTTAACCCCCTGAGAACTACCGGCCGATTGGTTAAAAAGATGGATACATGATTTATTGCACCAATGAGAGACATTGTTAGAATAATTGTATCCCTGATAAAGATGGGAGTGAAACATTTTACAAGCTGCATTTGAATTGGCTATTCAATGAGTACATCTTGTAATAAACCAATCAGAACCACTGTAAGATAGACAGGTAAACCCCAGGGGGTTAACAACGCCCAGAAGGTTTAATCAGCTGAGAAGGTACAAAAGGTTTGATAATCTGATAAGTTAAGTTGGGTGCCAAGAGTTAATATTGTATACACCAACCGCCCCCCCCCCCCTTTTCCCATACACACACAAACTAAACTTACATCAACACTGCACCCGGTGCAAGCTACGTGCAGATCGTGTAGTCTTAATCCTACACATACATGTACATGGGCAGTTGAAACATTTGTTCGATATCTATTTGTAACCCATTTGGGCAACAATAAATTTAATATCTGTATACAGTGAACGCACGACGTGAGATTCGCAGAGTATATAAATGAAAGACAAAATCGCGTTATATAGACTAAACACGATTTTAATTAGTCACTATTTAAAGCTAAAACCGCGTTTAGTTATATTTTCCGCATTTAAGTTACTAAATGTAGTGGAAAATGACTGAATGTAGTGGAAAATTGAAAATTCAATTATATTCTTACTTATTTACGTGCAACAAAAATGTATGTTTTGTGCAAAAATGTATGATTTTTACACATTTCTGGCACTCACATTGCTGACAGTGCTACATTGGAACCCACTGAAAAACATGTGTAAAAGTCTCAAATTAAAAAAAAAAGTAATATTCCCATGTTTCTTACTCCTAAAGCTGCCCAAAACCATGTTTAACTCAATTTGGCCAAAAAAAATGGACTTATTGACTTCTTGCGTACCGTCTTCAATTACTCTACTTTACTTACTCGTGAGTATTTAAGAGATGCACACAATTATTCTATTACAAAATAACATAAACCCGACGTTTCGGTCGCGAGACCTTGTTCAAAACGTTCCAAATATGCTTGAAACAAGTCAGAAACATCGGATTTATTTTGTTTTTTAATAATAATAAAAAAAATAGTGTAATATAAACAATCTCTTACAAGAACACTATAGACTAGTATTTTAATATCACCTAAAATAAAATAAAACGTAGCATATCTGTTATACCATACTTGGACAATACCGGTTATTTAAAACAACGTGTTATTTCACAGTGTAAAGAAACCAATGATGGAACAGATAATCTGTTAACATGGTTAATGTGTGTGTGTTTGCTAACCTAAACGTTAATATTTCACTTGTTGACAAGCCAATATAGAAATGCCAACATGTTCAACTTTATACTACACGGACACGTGTGCAATTTTTAAAAACACTTACAAAACCAAGATTTGGTATATATATATTCAGTAATATATCACATAGCAGTATAAACTCCTCAAATAGTTCGTACATGGTGCCGGATATTACGTGATATTTTTATTTTGTCTTTCATATAATTGAAAGCTGATTTGTTTATCTTTTCCATGATACCTTATTTGTGAAAATCAGATGATTCATTGCCCGGCTACTACATGTAGCTTGAATATGTTTCGAGGTCTTAATCTAAACGTGCCATGAACAACCCCTCTGTTTTGTGTCCGAAAGAACAGCTCTCCTGTTTGTCGAATGAAGACATCTACAGCACAGAGAACATGAATGACTGCTTCAAATATAGTCCGAGATCTAAGTAGTATGATGAAGTGATGCCCGAAATAATATTGTTATAAATACTAATGATCCATTAGACACCAATGTTTCAATTAATCTATTTTGATCTTCCATTACAGTCATGACACTGTTTAGCATAAATATCACGTTTCGATAATCAGATCAATTAATTGATTTAATGTTATGCTGGTTTTAAGTATACCCTTTAAAAGGTTTTACACCTCCATAAAGCTAAATAAAATTCATCCATACATGTAGTGTTGATGGATTTCCCCATCAATTGGGAAAACGGTTTCGAACATTTATCAATCCACACCTAGTAAAAATGGCGTTTGATTTGTATGACATTTACACAGTAAAAGCACAAGCACATATTCACTTTTCTAGTATTTCATATTGTTTTGAAGTTATTTGCGCTTAAATTTTAAACCAAATATTTATCTGTACAATTTGCCGTTTAATCATTGTCACCGTTATATTTAAATCGCGCTGCAGATTACGTACAAGTCATGTATACGAATCAGTCATACGTATTTGGTTTGCCGTACGGCGTCGTGTAGCGTAAACTTATACCGTTAAAGAATGTTCAAACTTCTCACGATTTTACACTTTCGTGTTGTCTTTAAATTTACCGGAAACGGTAGAAACTGTCGTATTCACGGTTAGTGTTTTCATTTCGTCTGCTGGGAATCGACAACCGAATGCTTTCAAGTAAGCTTTTCTGTAACGAGGATTACTTAAGCCGTATACGATTGGATTTATCGATGAATTGATATATCGAAGACATGTTGCCGCCAATTCATAGGCTTCGGTTACGGTCACAGGACTTTCGCCGAATACCCCTAGTTTAAAATCGGTTATCTGTGAAATAAATTTGTTCCAATTGTAGAATTCGTACGGTGCCAAGCAGAGAAAGAAAATGATACCATTCATAATGAGCATTCTTGCAACCTGATTTCTGACTCGGTCGGCGTTACTTTGCCCTTCGTGGTTGGCCTCCTTGCTTATCTCACGATGACTGAGACGTATGACGATCAACGTGTACATAGTGATATTCAAAATGAGAGTTACGGTAAATATGATGCCCTGTAAACAAGTGCTAACTTCGGCAAATCGATTAAACCCAGTTTTCAAACTAGGGGCTTTGCATGCATGCCATAAGGAAGGAATATGACTATACTCCGAGTGCCATTTGGCGCAAAATGTGTCATGGTCAGACTTTTCCAACGTACTCGAAATTGACGCGAGCATCGCGATGATCCACGTGACAACTACTATTTTCAATGTACGTCTGCTACCGCTTATCATACGATGTTTAAGCGAATGACAAATCGCCATGTATCTCTCGAAAGTTACTAGTGTGACCAGGAATATCGAGGCGTAGTAGCACATACTGATGCTCGCTGCATTCGCTATGCACTGCGCGTCTGACGTGAACGGCTCATGAAAGTGAACCAGTGGGTTGGTAAGCTTCGTCATGACAGCATTCGCTAGCGAAGTAGTCAGGTATAAGAAATCAGCCATTGCTAGGTTACACAGATAAAAATGTGTTACCGTTCGCATTTCGGTGCAACGCCAGACCATAAAGAGAAAAGAGGCGTTACTTAACAAACCTATTGATATGATAACAGGCATAACAATATAGTTTAACGTGAGCTGAAGCTGACTTTTCAAAAAACCTTCCGTGATAAACGCTGGGAAAAGGTACGCAGGAACAAAAAAAATCTGCCGTGGCTTTACAAGCTGGATAATCTGGTAGCGGTGCAATGTCAGGAGCACTATCGGTCGTCGTTGTTGTAAGGGTAGCGTTTATACTGAAGCTGAACCATGATTCCTGGTCATCAAACGGAGTAACAATGTTATCCATCGCGGTTAAGGGATAGTAATCGTATGGTATTGTAATTCAATATGACATGAATATTTGTATAAATATATTACACTATAACGACACTCACTTGTTGGACTGGACTATGAATACGTGAATGTCACCAAGCTTTCTACGATAAGTATACGATAAGTAGAGTGGTAGTCTGTCTTATATACTATATACGATCCACGCAGTTCTCATTCAAGCGTAAATAACTTTGTATTGCAAACCGAACAGTCATTCCCCGTTTAATTAGATTGATTGACATGTTAATAAAAGGTGAAAGCCGACAAATTGAGAGCTGACCCAATTGGACTATCATTTGAGGTGTGTTAGTTTCTTCATGCGCAGTTGCTTAAGTGGTGACATCTATTTATGGCCCCGCCCTCGAGGAAAAAAATGACAAACCGAGACGTTTGATATATTGGATCATTCAACGCTAAGCGCACTTCACTATGACAACTAACAACATACATCTTGGCTAAAAACGATAGAACAGGTCTCATGGAAACAATAAGGTTAATATTGAGTAGGGCTAATTGTGTTCTAAATTGTAAAATATGTGGGTTTTTCAGGAACATGTGTGTGAATACTTACACGAAGCATTCAAATATTCAAACAAAATATTACCAATCTTTTAACAATTCCACATCGAGTGCCATGCTGAACAGTTGGAACCGTTTAAAATTTGATTTTACGCCTTTAAAGCATCATCTTTGCAGTGTGTTTGTCGAGAACTGTATAGCGCTGTAGCCCACTACTCGGGTTAGAAAGCGGTAAGTGCCACATGTCATACAAAGGTCATTACAGGTCATTTAAGTTTACAGGGCAAACAAATAAGACATGCTCCGATTTCAACTGAAGCTCTATTTTGCAAATTATATCCTTTGAGACAAGAATAAAAGTCAATTAAGACGTATAGGACAAGGTCAAGATGTGGGTACTTAAGGTCGAAACGTAGTTCAAATTTTGTTAGGATAGAGACGACAAAATATATCACTTATGGGTCAAAAGATCAAGAACAATTCATTTGGGGTCATCCAAGGGCACATTTATGATCACACTGAGCTCTTAGTTATAATTTCAATGGGGTAGTAACACCTTCATCCGCGTCAATAAGCACATCGTACGGAAATTATGTTCCCACTCCCTTAACACTTTTGGTCCTGTGAATTGACATTTCGTCGGTAATAAATCATCTAAAGATGTGTCTATTTCCCACTCTGATTGCCAATTAAAAGACTGCAAAGGACATAATTATGCCCCAAGGGCATACACTAACCTTCATAACCCTGAAAGTGGACCACATAATCAGCGGTTGGCAAAATCTTAGATGAATTATTACCGGCGAAATGTCGAAATCACAGGTCCAAAAGTGTTAAGGGAGTGGGAACTGTAACGTAGCCTTGGGTGGCATTGGGGGGCTAATAAAGTGGTACCCCCCAAACCGATAGAAGACATGGAATAGATCCTAGTGATCGGACATGTTTAGTCTGTAATGATGGTAACGTAGAAGACGAATTCCATTTTGTTATTATTTGTAACCAATTTAAGACTTTACGTGAAAAATACATCTCAACTAAGTACACCAGACACCCAACGCATGAGAAATTCAACCAAAAAGCACTGATATTAAAAAATCGGGAAGGCAAAGGAAAGGAAAGAAAGGGAGAAGAGGAGACAAAAATGGAAGGAAAGGGAAAAGGGAAAGGAAACGGACAGAAAAGGGAAAAAAGACAGACTTGATGTTTCCCCTGTCCAGGAGAATGGAAAAGTTGGGAGCCACAGTAAGTTGAGAAACCACAGCTTTATTGTAGCTCCACAGCGAATTGTATCCGTATGATACTGAACGAATTATATCTTTGTTTTCAAGAAATTTTGAAGAACTTAAAGGTATCTTCAAGCAAGACAATAAAGTGATTACCTAAAATAAATAGCTTATTATCCAAACATATATAAGCTATCTTATAGCTTAGTATATCATGTATCGACATTAAACAGCATACTTTTTTTCAAAATGGATTCCATTTTTTCCAGTCTAATGTATCTTGTTCAGTCATCTTTAATCTTTCTAGGGATTGCCACTTTATTAGCCCAATAAAAGAGTTGCCTTGCATTGCAATATTTGTAGCTCAAATAAAAAACACCACACACACAGCAATGCAATGCTTTATCATGGTTATCATCAACACAGTTGTGGAGAAACCAGCTACACTCTCAGAACAGGTATTAAAAAACCATGGGTTAAAAGAATGTTGGTTAAAAGTATACTACATTGGTTAAAAATGAAGCGTTGGTTAACAATTACTTTTAATACTCCGTTGGTTAAAGTCTAAAACTATAATTAATTTTTAGTTTATTCAACGTTGGTTAAGGCATCATAATTTTAACCAATAATAAGTCATAACAAGAATCCCGCCAAAGAATTTCAATGGCGAGAAATATTTTGCGCATATTATTTAGACCACGTCAGAATTTATATATGAAATCAATCGTGTTATTTTCCGCCCCTGGTATATTGTGCCCAATATTTGACCAATATTGGTTTTACATTGGCGATCTTCAATTGGCATCATGTTGCCAAACCAATGTTATACCAATATTGGTTTTACATTAGCGCTCTTCAATTGGCATCATGTTGGCCACCAATATTGGTCTAAAAATTGCGGCCGCTATTACAAGTTTTCGCTTCCCGACCGTTTGGCTAGGATCTTGTGCCTTGTCCTGTCCCTTGCCCTTTGCCAAAGTTGGTCCTGGCCACGGGTTGGCGCCAATTTTGAAAGCCAATATTGGGCCAATGAAACATCAATATTGTAAATAAAAGTTTAACCAACATTTTTTAAACAACTACTGTTGGTTAAAACACATTAACCAACAAATGATTAAATATTGGAACCAACCACAGGTTAAAGTTTAACCAACCACTGTTGGATAAAACATATTAACCAACAAATGATTAAAAAATGTAACCAACCACAGGTTAAAGTACTTTCCGTTGGCTAAAAATTTTTGGCCAACATGGTTAAAGATTTTAACCTTTGTTCTGAGAGTGTAACACGTCCTAAATGTATGGAGGAGCCAGCGACCATGTCCTACTTCCTACGCAGTGCAGATATAGGATACTGCCCTCTACGTCAGCTATCACGGACAGTTTTATGGTGACTAGATTGAAAGCTGGTGGTGAACTAAAAGTGTAGCCTAATTCACCACCAAGTACTCCGTACTATTTGATATTGAATGAGTCCACTTCCTCGACTGATTTCATGAATTGCTTATTAAGCTGGTGATTACACAAATAAGCTTACTGTCAACTTTACAAACAACAATGTGGATGCAATTTAATAGCTGCATACCGGCAATGGCCTAATTGAATTTTTGCACTGTAACACCTTACCTGGTAATATGAATCCCGCCCGTGTTGAAACTAGTGATAATTAAGAAGATGTTAACAACTTGTTTTGCTACATATTCACTGTTCACAGATATTAGATCAACACACCATTCTGATCATCAGCATTCTGTGCCATTTATCTAGCTGAGTTTAACGAGTCGTTAACATTTGGAAACATTATTGGAATATTTATATGCTGTTCAATTATGATATTTCAATTTAATTCTCATATGAAATCACTGATTTACAGTACAGACTTTTTTATTTTGCCTAATTTCGTTATTACATAAAATAGGGAGTTATACGCCAAATATACTGTACTAGAGGGCGTGCTAGCTAAATGTTAATCTACCAGGGCCAGGCCAGGGGGTCCTTGCTATTCATGTCTTTGTTTATCTTTGTAGCTCCTCAAACATCTCGTTTTAAAGGTTTAAAATCCCTAATTGTTGACATTTACTCGATATTAAAGGAAACTGGACTTTTTATAAAGTCCATTTTGACACGAGAACCTGTTATTATGACATTATGCCAATAGGTAGACTACCTTTGCATAGAGTGTTCAATTCCGCAAGGAAGGGCATAATTACAATTCAAAGTAATAGACCTTCTGGAATAGAAGCCGTAACTCTGAGTTTCATGCTTTCGCAGTCGTCAGAGAAGGTCTATTACTTAGCTTAATAGTAGATTAATATCCAAACCCAATGTTCAAATTATCCTAAATATCTAAATATCTGAGATATCCTTAATAATATCCAAAAACAAAAAATGGCTAAATGGCCCTCGCAAAATTAAAGTTGGAGCTTACGCTGAAACGTGTACACTGTCTGACAGCATGCCAAGCAGTGGACGTGGCAGACAATGCAATCAACATCCCAAGCTGCTGTCAATCAACAAAACGCGCGAAAGGTCGATCGAGGTCGGGCTTAGCTTTAGATAAATCAATGTAATGAATATAAAATGCATTAAATTCTGAATATCTTAATCTAAGTTTTCAAATAGCTAAAAAGCTTTATATCTCAATCTCATTATCCACATAACAAAAATAGCTAAATAACTTAATATCCAAATCAAATTTTCCAAATAGCTAAATAGCTATAGCATATCCAAACCTCATTATCCAAATATCTAAAATATCTAAATAGCATTATAGCTTTATCCTAGCTAATTAGATATACTCGCGGATAGTACCAAAAGTTACAATCCCGCACCTTAATGATAAATTGGGAGTCATTAGAAATGATCGGAAAGAGCGAGTTATCGCTAAGGAATCGGACAAAAAAGAGGAAGAAAATAACAATCAACAAGCTTAGCTTTACATTCTGTAATCAGGTACAGGAACCAATTTATCATATATTCTGTATGTGTTTTTTTACTAATACGATTTGTAGAAAGCTTGAGGAATAGATCCTAAACAAATGAAAAAATTAAGGTTTCGCTTTGCGATAATGACATTCTTTTTGGAAAATTCCCCATTAGTAATTATACTGCTCTTTAGTAGCATCATTCTAATCGCGGCGAAATTTGCTTTATACAGAAATAGATACAATGGTTCAAAACCGTTTTTCCAAAATATTCAACTTGATATCATTAATGTACCATAACACTGGATAACTAGATTTTCATTGGAATATTGGAATCGGATTTTTCTAATCGGCGATCACGGGTTCGATTCCCGTTTCTTCCATGTGTAGGAGGGTTTATTTGATGAAGTCATCGGTAACGTTATTTGAGGATGAAGAACTGAACAGCAATTACGAATAAAACGCAGATGCATGCACAGATGTTGATGTGGAACAAAGTTTACTTTATACAATCATATTTGTATAGTCATTTGGTCAGTACTAATAAGTGCTGGAGAGCACAGTCGTATATGTCTTGACGTGTGCGAAACAAGCTCGAAAGATAGAGCGATGTGGGCTCTTTACACCGCAGAGCCCTGCGTAATTGTTGGGCATGCTTTTCAATGGGAAAGAATTGTGCCGCTTGGATGATGCTAGAACGAGGTGAGCGTTTATTCCGTATAGAACAACACTGTTCCAACAACTACAATGTCTCCATGTGGATCGACAAGTGCCGGGAGGAGTATCGGTATTTGCGCCTATCCGTGCCTATCTTGATAACCCCGGCCCCAATTGGGACGTGATTGGCTGATGATTTTAATTATATTCAAATATGAACGATACATTCTCAGGTGGTTTGCACCGGGATGAACTCGTGGAAAGTTTTTAAGTGAACTAGTAAACACGTTGCGTAACATAATGTGGAGTTGAAAGGACAATTCTTGCTTCTCATACATGTTTTATTTTATTTTTGTTTTATTTTTATTTTATTTATTTATTTATTAGCCTAGTCGTTTTGCTTTTGTGTCAATCCATTAAATAGTAGGGCCATTATTTGAAAGGTTATAGTCAAAACCACGACAAACACTTTAAATTTAAACGAATGTTGACGAGTTAGACGAGTGTTTAAGTAGAGCAAATAACCCAAGAATATTCAACAATATTTAGCGAATATACAATATAAAATGTCATACTTCGGCGGCGCGTTTGATCTTGACACTGCCAGGTAAATAAAAACTATATGCGAAAAATACAAATTCCTCTCACGCTAAGTAATTCTGAAATGAATAATTAATTTAGCTAATAAACATGTCGAATACCAACAAAGGAAATCACTCTCAGCGGATTAAGAGCAAATTGCGCCGTAAGAAAGCATGTTCACCTTGAACGAGGCACTTGTACGTATCTCGAATAATTGCTCACTTAGATATATTGATGTGATTGATATTGGCTGTTAATTGAATGAAACCGATGTTTAACGGGAATGTGTGCCCGTCGAGGGAGCGGAAATGGGCGTCAAATGCATCGGAATATGCGTGATTGATTAGTTAGCCTGACGAAGAAGTTGAACTTGGTCAACCAGATTCACACGATAGAAAACAATCTACATGTAAGGTAATTTGAAATAGTTTGTGACTGAAAAGCCGACAGATAAAAACACAGGCGATTGTGATCTACTTGAGTTTCAAAGCATATGATACCTAAGTAAATTGGGTTCATATAGATATCCTGGTGTTGATGCCTGTGGGATTACTTCAGTCTAATACTGATACATCAAAATGGTGGTACATATTATTCTTCTTCTTCTTCTCCGGCCTCCGTCAGTTGTGACGATTGGCTGTCATATGATCACATCTCCGGATCATCTTTCTCCAAGCTACTCTGTTTTGTGACAGACGCTTGGCCTTTATAAGACTCATACCAGTCCATTCCTTGATGTAGTCAAACCATTGTTTCCTTTGACGACCTTTTTTCCTGCTGCCTCCCACTTTCCCTTCTATGATGTGGAGTGCCAGTAATCTGCCACTGCCTCTAATGATGTGCCCGAAATAGGCCAGCTTTCTTTTGATAAGCAGTTGTCTCTTTACACCAAGTTCTTTCAGGGTACTTATGTTTGTTCTTTTCTCCTTTCAGTTAACTCTTAACAATCTTCTCCAGGTCCACATTTCAGCAGTCATTATGCGATTTTCATCTGCTTGGTTAGAGTCAATCCCTCCAGACCGTAAAGGAGCAAGCTCCATACCAATGCTTTTACAATCTTTGTGTTAAGGTTTGTTGTGAGGTTGCGGTCATTCCATAGGTCCTGGAGTTCTATCATCCTTCTTGTGGCCATTCCGATTCTAGCTCTTATATCAGCTGTGCAACTGGCAGATGTGGTTTTCACAGAGCCTAAGTATGTGAAGCGACTGACTTGTTCAACATCCTCACCATCGATTGAGATATTATGCACAGGCTATTCATCTTCAGTTGTTAGAAGTTTTGTCTTTTTGACATTGAGCTTGAGATTAAGCTTCTTGCCTACATCATTCTCGGCTGATGTTAGCCTCTCGATGTGTTCTTTAGAGTTTTCAAAAAGTGCAGTGTCATCGGCATATCTGAGATTTGAAATTGGTGTACCGCCTACTTTATCCCATACTGGTTTACATCAGCGTCTCTCATGACTTTTTTGTGTAGGAGACGAACATGTGTGGTGAAGCAATGCAACCCTGCCTCACACCTTTACCTAGGTTTAATTCATCTGTGTTTTCACCATTCCATCTGATCCTTGCCTTTTGATTCACATAGAGGGATTGAAGCAGTGCTACAAGATGTGCTGGAAATCCCATCTCTATCATTACAGAGAAAAGCTTGATGTGGCTCACAGAGTCAAATGCTTTAGAATAATCTATGAACATGATGAAAGCTTTCTGACCTATTGCAATGATTGTCTCCATCAAGATCTGCAGACAAACCAGCACCCCTAGCGGTAAATTAACCATAACAAAATCTCAATTGTTTTCCAAATTCACCTTCTTAATTTTAACTTAACCCGATACTCCTGAAGAATTTATCAAGGAACTGAGCAGATTATTATATAAGTTTTTCTGGTAAGGTGTAGATAGGGTAACGCGAAATCAAATGATTCAGAATTATGAAAACGGTGGTTTACGAATGGTGGACATCCAATCTTACATCTATGCCCCAAAAGCTACATGGATCTGAAGATTTTTAATTCGGGGAAATAAGAGTGGATTAACCTTTTTTAAAAACTGGCAAAAATTAATCATCTACTAGATATTAGAGGGAGTTCATCCGATATATTAAACTTCTTAAAACAGTCCAAAAAAAACACACCTATATTGGAAAGACGTTTTTATGGCATGGAGTAAGGTTGTTGAATGCCGCCAACCTACAAACAACATTGTACGAGGGGGTATCAAAAAGTTTTAGAAATCACCCAGAAGTGAAGGAGCTAGAAATTTCATTTTGTTATGTAATCCTTCAGACATCTTTACATAGTTCTTGTGCAAAGTTACACATTTCTCCCACTATCTATTACCTGTCCACAGACCGCCATTGTAGAGATCCTCAGATTGACCGCCATTGATTTATTTTCAGATTGCCTCAGATTGTGTTATTCCCAAAACAGCAATAAATAGTTTAAAGTGATGACACAAAGGGTCAAAGGTCATGTAGGGGTCATTAGAGGTCAATCTGTGCACACCCCATGTTACCCATAAGTTGATTAAGTTGGAATAACACAATCTGAGGCAATCTGAGAATCAATCAATGGCGGTCAATCTAAGGATCTCTACAATGGCGGTCTGTGGACAGGTAATGAATAGTGGGAGAAATGTGTAACTTTGCACAGGGACTATGTAAAGATGTCTGAAGGATTACGTATCAAAATAAAGTTTATGGCTCCTTCACTTCTGGGTGATTTCTAAAACTTTTTGATACCCCCTCGTATTCATGGAAAGTGTCTTATGGTATAACGATAATATTCGGGTTGGCAAAAAAACCAATCCAATATATTACCATCTTTGGGTAATAAATGGAGTTCATTTTGTAAATGATCTGATCAAGGAAAATGGTACTTTTCTCTCTTTAGACGAATTCCGAAGGAAATATAACATTCGAACAAATATCTTGGAATATAGGGCTTTTATAAATGCCCTTAAAAATCGTGCAATCACTGCCTTAAGAACATTAACAAACAGGCTCAACGTTCTTTCAAGCCGTATACCTTTAAATTTATAACGCTCGACATCAAAGATTCAAGAAGGTTATATGATTCTTTAATCTCTTCCAAAGAGGTCAAACGAAAATGTATTAATGGGAAAGCAAGTTAGACATATCCTACAGTTTGAAAAAAATGGTCGGTTATTTTTCTTATACCATTCAAATGTGCCGTCGATACAAAATAAAGATGGTTCCAATTTCGCCTGACTCATAGAATTTTAGGCGTTAACTCTTTTTTGGAAAAAATAAGGCGAAAAGACTCAAAAGTATGCACTTTTTGTAAAGAAACAGAAGAAGCCATACTACACCTATTTTGTGAATGCCCGACCATATGGGAGCATGTTATGAAATGGATAAAGGAAAAAAACAAATATCAACATCACTATGGATAGACAGATTCAACTATTTGGGCTAGCCAACCATAACCTGAGTACTTTCAATGTCATGTTTCTACTATGTCGCTCTTATATTATACAAGATCAAAATGAAAGAGGGGCTACCATTTATCGCTTTGTTCCGGGAGGAAGCAAAGCCATCCTTCTCCCTTGAAAAATATATCGCCATAAAAACCGGGAACATTGCGTGATTTTAGAAGAAAAAAATGAATTCCCCCTAACCATTATGGCATGTGTAGTATAATAATATCAGCAGCGCAAATGACCGTGTAATAACATTTATGTAATGCTCATTATCGTCTGTATTGTACTAATATTATTATGAAGAAATTTGATATATATTATATTTTGTATTGAACATGAGGATACTGTGAAAAAAATCATAATAAAAAATAAAATAAAATAAGGTATAAGTTATCGCCTCTCCACAATACAGTGGTTGTGGTTTCGAATGCTGTTGCGGCCAGCGTGTTGTGTCCTTGGGCAAGGCACTATACCGCGATGTCCTCTCTTCACCAAGTTGTCTAAATGTGTACCGGTATTTAATAATGTTGGGAATGTAAAACAGACTCGCTGTGCGAGAGGAGTGGCGAACCCCCACAGCGAAACAATACAAGGAGGAGTTTGGCCCAAACGCCAATGTATAGAGATATGGGCACTCCATAGCTCGACACGACACCAAAACGCACAAACAAACAAACAAATTCCACAATTTTGAATATATAAAACCAAACGAAATTTTGTTTCAACTCAGCTTTTATTTTTGTTTGCTTCATAGTATGAAACAGGTGCTGTGAAAATTGTATAATTACATGCTAAAAACGTTTATATAGTTTTACGTAATTCACCTTATAGAACTTTTACAAACCATCAACAATGTTACAATCGGTACATTTAACCCCCTGAGAACTACCGGCCGATTGGTTAAAAAGATGGATACATGATTTATTGCACCAATGAGAGACATTGTTAGAATAATTGTATCCCTGATAAAGATGGGGGTGAAACATTTTACAAGCTGAATTTGAATTGGCTATTCATATGAGTAGGCCTACATCTTGTAATAAACCAATCAGAACCACTGTAAGATTAGACAGGTAGACCCCGGGGGTTAACAACGCCCAGAAGGTTTAATCAGCTGAGAAGGTACAAAAGGTTTGATGATCTGAAGTTAAGTTGGGTGCCAAGAGTTAATATTGTATACACCAACCGCCCCTCCTCCCATACACACACAAACTAAACTTATCAACACTGTACCCGGTGCAAGCTACGTGCAGATCGTGTAGTCTTAATCCTACACATATGGTCAGTTGAGAGATTTGTTCGATATCTATTTGTAACCCATTTGGGCAACAATAAATTTAATATCTGTATACAGTGAACGCACGACGTGAGAGAGATTCGCAGAGTTTATAACTGGTTTTGTTTAACACGTCGTCTAAAAGACAAAATCGCGTTATATAGACTAAACACGATTTGAATTAGTCACTATTTAAAGCTAAAACCGCGTTTAGTTATATTTTCCCCATTTAGATAACTGAATGTAGTGGGAAATTGAACATTCAATTATATTCTTACTTATTTACGTGCAACAAAAAATGTATGTTTTGTGCAAAATGTATGATTTGTGAATTTTTGTTTTAGAAACACCCGAATGGGTGGACTTGCACATTTCTGGCACTCACATTGCTGACAGTGCTACATTGGAACCCACGGAAAAACACGTGTAAAAGTCTCAAATTTAAAAAAAAGTAATATTCCCATGTTTCTTACTCCTAAAGCTGCCCAAAACCATGTTTAACTCAATTTGGCCAAAACAAAATGGACTTATTGACTTCTTGCGTACCGTCTTCAATTACTCTACTTTACTTACTCGTGAGTATTTAAGCTGGGGTTCTTTTAAGAGATGCCCACAAATATTATATTACAAAATAACATAAACCCTACGTTTCGGTCGCGAGACCTCGTTCAAAACGTCCCAAATATGCTTGAAACAAGTCAGAAACATCGGATTTATTTTGTTTTTTAATAATAATAAAATAATAGTGTGCATTTCTTACAAGAACACTATAGACTAGTATTTTAATATCACCTACAATGAAATAAAACGTAGGATATCTGTTATACCATACTTGGACAATACCGGTTATTCAATACAACGTGTTATTTCACAGTGTAAAGAAACCAATGATGGAACAGATAATCTGTTAACATGGTTAATGTGGGGGTGTGTTTGCTAACCTACTAAGGGGCCATATCCAAACTCTCAAGTGATTTTATAGCGTTTTTATACCGATTTTACCCCGGTATTAAAACGGTTTTTGTTTCTATTGTTAAAAGCATCGGAAAAAGATCGCTGATTAACTAGAGCCGCCTCTCTCCCCCTCTCTACTTATCTGGCGTTAACAATAGAACTATTGTAGTACTCTCGATGGCTCAATTAGTGAAGCAGACAGATGAAAGCGCGAGGAAGGTTGTGTTATTAAGCTGACCAGTGCTCTAGTTAATCACCGATCTTTTTCCGATACTTTTAACAATAGAAAAAAATACCGGGGTAAAATCGGTATAAAAACGCTATAAAATCACTTGAGAGTTTGGATATGGCCCCTAACGTTAATGTTTTACTTGTTGACAAGCCAATATAGAAATGCCAACATGTTCAACTTTATACTACACGGACACGTGTGCAATTTTTAAAAACACTTACAAAACCAAGATTTGGTATATATTCAGTAAGATATCACATAGCAGTATAAACTCCTCAAATAGTTCGTACATGGTGCCGGATATTACGTGATATTTTTATTTTGTCTTTCATATAATTGAAAGCTGATTTGTTTATCTTTTCCATGATACCTTATTTGTGAAAATCAGATGATTCATTGCCCGGCTACTACATGTAGCTTGAATATGTTTCGAGGTCTTAATCTAAACGTGCCATGAACAACCCCCCTGATTTGTGTCCGAAAGAACAGCTCTCCTGTTTGTCAAATGAAGACATCTACAGCACAGAGAACATGAATGACTGCTTCAAATATAGTCCGAGATCTAAGTAGTATGATGAAGTGATGCCCGAAATAATATTGTTATAAATACTAATGATCCATTAGACACCAATGTTTCAATTAAAGGTATATTATGTGATCTTTCCAGGAAACGCCCTCAACATCGAGAAAAAAAATTAAAAGCAGATTTTCTTGCAGATTTACATTTCTGATCATAAATCGTACATACATTCCAAGTTACAGGGCGATACGATTCTTAATTACTTCAAAATCATGGTTTTAGAGTGAAAATAAACTGTCGGATTGTCGATTTTTGTCCGACAACTTATTTTACTCTAGTCTAAATTCACTCAAAACCATGATTTTGAGGTAAATAGGAATCGTATCGCTCTGTAACTTGGAATGTATGTCCGATTTATGATCAGAAATGTAAATCTGCAAGAAAATCTACTTTCTAAAAAAAATCATGAATAGAGGGCGCTCTCTAGAAAAAATCACATAATATGCCTTTAATCTATTTTGATCTTCCATTACAATCATGACACTGTTTAGCATAAATATCACGTTTCGATAATCAGATCAATTAATGGATTTAATGTTATGCTGGTTTTAAGTAATAACCCTTTTTAAAAGGTTATACACCTCCCTAAAGCTAAATAAAATTCATCCATACATGTATAGTGTTGATGGATTTCCCTATCAATTGGGAAAACGGTTTCGAACATTTATCAATCCACACCTAATAAAAATGTCGTTTGATTTGTATAATATTTACACAGTAAAAGCACAAGCACATATTCACTTTTCTATAATTTCACATTGTTTTGAAGTTATTTGCGCTTAAATGTTAAACCAAATATTTATCTGTACAATTTGCCGTTTAATCATTGTCACCGTTATATTTAAATCGCACTGCAGATTACGTACAAGTCATGTATACGCATCAGTCATACGTATTGGGTTTGCCGTACGGTGTCGTGTAGCGTAAACTTATACCGTTAAAGAATGTTCAAACTTATAACGATTTTACACTTTCGTGTTGTCTTTAAATTTACCGGAAACGGTAGAAACTGTCGTATTCAAGGTGTGTGTTTTCATTTCGTCTGCTGGGAATCGACAACCGAATGCTTTCAAGTAAGCTTTTCTGTAACGAGGATTACTTAAGCCGTACACGATTGGATTTATCGATGAATTGATATATCGAAGACATGTTGCCGCCAATTCGTAGCCTTCGGTTACGGTCACAGGACTTTCGCCGAATACCCCTAGTTTAAAATTGGTTATCTGTGAAATAAATTTATTCCAGTTGTAAAATTCGTACGGGGCCAAGCAAAGAAAGAAAATGATACCATTCATAATGAGCATTCTTGCAACCTGATTTCTGACTCGGTCGGCGTTACGTTGACCTTCGTGGTTGGCCTCCTTGTTTATCTCACGATGACTGAGACGTATGACGATCAACGTGTACATAGTGATATTCAAAATGAGGTTTACGGTAAATATGATGCCCTGTAAACAAGTGCTAACTTCGGCAAATCGATGAAACCCTGTTTTCAAAATAGGGGCTGTGCATGTATGCCATGAGGAAGGAATGTGACTATACTCCGAGTGCCATTTGGCGCAAAATGTGTCATGGTCAGCCTTTTCCAACGAACTCGAAATGGAGGCGAGCATAGCGATGATCCACGTGACAACTACTATTTTCAATGTGCGTCTGCTACCGCGTATCATACGATGTTTAAGCGAATGACAAATCGCCATGTATCTCTCGAAAGTTACTAGTGTGACCAGGAATATCGAGGCGTAGTAGCACATACTGATACTCGCTGCATTCGCGATGCACTGCGCGTCTGACGTGAACGGCTCGTGATAGTGAATCAGTGGGTTGGTAAGCTTCGTCATGACAGTATTCGCTAGCGAAGTAGTCAGGTATAAGAAATCAGCCATTGCTAGGTTACACAGATAAAAATTCGTTACCGTTCGCATTTCGGTGCAACGCCAGACCATAAAGAGAAACGAGGCGTTACCTAACAAACCTATTGATATGATAACAGGCATAACAATATAGTTTAATGTGAGCTGAAGCTGACTTTTCAAAAAACCTTCCGTGACAAACGCTGGAAAAAGGTACGCAGGGATAAAAAAATCTGCCGTGGCTTTACAAGCTGGATAATCTGGTCGCGGTGCAATGCCCGAAGCACTATCGGTCGTCGTTGTTGTAAGGGTAGCGTTTATACCGAAGCTGAACCATGATTCCTGGTCATCAAGCGGAGTAACAATGTTATCCATCGCGGTTAAGGGATAGTAATCGTATGGTATTGTAATTCAATATGACATGAATATGTGTATAAATATATTACACTATAACGACACTCACTTGTTGGACTGGACTATGAATACGAGAATGTCACCAAGCTTTCTACGATAAGTAGATTGGTAGTCTGTCTTATATACTCTATACGATCCACGCAGTTCTCATTCAAGCGTAAATAACTTAGTATTGCAAACCGAACAGTCGTCCCCGTTTAATTAGATTGATTGACATTTTAATAAAGGTGAAAGCCTACCAATTGAGAGCTGACCCAATTGGACAATCATTTGAGGCGTGTCAGTTTCCTCATGCGCACAGTTACTTAGGTGGTGCTATCTATTTATGGCCCCGCCCTCGTGAAGAAATGACAAACCGAGACGTTTGATGTATTGGATCAAATCAACGCTTAGCGCACTTCACTACGACAACTCACACCATACATCTTGACTTAAAACGATAGAACAGGTCGCATGGAAACAAACATGGTTAATATTGAATAGGCCAATTGTGCTCTAAGTTGTAAAATATTTCAAAATTCAAATAAAGTAATACCAATGTTTGACCAACACCACATCGAGTGATTTGCTGAACAGTTGGAACCGTTGGCAGTTTGATTTTACTCCTTTAAAGCATCTTCGTTGCAGTGATGTTTGTCGAGAATCGAAAAATACAGTATTGCTGCTGTTTCTTTCTTTCTTTCTTTCGGCAACGGACCTATTGCTCAGTAGTCCAATACTCAGGTTAGTAAGCCGAAAGTGGCACTTGTCATACACCCGGTCATACAACGGTCATTACAGGTCATTTAAGACGACGACGACTTAGTTCCGTATCGGAGCTAAATATGAATACCGTATGTTATTATGACCGGTGCGGTTGATAAATACGTCGCGCGGGTGTGACTGTGATGGTGATGAACACGTCGATGTCTCGATGACGTCTCGTATTACTGCTAGTGTTAATAGTATACAAACTACGGCTACCACGCGTACGGTATAATGTAAATAGGATACGTGTAAAATGAGATCATGGAAGTACGATGATAGATTGATATTTTCCGTATGAAACTTGGATTATATAATTATTATTTAGCTGATTTTGTTCCATTCACAGTTCTGTAAAATATTCAAATTCATGTGTTAACTTCTAGTAAGATTTGTGGTTGCCTGCCGGGCAACTGCAAAAGTAAATGTTGGTTGCCCGGTGCTAATTTTGAATGTTCCGGGCAACCGGACCACCACTTAATGCGAACGCTGACCACAGTAAGTTGAGAAACAACAGCTTTATTGTAGTTCCACAGCTAATTGTATAAGTGTGATATGTCTACGTTCAATGATACTGACCGAAGTATGTCTTTGTTTTCAAGCCGGCTTTATCTTCAAGCTAGACAGTCAATGATTACCGCAATTGTGTATATCTAAATAGCTTATTATCCAAACATTATATCTAAATATCTGAATATTATGTAAATATGTAATTCTCAATGTATCACGGCACCTTTTCAATCGATGTTGAGCTATTAAACACGTTGAATACAAATTTCAAAGGACAATTACTCTCAGCGGATTAAGGCAAACATTGCGCCGTAGTTGCACGTCAACCTTGAACGAGGCACTTGCACGTATCTCGAATTTTTCACTTTAGATATATTGATGTGATTGATAGTTGCTGTTAATTGAATGACACCGATGTTTAACCGTCGATGGAGCGGAAATATGCGTCAAAAAAACATCAACATTATGCGTGACTGATTGTTTACTCCTGACCATGGAAGTACAACACCATCTTCCATGGCCTGAAGATGGAGTTGAACGTGGTCAGCTAAATGCCAGAATGCCAAGATATAAAAAAATGAACAATAGAGTCCAATAGTTACGAATGGTTACGATATCGTCGTGGGAATAAAAACGCCGTAAGTGACATTTTCGGGAAATTTGATTTCTTAGTTATTTATGAAAATAAAGGCAAATCAACACATGTTAAGCCATGATACTAAAAATGTGATTTTGTTTTCTTCTTTCAAATGTATTCTCATTTTTCATTCTTATACATATATTGCATTATCTACATCACATAGGATACATTTTCACATATCAAGGATAATTCCTTCAATCCATAAATACTTATTTTCTACAAAAATACGTGCTGCCATATTTTCGCATGACTTCTTCTGTTTTCATAACAGAAATCACAAATATTCTTTTAAGATTTTTTTTCTCATAACAAATCATAAATATCTTTCAAGATTGTCACATCCGAATATCCCAAACAGCTGTGTCCTCATATTCAAATCTTTGTAATTAAATATATCAAATATGGATCTTCTAAAGCTTAAAAAGAACGTTTGTACTCGTTTGCATACTTTTTTCGTTACATTTAAAATATATTTATTTAATTCATTAACGCTTATGTTCTTCAAACCTTTGCAGTTATAAGAAGAAACAAAACAATCAAATACGGTTTTGCATCTTCATAACGAGTATGTCTACATATTCTCATGTCTACATAATTCATCAATTCTTCAAAACATAATCATTTGTCTTTAAATTGTTATACACATTTCGTATAGTATTAAATTGTAACACACTTTTTTTTAAGGTATTACATTAGGATTTTATGGTCTTCATTACATTCTTATGAATTGCCAATTGTTTTGACAGAAACAGCCGAAGTCAATATACAACGGATTGTTTTGGAAGTACTTTGTTCTATAGGATGAAAGTTCTATATATTTATTTTGTATACCGTTTGGCGTATCTTCATTTGAACTTATTTCTTTCCAATTCTTTCCAGCTTTTTGGAATGGAATAATTTCAAGTTTGATAATCCAACACCCCCTGTATTATATTAAATCATCTTTATTCAGTCAAATAACCACATAAAAAATAAAGAAGAGAACATTAACAACCAAGACAACTGGGGCCTATACTGACCACCAGGCAAGGTGTTAAAAAGCACGATTGGTCGTGACAGACCTGCTGCCATGAGGATCTATATAAAATTTGTAACGTTCCAATCCCGTTCGTGTCTTGATGGGAAAATGGAAAAAGAAGACATCAGACTCTTTTTCAGACGTGTCTTATTATATTTTGTTATGAGGCCCCTTGATCCTATTTCAAAAGGGATCAAGGAGCACTTGTAGCCTGCATCCGAGATATTTCTTAACAGGGCAGCATATCTGTCAGTCTTGAGTTTATTAGCTCTATCAACATTAATTTCAAACGGCACTGTGAGCTCAAATAAAATAATCCTTTTTTGAGCAGGGAATGTAAGCACAATAATTAATATGACCAGTACGATTACGAATTCAATGTTTGAAATACAATGTTTTGCCATTATATTTAATATTTTCATTAAAGGATTTCCAGGTCAGCATTCGTTATCTCATCCGCTTTTGTTATTGCTTTACATTTCAACCATAATTAAACAAGCTTACGATAAAACAATTCAATGCGATTTATCTGTTGTAGACATATTTCATTCAAAGACTTATAATTGATTGTACGAGAGTCATTCAATAAGTTCTACCTCCTACCTTCTAACTTTATTATTATATAAGCCAGTCTTGTGAAATATCACACAATTGTAGCTTGGAACCTCAGCTACAAATCATTGTTAATTTATCTGAGTAATGGTTGTACTTTTCTGGAGATGCAGTGTGACGGAAACGGATGAAAACAAGCAAAACATTACATCAGATCGGTCAATTATAACCGTTCTAAATGTCAGATTTTTTGTTAACAGACTATAAACAATAAAGGAGACTGATTTCTTTGGAAAAAATATGCCCTCTGATTAACCAGAACCAGATCAGGACAACCACAAGTTTACCCCTCCCCTAGAGAACCCTGCAAAAGGCACTTGATATTTCACTTTCATAAGAAGAACTATTAAGTGATTGTTGATATACCGGACTAAATAGACGGATTATAAGTCTCCCAAAGAGATAATTTTCTATCATTGACTACCTGATTGACTATGCTGAAGGTTGCACATAATGAAATTTCATAAAGTGACTATTATGTTTAAGATTTAACATACGAGGCATCACTGTGGCTTCAGTTGTAACAACGAAAATTAGACTGATTAGCAGTATTCCAGTATGCCAAATGCATAGCAAGTATTATACATTGATTATTGAGTCGCCGAAGGCTGACTATATAGTTTTGTTTTGTCATTTTTAGAGTAGTTGCTCCAGCCAATTTTGGTAGCCCAATGACGCGCAATGCAGCAACGCTAAATTTTACATAGAAGTTGCAAGGTAAGAGCTTTCTAATCGGTTTCCAAAATCACCAAAACGTCTGCGTGGCCCAAAATATGAAGTTTGCAGCGCTTGTTGGAAAAATGAATGCAATAGATAGGTAGAATAGAGATAGCGAAGTTTCCTGAAGTTTGGACGAAATTGAAATCAGCCAGGAAAGTAGTGTAATCGATGGTTCAATTGTGATTTTATACGATGTTTTTGAGGGGAAATTGCGCGACGAGCCATTTTGTTTCTATTTCCATAGACAACCCACCCCGACCCCGACGTCGCGGCATGGCGCAAAATATGGAATTAGCCGTGCTTGTTAGAATAGAAAATGATATATTTAGATAGAATAGGGTTGTCTAAAGGGTACCGTGATTTGATCGAGATTCAATTCGTCCATGAAAGTGGTGTAATCGATGGTTCAATTGTGAATTTGTAGCATGTTTTTGAGGAGAAACTGCGTGACGAACCATTTTGTTTCTATTTCTGAACACACCAAAACGTATGCGTGGCCCAAAATATGGAGTTTTAAGTACTTGTTAGAATGAAAAATGCCATAGATAAGTGAAATATGATTATATAAGTATCCCGTTCTTTGGACGAAATTTAAATCATTCGGGAAAGTAGTGTAATCGATGGTTCAATGGACTCTAATTGTGGATTGTTAGCGTGTTTTGTGAATAAAATGGCGTATTGGGCAGCTCCGGTTGGTAAATTGGAAAGAGTGCAACAGTCCGCGCTGCTGCCCACTGTGTGCGTGGTCCGCTGCAAAGCTCTTAGTCTCTTACACCGAAGCTGAGTAAGTTAGGTATTAGGCCCGATACAGCGTGTGTTTGCGTTAAGTTCATCATGCTTGTGACATGACGATACCTGAAATAATGGGTGCAAATTGGCCACTTGAGATTGCTTGACAATCCATTGTTGAATCCCATAATGGTGGATTTGACCACCTAGGTACGTGTATAGGTCAATGAACCTGCTATTGATTATTATAGTGAACTATGTTTGAGTTTTGGTGTTACTGTTAGAGATACGACATGGAATTGCAAGTTGTTGTCAGATTATTTTCTGTATTTGTATTTAAGTTTGATTTAACCTTTTGATTTAATAGTGCATTGATTCCTGGATAATTATGACACTATCAAGCCAAATTGATCCCAATTTTGAGATTACAGTGCTCACTGTCACCGATGTTTTATGGGTGTTTTATTATGAATTTGGAATAACTTTATATTTTGATTGTGTTGAAATGAAAGGTAGATCTAAATTATTGAAATGAAGACAACTTCTCCCAAGGTTGTTTATGACATCACGTGGAATGATCCAAATATCATTAAGTCCAAGTAAGTAAATAAAGCAGTTTTAATGGTCCCCTCCGGGCACCATTTTCAGGACTTCTATAATTTTCTTTTTTTCCCTTAATTGTTGCCATAACATTTTATGATTAAAATATTTAAAAGGCTGACATCTTGGTAAGGGAGCGTTCATAAATACTCTGGTGGGCGGGGGGGGGGGGGGGGGAGTGTTGATACTCTGCAAAGGGGGGGGGGGGGGGTCACAAACGTTTTTGAAAACCCCAACAGAGGGGGGGGGGGTCAAAAAAGTGTATTAGTTTCCAAAATCTTTACCAATATGCACATGTGGTTTCTAATTCGAAATACTCTGGAACGTTCATAAATCAAAGTAAAAATAGCTATGTTTTGGCGCGCTACGCGCGCAGATGTATACGGTCATATGTTCATGTACTAGCCCAGCTAAAAAAGAATGAAAGGCAAATTCATGTCAATAGCAAAAACATATTTAAAGCCAGGATAAAGCAAAGCAAAGCATAAAGGGGGGAGGTACACATAAACTCTATGGGGAAAAAGTGTGTGCCAAGCGGTGCCTTTCCTTGAATCAACCTCTGTATGAGCTACAAACATGATTTTGGTCTCTTCTTAAGTTATTTAATAGTCTTTATTATGTCTGTGTTTTAACAGACTTGTCAACCTTATGTAACAACTATTCATTATGGATGGATAAGTCGCATGATCGGCTTTTCCCCTATTCGCTACACAGTAAACGCAAATATTAACCCCAATTTATATAAATTACTCTAACGGAATTTTTTTTAACCTTTGATAGCAAAAGTATAGGGTCTATACATTTTTGGAAAGCTCTTAACATTGGCAATTCAAAAATGCAGTTTAAATCAGTGTAGGGGGCATAGTGAATTCCCGAGTGAATTCAATATAACGTAAACTCTAAAAAAATATTTAAACTTGTTGGGGCACTTTCATTAGCCTGTATGTTATTTAACCAATATAGACAGTATTCCCATGGCAATCCTAGAGGTGCTTGTTAGTAATTTCATGAGGAATTCAAAAATGCAAAGAACATTATGTCATGGGTAGGTAAAGAATGACATGGATCTCAAATAAATATAAGATTTTAAATCATTTTACCAACAGCAATTGCGTTTAGGTAAACATTATGTCCAAGTTAGACAGGTGTTTAGCTTCAAACCGTGTTTTTATTTTTATTTTTGTACGTAATAACTACGTACAAAAATACAGGCCATCGATGCCAAACCTTCAGTATATTTTCAATCATGAGCATCACTAATGATTAACGCCTATTTATACTATCATGGATCGGACTATCAACTACTGAAGATACACGGCCCGATGTGATCGCGTACGGGATGGGGATTTCACTCATAGAAGTGCAAATAAAAATTCCATTAAAATGGAAAGTTGGCGGTCAAAAGGAAATTGCGATATAAGGCAAATAGAAAGAGCAAAAATAGCAACATTTGTAAATACGGCTTTTAGTTGCTAAAATTATGTGGCAGAAGAAGCAAGCGCATAGATGATAATTGTGCAAGATTCTTGCATGGCATTACTAGAAAGCAATATAAATTACAGCCATAGTTTAGTGATATACACGGTTTTAACATTCAATTTAAGTTTTAAATATATGTCATATGTATTCAATTTATTTGATCAATACATAAATAAATGTAGAAATAAATAAATGAGTAATTTTTTTTTTTAAATACTTTTAAATAAATAGTTGAATAATTTTGTTAATAAATAATAATATAAATCGAAAATTAAATTTTTTAATCGAAAATAAATGAATCAATAAACTAATGAATCAATACATAAATACACGCATATTAAAAATTAAAATAAAGAAATTAAAACAAATAAACATGAGAAAACATTAATAAATAAAAAATGATTAAATAAATAAATTAATAATTATGTAGATAATTAATTATATAAAAAGTAAGTAAGTAAATATAGAAATATAGAAATGAATAAATTTTACATTCAATTTAAGTTTTAAATATGTCATATATATTCAATTAATTTGATTAGAATCATATGCAATTTAATATGGCCAATATTCGTTAGTAAAACTATGGTTGAAGTAGAATTTATTTGTTTATTATATAAAAAATTCCATTGAAATGGAATGGGGGCGATCCAAGAGAAAGAATCATGTTTAGTAACCATTTTCTGAAGCATCTGTTCATTCTGTTGCATACCAAAATACCAGGGATATGGTGTATGTATCTTTCAAACAAAAAAACACACCCCAAATCAAAACACAACAGTCTAAAAATAGTACAGGTACCTGCAGGAAACCAATCAAGTTGATGTGTGTGCATGGAGAGGGGTACCATCTGAAGAACAATCTAGGTATATATGACATCCACAACTCATTAAACAACCCCAGGACAGTTGGGAGATTTCTCTTTAGTCAAACAAGATGAGCTATGTCTCTCTGTTGGGAGTCTAATAACATCTCTCTGATTGAATCATCAAGGCTAAACAAATATAGCTTTGACTCCATCACAGACTGCAGGACTGTTAAAATAAACTGCATAGGTACATGTAATTTACTACAAAATAATTTAGACAATTTTCCATATACTAGAAACAAAATGGCAGCCTCCATGTATATGTAGAAAGACCTAAATGTGCAAGAATATGCAATCCTATGCTATAAGGTTGGCGGGCTTGGCCCGCCAACCAAAAAGATGTTTAAATAACACTTACCTGCTTACCACGCGGCAATTAGTTTTACCATATTATTATACACTAAACAGATTTTTGAGAAACCTTTCCCAACTTTTAAAGTTGATCTTAAGAATTACTGAACCAATACTAGGCAAGTGTGTAAGTATTTGAATGCACTTCTCATAATGATTCCAAATATGGTGACGGCATTAAATTAAATAATCTTGACATTTTTTTAACATTTTGTGAAGTTTAAGAACTGTCGTCTGCAGACGACTTCCACGTGGAAAGTGTTCAGATTATTTGAAATAAACAACGTTATTTCTCGTCTGTTATTCTGTCGTTGGTTACCTTCAATGATTTATTTATGATTCTTTATTTTAAATCAATTAAAAGGGTATAAAATGTTCGTTACACACTATAATTGCGCAAATATGTTTTCTTTGTGTAGTCCTGATCCTACTTATATGTTTTTCTTTGTAATCAGGTCGATAATATATTTTTATGAGAGGAATCATCCAAAAAAATCCTTTTGACTGAATAGAAAAATATATTCTGACCTTCAGTGGAAATCGGAACAAAATCTAGGATCGAACACAGAAAGAAAAAAGTGAGTCATCATCGTAAAATGAGTCGCTACATGGACAAAATGACTCATTTTGAGCCATAGTGTGTCACTACACGGACAAAATGACTCATTTTTCGATGATGACTCACTTTTTTCTTTCTGTGAAGGTAGGGAACTTATCATACACAAGATACATTGAGTGATCTGTGAAACTACTCCCAATGATATCGGGCCCTGTGCCTTGAATTGAAGAAGTCTTGTAAAACATAAAACGGTTCAAAATTATCTAACCATTAAATTCATGGCAATTATATTGTAAAACAATCAAACGTGTAACATGCTTTATTCCAATTGAATGCTGATTTTGCGAATTTAAATGCCAATTTGTGTAAAGGACAATTTGATTTAGCTCGAAGTCACAATATCAAGTCCACTATACTTCCAAATAGATTGATGCTTTTACCAAATCGGCCGCGCATTCGTTAACATGGCAGCGTATAGGCCCTAAACAGATTTGAATCTCAATAAATTTAATTGATTTTGCATGTATCAATTTGAATTCTTTTAAATGAAATTGACTGCTTGTTTTGCGAAAAAGATTATAACACGTCGATAGCAAGATGCTAAGATTTCTCGCGAAATTGAATACTCATATACAAATTGAACTTAACAAAGTGCGAAATTCGCCGGGAAAACCTATATTAAAGGCTTATTATATGATCTTTTCCTGGGAGCTCCCTCTATTCGTGATTTTTTTTTTCAAGTAGATTTTCTTGCAGATTTACATTTCTGATCATAAATCATACATACATTCCAAGTTACAGAGCAATACGGTTCCTAATCAATCAATCAATCAATCAATCTTTATATCCATATAAAAAATACATCAAATCACAATCACATATATAAAAAAAATACAATATGGAGGAGTAGACTGGAAAGCCAATGAGGCCCGTTTATGGTCTACCCTTTAAAACAAGCAATACATAAACAAACATTTTATACTACAATAAACAATAAGAATCCCACAACACCATATACAAGACAGAACAAGGACGGGCTCAAATACAAGAGATTACTCGTAATTTTGGATAAGGTTTTGCTTTAACTGGGTTCGGAAATGCTTTAACGATTTGGATTGTTTCATGTTTTTGGGAAGTGAATTCCAGAGAACTGGACCATTGGTTCGAGTAGCACGGTCGGGGAAAGTCTTTTTGTTATTTGTTATGTTAAATTCATTGCCATGTCTTGTTGGGTAGTTGTGAACATCTAATCTAGTTACCTCAAAATCATGGTGAGTGAATTTAGACTAGAGTCAAATCAGTTTATTTTCACTCTAAAACCATGATTTTGAAGTAATAAGAATCGTATTGATTCATGTAACTTGGAATGAATGTACGATTTATGATCAGAAATGTAAATCTGCTTTCAATTTGTTGTCAATGTTGAGGGCGTTCCCTGAAAAGATCACATACATTACACCTTTAACATACGAGGGGTATCAAAAAGTTCTTGAATTAAAACATTATGGTGCAGAAAATGGTCTCATGTTGTTTACTGATACTTGTGGGACGCCTTCCAGAAGAATATTAGGCTTAATTTGTTTTTTAAATGTTGTCATTTGTCACTCATAGGTAACGATTTATCACTGTAAATGACAACATTTATAAGCCTCATACTCATCTGGAAGGCGTCCCACAAGGATAAGTTATTGGACCATTTAATTAACCATGTACACAGCACCGATACAAGACGTCATTAATTTACATGGCCTTGGCATTTAGTCAGGCCTTGAAATAAGAAATGAAAAGGGCAGGCAATTTAAAGGGACATTAAGTGGTGTTGAAAAGTTTAAATGTTTAAAAATTTACTTCAGAATTCAAGATGAACATTAAAAATCGCCATTATTGTTGTTTCTACTAACAAAAAACACAGCAAAACTAGATTAAAACAATATCATCGCTATTTATTGAAAAACGCCCTCTATGCAAATATGGTTCGCGTTATGTATCACGCGTACTGCACGGGGATACTGTCGGACGTCAAATGCTGGTCCCGCGGGACCAGCATTTTTTGAATCGACGTTTTCTGGTACAAAGAGAGCTGATTTTTTTAATCCTTATAGGTGTAAGTTCATACATGTAATACAATTATAAAAATAAACTAATCTCAGTTTTTATCATAATTGAGGGCGCTGCCTCCAACACATCTCTTAGTGTCCCTTTAAGGCAATTTGAAAGGGAAATAATTCCAATTCTAGCTGCAATAAAACGAAAATATTACTTCTAAAAACATTTGTTGCCCTACATTTGCAACTAAAGAATTGAACAGCTCAAGTCATTCATTATATCCTACATATTGTGTGTGACAGCAACAACAAATGTAAATAATAAAATATATGTTTTACTGTTTTGAAAAAATAGTGTTTTTGTGTGATTTCTTCTTGCAAATGTTTTCTCCACATTAACTTTGAGTTACATTTAAGTTCCCTGCTTTGGTTACAACATTTCTGTAAACTCTTGAGCTGCGTGAGGTCTTGCATGCATTGATTATAATCTTGAACCATGGTAGCTTAAAGGTTCGTCAATTTTTGATGCAATTAACAAGTCCCGGGTCCTAACTGTGCATGCATTGTACTAGGAGAATGGGGTCCACATCTTGACCTATCTGGGGTCTTGAACTTCACTAAGGGCTATGAAAGTAATAATTAATAAATACGGAAGGGATTCAGATTGTCACAATACTATTATTAAAAGTAATAAAATATTTGATACGTTTGGGTCTGAAACAAACATTGTAATATGATTAACATGACACACTAGATCAAATAAAACATTGATGAATGCACATACCGTAGTCTCCTCCAATGATCACTTTATACTGTGAGCACTTCTGTTGTATCAAACACATGACACAAAATGTTGCTGCAATAGTCCATATTTTCACGACATGCATACTGAACCACACATACATGGGATTATAAATGTACCCTTAGCGAGAGAAAAAATGTTATGCTCCTTACGACTCTTCCAGAATGATAACTTATTTCCAATTTGATACCTTTATAGGCCAAGAATGATGATATTTTTAGTGATGTTAATATTCATTTCAATTTATAATTAACCCAAACCAAACAAGCTATGTTATTGTGTGGAAATCAAGAGAGGGGGACATAAAATGACCCCCAATCATCTACGCAAATCCCCAGTTAACCACTCAATTAACCTACCTACGCTCTCCTGAGCACGATTTTCAGTTTTGTAGATAACGTCAAACTGAGTCCAATCTTGTACCTCGCGCGTAAACAATATTTCCTGCCATAGTGAATCAAACATTCCAGGAACGTCGTCGTCAGGGTATTTTAACCATAACCAACCACCTACAGTGTTCAACCCCCCCCCCCCCCCCCCCCCCCCCCCCCCCCACTTCCCTAACCTCACAACTAACTTGCCAACGCTCACCACCAGGACAGCAATTTTAAACACCATCACATATTCCAGGAATGTTAGGGTATTATTAGCAATTGTGTATCCATATACGTAATGCTAACCTTGAGCTACTTCTTCGTCAATACCACTTGGAATGCCTTAATTATTGCATAGTCCTTTTCATTCTTTGCTTGTGTAAATAGCACTCTTACAACATAATTTTCCCCATTTGCTAATAGCACCACAGACAACAAACAACTACACTAAAGCTATTCCAATAAAAGACAACATATGCAACTTTGAATAGAGTGGAACAGCTAGCAGATCTGATATATTTCACTTTTAGTCAGACTAATTTCGAAGATATAGAATACCTTGGACATCTGCCAACAGGGGTCTTTCAATCAAACAGGCAAAGATGGTAATAGTGAGGACATGATCTTTATAAACCCATCTTTATTACCGCCGCTTCTTTTTGACTAACCCTGTATAATGATAAAATACAAGGGAATCAATAAATTCAACCTCTACACCCCAAAAATATACTCCACTTCTTTCAATGGCAATTGAAATCTGTCTAACCTATTTTTTACTACTAAATTATTAAATGACTTTGCCGATGCGGGTTACATAACAATATGTGACGTGTTCTACCAAAACCAGACGGAATTGGGCAGAGCTCTAAACTGAGAAATAGCCCAAAACAGTTTGGTGTTTTCATAAAGACCATAAAAGACGAACTTGAAAATGAGGTAACTCCGCTTTGGGAAGTCCGATTAAAAAAGGAGAGGTACCACTGCAAAGCTGAAGATCTCTAGTTTAATAATCAATTACTAACTCAATTTTGATATCTTGCCCAATTGTGTCTGGTTTCGGTAGAACATGTCACATATGCAAGATTATATTAGGCAACTGTTTCCCACCATGTTTCACTAAACATAATCACAATACTCAGCAAATGAATGTAATTATTCACATCAATAATGGTTTCTTAGGACGGTGGTAATAGATCAGTCACACTTACCTCCTACAGACAATGTCGTCTAGACCTAGACATCCCTTCATTTACAAATGGCTACTTTAACAAACCTCTACAACCTATTCACCTTACGTATCTCTCTGAACTTCAACAACCACTAACAGCACCTACATGTATATCGGCGACTCATGGTTCCGGTTGGATCCAAAACATGCCTACACATATCCAAACTATAATCAATGCCAACCACCATAATCACCAAATAGGAAAACCGCCCCATAGGAAAACCGCCCCATAGGAGAACCGCCACATACGAAAACCGCCACATACGAAAACCGCCACATACGAAAACCGCCACATACGAAAACCGCCACACCCGAGAACCGCTCTAGTTGTTTATTTATTTTATTATTGGTATTTTATTCAGAAGCATCTCGCAGGCCAGGTTACATGCTAATATACAATATTAAAATTACGATATAAAATGCACATTAACAACATCAAAATATTGCACTTATAGGATTGAATCACAATTGATAAAGAAAGATATATTAAAGATAAATTGTACACAAATTAAGAAACAAAAAAATGTCACAATACACGGAACTTTACTGCACGACCAGTCGATGTTTCACTAATTATCGCTAACAATCTTATATAATAAATTGGTCACATTTTAGCCAAGAAATATGTTTCCGGGTTTGTTGTGTGGAAAAGGATCTGAATATGATGGTCCAGTCTGTACATTACTTCAAGAGAATAATGACTGCGTTACAACTGTTTTCGTGAATTTGTTTTAAAATGAGAGGTTTTTGTTCTGGTCTACGGAATTATTGTCCCGAATGAGCGCATTCCGAATGACCAGAACAACAACCGAGGATTTCAAAACAAATTCACGAAAACAGTTGTTACGCAGTCATTATTTTTATCATTACTGAAAAAGATTCATATTTATCCAAATCGTTGATTTGTACCGATATACTTGCGCTAATAATTAATCAGTTTTCTGCTTATTTTTCCCACCCTTCTTAAGTATTGAAACCACCCAAGTCGGGTCATCCCCTCATTAACATTTTATCATTCAACCAATCAGAAATAAACTTTAATCGTGTTTACTCATAACTCATTGAATATTCTTGAGGCTTTAATTTGATTGGTCGGTCAATGAGCAAAACAATCGAAAACTTTGGTGCAGTACTTTCGGGCAATTATTAGTAACATGCGCTCGGCGTGCGCGTTATCATCTAACGATTACTTTGATTGGAACGCACTTGTTTCGAAGCTTTCGCGATAATTCATGAAGTAATGAAATATGAACATGTACCGTAAAACGGGGTGGTAGTTTCAGCACTCTCTAGATTGTAGTTATGTCCATGTAGCCTCATGAGCCAAACTTTTTAGCACATAGTATGTCCACTTATAATGCCTTTGAACTGCCACTATAAAAAATCAAAAATATGTGATGGGTATATATTTTTTCTTACAAAGTCCGGTGTCCCTATTCACCCCGACGTTCAATAGGGACAGCATTATTCTGGGTAGGGAAATCACTAGATTTAAAGAGTTTTTACCTGTTTTATTCTACATATGGGTGAATAATATTTCTTAGACGTGTCAGTTAACAAGGAAATAAATATTTAACTGATTTAGGTAAAGAGTTCTTTAGGTGCTTGAAGATCATAAAATATGTTATTCTTTGAATTGAGTTTTATGTTATAATTGATATGTAACAATTCAGTATCAAATATTCATCTTTTCTACAAATATGGAGATAAATATTATGTGTCATTAAATGTGAAAAATACTAATGAACAAAATATCACCCTCATCTCTTCGGAATATTAGCATGGAGTATATCTGGCACACTTTTGGAGTTGGTTTATGACATATTTAAGTTATAGTATCAGTTTTAACAAGATATGATCATTTCTGGTCAACAATGGCAAAATAACAGCTCAAAAATTGAAACTTTCCATCAAGCGTTCATAGAACTGGGTCAATAGGGACACATATACACTTATCCAGACCATAATTGCTTTTTGTACCCAAATGAGTCAAACTTTTGAGATGATATTATGTCCACATAATAAGCCTGTAAACTGCTCTTTCAAAAAATTAAACATATGGAGTGGGTATAATATTTTCATTAAAAACGGTGGTGTCCCTATTGACCCCAGATTTTACAAATTTTACGGAAAGCTTGAAATGTAAAATCCTTTCAGAATTTCTTACCAATGTCAAAGAGTATGTTGAAGAACCTTAAAAGCTAGGCCCTGGTGCATTTCCAGCTCATTTGCTCAAATTATGCAGTTAGGAGAAGGACAGTTTTGACCACACCATTTGTACAGTGGTTTTTTCGGACACCTTTATTTTCGATACCCTGGGCTCCACATTTGTTCTTTCACATCAAGTGAACCATTTTCTCCACCCCATCCACCACTCCCCCGACAACAACAAACAAAACAAACACCAATAATACGATGTTGGTATTCCTCGTGACTGGAAAAAAACTCATTTCTGCTGTGATGTATTAGCCTTAATTAACCAATCCCAACATTAGCCGAGCACCTGCGTATTACAATAACATTTAATGTGTAGAGATAAATTCCACGACGAGCTTTTTCTAATTAAGCCGAACTCGTCTGTGCATCCTGCCACAATAACAACCTGGGTTCTAAGTCGTGCGTGAAACATGACACATACAACATTATTTAAGATGTGGAGCGTTGTATTTTCTTTTCCAACAAAATGTGCCCTTATTTATGCCACTATTCGAATGATTTTTTTTCGACTTCAATTTGTAACCAACATCCTAACTGATGTAAGTTAATATCCTTCGAATGATGATGCATTCAATGAGAATGTTTAGTCAATTCCGACAGTTAAGCATGAACATTGTGATAACTGACAATTCACATGACAACAAAGATAAAGAGTCAGTTTTAAAATTTGAAAAATAGTTATTAGTTTTTGAATTATGTTAACACTCGGTGAACAACTCTGTTTAAAGCGGAGCAGTTGTTTGTAATTTTTTTGGGTTTATTTTGGTATGTTTTAAAGTTTGCGATGTTCGAAAATTGTTGATACGAGTTGAAAATATCTAAAACTATTTATATTGTTTTTAAATTCATTTTTGGAAAATGGTTTACAATAGGTTTAACCGTAAAGATTAATGTTGATACTTTTTTGAACCATGGTTTTTAAGCTCCGTAGCTTTTGGGATCATCGCGATCCCTTAATTCAGCGTAGGATTTACCTCCCTCCACTTGTCACATGACCGCCTTTTGGGTGATTTCATGCCAGCAGGTCATCGTAGATGGCGGGTAGGTAGCTGGTGTCTCGGTTGAGGGTCGGTTTCTGTGTCCAATTTCAATGGCCTCTCTGATCTTACGTTTCCAAAATTGACCGTCTACGCTGAATAAAGGGATAGCAGCCTAAATTAAAACATGATCGAACATGCTGCTAGGTTTAAACGTAGTTTCTAGATTTATTGCATTGCCTTATAAAAGTTCTTTTCCTGATCGGGTATATTTTTTTTCTTGGATTTACTAACTTCTGTTTATATAATTGAGCAGTTGTCAAGTGTTATGAGCATTAAGCGTACTTAATAAGTAACAAAGTAGCATTCCGGTTTGGCACAGATGACACAATGTCACAGGCGAAAAAGTAAATGAATTTATGATATAAACGACATAGTAAAGGGTTCAACAAAAGAAAGTATACCACTTTGTTTATGTCATTTTGAGTAATTTTCAATTTGTTTTTGACCGAACAGGCTAAATAGGCATTTAGATAAATCTTTTAGGCATAATTTGATACCAAATTTGCCCCCTAACAACAAAGATAAACCATGATTAGCACCATTTAAAGGAAAATATCCCATTTTCAAAAGTCGCATTTCCAATACACAGCACGAGAAGATTTGGTTAATCTGTCCATGTTCTCCCCATCCATAACATTCCTTTACATTCAAATCCTTCACCCATGCATCAGTTCACATTTGAATTAGCCCGCGCATACTATTACTAGGGATATGCGCGGGGATCAGTACGGGATAAATACGGCATATGTGTGTGTTAACAATTGGCCTATTCTTCTCGTGCTGTGTATTGGAAATGCGACTTTCGAAAATGGGATATTTTCCTTTAAATGGTGCTAATCATGGTTTATCTTTGTTGTTAGGGGGCAAATTTGGTATCAAATTATGCCTAAAAGATTCATCTAAATGCCTATCTAGCCTGTTTAGTCAAAAACAAATTGAAAGTTACTCAAAATGACATAAACAAAGTGGTATACTTTCTTTTGTTGAACCCTTTATATGAAAAGAATGAACCCGGTTTGGCACAGATGACACAATGTCACAGGCAACAAATAAATAAATTTATGATATAAAGACATAATAGTATATGAAAAGAATAAAACCCGGTTTGGCACAGATGACACAATGTCACAGGAGAAAAAGTAAATAAATTTATGATATAAAGACATAATAGTATATGAAAAGAATAAAACCCGGTTTGGCACAGATGATGACACAATGTCACAGGCGAAAAAGTAAATAAATTTATGATATAAAGACATAATAGTATATGAAAAGAATAAAACCCGGTTTGGCACAGATGACACAATGGCACAGGCGAAATATAAATACATTCATGATATAAAGACATAATAGTATATGAAAAGAATAAAACCCGGTTTGGCACAGATGACACAATGTCACAGGCGAAAAAGTAAATACATTTATGATATAAAGACATAATAGTATATGAAAAGAATAAAACCCGGTTTGGCACAGATGAAATAATGTCACAGGCGAAAAAGTAAATAAATTTATGATATAAAGACATAATAGTATATGAAAAGAATAAGACCCGGTTTTGGCACAGATGACACAATGTCACAGGCGAAAAAGTAAATAAATTTAGGATATCAAGACATAATAGTATATGAAAAGAATAAAACCCGGTTTGACACAGATGACACAATGTCACAGGCGAAAAAGTAAATAAATTTATGATATAAAAAGACATAATAGTATATGAAAAGAATAAAACCCGGTTTGGCACAGATGACACAATGGCACAGGCGAAAAAGTAAATGAATTTATGATATAAAAAGACATAATAGTATATGAAAAGATAAAACCCGGTTTGGCACAGATGATACAATGTCACATGCGAAAAAGTCAATAAATTATATAAAAAAAACATAATAGTATATGAAAAGAATAAAACCCAGTTTGGCACAGATAATACAATGTCACAGGCGAAAAAGTAAATGAATTTATGATATAAAAGACATAATAGTATATGAAATGAATAAAACCCGGTTTGGCACAGATGACACAAAGTCACAGGCGAAAAAGTAAATCAATTTATGATATAAAGACATAATAGTATATGAAAAGAATAAAACCCGGTTTGGCACAGATGACACAATGTCACAGGCGAAAAAGTAAATAAATTTATGATATGAAAAGACATAATAGTATAGGTAAAGGTAAAGGTAAAGGTGGTCGATCCTGTAATACCAGGAGCGGAGTGCCCATCTCTCTTTCAAAGCGATAGGGCCAGACTCACTCCTTTTTATAATGTTGCTGTGTGGGGCTCGCTACACCTCCACCACAGCGAGTCTGTTACCTTCCCAGCACTGAAGAATGCCGGTACCCATTTAAATACACCTGGGTAGAGAGGAGTAATTGCGGTAAAGTGCCTTACTCAAGAGCACAACATGTTGACCACAGCGGGACTCGAACCCACAAACTTCAGATCATGAGTCCAGTGCTCTACCCACTGCGCCACACATGCCCGCTAATAATAGTATATGAAAAGAATAAATCCCGGTTTGGAACAGATGACACAATGTCACAGGCAAAAAAGTAAATACATTTATGATATAAAGACATAATAGTATATGAAAAAACCCGGATTGGCACAGATGACACAATGTCACAGGCGAAAAAGTACATACATTTATGATATAAAGACATAATAGTATATGAAAAGAATAAATCCCGGTTTGACACAGATGACACAATGTCACAGGCGAAAAAGTCAATAAATTATATAAAAAACATAATAATATATGAAAAGAATAAAACCCGGTTTGGCACTGATGACATAATGTCACAGGCGAAAAAGTAAAAAGCCAGTTTGATATGCATTGTGTTCACAAGTCTTATTGTCGTAATTTGTATGACTGCATGTTCCTCACCATGATACTTGCATGTTGTATATGGATATGTTATGAATGTTAATTCAGAACAGACTTGCTTGATTATTATCCGACTTTGTTTTAGCATGCAACATGATGAAAAATATTTCAAAGTCTCCTTTTCATCGCGTCACATCCTACTATTTGGTAAATCAACGATTATTAGGCCTACGTCCTGTTATCATGATCATGCGCTCTTTACCTTCAACCACATCGTTATTTCTGTGAACCGAAAAATTGCAAATCGTTGATATGGTAACAAAACGAAGCACAACCCAGTGATCAGCAGGTAGATCCTGCTCACCGATGGACAGGTGCGATGTGGGTTGGTATAATGTTGGATAACTCCTGAAACGAACTCCAAAAATAACATTAGGCCAACGCAAATTTGTAACTGGCAGTGTTACTCTGATAGTCATGATTTCTTTAACGATAGAATATAAACATAACTCATCTCGAATATTTTTTCTTGCACGTATACCGATCGTGTAAATAGATCATGTATTCGTGACGGACGTATCTAAGGCGGCATATCTATTGGAAGTTATATTTATAGGCCTTTATAAAAATCAAACAATTATGCCTGTTTATACCTAGTCGTAAGAAATAATGGGTACCTAATCATTTAAAATATTGACAAAATAAGGAACAGGACTATTTTGGAAACGCTGAGTCCTACAATGAAATTGGGTCAAGTTGCCACTATTACGAAGTGGTCTGTCATGACACTCCAGTCTGGTAGGAGGGAGGAGAGATTTGTCCTGAGTTGATATTACACTATTTTCAAGCCTACAAGAGTTAATATTGCTTCAATCTTATTTATACATGATAATACTATAATTTTATAATATATCATTAATTGATTTCAATTTTCAGTATTAAAATCATGCTCTTATATCTAACCATCTAATACGGAAAAACCCGAAAACATGTATTTATTTTAAGGTAATTTTCCGTTTCCGTTGTTCAAAATCTCTTTCCGGCTTTGATCGCATCAAATCTAAAGTAAAACTAAAGTATCATTTAATATAAATTAGTAGCCATAATTCAGAGCTATAATCATGACAAATGTCATAAGGTTGACATTCATATCAGCAATGTTATCAGGGAGGTGGTAGAACTTATTGAATGACCCTCGTTTGGCAATACCAATACTGAGTTTGTGAAATTCAAATAACGCAATATTTTGCCAAGTGGAGATTGTTGCATTTGTTAATCTCTTCATCCAAAACAAATGTCAGAGAATCCAAGAAGTCATAGCAGTTGATCATTTGTAAACCACCATTTTCACGAATGGCTAACTATCGCTCGTCTTTTTACCCTTTCCTTTCCTCCCCATACAAATTGGAAAATGGGGTGTATCTTAAAGTATCTTATATTACCAGTTCCTGACTGTTCCAAGATTAGGCTAGACATATGTTAGCTGTGACGCCAGTAGGCTCTTTGTGACAATGATTTCACAGATCATTGTCAAATCTCTTCCTTTCCATGCTTTTATAGTTGTTTTCAATTTTCTTCACTTTTCTTTTCCAATTCTAAGCTACCACCAGTAGTGTTATGTCCCAGTATTGAACGATACTGGTACGGTACATTATTGTGTAATACTAGATCATTTTATATGTGTCTGTCAGTATCGTCTGATACTGGAACGCTGACTTTGTACCAGTATCGAACGATACTGATGTTCCAGTATCAAACAATAGGGGAATATGGGGCAACTGATCCTATGGGGCAACTGGTCCGAAATGAAGGATTTTGTAATTGTATGGGCATACTGCTTTCTTTTGAATAGTACGACTTATGTTGAAACTTGACATATATCCTTACCTTTTACATTCCAAAACATTTGAAACTTTAGGGTATTTACACGTGTGATATTCTCCCGATCTTTGAAGCCACCTCCTTGAGTGACTTATTGAAATTTCACAGATAGTATGGGCGATTTATGAAGATGTGTTTAGATCATGTTTAATGTACTTTATATGATTGATAGATATGCAACAGTAAATATATATACATGCAGTACAGTCATCTAAATACGCTAAGTGCACATTGCATTTGATGGGTGCTTTATCGTAGTGTGCTCAGGGACTTTTCGAAATATGATTAAAACCATAGGTTGTGGTTGAAACGACCGTAAAATGGGACATTGGTGGTTTTGATTTGCGATCAAAATTATCATTTAAAGAATGCTTCAATTTAAATTATATTCACGGGTATTCATTTGGTAGAGATTTTAGTTTATGAATTTGCAAATAACAAATTATACCATGTATTACTTTATCTAAAGACACTCGTCTACCTGTAGAACCCGATTACCGTACTAATTGCGAATTGAAAGATACCAGCTACAGAAAACTGTGTAATGGCTAAAACAAAAATGCAGTTTTGTCTTTTCTTTCTGAAATGTTTTGTAATTATTGAATATTATGATAAATAGTAGTATGTTTTAAAACATTTTGGCGTAAAATTTATGACGACACAGGCGTGCTTGAATATTGTTTCGTCTCGACAAAGTGCTGAGTCATTTGTTGGGGCAAGTGGTCCGAAGGGGTATGGGGCAACTGGTCCGCCTGCAAAAACTTTATCTAAATTGTAAAATTAATTTTGAAAATTAATTGTTAGTTTTAATCAAACATGAATCGGTATTGAAATGTGAATAGAATATGAAATATATCACTTTCTATCTAGTTCTTAGACATCTTGGGGGCATTTTGGGTCTACTACCTCCATTTCTGCTGTTGAATGATTACAATATGATACGAACTTGCTTAAGAATGGTATAAAACCTCGATATTATGAATTACATCTGTATTATAATTTTAAATGGTGTCTGTAAATATATTTGCAATGACGAAATATCATGATTTATGTATTTTATTTATTGCTTTTTGTGTTTATTAACCGTTGGGTCATCATTGTCATTATTGACAAACTTCCCCTGTAACATGAAAAGCTGGCTAAATATCAAGATGGTTTATTATAAGTACCAACTGATGATTATATGAAGTAAATAAAATCATTAAAGAAAGGGGTATATAAAGACAAATGTATGGGGCATCTGAATATCACAACCATGTATAAAACTAGGTTCATACCGTTTTATCTAATAAACGTGCAGTCGAAAATTTCGCTTCCTTTGTACACCATAAGTATTACTGCTATTTACACGTTAACTGCGAAAACTGTATAAAACATGGGTTTCATGAGACATGTATCCTTTTTACACGTTAAATAATATGTAAATATGTTTGTAAAGAAAATACTGCCTAGTTTCCGTGTTGTAATTCAATGATTTCTGTGTATTCTAACCGTTGGAACATAATATTAGGACCAGTTGCCCCAATGATGGGGTAACTGGTCCGTGCCAAGTAAAGTTTTCAGATAGTGGTAATTGGCCTTTTGTCTGGATATTTTTTTTAATTGATTATATGTTATATGTAAACAGTACATGGGTGATATTTTCATAGCCATTCCATAAATATTTACACAAGCTTTAATCTTTTATATCATGAAATATTATTAACCGGACCAGTTGCCCAATCCTCCCCTACTAGTAGAGTACCGAATCTGGAACCTAAAATTCTTATTTGCATTTATGCAGTAACTGCATTACAGATGACGAGATGCAATAATACGATAATCAAAGCCCACACCTAAAGAGTTGACGACAAGAGATTTTAATGAAATGCCAGAAACTTTTATAAAATTGACCTGTTAATCCATCATAACCAGGGCTCATGTTGTTTTGCATATCCTGAATGTAACGTGTATCAAAACATTCACTCATTGTCAGTTTCCCTTCATAATATAGTTTCTCTTCGTCATTGAGTGTCGGTACATCTAATGTCTAGCTGAAACATTTGTTAGGGTCGGACTTGTTGCATATCATGTCTTTTGATGTATACGAATACATAGTTCGAAATCAGCTCTTTTAATAGCTCATTTTGGTCTGTAATAATACTACCCTTAGGTTTTACACAGAGATGTTATAGTTTTGTTTTGATTTCTAAACATTTTATTTTTATAAATTTAGAAAATATGGTGTATTCTATTCCCTTTCGATTCTTGTATCCACTGTTCGTTTGATCTGACTTTTATATCCTCTGATGTGTTTTTAATCTCAAACTATTTCCAATTCCATTTGTGCTTTTACGTAAGGTTCTTAGGTCGCCTTAAGGTATGTTTTACTTAACTCAATTGTCATTGATTCCATTTTCTGCAACAGGTTGTGGTTTGTTTCTATTAAAACATTTCACGCGGCAATTTAGTGTTCACCTTACACACAAAGTATTTTTTTCGGAACCCTTTCCCAAATTTTAAAGTATTGTCTCATGAATTACTGAACCAATACTTGTTTTTAGTTATTTGAATGCATTTTTCATGATTATTCCATTATTTACATTATTGGAACATTTTGTGAAATGTTGGGAATGTTATCTGCAGACTTGTGCTGCGTGGAAAGTTATAATTGTTGAACAGTATGCAATCGTAGAGCCTCGTATTTTTTTCTTAAAAATATAACTTATCCATATATCTGCCTCTTCGTTATATGTACAACATTGTTTGATCATATCATTGATTAAGTCAATATTTTGATATTTCGACTGACTAATGTAAACGTTTCCACACTTCTTTTCCACGGTTTATGTTGTCTAACTTAACCTCCAAGTGGTCCGTTCTAGGAGCTGTTATATTGTGACTAGCACGCATATGTTATTCTATCAGAAATGGTGCAGACATCTAGAGTTTAAGTACACGGCGGGTTAATTATTTGCCATGTGAAAGTTTTCTGTCAGGATTCACTTTTCGCCATACATCACATACGTTATTAACACTCATCAAACGTCTTAGTACCTCCCAAAGTAGATTTCTTGAGCAAACCCAGCATGCTTCACTTTCATCACATAACCAGTGATTTCCGTCACCAGTGTCAACTGGTTCACATTTACAAAAAAGTTGTACAATTGATGTGACTTCCATCCAATCCTCTCCTGTTTTTCTTAAAGACCCTTAATTTTTGGATCAATATACTAGTTGGGATTCAACTTCTTTTCAATATCTAGGGCCAAATTTGCCTATATGTTTCATGTATTAGAAAGTGGAAACTCAAGACGACCTCTAGCTGTTAATTACTTGACACATGTTTGGCTGTTTGGTTGGGAGAATAGTCCTGTTGCCAGAGTAGTGTTGACCGGGTGTTGGACTGCACATGAAATCTTCTTTGAATACCCCTTGTTTTTGTATTGGTGTTCTTATTTATAACTGCATTAAAATCACCACCAACTATATTGTATCCTCATTCGAAATAGTAATAATCGTATCTACTTTAGTAATAACAGTTTTTTATTTCGCTTTCGTATTTGGCCCGTATATTTCACATTTTATATTTTACATTATTACTTACTGTTCCAATACACATGATACCTTTCATAAAACAGACTTTTCACCAATCAGAGTAGTTTGCTTCTTGAGTTTGAAACCACGCCCTGTGAGTGGTTTGTCTACAGGCGCAGTTGTTGGTGGTGTATTGGAAAAATTTCCATTTCAGCTTCAACCGACGTACATCATTCCTTGTCTTTTGTCATGCAGGTATGGTGCTACGTTTTCAAGTAGCTCCGGCAATGTTGGCTCTAATATTGGATTGATAGCACAAACAATTATATATTCTACCCATTTCAGTGGATTTGGTATTGCTCCAGGTTCTGCCGGTCTTTCTTTTGTGCAAAGTCACGAGCTATGTGTCCAACTGTACGTTAAAATAGCCATGAATGAGTCTTTTCAACCGAACGATCATTCACATTCAGGCATTTGGCGAAACTGGTACATATTTACGTTCCAGTATTGAACGATACTGGTATACTAGTAGTTCGGACCTAAACACCCTTAAAAAGTGTATTTATTGTGAACAATACTGGTATGATCTTATGTTCCAGTTTCGGCGATACTGGTACACATGTTACCAGTACCGACCGATACTGGAACGTATCGGGCAATACTGGACTATTTTAATATATGCGTTCCAGTATTGGCCGATACTAGTACATTCCAGTATCTGATACCTAAAGTACACTTTATCCGAAATATATAAAAATAAGAATACATTAAATAAACATAAAAAGCCAAAACTTAAAAAAACAAATACCACATGTTTTAATAATGTAGAATAAATATAAACCAAACGAAATGTTGTTTCAACTCAGCTTTTATTTTCATGTTTGCTTCATAGTATAAAACAGGTGCTGTGAAAATTGTGCAAAAATTGTGAAATTTTAAAAAACAATCAACAATCTTATAAATTGGTACTTGTGGTTACAAACATTTATATACTCGGTTTTATAAGTCACACCCAACTACATACTATAGCTATACGATTTCATTTATGTTTTTGATTCCTAGGATTATGAAATACAATGTTTTGGTTTTCGTTTTTAGTGGCGGTTCTACGGGTGGGCATCGGGGAATCCGCCTCCTTCCTTAGTCACAACCGTTTCCTCCTCTCACTTCCGTCAACTCAAGTCGCACTCCATTTTGTCACCGAACAATCGAAAACGTTGACTGTCAACATTTCTTACAAAATACCTTAAAATAGGTTTGACAAATCTAAATCAGACCAAGCTAATTTCAGGCAAATTTACATTAAAACTCAATTTTTTCGCAAATTTCATTCTTGCACCACTAATTCTATTCTTCCCCGGGTATTTCATATGTAGGAGGTATGTTGGATCGCCCTTGGTCTGTGCATAAGAATATTACACACGCGATAGTTGCCAAAGTAATATTTTACCTCACCATACACGCATCCATAAAAATTGAGCTGAGGCCGATTCAAACAATGCTCATGGACATTTAAAAAATGTTCTGAAATTTGTTTACAATCGCCGGTGTTTCGAATATTTCATGATATATTCATACTCTCGTAATGTGTTAGTATGAAGTCTATGACTAGCTGGTGTGTTACTCTTACCATCGATACCTCATTTGGGTCAATCAATTGCTTCATTTTCTAGCCCTTTGCTTAAGAATATGTCGTCTGTCTGTTTAATGAAGTGTTGCTTTGACAAATAGAGTGTGTTAGAGCGTGTTTCTACTTGGGCACTGCAAAAAGTAAACGCTAATTAACGCTAAGTTTCAATAGGTCAGTTTTTAACCCCCCTCCCCCTGTTTCTACTCGCGAAAAGTTACCGACTAGTCGATGGGCCACGACATTTGACCTTTTGTAATACCAAACAATGCCACCGCACCTAATAAAGATTGCTTCACAATGTGTATAACCCAGCGTGACACGGTTCACGGCGCAAACCGTTAAGATTAATCGCCTTTCTGTTTCTATTGGGTTTATTGCCGATTATTGCCGATTATTGCCGGTTCCAAACCAAGGTTTTTGGGATTACCAAAAGTAACGATTATTGCCGGGTTCTGCTTGTTTCTACTGGGGAAACTTAGCGTTTATTAGCGGTTTCTTCCCCATCAGATACACGCTCTAGGAGTGATGTTCTATTGACCTCTGATCAACAAAAAAAAGTGGTGATTTAGGCACATTAAGATTGATATTCTCAAGCAAGTGGTTATACACACTGGGATAAGTAATTGATACAAATGAGGTATCTTTGGAAAGGAGGGCACATCAGCTTTTCCCTTTATATGAAATACAATGCGAATCATGAACTATACGAAAAATAGAAGATGGAAAACAAATTAATGTCCCAACTTTTTTGAGCTGTTTATTTGAATTTTCATTGGTGCTCGAACGTATGAGGGTACGGGTTGATACATAATACAGGGTGTACCAGAGTGAACTATACCGTGTTTCTAAAATACATAAAAAATACAAAATGATTATTGTTTTAAATTTAAACACCTGCAATATAAAGGTAAATATGTTTCTTACATTTCATGTTAATTTCATTATGATAACACAAAGTACATCCTAATACAGGGTGTATCAGAATGAACTATACCGTGTTTCTAAAATACATAAAAAATACAAAATGATTATTGTTCTAAATTTAAACACCTGCAATATAAAAACGAACATGTTTCCTATTTATGCTAATTTCATTATGATATCTCTTTTGTTCTCGTATGGCAAGAATTAATCAAAATCGATGAAAAACGTGTTTTCAATTTGTTAGCTCAAAGAATTCACAGACCATGAAAATCTGATTAACGCATGGTTTCTTCTTATGCGTATTTTATGTCAACTACTTTTATTTTTTAAATTGATAATTTCGACCAAAATTGAAATCTACCATCTTTACCAAAAAGTCTGTATTTTCCATCAGAAATGTCCGATTTTCAAAATCTAAAATTCTTATGAAAGCTGGGTGTTTGCTCAAGATAAATGTGAAAACGGTTTGAACAATATCGATCGTATTCATACCGTAATAAATCATATTGCCTCGGTATAGTTCATTCTGATACACTCTGTGTTGTATTACTTTGGCAACCTAGTCTTATGTACAAGTCACGTATAGATTTTGCAGTGTGGTCTCTGGCTATATCTTGCTAGAAGTCCCGTGCAGAATAAACCGTGTACTACGACAACACATTTTAATCGTTATGAGCATGCGCACATCAGTTACGGGACGTCTAGCAAGACATTGCCTGGTCTTTTAAGATCCCAAAAGTGCAGCGGACATCTTCAAGTACATTCTAATGCGTAGCATTTTATACAGGGTGTCTTTGAAAATGGGTGCATGCTTATTGATCGTTAAGTTGGGAGTGGCTTGTTTCGGTTTTTGTTTTTTTGCAGTGTAGTGTAGTATAATTGGACTAATTTGGGTCAATTTCAACCAAATAATAGAAATTATTTTATAGAGTAGATCCACTGTATGCTCAGTGATTCACGGGCCTTCAATTTATAATCAAATACATGTAGCTATAAGGCTTCATGGAAACTCAGATACTTGTTTGCATCATATAGCTTAAATGCTTAGTTGTTTAAAGTCAAAACAACCGGTATTGTTCAGGTACCTTGCTTTACTAACTTTAATAGCGGGTTTATGTTACGGTGTGTAACGGAAACCAATGATCGAACTTATTATCTGTAAATGTGTCTCGGTTTTTCCTAGCATACTAACTTATTAATGAAAATAATGATTCAAATGTAATTGTAAATCATTAAATCATTCGGGAGTATTACACTTGAAAATGAAATGTAGTTGTTGGTGTGTATAATACTGTTCAATTACAATAGATACGGGTCCTTCTACTTTGCGGACAGTTTATATAGATACATGATTGAGTTTACTCCCTCTATCTTTAAGGCGAGTTTTTGACCGGGTGCCAGAGTAAATGTTATACTCCAGACTCTTTTGCATCTGTATACGATTTTAAAAGCGTGTATCACCCATCGAAGAAGTACATCATGTTGTACAATTGTGTCCCAAGCGGAAAAGCCGATAATTTTCGTAATATAAAATAAATGATTTAATCTTGTATACAAATTAGGAAGAGTAAAGCCTTGGCATAATCTGAGAAATCTTCAGACAAATATGATGGACATTATATGTAATGCTTTCCACGCGGATACTAGTTGACCATATACAAAACAGATTTGTCAGAAACCTTTCCAAACTTTTCAAAGGATTACTAAACCAATACTAGGCATTTTCGGTGACATTTTCAGACAAATACGTTAATCATTGTTCTATATAGATATACGTGGTGATGTGTAAGTAATTTGGAAACCATTACCAACATTTTTTACTGTAAATTAGTCATACATTTCTCCAAGGTTGACTTTTATATTGTCACAGCGAGACCTCCATGTTTATCACTTTCGACGTGGCTATAGGTGTTTTTTTTAATGACACAGATTTATCGGACACCTTTCCAAACTTTCGAAAGGTTTTGTCTAAATAATTACTGAATCTATACTAGGAATATTGTTTGTACTTAATTGAATGCATTTCTCATGTTGATTCCAAATATGGCAAAAATGTTGAAACATTTTTGTAATGTCGTCCGTTTAGTATATGCTAGAACTAGTATATATATATTTCAATTTATACTATTGGTGATACAACATATTCGCCTAAAGCCGTACTACAAAACAAACAAAAAATACGTGTGGCTGATACGTAAAAAGTGACGTGTACGTGAAACTAATACGATAGTTACCTAGGAAATAATTATGACTACCGTTACAGTACAAACTGGTTTTGCAATCAGATCTTATAATAGTATAACATTATACCTTTAAAGGTTTTAAAAATTCGCCAGGTATTACAATTTCGTGCTGTCTCTAGATTTACCGGATACGGTAGAAATTTTCGTATTCGAGGCTTGTGTTGTCAATTCGGCTGACGGAAATCGACAACCAAACGCTTTCAGGTAAGCTTTTCTATAACGAGGATTACTCAAGCCGTACACTATTGGATTTACCGATGAATTGATATATCGCAGGCATACTGCCACTAACTTGTAGACTTCGGTCACGGTTATATGACTGTTCTGGAATACCCCTAGTCTAAAATCGCTCATCTGTGAAACAAATGCATTCCAATTGTAAAACTCTTGCGGTGCCAAGCAGAGAAAGAAAATGATACCATTTATAATGAGCATTCTGGCAACCTGATTTCTGACTCGGTCGGCGTTACTTTGCCCTTCGTGGTTGGCCTCCTTGCTTATCTCACGATGACTGAGACGTATGACGATCAACGTGTACATAGTGATATTCAAAATGAGGGTTACGAAAAATATGATGCCCTGTAAACAATCGCCAAGTTCGCCAAATCGTTTAAACTGAAACCCTGATAGCCTATTAGGGATTGTGCATGTGTCCCATGAGGCAGGGATATGACTAAATTCCGGGTGCCATATGGCGCAATATCTTACGTGATTAGCCTTTGGTGACGAATCATCCATCTCTCTCTATTAACTCAACACCTAAATATGGTATTCACACAATGTATAGCTAAATAGGCTTTCACATGACACCTCAACCATTATAGCTCTACCATATTTAGGTGTTGAGTTAATAGAGAGAGATGGATGATTCGTCACCAAAATGCAACGCCGCCAACCTTTTTGGGTGGTGAGTTCAAAACACATGGCCATATCTCAGATTTTTGGTACCGTTGGAATACACACATCTCCCACAAGGAATAACCGATTTGAACGAAATAAAAATTAGGTTAACATTATGTATTCGTATGTATTTATTTATTTTGTTAGTTGACAGGTTGGTCTGTTATTTTCCTTATCGAGTTATCCAAGAATAGAAGAATTCGGAACCGTTGTAAAGGTTATCATTAGGGAGCTTTCTATTTGCACGACGGATGAATCTAGGACGGTTGAATGACACTTTGAATCATGTTCTCATGCCTCAACTTTGTCATCCATTGGTCCTCTCAATGTTACAACGCGTAAAGGGACTAACAACAGTCGTGGTCAGCCAGTAGGGAGGTCACGCTGCATGTCATATTTTGTTATACGCAAGAAAACAATGGAGTCTTAGTGACTGCAATATTTGCTAGAAATAGCTTCGGAAAATGGTCTATTTGGGCATCTTAAAAACTAAGAAACGTGTTAAAAATCATGTAGAATTTTAGAGGGGGTCAATAACATCTGCAGAACGGTAAAATGTATAGTTTTAAACACGTTTGGTGACCAAATTTATGTCGTACAATGTCGGAAAATTCAAGTTTTGAAAATCCGTGGCCTTCAAAATTACAGGAATCCTAACTCATTCTAAACCTCACCAAATCATGAAATGAACCCTCGTCTACAAAAAAGTCCATGTACGTATTGCTCTATCTGCTTGGAGATAGCGAAGACCACGGAAACCTCATAGCTTTATACCACGGAATAAAATCTGCCATAGACATTACATGGCGAAAATCGTACAGATTTGCACTGCAGACCTCTGTGTAGGGAGTGTTGACAATAGCATGACAATAGCAAGGTCGTTTGACTATTGTGTTTGTGCATGTTTGTGACGACTGACCCCGTTTAACAATCTTCATAGCTTTTATATAGGGCTTGGGTGACCTAACTATTGACTGTTGTGACGACGGCAACGTTTTATGTTTTACCGTCGTAAAAGCGTCCGTCGTGCAAATCGAAAGCTCCCTCATGTAGTCATGTACAACGGACTACAAAGGGGAATCGTACCATGACTATTCTACATTCAATGGAATCGGTGAATGACGTCAAAATCATCTAATCAATTGTCTAAGTAAATACATTGGTATGCTTAGTCCATTAGAGCCTGCATCGGCATACGAACATAAACACCATATCATTATTTTCAAATAGGCCTTACAGTTATTATAACTTGTTATCTCTTAAAAAGAATAGTGGATTCTGTATTTATACATGCGCAATATTACAGAGATGAAATTGCTTTTCAGTTTCATGATTTGATTTAATTTTTTGTTAAGAGTTATGAGTGTACTTATAACCTGGCAAGTGATATTTTAGCTACACTTCTTACTATAATAACTTACTTGGTTGAGTGATGCCATCCTTCGCAACACTTTGCGCCATTCACTTCTGTATTCAGCCTTTCTGATTGCTTCTGATAAGGATGTCACACTAAGGTCTGTTGCAGAGTGACCAAATACCATCCATCTACCTCTTAGCCGAGAATAAAAAACTACTACAAAGTAGGTGTTGGTTTGAAGATGCACAAAAACGTCGGATTTTGTAATAAAATTGTGTTCCTACTTTGTATAGTTACTTAGTTTTTTATTCTCACCAGTACAATGAGATGCAACATAGCACCTCTTTTATTAACCACCTCTTAGCCGGTCTACCTCTGGTCCTTTTACCATTTACAGTGCCAACAATTGCAACTTGTGGGTATCTTTGAGGGTTCATACACTGAACGTGTCCATGATACCGCAGTCTTTTGATGGAAATCTCCTCAATGATGGTTTGCTTGAGTCCCAGTGTTTGTCTGATGGCGGTGTTTCTGATTTTGTCTAGCTTGATTGCCTAGTATTTTTCTTAGGCAGGTCATCTCAAACACAAGTTGCCTGTTCTCGTCATCTTTCTTTAGAGTCCCTGTTTTAGAGCCGTATAACAGGATGGACATTATTAGAGTTGAATACAGCTCCATTTTACTTGTACGTGAAATCCCTTTGGATTTGAATATGTCATTCAGATTTTGCAAGGCTCAATGTGCTTTACCTATTCTGAGTTGGGTGTCTTCAGTGCAGGTTTCCCTTCTTTGAGATTTTACCACCAAGGTACACAAAATGCTCTACTTGTTTGAGATCTGTGTTGTTTATGTTAATTTTAATTTCAATGTCTCTCCTGCTGATAACTTGTACCTCTGATTACACTTCATACAGGCAATCAAACCAGGGATTACAGCACCCTGGATCGAAGATTTCTGTTGATTGCTGTAGCATTTCCGCAAATCGCTTTACAGGGATGAGGAGTTATTTGAATTGAACGTAGAATTGGGAACATTTTCTATATTCCTCATACACAGCGCCGCCGCCGCCACCCCTGACTTTCGAAATATAATCAATCATATCTCAGCCAAACAGTTATAAAATATACCTGATTTATTCACACAATGTAGCTAGATAAATAGGCTTTCACATGACACCTCACCTCAACCATTATAGCTCTACCATATTTAGTTGTTCGGTCAATAGAGAGAGGTGGATGATTCGTCACCAAAAATGCAACGCTGCCACCCTTTTTGGGTGGTGAGTTCAAAACACATGGCCATATCTCAGATTTTTGGTACCGTTGAAAATAGTTGGATTTCACCTGGTTTGGAGAAATACACACATCTCCCACAATGAATAACCGATTTGAGCGAAATAAAAATTAGGTTAAATTTATGTATATGTATGTATTTAATTATTCGGCACCGTTGTAAAGGTTATCATTAGGGAGCTTTCGATTTGCACGACGGATATATGGTTTCATGCGCACTATACAGATATATTATCTACCCAAGTATGGTGTATATGCAACATTTCGTTTTCTAGTTACGTTTGTTCCCGTGTGTAGCCAATCAGAGGCCTTGCATGGTAACCATGGCAACCAGATCAAAATAAAACGCCATTCTGAAATGTCTTGACCTAAGCTTTAATTTGATATAGCGGTAGGTCCACGGTGCCATGAGAAAATGTGTTTCCAAATTTGGGTAAAACCAACTAAAAACAAATTCCAGTATCGCTCAATACTGTAACACAATTTGGTGTTCCCATAAAATCGTTCCAGTATTAACCGATACTGGTACACCAATATCTGGGACCTAATGTACACTTTTAAAAATATTAGAACATTATTATCTTCTTTTGAGGTAAAAGAAGATATTTTAGGGACGAATCATAAAAGGCGATGCTAGAATAAAATGTTGGATAGATGTGAATATATAAACAAATTATAAACCATCCATACTAACTAAAATTAAAGGTATCAGTAGTAAAATAGTCTATGCTGGAACGTTTTCCCCCCGTATTGCCCGATACTGGAATCGGTAATACCGGGTGGTTCAAAAAGTAACGGTAACTTTTCGACCAAATTTATAGTTTCAGAGAATTTGTTTTCACATAGTCTTGATCAGCAGTAAGTTTTGAAATTATCCTGAAAAATGGTACATTTAACTTGGTTGGTTCTTTAGATATGGTTCATTTTACAGAAAGCATGCACAAAACTGCTTTATCCACAGGAGCGTCCTTTAGTAGAGATAGAATGCACAAAGTGGATGGACTTACACACGATTGGTCTCAAATTGTGAAAAAGGAGAAAAAGAATAAAAATAGACATCTGAAACATCTGTCTGGTGCATGGCATTACTACCAATTGACTGGAAATGGCACATAATCATAGAGATTGGGATACTTTGTCGAGGCGGGCTTTTCAATCCTGAATCTAGAGCATGCTGTTTTGTTGAATGACGCTCCCATGGACAAGTCAGTTTTGTGCATGCTTTATGTAATGAACCATATCTGAAGAACCAAACAAGCTTAACGTGCCATTTTTTCAGGATAATTTCAAAACTTACTGCTGATCAAAAACTTAGTAAACACACATTTTCTGAAACTATAAATGTGGTTGAAAAATCACATTGAACTTGGGTCAACTTTTTTTAAACCCGGTAGTGCAAATACCCCTCATAGCATTTGACGGAATAATATACGAACAATCGGGCGATACTGGTACACATTTTTGTATCAGTATCGGGCAATGTTTTACTATCTAATATGTTCCAGTATCGAGCGATACTGGAACACTGAATGTGTACCAGTATCGAACGATACTTGGCGTTCCAGTATTGGACGATACTAGTACATTACAGTATCTGAGACCTAAAGTACACTTTTCCCGAAATAATGTCAAAATACAAATAAACTAAACAAAGTAAAAAAGACAAATACAAAAAGGTGAATTACATAGAAACCCAAAAGGAATGTTGTTTTAACTCAGCTTTTTATTTACTGTTTGCTTCATAGTATAAAACAGGTGCTGTAAAAATTATATTAATTACATACATGTACGTTCTGTAAAACGTTATTCACCTTATAGAATTTGTACAAACCATCGACAATCTTATAATCGGTACATGTGGTTACCAAAATATATATACTCGGTTTATAAGTCATACACAACTACAATATAGACATAGAAATAGAACTCGACATAACACGAGGTCCCAGCAATGATATATAAACAATGTAATTATATTAAGGTGATTCTAAACATCTCTTACACTAAAGAGAGTAAGTTAATTTATGTTTAACGATTCACACCGGTTTGGTTGTCGTTGTCAGTGTGGCTGCACTATGGATGGGCATGGGTGCATCCTCCTTCCCCTGTCACAACTTTTGCCTCCTTCCCCTGTCAACTCAAGTCTCCAAACAATCGAAAATGTTGACTTTGAATGTAAAATTGTCTGGCAAATAGATTAAACAGACCAAATTAAGCTAAATTCAGGCCATCTATACATTAAAAGTCAACATTTTTGCGTGCTTCTAAAAAAAAGAAAAATGCTGTTACATAGATATGAACAATAAATAAGTATTGGTAGATTGTTATTCTCTAATGGATACTTCATTCATACAAATTAAGTACAAATTGTTTCTACAGTGTACAGGTTGTTAAAATCTAAAGCGAATAATGGAAATTTCAAAATACAATTCGTGCATAAATCTCGTTCTTACGGATCGGACAACATTTAACCAGGGATAATCGAATGAAGGGACGAGAAATGTCCTATTGTATCGCTATATCTACATTATATTCAATTTCATAACATGCGTGTTGTGGGAGTTGCGGGTTTGTCTGTATCCAAGGAACTCAAAGGATGCCCAATAATCGATCAAAATACAATACCCCTCCTCCCCCCCCCCCCCCCCCCCCACAATTTAGACGTAGGAATTAATACGTGATTTTTAAAAATAAAATAGCGTGCTAGTGTTAATAATAATCGGTATATTTGAGTTTTGAGAAAAAAAATTAGAGAGCATTTACACCAAATGTCACTATCATTGTCAAAGAACACTAATAGATATATACTTATGTTTGTTATGAGCATGTTACAACAACAAATTGAAATTATTAATTTGTCATAAAGTCATGTGCCGGTATGTCAGAAAGAAGAAAAACAACTTCATATTCGTCCTACAGTGATATACCAGTGATATGCCGGTATGTCAGAGCTGCAGTTACACGGTGGTCTATGACAGAATATTGTGATATGCCGGTATGTCTAAACAGCGACGATATGTTGTGAGTGCCGTAATAATAATGCATATAAAGAAGGGATTTGGGTCAGAGAATCTATTTTTGGCATAAATGTTGACCAAAAATGTAGATTTTTTGAGAAAGTTTAGGTAAAAAGATGAGTAATTCGTCCCTAGATTAGTGACATAACATTATAACCAAGCAATTTTGGGCATTTTTTTACTCAAAATTATTGTTGTCAGCTTATTCGAAAAAAAATGGTCAAAAAAGTGATTTTTGTGATTTTCTTAACAAACAAAAAAAACATTTTTCGCCAAATTGATACCAAAAATGTTCCTTTTATTTTAGCCGAAGCTAGCCAGCAAATATTTCCACGGTAAAACCTCCATGTTTAAAACAACTAGAAGCTTTCTTTAAAACAAATATAACGTTTCGATAATCACATCAGTAATTGAATTAATGTTATGCTAGATTTCAGCAATAAAAGTCCTTTTAACAGGTTATACACGTACTGCCTAAAGTCTTAAAAATAAATACATTGCATGGGTGGATTTTCCCATCAATTGGGGAAACGGTTTCGAACATTCATCACACCGCATCTGAAAAAGTTGGCGATTGATTTGTATGCAATGGAACTTACACTAAGGCAAACGTTGCATAAGTACAAACATGCCTAGCATTTGATCAGTAATTATTGAGATAGACCTTGAAAATTGGAAAAGGCTTCTGTAAAATCTGTTTTGTATATTATGATAAAAATAATAGCCGCGTGAAAAGTGTTAAGACTAATACGAGAGTTGCCAAAGTAATATTTTGCATCACACGCACCTTCACCCATAACATTAGACTAGTAAAGGCAAAGTAAGTATTTTCAAGTTAATATAGAAACATTTGGATTGGTTTCAACACAATTGTATGCCTGGGTGCTTGTTATGATGATGCAAAAGAAATATGTTGCACTATCGTATGCATATTACGTACAAGTAATGTATACGTATCAGCCATACGTATTGGATTTGCAGCACGGCGTCATAAGAATGTTGAAATTTCCTACGATGTTACAATTTAGTGCTGTCTTTAAATTTACCGGACACGGTTGAAACTGTCGTATTAACGGTTAGTGTTTTCATTTCGTCTGCTGGGAATCGACAACCGAATGCTTTCAAGTAAGCTTTTCTGTAACGAGGATTACTCAAGCCGTACACGATTGGATTTATCGATGAATTGATATATCGCAGACATGTTGCCGCTAATTCGTAGCCTTCGGTTATGGTCACAGGACTGTCACCGAAGACCCCTAGTCTAAAATTGCTCATCGTTGCAACAAATTTATTCCAATTGTAAAACTCGTACGGTGCCAAGCAGAGAAAGAAGATGATACCATTTATAATGAGCATTCTGGCAACCTGATTTCTGACTCGGTCGGCGTTCCTTTGCCCTTCGTGGTTGGCCTCCTTGCTTATCTCACGATGACTGAGACGTATGACGATCAACGTGTACATAGTGATATTCAAAATGAGGGTTACAACAAATATGCTGCCCTGTAAACACATGCTTATTTCGGCAATTCGGTGAAATCCGGATTTCAAAAGAGGGAATGTGCATGTGTGCCATGATGCAGGAATGTAACTAAACTCCGAGGGCCATTTGGAGCAGTATGTGTCGTGGTTAGACTTTTCCAACGTACTCGAAATTGACGCGAGCATCGCGATGATCCACGTGACAACTACTATTTTCAATGTACGTCTGCTACCGCTTATCATACGATGTTTAAGCGAATGACAAATCGCCATGTATCTTTCGAAAGTTACAAGCGTGACCAGGAATATCGAGGCGTAGTAACACATACTGATGCTCGCTGCATTCGCGATGCACTGCGCGTCTGACGTGAACGGCTCATGAAAGTGAATCAGTGGGTTGGTAAGCTTCGTCATGACAGTATTCGCGAGCGAAGTAGTCAGGTATAAGAAATCGGCCATTGCTAGGTTACAAAGATAAAAATTTGTTACCGTTCGCATTTCGGTGCAACGCCAGACCATAAAGAGAAAGGAGGCATTACTTAACAAACCTATCGAAAGAATAACAGGTATAACAATATAGTTTAACGTGAGCTGAAGCTGACTTCGCAAAAAACCTTCCGTGATAAACGCCGGGTAAAGGTACGCATAGAAAAAAAAATCTGACGTGTATTTACAAGCTGGGTAATCTGGTCGCGGTGCAATGCCTGGAGCACTATTTTCGTTGGATTCTCCATCGGTAGACGTTGTTGTACCGAAGCTGAACCATGATTCCTGGTCATCAAGCGGAGTACCAGTGCTATCCATCGCGGTATATTAAGGGATAGTAATCGTAGGATATTGTAATATATACAATGTGAAAAATATAACTACTACTGACAATATAACGCCACTCACTGGTTCGACTATGAATACGAGAATGTCAGCAAACAATCTGCGATTGCCAGTCTTACTTATATACTATTTACGATCCACGCTGCTCTCATTCCAGCATAAACGATCTTGACCATCACGTGCACGCTCTCGATACTGGCGTTAAGACTACAATGTAGTCACGTGCAATACACAAAGACCTCGCGCCGGCTCCTTTGATTGGTTTCGTAGCGGTCTTGGTGTCCGGACTTTGGTCAGGTCTATGCTCGCACACGTGGGTTGCAAAAATTACATTGACAAGCAATAGTAAGAACCTTTAAAGCAGACACGTAAGGCTTCTGCGCCTTTCTCGCTCCATGTTACAACAGATTCAATTTATTGTGTATTTACCAGACGAAAAGGCCTTTTTACTCACAGATATATAACACGTCATACGACTTATGCCGTTGCTAAATATTCATTTAAAACTTGTTCATATTATGAAGGATTTAACCAAACCTGAGTGTCACACCCACACGTTACCAATATAGCGGCGTTTATATTCTAGCTAGAGCGCATCAACATAGAGCTGAAGATGCGCCTGTGACGCTGTTGGCAAACATGCCAGCAATTTCCATGCGCCAAGACCTTAAGGATGTTTTTAATTTGATGTTTTGAATTTTGTGAGTGCTTTAATTATTGAACTATTAATCAAATGCTTATAAAAGTATATATTTTTGGAAAGGAAATGGATCAGAAAATCCAAATTTGGTGTAAATTTTGACCAAAAATGTTGATTTTTTTTGAGAAAATCACAAAATTCACTTTTTGACCCAAGTTTTTTTATAACAAAGCTAACAAAAAATAATCTTGAGTACAAAATTCCCAAATCACTTGATGATGATGATGTAAAGACACTAACTTAGGGACGTGTTTTTTTGTTTTTTTAACCTAATCTTATTTTTTTTGAAATTTTGAACAAAATGTGAAAAAAAAGTTGAACAAAAATGGAAACTTTTTTTTGGCACTTTTTAGTCACATTACAAAAAATATTAGATAAGGTTTAAAAAAAATAGTGTTCTCTAAGTTAGTGTCTTAACATCATCATCAAGATTTTTTGTAATTTTCTAAAAAAAAAATGGTCAAAATTGATGCCAAATTTGGATTCTCTGATCCATTTCCTTTCCAAAAATGTATACTTTAATATACATTTTAGTCATAATTCAATAATATTTCTTGAGATAGTCTTTTTATATATAAGAGTTCCGTATTTATAAGAGTCAATAGTTCGTAACATAATTATCTATTATCTTAACATTTAGGCACGTGCTTACGTGCTTACAACATAGTCATGTTTTATAGACAACTAATATATTTATATTAATTCATTTAGTTTTTGCTTTTGTTACATCGCGGCTGGACTACTGCAACAGTCTACTATACGACCTTCCCGATAAACGTATATCCAAACTACAGCGAGTACAAAACTCGGCCGCGAAACTTGTGACATGTGTCAATAAACGCGCGCATATCACCCAGGTTCTGATTGATCTTCACTGGCTAACAATTTAAAAATGCATCATTTTAAAAATTCTATTAACTGTATATAAAGCTCTAAACAACTCTGCCCCCTCCCCCAACTATATCAAAGAGCTGCTCACATCATACTGTCCATCTGCTAATCTCCGCTCAGGTAGCCGTAAACTCCTTGTAGTCCCTATGTAGCCACTGCTACATACGGGGGACAGGGCTTTCTGCATCGCGGTACCCAAACATTCTTCCCCTACAGATCCGTAATTCAAAGACAGTTGCAAATTTCAAATCGACTCTTAAAACGCATCTCTTCAATTAACCAGATTATGTAGGGTCATGTGTTTTAAGCTCGCCTCCTTTCGCGTTACACACGGATTTTGGCTTTCGCGACATGAATTTAACTTTACACATTTATATTTGCTTGTATACCCCCCTGAGGTAGTAAAAGTATACATTTTCTGAAGGGAAATTGCATGAGGAAACCAAATATGTCATTAAAATTATAGTACGACCAATAACTAAAATGGTATGATCGGAAATGTTCGGAAAATATCAGAGTTTTTTAATTTTTAATTTGAGATCCATATATTTTGTATACCTATCCCTATCAATATTTTGTTTACATATTTGAATTCCTCATGAAATTACCCATTAGATGATATATATATTTGTCAAAGTTACTACGTCGGTATGGTAATTATACCGGCTAGTGAATATCTCAAATTTTTATTTTATATATTTTTAGAATTTTCAGAAATATTTGTTTAAGGATGAACCCTTCCCTGATATAAACTGCATTTCTGAATTCCTCTAGTTACAAGCTTTCCAAAAATGTATACTTTTGCTATCATAGGTTGAAAACTTTTTCTGTTATAGTCATTTTTATAAATCCGGTAAATTGAGGCTGATTATTCATGTTGACTGTGTAGCGAATAGGAAGAAAGCTGATGATCATTGTCTTATCCATAATTAATTAGTTGTTAATAATAGTTGACAAGTCTGTTGAACCACATACTTAATGACTACTAAGTATCCTTTGAAATGGGACCAAAATTGTGTTTTTAACATTAGGGGATGACTAGTTATTGTAAAAAGAACAAAGCATGGGATTATCCCCATTGAGTTTGTACAGGCGGCACCCCTTCCAGAAACACCCCTTCCAGCACCACCCCTGGTCCCTAAACATCAAACAGCTGTATCTCCCTTTCTGTATTAGCTATACCAATGCCATTTTGCAGGCAGATAGCTTGTTATTAGGGCTTTAAAATGATACCAAATTTGTTGAGATAGCTTTTGTGGTTTTAAAAATATTTGAGGAAAATGACAGCATGAAGCTAAAAAATGTAACGGCACCACCCTATTGGGAGGCGAGTTCATAACGCGTGACCGTAGTCATTTTATTGCATTCATATATCACTACATTATAACTTGTTTTGTGTATCTACTGCACGTATTGCTTTGCATTTTATTATGTCATCACTTGTTAGTGTACTTTTGTTTAGTATGCTGCATTCTATGTATATAAATGATAAAATATACGAGAGTGCTTTGTGATCCTTATTGATGATGTAAGGCGCTATATAAATGCCTATTATTATTATTATTATTACTGAAGGTGATTCACCTCAAAACCTCCCATAGTATCAATTGGATTGACATTTTTGCTATAGAATTTTGAGCTACGAAAAAAGAACCTGTCATACTGGCACGCATAACGCGAATAAGATTTGGGTTGTTTCCATATCTATATTTGCTTATTAGTTGAAAGGCATCTTCGATTTGACCCCAAATTATCAAAGCGAGGGCGCTCTGCGGTAAATACAAAAAAATGAATCAATAAAATTGCGTAGATCAAAATAAGAAGAGTTTATTCATGCCGAAATATAATCAAAACAAGACATTCGATCGTTCAATTAACATACATTGAAGTATATATCACTCCCATTCAATATTTTTCCATTGAATTAATTAATAAAGTAAAGTTTACCCTAAAATGTGTGAAAACATGCAGCAACATCAGAGTAAAAGTTGACATGAACGGGATAAAACGGTGTCAAAATCAGATGAAAAATGTCCGTAAATTACTATTTTTGAACGCCGTAAAAAATCAGTTCACAGGATGATAGATTGTAATAAGATGTTTCATATTCCTCCTTTTAGAATTTGTTTGAGTGTTTAAGACAAATGTTGCCGCATCATCTTGAGCTCTAATCCAACATCCAAATTCGGAACCTTGTGAAACTCATCGCTACCCCCCCCCCCCCCCGATTCTGTAAAAAATTGTCGGTACATTATGCCTTTCGTCGGTACAACTATGGGTCGCCCCCCCCCCCCCCCCGTTTCCATAAGCTGGGTAAGCCACTGGGTGCGATTGTGCTGAAGTTATTCCATCACCCACTCAAATACTATAGTTTCAAAAATCACACGACACATAATGAGGCAAATCAGGTGTAAATGCAGCAAAACATTAATGTTGGTCAAGAAAAACCATCTTCAGAACTTCGCGTCTTAACATTTATGAATACAAGTCACTGATCCAGGATCCTGAGCATAAGTCACTCCCAACATATCGAGGTAGGCCTATTGCTTTGGGATTGATTTATAGAATCAGCCAGTAGGGAGGTCACGCTGCATGTCATATTTTGTTATACGCAAGAAAACAATGGAGTATCAGTGACTGAATATTTGCTAGAAATAGCTTCGGAAAATGGTCTATTTGGGCATCTCAAAAACTGAGAAACGTCTTAAAAATCATGTAGAATTTTAGAGGAGGGTCAATAACATCTGCAGAACGGTAAAATGTATAGTTTTAAACACGTTTGGTACCACATTTATGTCGTAAAATGTTGGAAAATTCACGTTTTGAAAATCCGTGGTCTTTAAAATTACAGGAATCCTAACTCATTCTAAACCTCACCAAATCATGAAATGAACCCTCGTCTACAAAAAAGTCCATGTACGTATTGCTCTATCTGCTTGGAGATAGCGAAGACCACGGAAACCTCATAGCTTTATACCACGGAATGAAATCTGCCATAGACATTACATGGCGAAAATCGTACAGATTTGCACTGCAGACCTCTGTGTAGGGAGGGTTGACAATAGCATGACAATAGCAAGGTCGTTTGACTATTGTGTCTGTGCATGTTTGTGACGACTGACCCCGTTTAACAATCTTCATAGCTTTCATATAGGGCTTGGGTGACCTAACTATTGACTGGAATGGTAGGATCTGTTAACTCATGAAAGAAATCAACCAAACAATCATAAATAAATTAAATATAAAAAAATATAATGTATAGCAAAAAAACCAACAACATTGATTTTGACGATGGAACAAATAATCATATGACATTGTGGTCAACGACAGGATCGAACCCCGGACCTCCTGTTCTGAAGGCGAACGCTCTACCAACTGAGCTATCAAGGGAAACTATACAAACGTTGTAAAGATTCAAACCATTTATCAATTCTATTTCTAGAGCCACATAATGCAAAAACTTCATTTATTCTGTTAAATAAAAAGAAAATCACAGTTTTTTTAGTTAGTCAGTTGAAAAAGATTTCCTCGAAAGTTGTTCCTTATGCACATAGCCCGAAATCCATGAAAATATAACACGATCGCACACGAATGGACAAATGAAAAATGCCAATGGTTCCAAATTTTGCTCTCACTTCAAATGACTTTTAATGTACTTAAATGGTCATGCCGTAAAACCATTCCATGGTAAAACCGATTTAAGAATATTAGCTGCTAAAACCCTCATTTATCTCAATACACGAAAATTGTGTAATTTTGCTGTTTAAGACAGCTTTTTGGCATATCAATGAAGACACTATTCGGATGCATTTCATTTTCGATATCGACGGATTTGTAAAATGCCGATGTGAAATGCTCTGCTTGTAGATGTCATAGACTGGATTCAATACGTTTGCAAGACAGGTCCTCTTATCAGGAGTATTTCAAGACCTTAATATTAATGAAAGACGTTGATTTCACATTAAGATCACTCTTGAAACCGACGGTTCAGTTTCCGCGGGAGTTTAACTCGGTGTTAGTACCCAAAGTGCGCGGTTCGAAATTGCGCGGTTCGTTTTGGTGATAAATTGACCTACGCTTAACTTGCCTTTCAACTATCAACTACTAGTTTGCCAACGGCGGTAATCAATTTAATATATTTTAAATCAATATGATCGCAAAATGTTGTTGTGATAAAGGGTTCAACAAAAGAAAGTATACCACTTTGTTTATGTCATTTTGAGTAACTTTCAATTTGTTTTTGTCCAAACAGGCTAGATAGGCATTTAGATGAATCTTTTAGGCATAATTTGATACCAAATTTTCCCCCTAACAACAAAGATAAACCATGATTAGCACCATTTAAAGGAAAATATCCCATTTTCAAAAGTCGCATTTCCAATACACAGCACGAGAAGAATAGGCCAATTGTTAACACACACATAATGCCGTATTTATCCCCGCTGATCACCGCGCATATCCCTCAATGCCTCTGTGGATAGCTCATTATACAATAATACTCCTGGCTCAAGGGGGTAATTCGTGGCCATCTCCTAATTACTCTGTCAACCATGATTTTATTGATGTTCATATCAATACTATCCAGAAGAGTTTGGGTGACAAGCCCAAAAATGGTTAACTTTTTCTACAGAGGGCGTTTTTCAAAATGGCCGCCAATAATCTTATTTTTACAATAACTCAATTTCTGAGGCACCTAGATACCTGATTTTGGTGTCAAAACATATGTTTTCAGGGTCAAGGAAGCTCATAAGACCAATAACTATGACATTGGCTATGTTGGTAAGGGCAGCCATCTTGATTTTCAAAATGGCCACCAATAATCTTATTTTATACAATAACTCAATTTCTGAGGCGCCTAGAGACCTGATTTTGGTGTCAAACCATATGTTTTCAAGGTCAAGGAAGCTCACAAGACCAATAACTATGACATTGTGTGTTTTGGTAAGAGCCGCCATCTTGATTTTCAAAATGGCTGCCAATAATCTTATATTTTATACCATATTATATCCGTTTCTGAGGTACCTTAGAGACCTGATTTTGGTATCTATACCTATGTTTTTAGGATCAATTACCGGTAACCTAATAATATCACTAACTATGACACTGGCTACTTTTGTAAAGGAAGCCATCTTCATTTTCAAAATGGCTGCCATGAATTATAGTTATTTAATCAAAATTCAGTCATTGAAACACATCAAGGCATAATTATGGCTATACCATGTTTTCAGGTTCAAAACACCATGACATCATCAGGTATGACTATAATAGGTCATCAATTATTTCCTGATGTTCTTATTTTTGGTATATCTGTCCACCATACATCATAATTTCTTCATAATAGTATACGGTAAATTTTGAATGTCCAGGATTAATATTAATATATTTGGTGTTTTTTATACTTGTACGTACATGAATGTGCATGTAGGAATAAGATGAGTAGCTTTTTTTTCTTCAATGAAATAATAGCAGTACCCCTTAACAAGCATTATTGAAGTCTATGAAGAATGCAGTGACCATGCATAAAGTACTAGTAATTTATAATGTATGACCTCAGTTGTAGGAATTTCTACAGTCATGCTCATCCTCTGGCACTTGCAGAACACACTGCATTTTAATAATGCTGCACGACAAGGGCATGTTATGCGAGCACATTTGCCATATTGACACACCACATTCCATCATTGCTGCAAGAGTTTTCCATGATGTAGATGGTAACATATCGATCTGTGGATTTTGGTCTCCTGTAGCAATGTTCAATTGCTTATCCAAGACGTGTTCAGTTGTGTATGTATTGTAGAATGCACGGTAGATGTGGAGTTCAAGGCCTTGACTTGTTTGTGGAAGATTCAGATGAGATTGATTTTGAAAAGTGAAATTGATGTGCTCTTATAGTTCCGTGAAACTGCTGGACTTGTTCCTAGCATCTACAACATAACCAAGTACTGCTCTGCATGCTTTATCATTGTTGGAATTAGAGGAGCTGTTGCACCAAATCCTTGCAAGTGGGTCACGGGTTCAGCTTTGAGGGCCCCTTTCTTTGTACCTATCTTACTAGTAATATCACAACCTGTGAAGCTATGCAGTGCTGGCAGGATTGCACATACATCGCCACCCAATCGTTCATACAAAATGTGAAGAGCCCGGTGAAGAGGCACAAAACGGGTAGTGTTGCCTCTCCCTGCCCTTACCAACATCTCTTTAAGACCCTTTTGAAGAAAGATGGGTACATAAAACAGTAGGGCAACTGTAATATCTGTATCATTAGAGATAACAACACAGGTCTTATAACCTGCCTGAAGACAATCTGGAGATGCATGGGTATGTGGAGATCTGCTTCCTCAACCTGGGACTGTAGGAGCTGCATTTAATGTTCTGTACCATTAGTGATATTAATGCAACGCCATTCACTAGAATCACTACTCTCCATGCACAGCTGGCTGAGAATGGTAGGCTGCATGCCTTTGCAGTGACTGTTCACGTAAATAATTGTGTAGATTATCATTTCAAGCAGCATTTTTTTTTTGCTTGATGGCCAAAATGTAGTCATGTCCTTAGGAATGGGGTTGTCAGTTCAACCGTACTAAGAACTACTGGAGTTGCACTACATCTCCGCAATCTTTCAGTGTCCTTATAGCTTGTCATTGTATATATCAAAGATATAATCACATCTGCCATACACATTGTTCATATGTGTACACTTTGAAAGCAGATCAGAAAAATGTGAGAGTCCAGATAACGGTACTCTTCGAATTGCTGTCATAACAACTATAAGATAAATGATGACATTTTCAGGTATATAGCCTTTGGGTAACCATTTTGTAGTTTTTGATGCCATTTTAATATCAGGTTTAAGATTTTGTCAACAAAATGATATGTTAAATAAATGTACACGTGTTCTCTTTGGATCCTTTGACTCTGAAAACATGGATATACCCATCGAAATTATGTCTTTATGTGTTTCAACGCCCAATTTACGGGTAAAAATCATAATTCTTGGCAGCCATTTTAAAAATCAAGATGGCTGCCCTTACTAAAACATCCAATGTCATAGTTATTGGTCTTATGAGCTTCCTTGACATGGAAAACATATGTTTTGACACCAAAATCAGGTCTCTAGGTGCCTCAGAAATTAAGATATTGTATAAAATAAGAATATGGGCGGCCATTTTGAAAAACGCCCTCTGTAGAAAAAGTTAACCATTTTTGGGCTTGTCACCCAAACTTTTCTGAATAGTATTGATATGAACATCAATAAAATCATGGTTGACAGAGTAATTAGGAGATGGCCACGAATTACCCCCTAGAGCCTGCAGTATAAAGGATCAGAGGACTAAATAAACAGTGCAGTGTTATTATAAATCTTAAGTGGTGTAATTTAAACTGCAGATTGGTAAACATGGTAAACCGGTCCTGGACGTTACTGCAACTGGAGAACTGATACGTAATTATGTGAAATTGCGGCATCGTTATGAATGAAAAAACATCATGATCGAATAGATCGCCAACAAAAAAAATAACGCTAAAGAATAGTGTATTGTTTTCCAATACGATAACATTATTATTCCAAAATAACTTGATTATGACTTGATGAAATATCCTCTTTGATTAAGGGGTCTAGGTTGTTCAGATATCAACATTTAGTTCTTTTGACAAAAAAAAGAGATAATTCAAAAGTCTCAGCTTTTTGTTTGAGTTAAATCGAATTTTCGGTGATGATGTTATGGTCAATTAAAGTTAGGGTTCTCCAAAAATCGAAGGTGATTCGTATACGTTTGTATGTAGAAAATGCTCACCCAGCGATTTTTAGCATATTCACTTTAATAATTAATTTTGGATCAAAGAACATATAATTATATAATTAATTGCGCAGTATATAATTCATTAACATTTTAAGGTCGACGGCATTTCTTATGTATTTTTTCTTCTTTTTCAACCGGCCATATGTAAGCCATTTATCTTTAAAAATCAATAAAACAGCATTTTTAGTGAAATGTAATACATTTCCTATCCAAAAAAGTATACTTTTATATACATTACATCACATTAAAATGTACAGGGTTTTTTTTTAGGCTGACAGCCCCATGCCGTGTTGTCACGATAGGAAATGAAGGCTATGTGGACTCGCAACGAGGTCCGAGTCAACATACAACTGATACAAATCGCGTTTTTAATAGGCATTTGGTACCACGTCGTAGTTTCGAGACTATCTCATTTCGCATTCCAAAAATTTGTTCAGTCAGTTAAAGACCCATTTTGGGGGCCATTTTGGATTTTGAACTGTGTTATCAAATCAAAAATACTGGATATATGCTACTAGTGGTCTGACACATACATCCATAGTTAAAATGATATTTTCATCATACATTTCAGTTGATATTATCCTATGTTATGGAATTTTGACCACTTTTGACCAATTTCGGCCATTAATTAAAGTATGTTAGCAAAGTAAAAATACTAGGTATGAGTTTCTAGTGGTCTAACACATACATCCCATTGTTAAAACTGTACTCTGATCATACATGTTGGTTTATATATGCCAACATATGGAATTTTACCATTTTTGGCGGCCATTTTAAAGCAAAAGTTCTGGATATGAGTGTCTAGTGGTCTAATACATACATCCCCCATTAAAACTATACTTTCACTATACAATTTGATTGCTATATGTCATTTTACGAGATTTGACCTATTTTGGCGGCCATTTTGGACGCCATCTTCGATATCTGGAGAGCATCCCATTTTTGTTCACTGTTAACATCTAAAATGTGTTTAAGGACCCTAAAAGACACCCAAAATGTTTGTTTGGTTTAGTACTGGGGGTGCACGTGAACCCCCTGTACAAACCCGACTAACGACATTTGACCTTTTGTTATAACAAACAATGCCGCTCCACCTGAAAAAGATTGCCTCACAATGTGTATAATCCAGCGTGACACGGTTCACAGAACATAACGGTAAGATTAATCGGCTGGCTGTTTCTACTGGGAAATATGCCGTTTCTTACCGGTACCAAACCTGGTTTTTGAAGGTTCTTGCGGTTACAATAAATACCGATTCTTAACAAATTTACCGGTAATTAACGGTATGTTCCACAGTAGAAACACGCTCTTGTAGCACTGGTTGTTTTTAGTCCGATTTTCAACTTGATCATGTTGATGTTTTGTATTCTACATGTAGTACATGAAAGGTCAGTCATATTCCAAATTTTGAGTGGCATAACTCCAATCGTTCTTATTTTAGAAGCACGTGGTGACAGGAAATTTGCACACTGATTAGTACACAAACTGGCCTGGAGGTTAACCATTTGTTAGCAGTAATTCACTGGGTGTTGGCCTATAACGTCGAAATGGAACATATCTTGCGCCTAAGATTTAACAGAAATAATGAGAAAAAAGTGGGTTTTCTTCTGATATCAAAAATATCTAAAGTGATCGGAACAAACACCTTTAAATGTAGAGTTACAATAAAAAATAATCATACTATATCAATACCAAACTTTTGTTTATAGTGCAATGGGATATTTTTCAAACAAGCAATGTCTGGTATGAAAATTGCTATGCTAAATGTTTTAACAATAGAATTTCGGGAAAGTTGTACTTTAGGTCCCAGATTCTGGGCCGTACTGGTATCGTCCGATACTGGAACACCCAGTATCGTTCAATACTGGTACAAAGTCAGTGTTCCGGTATCGGACGATACTGGCACATATAAAATGTTCCAGTGTCGGGCGATACGGGAACACAATTATGTATCAGTACCGATCAATACTGGAACAAATTACTACATGGTAGCGCGTCTACCAGAATCGACCGATACTGGAACAGTAAAATCGCACTAGTATCGAGCGATACTAGCAATTTGTTATGTTCCAGTATTGAACGATACTGGTATACACGTATCTGGGACCTAAAGTACACGTTGTCCTCTCTTTTTAAAACTTGTTATTGCAGCTGAACAGTTGTTAGCGTGTAATTAGATTGATTGACATGTTAATAAAGGTGAAAGCTAGCAAATGGCATGAATGAAGAAATGAATGGTCGGTATCTTAATCTCGTTTTGGTCGTGCGTGGTTAGGCACTTCTTAAGGAATCCTGTTCGAGGTTGGACGAAGTAAGTACCTAATGGCACGATCAATTGAGATGTATTAGTTTTGCATGTATAGTTACCTATAAGTGGTGATATCTACATCGCAAAATATGTTTGATTAAAGACATTAATATTGATAGACCTGGGCTATACCAAAACAAGTACAAACATTCTACGCATGACGTCACAATGACGTCATGAAACATGGCCGACCTCAAAATCCTGTCGTATTCGTATGTACAGTGAAATATACGCCAAAATAGAATTTTCACCAAAAAAGTTCAAAAAACTTCAGATTTCACCCCGTTTTTTTGGTAATAAGTGAGGGAAATGATGTTTCTAACATATTATATAAGATTCAGGACCATACAATTACGATGTTTTTCAAAATGGCGATTTGTAAAAAAATTGTAAGCTGGCATCCCCTCGGACTTGACTGTGGTACCCTCAATATGTTTACGTTAAAATGAGCGCAAGGGATGTAAAAGTGAACACCTAGACGCTATAGGTCACTGTCCTTTGCGTTTCAGCGCAATCGGCGAATATTCTTAGGGGAGGGGTGAGGGGGTGGTACCACCCCTTTACCACCCTAGGAGGACGAGGGTTAAGTGGTAAATACGCTGCATTATGCAATTCACATGCAAAATAAGGGGGATATCGTTTTATTGAAATGTCAAAATAGTTCGTTATCAAAATACTATTTAATGATTATCGTTTTCTGTACGGGACGCCAAATGTGTGTCGCTATATTGAAACACTTGATGTATAAGCCCCACAAAACATACTTTGCTAAAAGGCTTTTGTACTTGGATCAATTTCAATTATAACAAGACTTGCACTTTGTTGTGAAATGCAAACAGCGCACTGAGCATCATTCATGGTGAGTACCCGGCGCGCAATAAGTAATTATTTTGTTTTTCATAACTTCATGACTAATCGCGATAGCTGCGTACTCAGTGCGTTCCAATAAAATTAAAGCTACAACTCAACTATCCCATATATCATTCGTCTTTTAAATCAATGTTAGCTGTTTATAATATTATGTATATATAAATATATTTCTGTATTTTTACTATGTATGATATGTAACTTGTAAGCCAGTGTCATCAGCTGTGCTGTTTTGCTGGCATTTGTATACCATGAATAAATAAATAAATACAAATAAAAAGCTTTTTATGAGAACGCGGACGTGAAGCGCAGGTAACTAATAATTGCCCGAAAGTGTTCGATTGTTTTGCTCATTGACCGACCAATCAAATAAAAGCCTCACGTCCCTAAACTGAATATTCAATGAGTTATGAGGTAACACGATTAAAGCTTATTTCTGATTGGTTGAATGATAAAAATGTTAATGAGGGGATGAACTAACTTGGACTGTTTCAATAATTAAGAAGGGGTGGACAAAATAATAAAAAGAAAACTAATTATTTATTGGAGAATAGGTGATAAAGGTGAATTGTGGAAGTACACTACACGCGGATTCTTACAATATGAGTCCCAACCAAATATAATAAAAATCCACAACACTCTCATCGACTATATTAATTAGACTTGTAATTACTTTTGACCAAACCTGGATCCTTAACATAAAAAACTGAGCTGTACTTAAATGGATGTTATCTTTGAGTAGCAACATAGCTAAAATGTTGATAAAAAGTCAAAACAACCGGTATTGTTCAAGTACCTTGCTTTACTTACTTGTAAGTATTATATCAGTTGTTTAGGCAGGGGTTGTTTAAAACTTTAAAATAATGGGTTTATTTTACGGTGTGTACGAAACCAATGATCGAACTGATAATCTGTAAATGTGGGGTGTGTGTGTGTTTTCTAGCATACTAACGTTAATGGTACAACTGTTGACAAGCCAATATAGGAATACAACACGTGTTAAACTTTATACTACACCGACACGTGTGCATTTCTTAAAAACACTACAAAACAAAGATTTGGTATACATTCAAACATATAACGGAGCAATTTAAACTCCGGTGATGTGTAAGCAATTTGGAAACCATCACCAACGTTTGTTACTGGAAGTCAGTCATCCATTCCTCCAAGGTTGACTTTTATTTAGAAAAAGTGTACTTTAGGTCCCAGATTCTGTGCTAGAGTATCGGCCGATACAGGAACACCCAGTATCGTCCGATACTGGTACAAAGTAAGATTTCTAGTATAGTCCGATACTGGCATACATAAAATACGCCAGTATCCGGCGATACTGGACCACAACTATGTACCAGTATCGTTCAATACTGGGACAAATCACAACTGGTATCATGTGTACCAGAATTGCCCGATACTGGAACATAGAAACAATTTGGAATCGATACTGGAACAGTAAAATAGTACCAGAATCGAGCGATACTGGCAACTTTTATGTTCCAGTATTGGATGATACTGTATACCAATAGTATCTGGGACCTAAAGTACACTTTTTCCTTTTATTTTAGCCAAGCTAGCCAGCAAATATTGCCATGCCTCGTAGGTCTTTGGGTTAACGTGACGTTACGACTACCCGGCTTTCCCGAGTTCATGCTGTTTGATTTGCCAGGTAATCGGTGAGGCAGGCCCTTAATATCATTTGTTATTTGTCATTTTTATGAAATTTCTGTGCTAAGTTCCCATTGTTGAAGCTTTGCCGTCAATCATAAAAACGGCGAGGCCCTCGGGTTTTTTTCCTTATTGCTCTACCACTAGCCTGGCAATCGTGTGTAGACTGTGTTAATAAATGATACCCAAGCACTTCTTATCATCTCTTTTCATCACAACAATTGATGAAACAAAGTTAAAGAGGAAATAAGAAAAATAACAAAAAATATTTGACAATCTTAAAGAAAATAATGAGGGCGGGGACGAGAAACAGGTTTATTATTTTACTTGGTCTAATATGCTCAAATAGTAGCCGAATAATGAGCAACGACCGATTATAATTGTTAAAAATAATGTTAAACATAAATAAACACAACGCACAATTGCACAACAAGACCATTTTTTTTAAAAATCACTTGAAATTCATATTTCTATCGGGAAGCGCAACTTTACGAAGGGGGGGGGGGGGGCACATACATTGACTGTGACAGTGTCAAGAGGGAGCACAATTTGACATGGGGATGCACATGTATAACACATTGTAAGTATAACATTAATGCAATCCCAGATTACTAATAGTCTCAAATAGTAGCCAAATAATGAGCAACGACCGATTATAACTGTTAAAAATAAAGTTAAACACAAATAAACACAACGTACAATTTTACAACTAGAACAACTTTTAAAAAATATCATTTAAAATCCGGGTAGCACAACTTTCACTAGGGGGGCACATACACAGCGAACATGCACCGGGGTCATGGGTCAATGCGCTGTGTAATTCTACATTCTCTGAAGACACTCTGTGTTCAAAGGCACAAAAAGGGGACATGTTTAAAGCACATTTTTTGCAATTCTGATCGTAGATCGTGTTTCTTTATCGAATTGGTTAGAAAACCATCCATTTTAGAACATCTGAAATCTAAAATGATCTACACACCTGGGAAATTATGATGCCAATGGCATATATTTTGCACGTATATCCAAAGGACACCCTCTATAATAAATCATCAAGGGCATGCGCCACTTTTACAAATCAATAACCTGATGCGCTTTGCGTAGAAGGAGCAAATAAGCAAACAAAATGAGCTACTGTGCAAGAGCGTGAAATAGTTGCAGACGATAATTCAAAATGACGATTTTCTTGCAATAGAATAGCGACCATTCGAATTTACGTTCTCAAAGAACTTTTACACAGCAGTCAATAGTTAGGTCACCCAAGCCCTATTATGAAAGCTATGAAGATTGTTAAACGGGGTCAGTCGTCACAAACATGCACAAACACAATAGTCAAACGACCTTGCTATTGTCATGCTATTGTCAACACTCCCTACACAGAGGTCTGCTGTGCAAATCTGTACGATGATATTCGCATGTAATGTCTATGGCAGATTTCATTCCGTGGTATAAAGCTATGAGGTTTCCGTGGTCTTCGCTATCTCCAAGCAGATAGAGCAATACGTACACGGACTTTTTTGTAGACGAGGGTTCATTTCATGATTTGGTGAGGTTTAGAATGAGTTAGGATTCCTGTAATTTTGAAGACCACGGATTTTCAAAACGTGAATTGTCCAACATTTTACGACATAAATTTGGTCCCCAAACGTATTTAAAACTATACATTTTACCATTCTGCAGATGTTATTGACCCTACTCTATAATTCTACATGATTTTTAACACGTTTCTCAGTTTTTGAGAAGCCCAAATAGACCATTTTCCGAAGCTATTTCTAGCAAATATTGCAGTCACTGATACTCCATTGTTTTCTTGCGTATAACAAAATATGACATGCAGCGTGGCCTCTCTACATGCAGCGTGGCCTCTCTATAAATAACCCTATTGCGTGTTACCAAATGTGCACGCGAAATCCAATAGCTGGGGTTTCATATTCAGTCACGAATAATGGCAAAATGGACAGTGGTTCCTGGTGTGCTAAAGGCTTACTTCTCTCCTATTGAGCTATTTTAAAAAAAGGTGCCAAACAACAACAAATGCGCTATCAACTATTTGGAAACATACAGGGTGAGTCAAAAAGACTGCAATAATGGAAAGAAGCCATTTTGTTTTCAAAACCAAAATAAATTTTAAAACTTTTTAAACGTTGCAAGAATGATGTATTTAATCCTAACTTTGTGTGAAAAAATGAAGTCGATCGCATTTTTTGTTTGTCTTTGGTGACCCTCTTTGCTGCACAACCAAATGTACCTGTTTGTCCACGAGCACAGTCATTTTCATTTGAAATGGCACACATTGCATTTATATATTTGAATATCCCGCCAACAAAAAAATGGGAAATGTCAGTTTTTTATTAAAATTTAGAACATTATACGCTTTCATAGCATGGGTATGATTATAATTGATTATGCTAAATCACATGTAAACAAGAAAGGATGCATCAAATTCCAATAACATCACAAATGAACTCAAGTTTCCAAATTTGAATGAGAGGCACATTTTGTGATCTGATGCATATTTTGGGTATCTCGTGGACAAACGTGTGAAATGGGTGCACTGGTCAAAAGGTTCACCAAAGGCAAACGGAAAATGATATTGACTTCATTTTTAATTAAATACATCATTTTTGCAACGTTTAAAAAGTTTTAAAATTCATTTTGGTTTTAAAAACAAAATGGCTTCTTTCCACTATTGCAGTCTTTTTGACTCACCCTGTAGAGCAATCATAAAGGCCGCATTGTGATCTACTGTTTCTGGTTGCAACATATGAAACTGAAACATGGTTAGTCGGAATAGCGGATTCAAAGAGAATACACGTTTTTTGAAATGTGGTGTGGCGCAAGATGGCAGACCAAAACTCCGTTGGACTGATGGCATTAAGGAAGCAAGAGATTTATGTCTTATATCTGCAAGTCGCATGTCACTAAATAGAAAACGGTGACGTTCCATCATCAAGTATGGTCATAAATAGTCAGCAATGATCCATAGAACGTCGACGGTTAACTTTAATTTAAGCCGTATTTCATTGGGCGTTATCAGATGAAATTGTTCGCTACGGATCCATAAACAGCGCCCTCCTCAATGTGTCACGCTTAAACTGACTTGCCTGTTCACCATTATTTTAGGTAGGGCTCCGCCCTGGGCAATATTCAGGATGATAAATTAAACACTTGTATTGAATACTAATGTCTCCAATGGACAATATAAGTTAAAATCTAAATTGTATAATCTTGAAGATATGACCTTATTTTTTCACACAGGGAGTGTAAATTTCAAATAGAGTCACCCATGCAGGTAACCCGATTTGAAATAGACATTCCATGTGGGGGGGTGGGGGGGGGGGGGAAATTAAAGTAATATTTTCGATAGGGGTGTATTATGGACTTCAAATGGAATAGCCCTATTTCAATCTAAAATTGAAAGTATTGCCTGTTTCCTCTATTCGTCGCCTGATTTATTTTAACACTTCCACGCGGCAGGCAGCTGCAGCCGACATTCCACAATGTCACAAAATATTTCAAATATGTCAAATTTATTTAATTTCATTACCATATTTGGAATCACCATGAGAAATGCATTAAAATAAGTACAAACATGACTAGTATTTGGTTCAGTAATCCTTCAGATAGACCTTGACATTTGAGAAAGGTTTCTGAAAAATATGTTTTGTATTTTGGTAAAACCAACAGCCGCGTGGAAAGTGTTAAGATTTTGTTCCATTAATATGGCATTTTGATAAAAACATAATTTCTGACAACATGGCTACGAGTATATTTGTCGATTGAAAATGCACGTGCAATGTATATGAACGATAAAACAGAAAACGTGAAAATACGGACGTTTGAGGAGACTTTAGGGATCACGTCAAAACTCGACCGCCCGGCAACCGCCGGTTACGGCCGGTTCCGTTCGGTTCTCACAAAACGTGTCGTCTGTTATAATATACACACATAATGAGGTCAAATAGTAACACTCTGGTGAACACGACCGGTTGAAAGTGCCTCGTCACACACGTGAGCAATAACATCTTGAAGTAATGGGCTCTTTTAAGACTTAAAATTCTCAGTTGACAATCAGTACAATACAGCTATTGATTTTCGCTGGGGTTGGCTTTTTCAATCTGTTTATAGCTCAATTAACTTTTTAAAATCAATACCGAAAGTCTATGAATGTTTTTTTTTTATAGAACGATTATAGAGAGAGCTATTATGACCGCAAAGTAACAGATTGATAGTGTAAATTGGTCAGATTACAGCATTAAGTCAACCGGCGGTTGTTCAGTGTTGCATGCGCGAATATTCATATACCAGTAAAACATTTGACCTGAAAGAACCGGGCGGAACCGCCCGTAACCGGCAGTCAACGGGCGGTCGAGTTTTGACGTCTCCCCTTACACAAATCCAACAGTTTTTAAGGATAATGTTAGTTTGTACATGACATGTAATAATGTAGAAAAGACTTAATTGTCGTAAAAATGTCACGTTATCGTATGTGAAATTAGAGGAATTTTTGTGTTTAGTTCAACCCCGGTTTGACTTACTGAGTCCGTATTTGCTGTTATTAAAATCTGCAAGACATCTGTTAACAATGTGTTAACATATATCTTACTTATATTTGAAGCATTACAAGAAAACAGGGTAAGTACACATCATACAATTCAAGAATGCAATAAAGTCGTAAGTGACACTAACGACATTATTGCATTGAAAACAGCGTAAGTGGTGCACACTATGTTCAAGTAGTCTCTCTTTTATAAACTCAAGAATGCAATAATCCCGCCCTTTCACACGGAGCTGAATACAACGTGCTAAAATGAATGATTAGTATTTATGAGCTAATAAAAAAGCGCCCTCGCTCGAACTTCATTCTCCGACGATAGTATTCACCGTTTTCAGCTCAGAGCAGTTGCGGGCAAGAGAGGGGGTGCGTGGTGTGAGTATGCTAACGCAGACAACGGTGGACACGAACGACCGTTAATTTTGAATTTCCGTTGGTTTCAATGTAACAATGGATCTTGATTATAATTATTATCACCCTATAAAATTCATCACACGTTGGAACTAAATTATTTCATCCTAAAACCATTGTGGATGGCTAACCATCCGCAGTGTCAGTATCATTTTTTGAATCTAAACCGTTGTTTCGCATTTTAACCTGAATAATTCGCGAGTACGCCCGAGTCCAGCGTCGTCTGTGCTGACGGGTGAGATAGTAAGCGCCCTCGCTCGAACTTCTTTCTCCGACTATAGTATTCACCGTTTTCAGCTCATAGCAGTTGCGGGCGAGAGGAGGTGCGTAATATGGGCCTGCTGACGGGTGAGATCAGACGACGCTTGCCACGCGTCTCGGACGACCCAATATGGCAAAGGGAGTGCACCATTTTGAAATATTTTTAACAATCATCGCCCGGTTAACGATGAAAATAATTTTAAAAATAGCATTTAGGGGAATATGGGGCAACTGGACCGTGGGGCAAGTGGTCCGAAATGAAGGATTTTGTAATTGTATGGGCATACTGCTTTCTTTTGAACAGTACGACTTTTGTTGATACTTGACATACGGTATATCCTTACCTTCTACAATCCAAAACATTTGGAACTTTAGGGTATTTACACATGTGATTTTTTTCCAGATCTTTGAAGCCAACTCCTTGAGTGACTGATTGAAAATTCACAGATAGTATGGGCGATATATGAAGATGGGTTTAGATCATGTTTAATGTACTTTATATGATTGACAGATATGCAACAGTAAATATATACATGCAGTACAGTCGTCGTAAGATTCTAGGTGCATATTGCATTTGATGGGTGCTATATTGTAGTGTGCTTAGGGACTTTCCGAAATATGATTAAAACCATGTTGTGGTTGAAATGACCGTAAAATGGCGCATATTGCTAACTTGGTACATTGGTGGTTTTGATTCCCGATCAATATTATCATTTAAAGAATGCTTCAACTTAAATCATTATCACGGGTATTCATTTGGTAGAGTTATTAGTTTATGAATTTGCAAAGAACAAAGTACACCATTTGTTATTTTATCTAAAGACACTCGTCTACTGGTAGGACACGAACGCTGTAATATTTGCGAATTCAAAGATACTCGCTGGCTACAGAAATCTGTGTAATGGCTAAAAACAAAAATGCAGTTTTGTCTTTTTTTCTGAAATGTATTGGAGTTATTGATTATTATGACAAATGGTGGTATGTTTTAAAACATTTTGGCGTAAAATTTATTACGTCACAGGCGTGTTTGAATAATGTTTCATCTCGACAAAGTGCTACGTCATTTGTTGGGGCAAGTGGTCCGAAGGGGTATGGGGCAACTGGTCCGCCTGCAAAAACGTTATCAAAATTGTAAAATTAGTTGTTAGTGTCAATAAAACATGACTCGGTATTGAAATGTGAATAGAATATGAAATAATTCACATTCTTTCTAGTTCTTAGACATTTTGGGGCATTTCGGGTCTAATACCACTATTTCTGATATTGAAGGATTACAATATGACATGAAATTGCTTTAGAATGGTTTAAAGCCTCGGTATTATGAATTACATTTATTATATTTAAAGGTATTTGCTATGACGAAATATCATGATTTATGTATTTTATCCACACTTTTTGTGTATATTAACCGTTGGGTCATCATTGTCACATTGACTAACTTCCCCTGTAACATGAAAAGCTGGCTAAATATCAAGATGGTTTATTATAAGTACTAAATGATGATTATATGAAGTAAATAAAATCAATAAAGAAAGGGGGTATATATATATATAGACAAATGTATGGGGCGTCTGAATATCACAACTATGTAACCATTTAACTAGGTTCATACCGTTTTATCTAATAAACGTGCAGTCGAAAATTGCGCTTGTTTTGTACACCATTAGTATTACTGCTTTTTACACGTTTACCACGAAAACTGTATAAAACATGGGTTTCATGAGACCTGTATCCTTTTTACACGTTAAATAATATGGAAATGAGTTTGTAAAGAAAATACTGCCTAGTTATCGTGTTGTCAATCAATGATTTCTGTGTATTCTAACCGTTGGAACATATAGGACCAGTTGCCCCAATGATGGGGTAACTGGTCCGTGCCAAGTAAAGTTTTTAGTTAGTGGTAATTGGCCTTTTGTTTGGATATTTTTTAACATTGATTATACGTTATATGTAAACAGTTACATGGGTGATATTTTTATAGCAATTCCATAAATATTTACACGAGCTTTAACCCTAACACTTCCCCCACTTTTTTCAGATTTTTTTCTTCAACGCGGAAAATCGACCAAAGTATCCCCCCCCCCGATCCCCCCCCCCCCCCCCCCGATCCCCCCCCCCCCCCCGATCCCCCCGGGATTTGATCCAGGGACCTCTCGCACCACAGGCGAGGGATTCCACACTTCACCACGGCTGTCAAGCACAGTTCTGGGCAGTGTATTGCCCAGACTGTATGTATTGGGTCCATTTTTTCATCAAACAACTTCCACGCCGGGTGGTACCAACGTGCCCAGTCGTGGTATTTTGGGGTATATGGTAGTGTTAGGGTTAAGCTTTTATATCATGAAATATGCTTAACCGGACCAGTTGCCCATCCTCCCCTACAATGGAGTTGATAAGCCAACTCCAACGGTTTTGAATTGGAAAATAAATCTTATAATTATGATGAATTTTCAAAATTCGCGATTACGTGTTATTCCAATACGAATTCAAAATTTAGGTTTCGCGTGGCCACCGTCGTCTGGAATTTATGAGCTAATAGTAAGCGCCCTCGCTCGAACTTCATTCTCCGACTATAGTATTCACCGTTTTCAGCTCAGAGCAGTTGCGGGCGAGAGAGGGGTTGCGTGTTGTGGGGGCCTTCTGGCGGGTATGAGAAGGAGGACAGGTATGTTTGCTTTATTCTGAATGTTATTTATTATTTTATCACAATATAAATTTTACAAAACTACACCGGCTACTTTTGTGGATAAGCCGTTTGCTTACAGCTTTTAAATTATATTACAATATAAATAAGCTTACTTATCTCTATTACTGTACTTGTCCTTTGTTACACTATCTGTCTCAATAAAAATTAGAAGCCTGATCTAGGCTTATATTTTTACTGAGTTTTGGAATAGTAAATAATACCGTAAAACACTTCCACACTACCAGATCATTGCTGTAATAATACTGATATGGATCATTATTATAAACCGTCATGCTTTATTACATAGTGGGTGTCTTACGACGGCGTATGCGCCAAGGGGTCGGGTCCGTCATTCCGAATGGTCGTTATTCCGAAGGGTCATTTTTCCGAAGGGTCATTATTCCGAAAGGTCATTATTCCGAAATAACTGTAAGGGTCGTTAATCCGAAGGGTTATTATTCCGAAAATAAAATAAGGGTCGTTATTCCGAAAATAAGATAAGGGTCTTTATTCCGAGGGGTCATTAATACGAAATAAACATAAGGGTTGTTATTCCGAAGGGTCGTTAATCCAATAATACAATAAGGGTCGTTATTCCGAAAATAAGATAAGGTTCATTAAGGTCATAGGCTACCATATAAAACTTTTTCTTCATTTTAAGTCCTACAAAGCTCATCTTTGGATATATTAACACTCTTGACCATTCAGGATGATTGACAGAGAAGAAAAAAAATCAAAATGTATCTAATTTGCATAATAATGGCGGCCATCTTGGATTTTAACACTTAATTTATCCCGGGGTACTCCTGAATGAACGCAAACATTTGTCGTTTTTTTTTTTTACTTACACACATAAATATCTGGGTAGCATTGCCCTTTTTCTCTAGCTTCATTCAAAATTACAGCTTTCTACATGCTTCCGTTCTTGAGAAAAGACCACGGGATTGATCAATATGACCTTTTTGCGAAAACGGCGTTTGAAATCTAGAAACACTGTTTTTAATTGTTATGCAAATTAGGTACAACATAATTTACATTTTTAATACCATACTCAGATTTGCAATTTGAATTATCACAATTTTTGGTGGTATTTTCATGGCAATAGCTCATTTATATTTTAAGTTATGATTTTTTAAAGGAATATACGTTAGATATCACTGGTTGAAAAACAGAGAAATACATAAGATAAATTATGTTATACCACTATTTGCGAGAATTGCCTAAGAGTTTCGACTTTGATTTGCCGTAACTTTTGAACCGCAGCTCCGATTTGTGTGAATTAAAAAGCAAAAGAAAGAAAAAGGTTAGCTGCTTCTTATAGGCATACTTTCAAATAGCCTATTTTGAGCCATTACATGGTAGACCATTACCTTAATCCGAAATAATTATAAGGTCATTATTCCGAAGGGTCGTTAATCCGAAAATACAAAAAGGGTCATTATTCCGAAAATACGTATAGGGTCATTATTCCGAAAATATAATAAGGGTGTTTATTCCGAAAATACAAAAAGGGTCATTATTCCGAAAATACATTAGGGGTCATCATTCCGAAAATACGTAAGGGGTCATTATTTCGAAAATATAATAAGGTTCATTATGCCAAAATTGGTCATTATTCCAATAATACAATAAGGGTAATTTCGAAAAAAATAATAAGGGTCGTTAATCCGAAAATACAATAAGGGTAATTATTCCGAAAACACAATCCCGGTCATCATCCCAAAATTCAATAAGGGTCGTTAAATCTAAAAATAAAATAACGATCATTATTCAGAAAATACAATAAGGGTCGTTATTAATATGAAAATACAATAAGGGTAAATATTCCAAAAATACAATGAGGGCCGTTATTCAAAAAATACAATGAACGTCCAAATTCTGAAATAAGCATTAGGGTCGATTATGTTAGGCCCAATTCGTACCAATGAGCAGATGAGGAATATTATTAATTTTGTGATAGGAAGTCCTATAGACGTTAGGCAACAAAAAAAAGAGTTGACTTGCCCTTTCCGACCGACCCGAATTTTCGGTAATCTAGGGTCGCTATTTTATTATATTTTTTAAAAAATTGAAAAAAAATTGAAAAAAAGATTGAAAAATAAAAAATAAAAAATATAAAGAAGCACATAACAATAAAGAAAGATGAAAACGTGTTTTTGAGTAGTATCTGCTTGTTTAAAAATCAAAAAAATGCAAAAATCAAAAATCGAAAAGAAAAAAAAAATCGAAAAAAAAAATCTTTAAAACGTGTTTTGTGCAGTAAATTTTCAAAAAATGTCAACAACAACAACAAAAAAATCCGACCGTCCGACCCTGACTTTGACCCTGAAAGGGCAAGTCAACTTTTCTTTTCTTTTTGGCCTTATTCTTAATTAGCGCATTTACGGCGAAGAGGGCATCCAAGCGGCATGATCAGAGCAATTATGGCTCCGATTTAAACATTGCAATCTCCTTATTTGAGTGACGGCAATGTGAATGAACGATGGTTTTTTTATCGGTTGTATTATGCAAAATACACCATTTTCCATGGTATTTTGGTATGACTAAAACAGATAATTTCAATTATTTTCCATTCCAGAAAATGGTTACAAAACATGCTTATTTCTCTTAAACCGCCCATTCAATTTAAATGGCATTTTTATCTAATCATAAATTATGTTTATGTGGGCAGAGTTTCACCCTGTTACTCAGAATATATTCATGATTTATGATTAGAAATATAAATCTGCAAGAAAATCTACTTCAAAAATAAATCAAGGATAGAGGGCGTCCCATGGAAAGATCACATAATATGCCTTTAGCCAAATTTCGTTGTTATGGCCTTATTTCACAGATAATTACTTAACACGTCTGGGCTCCTTTAAAATGAAAATTGGCTTTCATTTTTCGACTAAAATAATGACTTTTGGACTTCTTTGTATTAGCTAAATTTCATTATTACGTAAAACGGAGTTATTTGGACGTGGTGAGCATGATATTTGGAAGATTACGGAGCATGCGATGGCGCCCTCAACGTCGTATGCAATGGGACTCATTTGCGCCTAAATAAACCCGTTAAAATTGCCCTGTATTTCTTGAAGCCCGGACACTGGCGCTATAAGCTGTGTTTTTTTTTAGAATACTAAGGAAGTATTCAATAACCACCATAACAAATGCAGAAAAATGTTCTATTGAGGGGGGTATTTTCTCGGTGAACACCAGTTCGACCCTAAGTTTACGGAAAGCATTGCGCGGCTGGGCTCTCATGGGAATTCAGAAATCCCTCAGATTCCCCAAAAATGCGCGATTCCCCCAAAGTCAAAGAGGATCCCTTTCTTGGTCTTATAATAACCTTGATGAAAGTCACTGAAGTCACGTAATGCACGCTCATACATCAAGTGTTTAAATGGTGATTATTGTCACCAAGTTAGGCAAAGCTTGAAGTCTGACTTTACATGAGCACCCGAATAAGGTAATAAGTGCAGCTTAAATAGACAGAGGAAAGATTTATCATTGCTGTGGTCTCAGTATAAAATACTGCAATCCACGACTTAACTTGTGAATCCCCCTGGCTAGAAGCTTAACTTAAATGGGGTAAGATATGAGTCATAAGAGGTCAATCTGGGTACACCCCATGAGTCATCTCAAATCCCCTTACACAAATATTATTGTCACCAAGTTTAGTTGAGACTGAAGTCTGACTTTTCATGAGAGAAAGGGCCCTACATTCTGACAAAATGGGTCGAAGGTCATGTATGAGGGTCATTACAGGTCAATCCTGGTACACCCCATGTATCACCTCAAGTCCCTTTAACCAAATATTATTGTCACCAAGTTTGGCCAAGATAGAAGTTTGACATTACACGAGCGCCCTAACATGTAACCACTTCAGTTTAAAGTGTTGACACCATTTAGGTCAAAGTTCACGTAAAGTCACCTAACAAATGGCCAAAACCACCAAAATGTCGTGAGTGGGGTCAATAAGAATGACTTCTTTACATAAGATAGGCTCGCAAAACCTTCCTTAGGAACAATCCTTAACGGCACTTATATCCAAGGGTATACGAGTTTCCTTTAATTATTTTCCTTTAATTGATTAGTGGACTATTAGAAAACATTACATTCGACGACGATTTTCTACTCATGACAGACCCTTTATAGATAGCTTTTAAAACTTCTGTATTGCAACCTGAATTGATAAACACGTTGTGTGTCAAGACGTTACCATGGTTACTTAGATGGAGCTAATATTTTCACTTTGCATCAACATACACAATAGCACGCTGCATTAGCAGCAGGCTTCAACAATAAATGTTATTACTGCTTTGTATTGTAATCTAATAACTTACATATTTCTAACAATTTAGGGATTACCTGGCTACCCACAATCAAGGCATTACCACAATGTACATCATAATTCCACTCACACAATCTCACTGCATTAGGGGTGTTACAATATGTTACAACAAAATACATATTTCAGCGAGAAATGATAATACGCTGCATGGAGTGAATTATAATTGAATTGCTGATCGCTCGCCGAGTACGGTTAAGTCACTCTCGCTCAAGGTTGCATCATCCATTATGTCCGAAAGTTTCGAAGGTCAACCTGAATTCAAAGTTTTTCCAGGGCCTTTATTTGGGCACTACACCCATGTCGCAAATTAACCAAATACGCCTTTGGTCTATAGGGGGGAACCCCGGGGGGGAACCGTCTGACACCTACCTAAACGCAATTTCAAACGGTGATTATAGTCAAACAAGAAGAGTGTTAAAAACACGATCCCGCTTAGAGGGGGTCAAGTTGGAATGCAAGCAGAAATTAAGGAAGAACATTTTAAAGAGAATTTTGTCATAACAAAACATGCACTTTCAGTTTCCTTGAAATCAAGTTTCAAGATCTGTTTTTATAACATAGAGTCATAGTTATATTGCACATGATTGTTTACATAAAAAAACTCCCCTGAACTTAGAGTCATAGTTATATTGTACATGATTGTTTACATAAACAAACCCCCCTGCACATTTGAGTTAAAAGTCCCAAATAGGAATAGTTTGTATCTAATTAAGAATAGACTTATCACATCAAAGTCAACCAGGGGCAAAAACAACTAATTAGGTAATGGATAATTAATTAATGACTAATAAATAATTAATTATGATTCATTAATGATTAATTTAGTATCAATTATTAATAATCAATAATTTATTATCAATAAATAATTATCAATTATTAATTAATAAATAAATAAATAATCATATATTAATTATTAATACTTATCAATCATCAATTTATTATTGAGTAATTGTCTGATGATTAATAAATTATTATCTAGCGATTAATGTATGATTTATGATTAATTGATAATAAAAAATAAACTTTTTTTACTATTTTTTCAATTCCAATCTTTAAGTTTGAGCAATAATAATGTGGCACTTTAAATACAAAAACTAGTCATTATAATTAGTTGCTACATGGATATACACCATGAAACACTAATGCATGATTTACCAAGGGACAATCGAATCCATTTGATTGTCCCTGATTTACCATCGACATGTGTAGTTTTCCATTATTAAGTTTCACAATATTGTAAAGACCCTTCACTGTATTATAAAAACTAGTAGCTGCACCAATCTCTCACCAAAACCAATTACCTTTCCATTAGTACTATTTCAGGTCATTGTATACATGTAAGTCAATAACATGTATAAACATATCACAATTTCCAAATCCGGGATTAAGTCTTCAAGGCCTGCCTCCAGCAAGAAAGCTTTGACCGTTGTCACCCGCCATAGCTTGAATGTGCAAAGAATGTGCATAATGGAGTGTAAAGTGTTACACAACAAAATAGTAATTTGCCTACAGAGCACTATTGGGTAAAGGAAATTTACCCAATTTATGTGTACCAAAATAACACAAGTGATGGGTAAAACCTTTTCACACCCCCGGTTGTTTAAAGTGTTACACATAATAGGGAACATGGTTGTTTTGGGGTAAACATTTACCAAATACGATATTGTAGTTTTAAACTTTGTTGGGTAAAATTTAGCTATTTGGTGGATAAAATGTTCACTATGTGTTGTGTAAGACCCTACACAACCACTGTTGTGTACATTTTTACCCATCAGTCTTATACTTTCATGGCGTCAAATCATATTTTACCCAATTACGGGCTCTTTTCTACACTTCCAGAGTGTAAAACACGGAATTCAATAGTAAACTATTGCATGTTTAAAAAGTTATTTTTACGAAATTCGATGTTTAGCACTATATTTTGTAAAAAACTACACATTTCTTTTGTAACCAGCAAAATTTGACACTCATTTCTAAGCGTGTACAATGTATGCACAAACTTACACAATTTTGAATTTTTAAAGCAAAATGACCTATAAATATTGCCAAATAAACCTTTTGGATTTTATGAACACGTGTCCGGTGTTAAAAAGGTGTTACATTTATGAAAATGTCCGAGGTGTTCTCTGCGATTTGCAATGTAGTGTCAGAGCTTAGCCACCTGCTCGTGAAAATGTGCCCAAAAGAACAACTCGGTCATCTGCGGGTTGGGGGGGGGGGGGGGGGGGCTCCGAGACTTTGAAATTCCGACTTTCAATTTATTGCCATATGTTGTTTTTGCAAGAGTTGCGAAAAGAGAAGGATAACTTAATCTTGTTAACCAGGTATATCTCTACCAGATAATAATAACAATGGGAGTATGTTAGATGGTCAGGGGTCAACCTCTCGATGTGAGGTCTAGGGCTCCTACTAATATGCAAAACGGATGTTAACTTGTCTCCGTCATTCCAATTGCGCGGTGCTTATCTACTGCATGCTGGGATTATATTGAAGCAACCTCTGGTATTGCATATTCCGATATGCTCACGAAGGAAGTGATAATTGAGTGTAGCGGGCATTTCCCAATTTCTGGTGGTCCACGCGTTACACTATGAGAGATGATTGCGTGGTGCTCCAGAAACAGGAACGTGGTTGTTATATTCAAATCACACTTGAATCGATGAACAAGTCCACTTTCGTAAAAAATATTATAGTGACGCGTCTTAATTTGGATCCACACGGCATAGTGACGCGTGTGATGACTCTCTTTTAATTTTTTTTTAAATAGTTTCGCAAATTGTAGGCCTAAACAACTTGATTTGCAGCAGTTATTTTATAGCCATGTTGAAATTGACCTTACATTTTTGTTTCATATGACAATGCATTAACATATAAAAATCAACCAAAACCAAGTTTAAAAAGCCACGTTTGCATCATAGATACAGAAATATTCCAAGGTTGCATTGCTTCAGTGATTGTTTTGATCAAAATAGAAATATATTTTAACATTGCCCATTGAACTGTACCCATATTTATCTATTTAGGGTATTTATTCCTGTTTTTCAAATACTTCACCTCTTTGTCACCTATATCATCTAATAATACATTTATCAGGTATAATATCTTGCAGGGGTGACGAGATAATGTGTGTTTCCATCTGATACCAGAAATCTAAATTGTATACACCATCTGTGGTACATACCTTCGGTACACACTCATTAGTGCTATATAACTGTTTAATATTATACTAAACTGTGCCAATGATTACTCATTCCTCTAAGGAATCACTGCCAACCTAGTACGTACGACTTGTACGTATAAGTTACAATAGTCGCCAAAGTAATATTTGTCTTCACCATTCGTACAAGCAACCTTAACACTTTCAACGCGGCTATTATTTTTACCATACACAAAACATATTTTTCAGAAACCTTTCACAATTTTCAAAGTCTATCTCAAGGATTACTCAACCAATAATATGCATGTTTGTACTTATTTTAATGCATTCTTCATGGTGACTCCAAATATGGTAATACATTCTAATAATGGTGACATTTTTTAAACATTTTGTGGAATTTTGAAATGCCGTCTGTAGACGCCTGCCGCGTGGAAAGTGTCTGCAGACGACATTCCAAAATGTCACAAAATGTTTCAAAAATATCAAAACTATTGAATTTCATTACCATATTTGGAATCATCATGAGAAATGCATTAAGATAAGTAAAAACATGTCTAGCATTGGTTCAGTTATCCTTGAAGTAGACTCTGAAAAATGGGAATAGTTTCTGAAAAATCTGTTTCGTATATGGTAAAACTAATAGCCGCGTGGGAAGTGTTAAACATTGATTTGAGACGAATGCAAATATTTCCATAGTATTATGGACATATTTGCTTTGGTGTAAGTCTTACGTACAAATGCGCCACACGTATTGGTTTTGCCGTACAGCCTTGGTATAAATCCTCCAAATGTTGAGTTGCGTATAAAATCAATGAGACGAAAAGAACAATTCGCAAACAATTACTTATTTTCCCTAGAACACCGAAATACGTATACATATTTAATTACACACTGATGTGTGCGGACGAATTATGGTTTTTTTAGTGCAATCATTTACTCGATTACATTTTCTCAGTATACTCGATTAAATTTCTCCGTATAGAAAATGAAAATTGAAGAAAATGGTTAAACACTTCATTTGTTGTTGTTGAAAATTCAAGAACATTTTGAAGGAAAAAAAACCGTCTGGCGGACAAATCCTACTTAGAGGACCGTAAACAGTAAAACAATGTTGTACAGCGAGGGGTTCACATCCCGGAATCTACCTCTGTTTTGTTCACCCAACCAGATCAACAGGAGTCAAGTGTCCAGTAATTTTCTGGGTTAAATTTTCACCCTATACCTGGCTGAAAGCGGCATACATTTCTATCCAATATTGCTTTCATTCATTCATCCACACCCAATCGTATGTCATGTATTAGTTAGTCGATGTAGTTTAAGGCGACGAAAAAAACAATGTTTTACGGATTGTCCTAAAGTTGGTCGGTTGGACGAGTGTTTTTGTTTAAGTGTCTGCAAAAGTTTGGTGAATTGATATCAACATTTTCCAACAATGTCAAATATTTTCAAATAAAGCAAACATTTTCAAAACAATCAAGCATTTTCAAAAGAATCAAACATTTCTAAAATAGTTCACACATTTTCAAAACATTTCAAACATTTTCAAAACATTTCAAACATTTTCAAAACATTTTAAACGTTTAAAAAAATCAAATATTTGTCGTTCTTTTTATAGCACATTTCCTTCCAACATTATTTTCATTAGCTCATCCACATCCAATCATACGCCATGTTAGAGTAAGTCAATGTAGTTAAGACGACGAAAAATAACCCAGTGTTCTACAGATTTTCGGACTTCTATAGTCGATTTTTCTTGAAAATGTTGCGGTTGCCGTTGGCATCATGCGTATCATCCAAAATATGATTATTGTCAGATGAACTCGAAATCATTATTGAAGCTTCACATAGTATTTGAAATATGGCAACGAAACCAACTATCTAAAACTGATGCAAATTATCCCCAGTGAACTATCCTGCTAGAGCACGTTAAAAGGGTAATTAATTGCGGTTGAGCAGATGTTTGAGCTTCAATTTGTAAAAATTTCGAATCTTCGCTTGCGTAATAGAGTACAGCAGCGGGTCTAAAATAGCGTTAACATGCATCAAAGTGACCAATAAAAACACAACAGATGGACTCGCACAGCTGGGACAGAAGAATGCCACCCATATAACGTACATGCAATAGGGAATCATACAAGTAAACATGGCCAATGCTAGTACACCAAGGGTTACCGCTGGCTTCAAATAACGGTTTCTCCCCGCGTCACTACTCGCGGTAGACTTTTGATTTGTTGCTGCCGTTTGCTCTGCACGTTGATTTATTCCACTGGCGTTGCCGGGATGTTGCACAGAATTCACCCTTCCACGATTACCGGTATTAGTCAAAACGGAAGACGCTGTGTTCTCACTTCTGGTAGCGGACGATTGGTCGCTGCGTAATCCATTGTTTCCAACTTTTGCCCGTATTCTTCGTCGCAGGAAAATTAAGAATGCCATGCCGAAAAAGGCAACGATTAGCACGGGCAAAATAACAAAAGCTAAGGAGAATACAAGCGCTAATAGTTTGATTCGACGAGGCGGTGAAAGACAATAGAAGTCGAAATTAATCAACGCTGCAGTTGGCTCCAAATCCTTGGCAAGATTCCAGATAGACATTTCAATGACCGTCGGCATTATACTGATTACCCAACATATGGCTATTGTAAGATAAACTCGAAATCGTGATTGAAGCTTCACGTATTTGGAATACGGCACCGAAACCAAGAGGAGTCGATCTAAACTGATACATATCATCATAAGTAAGCTAGCCAATATGAACACGTTTGAGGTAATTACCCATAGTTTGCATCCCAGTTCTCCTATCGGCCAATACCCAGTCATTTGAAGAGAAGACAACGGAATTGCCGTCAGGCCGTCGAATAGGTCAGCGCACGACAGACTAAGAATGAAAGAATTGCTTGGTTTTTCTCTCAAACTTCGCTCTTTCCAGAACGCTATCAGTGTCGCTAGGTTACATATTATGGTGAGTATGGACAAAACCGACAAAAACATCACGAAGAAAACGTTGGTGTCCCTTTCTGGTATCATTGACATATTCTCGAAGTGTTGTGGTGTCAATGACATATTATTAAGATCAGTAGAATTCGCCATGCTTCACGAACAATTTATATTTTAGGTGTCACGAAATATTGAAATTGTTTCGCCTATCTCTTAATGAAAGATTGATGATTAGAGCAAAACGTCGAATAACCACCAGCTACTTTTGTGGCAGTCTTAATATCGTTCTTTCTGACCAATCAGACGTCGACACATCTGATCCTCTATTTAGTACTGGCGCTTGGCGGTATAACGTTTCCAGGCCGAAATAAGAGGAATGGTTGGTTGACAACAAAGATTGACTAAATTAGCTATTAATCAACATAATATACAGCGAATACAAATTAGGTATCAAAATTACAATATAGTTGGTATTATTAATTGCAAATAGTTTCCATTTAGTATTTCATAATATTTTTAAAGAAAATACACCATCAATGCTGCAATCATACATTATTGACCTGAAATGGATTGTAAATATTCTTGCCAAATGCAATATTATTTATACGGGAGATATTTAAGGAAACATGTTCAAATTATATGTGGTAGCTATTGCCAGGCAACTGATGCCAACTGGTTAAAGCCTAAAATTAAAAATATCATAACGTCACGATTATATATTATTAATATTAATCGGAGAGTTTCAAATGAACATCAAACGATGCAAAATATGGCTGCCAAATGACCACGCCTGTAACAGTTCTATTATTTCCAACATCAAAATTCTGTAATTACATATTTGCAAACTTGATGATAATAGTAAAATGTACTAATTCAAATAATTATCCAAAGACAACCTAACATCTGTCAGAAGAAATTGTTCAAATCTCATCTACAATATACAACGTCATTAATTAAAAATAAAATAAACACAACAAGCGATGCAAAGATGTGTGCCACTACGGTGTCAAAAGGTTCATTACCACACATTAGCAATAAATCAACTGTAATCAAATTCATTGCAGAAAACCCAACTATATGGGCCGTATTCTCGTATTAAATGCGTTTTTTGACTAAAACCATCACTAACTTAACTTTAACTCATGTTTAAGTTAAACGCAATTATTAGCAATATTCTCGTGCTAAACGTGGGTTTAGCCAAAAATGGTCCCTAACTAAAATCATGTTTTTAAGTTCCACGTAAGACAGGGCGTATAAAAAAACACGTTTTCAAAGATTATGAATATCGTCCCCAGAAAAGTCGTTGAAGCATGCCATTTTAAAACAAAATGTAAATGGAATGGTATATATTCAACAATAAGCGATTCAAATGGATTATCGTAGAAATAAGAAGAATGCATCAAATGTACGATTTTTATTATCGCCTTGAATGCCCCCAATATTATGTGCCACGGTGTTACAGGATGAAAATCACGACGTGCATATGGTGCACGTCGTGATTTTACGCGAGTTAAAGAACGCGAGTTAAACTCCCATGTTTAATCTGGGCACTTAACATTGTTGATCAATAAGAGGACAAATCAATATATCATCACACTTCATTGAACAGACGACAAATATGTTCTTTTGAGCACGAAATAGTGTTGATTTTGGCACATTCAGATTGTGACCGCCCCATGTTCTCAAGCAAGAAGCTGAGCACTGGAAGGGACTGCTTCAGTATCATTGTAAAGATGAACACATCAGCTTTACATGGTTAAATAACAATGAATGAACATACCTTGCGATATTTGAATAAACTCTTGTGCTTGAAGAAGAAAAAATAGAACTTTTTTTGAGCAGTTTATGTATTATTAAACCCTACCGAATAAAATGGTCACAATAAGGAGTTCGTTGCTGATTCAGGTTTCCCAACTTGCAAAAGTAATGGTAAAACTTCCTTTTAACGACCGTACTAGTTATCACCTTTTTAAGTTATACAAGGCGTTAAATAAATCAACTCAATGATAATATTTTCCCGGTCAAAAATAACCTTTAAATATGTATTATCAAATGAAAACAAAATAAATATCCATTGCAATGTTAAACGGAAACCTTTTACAAGTATCACAGCGTATATAAATACACGCACGGCCACCCCCACCCATCCAACAATTGAATATAAAACTAGAATAACATTTGATTTAACAAAGAGCATTTTAATTGCGTTTACATAGTCAGCCTACAAAGTTAGCCGGCACGCTTCCTGTGTTATGTTTTGGAGAGAAAGAAAACATCTTTGATGTTTTCGAAATAATTTATATTAAATATTGGTGACCATTAGCTCTAATCGATCTGGTTTCTATTCCAAGTGATAGCTAATTATTCCTCGGGTCAAGTTACCATTATTTTTACTCTGATATCTACTATAGGTTATAAAAATAATTAAAGTTTGCAACAATCTACATGGTCAGCATCTTGAACAATCGTTGAGTAAACGGTCAGAGAACTATATCATTCATATCACTCTGTACAGTAAAGTCACAGTATATTCGAAGCAGTACTTTTGAGAGAGGGACGGGATTACTATTTAATTGCGTGGGTAGTTACGCTAGCGTATTCCAATGCGTGTCCGATAACGACGCACAACGATTGGAAATCACTCTGACTTCGCTGCACAGACTCTATATCCGAACAATTAGAGATCATTTTTTCATTACCGCGGCATTTTTAAACGTTGACCCGTATTCAAAACAAATGAGAACGTTAGTGACCTTTGACCTATGTTTCCATATATATATCAGAAACTAAGTCATTGAGTCTTGCTTTTCATGACGTCACGAGTAGATTGATATGCTTACATTTGCATTCTGATCCCATACTATATTTTGCCTCTAATAGCAACCATAACCCTAACTCTACTACACCACACGGTAACAACACGGCCAGCCTGTTTTCATAACCCGGCGTGCAAGTGTTTGGGCTAAAAATAGACCCAGGCTATATACGAGGCGAAGTATACTGAGCCGAGTAGCCGTGGTGTAGTGGAATGGAGATGGGCTTTGATGTTGGAGGTCCGTGGTTCAAATCCCGGCGGTCGGAGTGACCTTTCGGATGAATTTTCTCCGTCGTAAAAAAAAAAAGTTGCCATGTGGTGTTCCAGGGTTAGGGTTATGCAAAAGAAAGATCTAACAAGCAGCAGATTAAAAAATAAACCGTCACCACGTGATACCAAATAACCCCCCGGCCAAAGGACTGTACTCTCTCTATAAATCAATATCGCTCAGTCTAATATCGGACGACCTTCCTATATAATGGTTTATAAAAATAATGATGTGCGAGTCAATGACCGTGTTTCTACTGGGTCACTGCAAAGTAAACGGTAAGATAAAACGGTAAGATTTACTATTAAGTTTTTAATTCCCCCCCCCCCCCCCCCCCTATTTCTACTTGTGAAAACTTACCGCTAAGTTTATCTATCTTAGTCGATGGGCCACGACAGAAAAAAAGATTGCCTCACAATACGTTTAAGGTTAACTCTCATGAAAACAGTGCAAAATGAACTTTTTGATGTCTTTGGTCCATTTCTGTGTTATGCAATGTTTTCTTGCTTGAAAAACTTCTTTTCTAGATAGATATTGATGTTTTCTACTTGGATCTATATACTTTGATATACTTCTGAACGTGTTTTCACTCAAAAAAATGCCCTCATATACCCCAAATTAGCGAAATTTCCATGTCCGCAGCATAAATGTATATTTTGCCTTTATTAATTACAATACAAATAGGGCACCATTTTGTACAAGATATGTCATAATTTGTAGGGAACATATAGCGATATTCCATGGATAGAAAACAAATGCACATCTTTTACGATGTTTACCTGTTTCAGTTTCATATATGTTGTCCGAGATGTTGATGTTTATTACGTTACCTGCGACATATTGAGGATCAACATTGTTCAAAATTAACATTTAAACATTTAAATGTACATATTCTGAATCTAAAAGAACATGGGTGTTGGAAAATAATATTATCAAAAATCTATAGCAGCATGTCTGACCTTGAGAAGAAATCAAAATGCTGCAAAGCATGCGACCTTGTTAAGGATGTTTATTACGTTGTTGAGATTTCTCCCGAACTATGTATCAAAACACACTTTTTGGTTAAAAACCAATTTGATACATATACACAGACTATGTGGTTACTTGGAACACTCGCTAGCTCTTTCCAGATCGTCTACATGGTACTTTGAGTACGAAAAACGTTTACTACGTTATCGTTTATTACGTTGTCGAATAAATCGACAGAGAGACAGCTGCTCTCTACGACTGTATTAAACAAAGATACGTGGCAGGCCCTTTTCGCAGGCATGCATGGGGGATACTCGATGAAAGTACAATGCAAAAAAACCACGACGAATGGTAAGAATTCCTCATTTTTTCTTGTAAGTAATATGAACATTAAGCTGAATGACAGTTGAAGTCATTATAGATCTCTTAAGCACATTGAAAATAGACCTATGCTATCAGAATGGGGTTAATAATGTGAAGAAATGCAGTAGGTATCGTTAACATCTTCATTGATTGCTTTGTATATACGTTATAAGCCAGCATTAGGCACTGTTGCAGTTGCCAATAACGTAATAAACGGGATAACGTAACCAACCTCATTGTCTAGTCTCATGTCAATGTTGGCGTCAATTCAGTAACTTTCATGATTGATGTACTTGAGTATCATACATTGTATCCAATGTTATAATTGTAATATGTGGACTATTCTATGTGAAGACTGAAACCACCTTATAATGGACAACGTAATAAACTTTCCATCATTTGATAAATATAATTGCACCCTGTTCATAGTGATTCAACATTTATTATGTGTTTATGAATGTTAACTTAGTGTACATACATATTGTCTCACATACTGACACAATCTCATTTGTTTGCATGCTTCAATGATGCATAGTTCTATGGCTATTGGATAACGTAATAAACCAATTCGTATAATTGTGTGAATAAATACGGTATACCTAGCTGAAACAGCTGCAATATATGTCATTAACTTTGTTTTGTTTTTGTTATCTTTATTATACAGAAATATATGCCACACAGTGCAAAAAACCAATGGCGATACCGGCAGAACCAAATGCAACAGTGGAGACAAAAAGGTCATCAGAGTACAATCTTATTAACAATTCTACTACCATCATTTTAAATAAAACAAATCAATATCTTACTAATTTTAAGAGATAAAAGGCTATTCAATATTTAGTGCTATTAAAATTTACATAAAGGTAATAATGTCATGGTCTAACAACATATCTGTAAAGTGCCATGTTACATCTGTCGATTTAGTGACCATGTTTATTACGTTATTCACCATATTTACCCTACATCAAAAGAGCAAGTCGACAATATATAGAACTGTCTTTTAGTGGACTTTAGGCAACCTAACTTTTACTAAAATACCATTTACAAGATATGTCTGTGTACAAAATAAACTGACTTGGTCGATGTTGAATATATTTGTTTACATGTGTTTGTATATGTTTATTACGTTACCCACCCCATAAAGTCCGAATACCAATGCCAGCGTTTTTGGTAAAGCATAATATTTATTGTTTCTGAGCTAACTTTTAAAAACACATTATAACGCTTGGAAAAAGATACGATTAAAGATATATTTTATACTTTGCACAAAGATATTCATTTTGGAAAACCGTGCATTTTTTTAGTTTTAAAGCTGAGGTTCAAACAGTGATGTGAAGACCAAAAACAATTCATAATACTTGCAATTTACAAAATTACATTGCATTTTGTTCGCTGTAATTGGTAGAAGTATGCTTTCGTAACTATAATTTTGTGTTTTTGGCATCACAGTTTGTAAACTTGTTCTGATTTAGAGCTGATAGGAAGTATATAACGTAATAAACATGGAGCAAAAGCTGCAAACAAGTGATATTATAATATAAATTCAACGTTATATTGTACAAAAATGCAATGAGTGTTGTTCACAAAATTTTAAATCTAGTATCCAGTACATGTCTACTATTAAAAAATAGTGTAATAAATAAAATTGGAGACAATTTTTTTCTTCAACTTCTGAAATCTCATTTGCACTATTTTCATGAGAGTTGACCCTAATCATGGCAGGTAACCTGCTGCGACGCCGATTTCACATTTAAAATACGATTTAGAAAGTGGGTTCGATTTGGCTAAAATTGGGTCGAATAACTCAACAGTTCACCACTAGTTTATTATTTAGTGAACACGATAGACGCTTCAATGAGTAAGCATGGCCGAGTGCACTTATAAAACTCGCCCATTGCTTGTGTGGTAGATTTCGATCACGACAGGAGCATGCGCGGATGCGATTTTTGTGTAAGTGGTCTGTGATTTTGTCAATATTATATTTTTACTGTGATTTGTCGATCTGCATTAAATGCAAAAAGTAACAACGCCCCCGGCTGGACTCGAACCACCAACCTTTCGGTTAACAGCCGAACGCGCTAACCAATTGCGCCACGGAGGTGATTATTTACTAGGCTGTTTTGGTTTGTCATGTTCACCCGTACACTTCCCCGTACACTTTCTTGCAAAGTCGGGCATCGTTTTTTCTCAAATGTTGCTTGCATATTGCCTTTGCTGTCGCCTTTAATATATGTGCTGTCACTTGAACTTGGAACCAACGTTTAATTTGAACTGTCTATTTTCAATAAAAAAATACTCCAATACGGGAAAAAAATCAGAAAAGCTCACAGACAACAAATAAGAACATCATTTTACTCGACCTAGAATTTCAATCAACGGATTTCAATCATCGGCAAAACCCAAAAATATACAATAGGGTTTTTGTAGTGGAGTGGTTAGTACTATGGACTAGAAATCTATGGAATTCTCCCCGCCTCGGTTCGAGTCCTGCAGAATAAAAAGCGAATCGTCTCTGTGTGTTGAAAAATGGTGCATATTTTTACTCCGCACATTTTAATCCATGGATCTAATCGTCTACCTCCACAGTATCTTACTGCATTCTGTCCACGATGTTTCACATATTTTATGATATTTTTCCTTGTTGGGAGCATATTAATCATGTTAATGACGATGATAATATCAAGTAATTACCGATTTTTCTGATACAAGGGCGGCGTTTTGTGTGTGTTCTATACAAAAAGACGTATTTTTGATCAAGTTTATTAGCTTAAGAATGCATCTTTATCGACTCAAAACAATCATGTTTATTTTATTTAAACAGAAATTACATCCTGGATATATATTACTTTTCCCTTTAAATGAACCTAAGTTGATCAAAATTGATGCAGGCAATCCTGGCCCATGCCAACCATGTTTGTATTCATGTATTCATGTATTCATGTATTCATGTACTCATGTATTCATGTATTCTTGTATTCATGTATTCATATATACAATAATATTTAATAGCAATCAAACAAAGTTTCACCAAGGACCATATAACCAGGGGTATGTCACTGAGCTTGCCGATCGGGTCCACTTTTAAATTGAACTTAGTCAGCATAGAATTGGGGGCGCTATACAGATCAGGCGTGATGATTGTAGCAGACGACGCAACGCTGGCCACGCGTCTCTCAGACGACCCAATTTGGCAACGGGAGTGCACCATTTTGAATTATTTTTAACAGTCATCGCCCGGTTAACGATAAAAATCCTTTTAATTATGATGTATTTGTCAAAATGATAGTTTAAAATTCGCGATTACGTGTTATTCACTACGAATTCAAAATTTAGGTTTCGCGTGGCCACCGTCGTCTGTTTAAATCTACAGCGCCCCAAACCTATGCTGACTAACATGCCGTTTAACCTGCCGTTAAACCTGGTTAAACATTGTTAAACGCGTTAAACGCCGGTCACCGACACATTCCGGACGATAACCATAATTTATTCAAATATGCAAAAGGGTCCGTTTTCGCTACGTACGTTAGTATACGACTTTCCTATCCCAAAGTTAATAGTATCCCTGATATAACCACAACCATGATAAGACCAAGGTCATCTTGGCGAGTGCAATCATCAAATTTACTTATCTCGTAATTAAAACCAGGCTTGTACAACGTAATTCGCTGTTTACCATGGTTTTACTAAAGTACGTATGTTTATCGGTAATTGGCATGGCAACTCGCGTCAACAATTGATGATTCTCGTTGAATAATTTAAACAAAATTGAACAGACTCAGGAACCGAGTTCTATTTGTATTAATATCGCTTGAAATTACGCTTTTATCATTGTTATCAATACGCTTTTGATTGATGATTATTGGTCTCATCGTCTTGTTGACTGCTTTATCTCCGCACTGCCGTTGCTCATTTTTATTTTATCGCACATGGGTTTTTGGCTAGCTATTTTTTCCATTAACTAATTATTCTCGTTGAAAATGGAGCTAGCTCGCGAGCGAAAAATTTTCCGGTCGTGTTAATTCACAGATCCTGTGGTTAGTTCTACAATAACACATAATTTGAACAACTCGTATTATTTTATTTTAGATATATCGAAATAACCATAATTAGCACTATATCTGTAGTTCCATTCAATTAGATTATAGTCGTTTTGACACTCGGCAATAGTCAAGTCATATTAAAGGTAGATGACCCGATCACATTTTCATAGCACAGATTTTTCTCAAACATATGGAGATTTTCATATCATATGAAAGATCATATTTTTCTGATTAACATACTGAAATTTGACGGTCCAAATCAGTATGATTATTATTATTATTATTATTTATTATTATCTTTACCCAGGGTTGCCCGAATCAGCTGGCCGCTGTTCTTACTCGGGGCCCTGCACATCAATATAATACATGCTTGAAAATAATTACTTATATAAAATACACGAGACATAATAATAACAATATGATTATGTATAGAGTATAAAACCCAATGGACAGCACTCGTAAATCTATCACATAATGCATACAATAAAAACATATTAAAATTATTTGATTACATATATACATTTCATAAAAGCTTGACTATGATACATCAAACACATTAAATTTGAGCTAATTCCAATGATAGGATTTATACAAAGCCTTAAAAGATTGCACGTTCACAGAATTTCTGATTGCAGTTTCAATACAATTCCATACATTTACACCATTATAGCTAAAACAATACTTATAACACTCAATGTCATTGCCATTTATCAATAGGGGTACATGTAGTGCCAACAGACCTGCTGCGGATTGCCTTGTATCGCGCACATAACTAAATTTACTTTGTAAATACGATGGTGCCAGACCATTTAGACATTTAAAAACCAGCAAAGCAGTGAAATAATTTCTGCGGTTAAAAAGTGTTTGCCATTTAAGTTCATGGAACATTTCATTAGAGGGAGTAAAAGAATTAACACCAAGTATAACTCGAGCACATCGCTTCTGTAGCACGTCAAGTTTATGCATATCATCACAGTAGCGACCATACCATGCCACACTACAGTAGTCGAAATGTGGTTGAACCAATGCTTTGTAGATAGTGTTCAGGGTGCTTGGATCAAGAAAAACTTTAAGACGACGTAAAAGTGCAAGTTTTCCAAATATTTTTCTCATCACATTATTTACCTGACTATGCCATTTCAATTCATTGTCAACTATAACACCCAAACATTTGAAGTTATCAACATTCTGTAGTACATTTTTACGAACTGCAACACGAAAATCATCATTATTTACATTTTTGAGTCTTGCACCTGTACCAACTAGCATTACCTTTGTTTTATCTGTATTGAGAAATAATTTATTTTCACTCAACCATTTACAGAGGGACTCAAGATCAGACTCCAGTTTCATAGAAATATCTTTCACATCGTTGCTACTTACAGATAAGGTAGCGTCATCTGCATAACTAAATATTTTACCATGTTTAATCACACTACTCATACTGTCAATAAAGATAATAAAAAGCAAAGGTCCTAAAATGCTGCCTTGCGGCACACAGTATTTACATTCAATGCATCAGAAAGAGATTTTTTAAAACAGACTTTTTGAACTCTCCCCGTCAGGTAAGAATTAAACCATTTCATTGTAATATCGGTAGCACCCATATCATGCAATTTCTGTAACAAAATTGAATGATTTACAGTATCGAAGGCCTTACGGAGGTCGATAAAGGCAACTCCCGTCATTTTGCCTTCATTCATATTGCCCAACCAATTATCAACCATATCAGTAACGCACGTTTCGGTAGAATGTTGGGGGCGGAAACCAGACTGATTGGGGTTCAGGAGATCATTTTCAATAAGAAACGAGTACACATGTTCATGAACTGCTCTTTCAAGTATTTTACTTGCACAAGCAAGGATGGAGATGGGTCGATAGTTGTTAGCATCGTTCAAATCCCCACCTTTGTGAAGGGGCACTACCTTGGCAACTTTCCAATCATTTGGAAAAACACCTGTTTGTAACGACATGTTCATTATACAAGTCAAACTGTCGACAACTGCTGGTCTTGCAATTTTTAGTATTCTAACACTTATATCATCAAGACCAGTTGCTTTCCCTGTGTTCATTTTAAGCATTTCGTTATTTACAAATTCACAAGATACATGCGGAAGATTCATCTTTGGATTTACTTCACTTACATCGTGATTACAAATATCAACATTGGAGTTAAATACACTGCCACTTCCGCAATCACTATTTTCGATCAAATTTCGAGCAACATCGACAAAGTGTTTATTTAGCCCATTTGAAATTTCATCATCACTCTCAAGAATCTGACCGTTTGTGACTATAGATGACGGGTTAACAGACGACTTCTTTGGTAGAATATCTTTAAGAGTTTTCCATAGTTTACTTGAATTACCCTTACTATCATTAATAGTATTCTTAAAATACTGTTCTTTAGAGTTGCGAATCATAGTCGTTACCTTGTTACGATGTAACTTATAAGAATTCCAGTCGGAAATATCATGTGAGCGAATAGCTTTACGGTGCAGATAATCACGCTTAGACATGTGCTTGAAAATGTGATTGTTGAGCCAAGGAGATGGAGCGGCTCTTACACGCTTGTTTTTCTTAGGAACATGCTTGTTTACAACATCATTTAACATACAATGCCATAAATGTAACGCATCATCAGCATTATTACATTGCTTAACATTAATCCAAGGTACATCAAACAGATCTTTAAGAAATGATTCTTCGTCGAAGTTCTTGTATGAACGAAATTCAATAGTATTATGAGCACCTTTGATAGGTTTACCTTTTCTTATAGCATATATCATAAAATGATCACTTATTGCTGTTTGGATAACACCACAATCATCATACAATTCAGGTTTAGTTGTGAAATACAAATCAATCAATGTACTACTATGATCAGTCACTCTTGTTGGAAGTTTTATCTGCTGTTGTAACTGGTGTAAATCACAAACAAATTTAAGATTGTTGACTTCTCTGGTGTTGACATGAGGTAAAAAATCACAATTAAAATCCCCTAACAAAACAATTTCATTATCACTGACAGAAACATTTGAAAGCATACAGAGCATTTTGTTAGAAAATTCACCGTCTTTGCCGTTTGGATTGTACACAGCACATATGAAAATCGGGCGTTTATTTGGAGGAGTTAATTCTATCCAAATACATTCAACACTTACGTCAGACAAGTCCACCCGTCTCTTAAAATTGATACCATTTTTAATATATAACGCCACACCTCCTCCGTGTCTACTCCTGTCACGCCTAAGCAAAGTATAACCAGGTAATTCAAGTTCACTATCATTTACAGTTTCATCACATTTAGTTTCATTTACACATATAACATCAAACATGTTGGTACACATATGGCGAAACTCATCAATTTTACTTGAAAGACTGTTAATGTTAATATGGCCAAAGTTTATACCTTTAGATTTAAAATCTGGCACTCTACCATTTTCAAGTTGCACATACTCAGAATTTGAATTAATTGAAATGTTATCATCAGACATGGTAGAGTAGCTAAAAGAGGTACTGACATTACTTTCTAGATTGTCGGCACACACGTCATGGCCATTGACTCAATAACGGGTTTGCACATTCTCATGGTTACCATTTGTTACATCACAATAATTAGCTTTGTGACCAAGGCGATTGCACTTGTGACATCTAAGACGATCGCTGTGACGACATGTACTTTGATTGTGGTTTTTTAATCCACAGTTATAGCAACCCTTGTAAGAGTTCTGATTTCTGTGACCGTGACTATGATAGTCTCTGTCGCGTGCATCGTGAGGAATATAGTGATTGTCTCGATGGTTAGTTTGGCTTCGCGAAGTTTGATGGCCTAAATTTCGGTGGTTGGAAGAGTTCTGATTTCTGTGACCGTTACTATGATAGTCTCTGTCGTGTGCATCGTGAGGAATAGAGTTATTGTCTCGATGGTCAGTTTGGCTTCGCGAAGTTTGATAGCCTAAATGTCGGTGGTTGGAAGCTTCTGTTTGAGCGTTAGTATATGGATTCCGAGATCCCCGCTGCGATTTTAAATTAGAGTCTGAAATGTTGACTTGCTGTTTCATTGTTTGCCTGTTTACTTTAGTCCAAGGTTCCGTCGCGATAGTCAAGCCCTCGAGAGAGTTTGCGAAAAGAGTTGATAATGTTTCATTTCCGCGGGCACTAAGATGAAGTCCGTCAACAAGTTGCGCGGTGTCGATGCTGCCGTTTCTGTAGGTCATATGAGTACCAGCGTCGATAAAATGGCAACCAAGACGAGCAGTAAGATCTCTGAGAGCAGTATTAAGGGTCTCAACCTTGTCGCTTACATGGCCTTTGGTCCGGGGACACACTCCAGATATGAAGACTCCGGCGGTTGGTGCTTTCACCATGATTACGAAGAAATCGGTGAAATAACATCGAATTACCGCGAAAAGTGGTAACCACCAATATAGTTTGTGTACAACTCAATGGGCACATTTCACGGCATCTTGTGCGTCTAAAATAAAAACCATTAGAGTTATGCAGCTCAAACTTTGGAATACGACTTTTTTGAGGATGACCTTTCATGTCGAATAGAAAACTTCAAGTTGAAAATCGGAACATCTACCTTTAATAATTGTATTTATTTTATGCTCACATGATCCTCAAAGAAATTAAGCTTGGTTAGTGCAAAATTGCAAATTTTGGCAACTCTGATCATTTTCATAAATTCAAGATAGTTGCCATTATTAAAAAGGATTTTGCGAATTGTATTAAGGTCCGTACGATTAAATTGTGGGTACCCTGGTTCTTGCACTATTATATGCGACGTGCACAGACATGCATAGGCCTACATCATCTGGCCTTGCATGGTCAGAGCGTAGGTTCTAGTTTGCCTTTAGCATTTATGGCATTTACGCCACTGGCTCTTTTTGCCGGGCCCAACACCTCAAATTATATTTCTGTCTCCTGGTTTCTGTCCCTTTTTACATGTGACTTTTTCCCATGGAACCAAAGATTTCTGTTTTCGGAACGCTCTTCCCTCGAGTTTCGTAGTCTATGAATTGTTGAAATTCACCATAATGTTAACGACATTTTTTTGAAAAACAAAAACTTCAACAAAACGACCCTACCTTAGAGGTCCGTTTGCAAGTAGAATAGGGTGGTATGTATAACATTTAACCAAATTCAAAGCTGATCAAAGTCTTTAAAATGGTGGCGGATGACCGGACTCGACTAATCTTAACGCTAATCTTAACACTTTCCATGCGGCAGTTTTCTACAGACGACAGTTCCAAAATTTCACTTAATGTTTCAAAATGTCAAAATTATTAAATCTTATCATCATATTTCGAATTACCATGAGAAATGCATTGAAATGAGTACACACATGGCTAGTATTGGTTCAGTAATTCATGAGAAAGGTGGTAAATGTTTCTGAATCGCGTGGAAAGTGGTTTATAATATCCGTAATAGAGTGTAAGGAGTTTGTTTACATTGTTGGTCTGTGATGTGGGCACACTCTTGGGTCCTGATGGGATCGTATTCGAAGTAGTTACCGGAAAGAAGCAGGAGACAGACTCAGTGTATAGGTTTCTTTTTCAGGAAGTCCATACAAGTGATTACCGTATATGAATAGCTACGAGTCCGACCGGATAGTGTGGTACAATGGTGTAAGAAGCCATATATTGGAAAGCGCTATCGTTTAGTTCATTTTTGAAAGTAGATATCTCAAGAGTGGTGTTGGTTGAGGAATTTCCGCGTAAGAACGCCTCATCATATGTCTCAGCACAACTTTGAAATCCGGATGTTTCGCGGCGTATATCACGAAGTTAATGGCGCAATTAAAAAGTGGACATATTTTCACATAGAATAGGATATGATTGATAGTGGATGAAGGCTTTAATTGCACTGCGATAAAATATGGAATAAAAACCACAAAGAATCCGATGACGACAAAGAAAAGGTTTTTGGTGATCTCGATTTCTTGTTTCGATATTCGTTTCCTTCTTTGAACTGCTACAGCGCTGTTGGGATCACGCGTGCCTTCTTCGGTAATTACAAGATCCGATACCAATGTGGAGTATTGCGTAGATGCCTGCGAAGGAGCAGAGATAACATGGTTAACGGAAGACGCCGGTGCCGTATATTGCTTCTGTTCCCGAAAGTGATTCCTGATAAATAGGTAGATCCAGATGTAACTGATCACTATTGCTGGGAGTGGAAACAAAAGTCCAATTATCGATACACCAAGATTGAACTCATCATTAAATGTAATAAAATTGCAGAATAAAGCGAATTTATTGTACCCGAATGCAACATATCCATTGGCATCTATATAGTACAAGCAAACATGCTGTCGGGATGATCCATGGTATGACCACAAGAAGACCAAGCTTCCATGATATAAATATCTTATTATACCAGAAAGGTTTAACGATGTAGATGAGGCGATTTATGGCGATGACACCCAATGTCCACATGCTGGTTGCAATGCTGGCATAGACCATAAAACCGGTAAACTGACATAACCAATAGGCTCCTGGTATCGGCCATTCACCCTTACCAAGTACACCGACACTGTACCAGATTAGCGTAAAAGCTGTCAGCAGATCGGCAACACTCAAACTTAACACAAATATGTTAGTTGATGTATGCAGTTTCTTCGAGAAAGAAACGGCGGCGATTATCATGATATTTCCGACAAGTCCACCGATGGCAATTAACCCGACAATGATCGCCAGGATAATTTGCTCCCAATAGGAGACAGTCAGGATGAAGTCGGGTGACATTTCACGAGTTGCAGCAATAGTGGTATTGTTCGTAGCCATTTTGTTATTAATATAACGTAGAGCCCTAAAATGAAAATTGTGGATGAGTGGGTGGGTGCGTGTTGTATATTAAAATGAATACGGCTAAAAATAACAGTTTGTTTCAGATTGTCGCGTGCATAGGTTGAAGAATTCATATTTTACCGGTTTTTTACAAAAGTTTTTCAAAAGATTCTTTGCTTTTTTACTTTAATTTATCAAAGAAGAAAAAATGGAATTTTGTCATTTTGCCAAAATGAATAACAAACTTCCACCAGTGCATAGCCTATTGACCAACAGGAGTGCTTAGTGTGGATTTTTTTTGGGGGGGCGGTATAGAAAGCAGAGACAAACTATTTTTTTTGTTGCTTAATACTTAACATTGCTAAATAATCACTTGGCCACATTAAATGAACCATTGCCAAATAAAATTTAAAAGTTTCCAAATATAACGTCACATAGGTAATGATGCTTGTCGGAAGAATTAATGCATATGTCCATACAAACTATAATTTCATGCTTTGTGTTTGAAGTATACCGTTGACCTGCACAACTAATACTTGGATCATTGAATCAAAGCTTAACACAATACTCTGATGTAGTCAGAAAATACTTAATGGGTAAAGGACATGACAGAAATTGAGGAAAACAAGTTGTGTATTTTGAACTACAAGTACTGCCATCACATATTTGGTGTATAATAAGAGAATAAAGGTATTGTCAGACTCTCTTAATTCGTAGCCATTACACATTGATATTAATAAGCAATTTCTACAAAAAAAACCTGAATTTTGATAACATTTTTTGGTTTTTGTCAATAAAAATAAACTCTTTTTTAGCTCCCTTTTCCAGCCCTTTTTAGGGTTTTATTAACTTTGTTTGGCTTTAAATTGCTACATTAGGGTTTAGATTTGCATAAACTAACATTGTAACATCCCCTGTATTATTATTATGCAGACCTAGCAACCCGATATTTCGAGGCAGATACGCACGGTCGGTACGGCACTGGGTATTTCCCGAGTAGGCATCATTGGATGAACAATTTGCATTCAGAATGTTCATTTTGCATTAAGTGGCATTTCGTTATTTTAGATTTTCCACCCTTAGTTCTTTTTACCATGTCCGTAGGTACTGATCAGGATCAATGTTTGAAACGCCGGAAAAAGTGTACTTTAGGTCCCAGATTCTGGTATACCAGTATCGGTCAATACTGGACATAAAATTTGCCAGTATCGGTCGATACTGGAACACCAAATTGTGTTCCAGTATCGAGCGATACTGGAACGTTTTTATGTTCCAGTATCGTTCGATTCTGGTACACCGGTTATCAGTAGTAATTTGTCCCAGTATTGAACGATAGTGGTACATAATTTTGTTCCAGCATCGCCCGATACTGGTACATTTTATATGTGCCAGTACCGGCCGATACTGGAACACTGACTTTGTACCAGTATCAAACGATACTGGTTGTACCAGTATCGGACGATACTAGTACAGTCCAGAATCTGGGACCTAAAGTACACTTTTTGAAACGCCTAACGCAGCGTAGGACATTAGGCCTAAGCATTTCTCACAACACACCGTTTGGCATCCAACTCTACACTCTCTCTGGTGTATACTATAAGGCTCAACATTCTTTCTCTTGTCACACTAATGATACTAACAATAGTGATGCTGTCGATACAACTAAATCTCACCAGCTCCTTGGGACTCCGCTCCCTGTACTTCCAACGAAGACTTTGCCTACATGGACAGTTTATCATTAACGCGGTAATTATAACCGAATCTCGTGGTTTTAGTATAGTAGAAAAGGGCTCATGGCAAGCTTTAGGAAAGGATTAATCTCGCAGAAAGTTCTATCACTTATCACTTAGTATGTTGTCTACAGACGACAGTTCCAAAACAAGTAGAGGAAAGCTCGAGGAAAGAGCAGGGAAAGCTCGATCCTTTTTTCTATATTGTTAAAAGAAAAGGAGTGACAAAGGATCGGTGATTAACACCTCACTGAATGGGTAGCCCAAATGTTTTAAAAATGTCAAAATTATGGAGTCTCATCATTATTTTTTCGAATTAGCACGAGAAATATATTGACATGAGTACACACATGCCTAGTATTGGTTCAGTAATTCATAAGAAAGGTGGTTAATATTTACGAATCGCGTGGAAAGTGTTTTAAAATATCCGTAATAGAGTGAAGTAGTTTGTTTGTTTACATTGTTGGGCTGTGATGTAGACACACTCTTGGATCCTGATGGGATCGTATTCGAAGTAGTTACCGGAAAGAAGCAGGAGTCATACTCAGATGTATCTTGTATGAAAACTGTGACCGGTGAAATAGGATGAACAAGAGAGGGACTTAGATGGCATTCTGATGTTTGAACACGTTTGATTCTTGACTAGAGTTCTTTTTCAGGAAGTCCATGAAAATAGCTACGAGTCCGACCGGATAATGTGGTACAATGTAGTACGAAGCCGGTACGAAGGGATAGGCCATTCATTGAAAAATAGTAACAGGCAAATACCTTTTATTATTATTATTATTATTATTATAATAGGCACTTATATAGCGCTCTATAAAAAGCACAGCGCTTAAACAACGCCCCGAAAACAATATACGGCAGACATAATACACATAACGTATACAATAATACAAAGTTACACATTTGGAAATAAATAGGTCTTTAGAAGACTCTTAAAAGTAGAACACAGTCCTAGCTTCTCTGACATAAATAGGAAGCTTATTCCAGAGCTGAGGTCCGAAAACAGTGAGACAACAATCTCCAGCTCTTTTGTGTGAACGAACGGGATTGAGCTTTGTTATGTCAGATGAAGAACGAAGTCTGTGCCTACTTCTAGTAGTATCAGGATGATTGTACAACGCGACAAGATTCTGTAGATAAGCCGGAGCAGTACCAGATATGCACTTATATACCTGCAACATGATTTTGAAATGTATTCTTTCTTTGAGTGGGAGCCAGTGTAAGGAACGCAACAGTTTGACAGAGCACCTGTCTCTTCCACATGCAAAGACTAGTCTGGCAGCTTTATTTTGGATACGTTGTAAACGTTTTAGATCAGCTTCACGTGCTCCGTACAAGAGGGAATTGGCATAATCAATACGAGACAAGACAAGTGCTCTGACGGCATGATGGCACGCTTCCTGGCTAAGGAAGCGACGAATCCGCCATAAGTTACGAATGTGGAAGTTCAAATTCTTACAAAGCTTACTAACATGGGTAGACACATTTAGAGTGCCGTCAAAAACAACGCCTAAGTTCCTAACACTGGCAGATGGTTTTATTGAAAGATTTCCCACATTTAATACAATATCTGGAAGTTTGGTGAGAGCTCTGTTTGTGGCAATTATGAAAAACTCAGTTTTATCCTGATTAAGCTGCAACTTGTTGTGTAACATCCAAGAGGTAATATCATATCAGATATGCAAGCAGACAGGTTATTGAGGACACGCTCACGATCACCAGGGATCTTAGGATCAAACTCGGCATAGAGCTGAATATCATCCGCATAGCAATGGAAACATATTTTGTAACGACGGATGATCTCACCAATAGGGGTGGTGTACATGATGAAACCCTGAAGGCCAATTATAGAACCCTGTGGCAAAGAGTATGTAAGCGTGTGCTCACTAGACATAGCGTTTTTAATTGCAACTCTGACATTACGCTGATTAAAATAAGATTTATACCAAGAGAGAACAGAGCCATCGATACCAAAATGTGATTTAAGTCTATGCAACAAAAATCGAATGATCAACTGTATCAAAGGCCGCTGACATGTCAAGCAACACCAAGAAAACAACTTTACCATGATCCACGAACTGGTTGATATCGTTTTTAACCTTCAGAAGGGCAGTTTCAGTACTATGATACCGCTTGTATGAGGACTGGTAAACTTCGCCCATATTGTTGTTGTCAACATGTGTTGTCACTTGACATGAAGCAGCCTTTTCGATTACTTTGGACATGAATTTCATGTTGGCCACAGGTCTATAATTCTTTAAGATGTTGTTATCAAGATTAGATTTCTTAATCACTGGAGTGGTAATAGACTGTTTTAATGTGTTTGGAAACACCCCAGACATCAATGAACTATTTACAACTCTAGTGAAAATAGGCAAAAGGATTTGAAGATTGTCTTTCACAAGCCATGTGGGCAGAGTGTCTAAGTAACATGTTTTACTCGGAAACCTCGTTATTATCTTACTGACCTCGGATTCGGTGAGAGATGAAAATGCGTTCATGTTAACACTATTTGTGCATCTACCTTCATCATCCTCAGAGATAGTAGAACCAAGAACACTAACACATTAGCCCTGATCTTTTCAACTTTTTCAACAAAAAAGGATAGAAATTCATTAGCAAGTGCTTGATCAGAGCAGTCAAGAGCCGGTAAAACCTTTGGAGATTTGTTAAGCAGAACATTTATAGTGGCATACATATCTTTGGCATTTGATTCAGAAAACTTCTTAGAAAAGTACTCAATTTTAGAGTCAGTAATAAGTTTGATTACACGATTTTTCTGAACAATCCATTCTTCATGATCCTTCTCTGATCGACTCTTGCGCCATTTGTTTTCCAGTCGTCTTCTGATGCGGCGCGACATATGGATGTCATCGTTGTACCAAGGTAGACGGGACCTTATGATACGCTCGCTGGTGGTGATAGGGCATACTTTATCAAGCACAGACTTGGTTATCGATTCATAAGCATCAGAAAGAATATTAGGATCTTCAGAGTCATAAGGGAAGTCGGACATGCGCTCACGCAGAAGATCAGTAAACTGTTCCGGTTTCATTTTGCCAAATTGGCGAGAACTAATAACCATTTTCACCCGAGGCGGTTTTACGTGGTTTACAGAACATGTTATAAAGCGATGATCAGAGTAGAATGGTGGAAGAACTTGATGTCTGTGGATAATAGGGTCGTTCTCATTGATTATCAGTAGATCGAGAGTGTGGCCCTTCTTGTGTGTAGGCTCACTGATTAATTGACAAAAACCATTGCTAGCTAAAATGTCGTTGAACTTTTTTGTCTCAGATTTGTGAGGTTCGTCAACATGGATATTGTAATCGCCCATAAGCACATTTCTAGGACCAATGGACATTTCCTCGAGAAAGACTTCGAAATCATCAAGAAATTCAGATATATCACAACAAACTGGATAGAGTCCTTGAGAGTAGCAATACAGTGTTCAAAATTCTTAGTAGTGAAAGTGGAACATGTAGCGGTAAGCTCAAGGTTTTCTTTGTAAATAATACCAATCCCTCCCCCACTCCTTTCACGTCTAGGAACTAGGTTCAGGAACTTATAGCCAGGAGGGGTACATTCTCCTAAGATCACCATCTCATCTGCAGTAATTTTAGTCTCAACAAGAAACATGATGTCAACATCATATTCAATGATATGGTCAATCAGAGTTATTGTTTTATTACCAATGGAATTAGCATTCCAGCAATGAACAGTTAAGGGACGGCGGACACCTTTAACAATGGAAGTTGAATTATAACGAGGCATTCTCCAGTTATATGAGTTTTCCACATTGGTTCTTGTAGTCGAGGCATTTTTCTTAATCATGTGAGAGCCTGCTCTACGGCCCCTTCGACGGCGATCAATACCAAGTGATTTGATAGTTTTGAAAGTATCAACAGTTAGATAATACTTCTTGTCACGTAAAGCCAATAGATCGGAACGGGTATACCGTTTAACACTGTCATCAGTGTGTTGACCCGAAGTTGAATATGTGGCCAATGATCCATTGCTAATCATCTGATTGTTATTGGTATATGGTTGAACAAGATGAAAATGGCCGGAAAAAACCGTGTTGTAAGGTATGATACTATATGTACTCACGGACGGAGAATTCAGTTTAAAATTCCCGCTTGGTAGCAATCCATCTGACTCTGGAAATGCTGCATTCCGGAGGAGAAAATGTTCCACAACAAGATGGAACACAATAAACAGCGAAACAAGACACAATCCGGTTAAAAACCGAATATACAGTGGGAGCAACATCTTGCTGGCAGCTGCTAAATCCGCGCCATTACAAAATACCTTATTTGCTGAAAGGGTATGTTTCAATTTGTCTGTCTTTGTATAGGCCTTACAGTAAATGTTACAGTAGCGTTTAGTTCTTTTTTGAAAGTAGATATCTCAAGAGTGGTGTTGGTTCAGGAATTTCCGCGTAAGAACGCCTCATCATATGTCTCAGCACAACTTTGAAATCCGGATGTTTCGCGGCGTATATCACGAAGTTAATGGCGCAATTAAAATGTGGAAATATCTTCAGATAGAATCGGAGATGAAGGGTACTGGATGAAAGCTGTAATTGCACTGTGATCAAATATGGAAGAAAAACCACAACGAATACGATGACGACGAGGAAGAGGATTTTGGTGATCTCGATCTTCGGTAATTACAAGCTCCGATACCGATGCGGACTTGTTCCTAGATGCCGGTGGCATGCATTTCTTCTGTTTCCGAAAGTGATTCCTGATCAATAGGTAGATCCAGATGTAACTGATCACCTTTGCTAGGAGTGGAAACAAAAGTCCAATGATTGAACTCGTTATAATCTGCATCAGTGTCAGCGCAGACAAAAGCAAGTTTGTGATACCCGAATTCAAAATTTCTATTGTCAGTTAGTACTAGCATGACTAGAGAACATGCTGTCGGGATGATCCACGGTATGGCCACAAGAAGACCAAGCTTCCAAGATATGAATATCTTATTACAACAAAAAGGTTTAACGATGTAGATGAGTCGATTTATGGAAATTTCACCCAATGTCCACATGCTAGTTGCAATGCTGGCATAGACCATAAAACCTGTAAACTGACATAACCAATAGGCTCCTGTTATCGGCCATTCAACCTTACCAAGAACACTGACACTGTACCAGATTAGCGTAAAAGCTGTCAGCAAACACAAACTTAAGACCACCGATGGCTATCAACCCTACAATGATCGCCAGGATAATTTGCTCCCAATAGAGGACATTCAAGATGTAGTCCGGTAACATGTCACTAGTTGCAGTAGTAGTGGTCGTATCGTTCGTAGCCATTTTGTTAATATAAACGTATGAAACCTTGGAATGAGATTGTAGGTGGGCAGGTGGCTTGTGTACACATACCGCCTGGTTAATCGTTCGCGGAACGGACTCTCAGCAGGCATGTCGTATTATATATGTTGGTCGTACGAATTCCGGAATGCAAATGAAGCGGCGAGCTTGAGCGCTCAGCTTAAAATGGGCGGTTTGATGACGTAATCAAGACGGATCGGCCGGTTCCCAGTCGTTCCGACCGGTGAGGATCCGGTATAGAGGTGGTATGCACACGGTGAGGACACGGTGAGAACGGAAAGCTAGAACTGTATGAGGCCGGTGAGCCCGGTACCAGGCCGGTGATAACCCAGTACAGACCCGGTGTAGAATGGCATAGACCGAGGACCCGGTAAGGAGGTGTTATGCACCCGGTGAGAACGGTAAGCTAGAAATGTATGAGGACGGTGAGCCCGGTACCAGGCCGGTGAGGACCCGGTATAGACCCGGTATAAAACGATATGGACACGGTGACCACACAAAAAATCAATGCACCCGTTGACATTTTTACTGATTGTTTGGACTCTGTTTTTTCTATTAGACGGTAAGGTGGCCGCTTACCACCACCGCCCTGCGAACGGGCGCACAACGGGTGCGCCGTCTTTATACCGTCCTCAAACCGGGCTCTCAACGTTAGCCGCCGCTATTACTCACCCGGCAGGAGTTTTGAGTATGCTCAAAATTCCTGCTGGGCGCGCATGGCCGGCAATGTCCCCGGCAACGTGTTCAACGGACGGGAAACGGCCCACCGTGTGTCCTCGCCGTGTGCCGCTGTCTGCACCAATTTGTCACACGGTAAAGGGTCGGCCAGCTCACACGGATACATGTGACTAATACAGAGATTCCCGGAATGTGAGTGAAGCGGCGAGCTTGAGCGCTCAGCTCATAAAGGGCGTTATCAGAGCGGTACGGCCATTACACAGGCGTTCTGGCCAGTGAGGACCTGGTGAGGAGGTGGTATGAGCCCGGTTCCAGGCCGATGAGGACCCGGTATAAAACGGTATGAACCCGGTGACAAAATTGACATTTGTTGCTGATTGTTCTGATTGGACTCTGTTATTTTTCTATAAGACGGTATTAAAGAGGCCGCCCAGCTCACACGGATACATGTGAGGGGCCCATAACCATGTTAAACGAATTGGAATTTGATATGGAAGTGATATGGAATATTTTGAGATACCATGAATGTGATATAAACCAAGATTCGTCCGCACAAAAGTTATATTTTGTGTCACATATTGTCCGGTCATAAAATTGTTGTTGAGGGAAGTGAAATACGTACATGTATTGGTCGCTCTCCCAGGCATGGGGTACGGTACATTAGATCTTTAGGAAGTTGATCAAATGTTAAACCTATGGGATCAGGAACTTCATGTTTCTATGGAGTGTCCATCGCTAAAAGTACGCATTATTGTAATTAGGTTATTTGGAAAAGTATCAACATATTATACAGAAAACATTTTCTTTCATTAAGTGTCAAGGTAAAATATGGATCCAGTTTAATTCATACAGCGTGTCCCAAAAACCTGGGCTCAAAATCTGCAGAGTTTGTAACTTAAAAAGTAGAAAACGTAGCTGCTTTGTATTTGAGGTAAATATACCTTACCTTGTTTGGTGAAAATGTGAGACCTATCAAATTGCAACTTTCTGAAATACAAAGCTTTTAACAGAGCGTGGTTAGAACCTTTTTTCCAATTTAGCAATAAACCAACTTTTGCCTCGCATCTGCGTTGTGTGCAAGTTTTCCCTGCATCCACATGCATTACAGATATGTATACGTACTGCCCTCTTTGGTAGAGAAGCGGTAAATATTAGTGGTAATAATAGCCGATGAGGGCCACATCTGTCACTGTGAGTGTAACGCTATAGAGAACTTACAACTTTTTGGTGGCTATTTTATGTATGAATAAATAAAGTATACTTCATCCATAAAAGTACACAATTCTTTGAAGAGTTGGATACAGGCAACCGGCTGACGTAATTTGTGGATACACATAGATTTGCAATGAAACACAGTGAGCAGGAGAACAGCGATGACATGCTAATTAAGTGAAACTTCGTACTTTCAGGCTAAATTTCTCAAGTAAAGTACTTTTAATTACAGAATCAGTTGTAGCTGATAAAATGTGCTTAAAGCTTTTCATTTATATCAAATCTGTGGTATTTACCAGCCTAACAATGTGTTAACAATGTACACCAAGGTATACCTTTTGAGTTGACCTTAGCCGTGAAAAGGTAGGTTGATGTACAGCTATGCACAGTCTAACAGTAAACTATAGGGCCATGTACATTCCTATGCACTCCATATGTATTTGTATTTGGCGCGCATATTTAGTATGCTAAGCAGCAGGGTTTAATAGCGCATGCAAGGGTCCAATTGTAATATCGATTGGCTGATATTTACAATAGCATGTACACAATCTTACAGAATCAATACCTCCGTGAGCAACTCATTAACATAGAGGTGAACCGTTGGTGACTACGGTTGCTACGTCGTTGGCAAGTGGTTATATAACCTCGGTGTCAATCCAATATGTTGGCGACTTCCAATAACTTTTTAAGGGCGATAGAGGGAAGGGAGCACAATTTATACTTCTAATCTATGTGCATCATGTATATACATGGTGTTTATTCTCCGAAATATCTTATGTTTCGTAGAAAAGGTTTGAAATTATAGGTATTTTGGATCAATATTCAGCATTCGAAATACTAATTGCAGTAGTAACCTTGTTGTTGAAAATATACAAATACAGAGCAACTGGTGCCCTGATACCATGCCTGGAAATAGCACCCGCACACCTGCCCATAGCGGGTAATTTTTGTGTCGGGAAAAAGTACCCCGGCGACCGACTGGCGGCAAAACAATTTCAAACTTTTTTGAATGAATGAAAATTATGTATCCATATGCCGGAACAACTTGGGGAATACCCAGTGCCGTACCGACCGTACCTGGCTCGAAATACCGAGTTGAAAACAGAATATTATAAATAATTGTGGTCAGAAACCACGGATCTTAATCGAGCCATTTTTACCACTGACCCCATATTCATTGCTAACAGGAATTTCTTGATTAACTTTTTGAATTGTTCATGAGGATGATTAAGCTATTTTGATTTATGTGAAATTGTGACCTCTTCGTTAATTTTTTATCTGAATGAGATAATTGACATTTTCTCTTGTATCATCAAAGGAAATAAGATTAAGCAACACTTTCATTTAAACGCGTAGTATAATGAGCTAAATGTCATGAGTTTATGTGAGCGACAGAGGAAGAGGGCCGGGGAAAAGGGATAGTGAAAGGAGGTGTTGCATGGTAATTTTTTATTTCAGATTGACATACTACACATCCCTTAAAGAGGAATTATTTCCAAGACGCCCCCGTTTGACTTGTTTTGGTTGGCTCATTTAAATGCCGGTTCATTTATTTTTAAATAAGCATGTGATTCTAATAGGATTCGAACCTGCAGCCTTTGTATTAATACACAACGCTCTTACGATTGAGCTATCGGGCACTGCCAGAGCAGCGCAAGATTATTATCTAACTATTTAAAATCGATTAAATGCTATTACTAATGTCAATATATTAAACGTTTTAGTGAGCCGATTTTAACGATCTATATACCAAATTGTTCAGAAATCGATGAGGTTTAACACGTGGTAAAACAAATCTGATAAAGACTGTAAAAAAATCACCGGGAAAATGAAACGGCTCCTGTTTTTCTTCTGATGAGCCATTCTCCGCGAAAACGTTTAGAGGTTCAGTATTTTCTCTATCCGATGCGTGAATGATCCGAGCTCTACGAATGGTGAATTCTCTAATTTAATGTTATTTTCTCCTTTTTATTACACCAATATCAACCTATGGTTGATATTTATGTGGGCAGAGATTATGTGTCATGTATGAAATACGCCACCACTCCAAGCTGAACCTTTTGTCGGTAAAAGAACAATAGAGGGCAGTTGCTATTATGTTCCGAATTTCAAAGCTGTAAGGTTGCACACCACCAAATACATCTCCCATAGGTTTACACGTGAAATGCACAATTTTAAAATGGATATTTCTCGACGTTATAAGAAACTGGTATCAACTTGAGGATGAAAGCCATGACTACTAACTCAACAACTCATATATGGGGGGTAACCGGCATTTATTTTGAGCAAGAGCCTTTTCAAAAAGTACGAGTTGGGTTTCCTGGTCACACGCAATTGTTGATTAAGATGATGGCGTCAGCTACCGAAAATGACCGGAACACAAATGTCTCTGTTAAAATATTAAAAATTATCATGAATCAATTTGTTTGGACCTGAAGAACGCTGATGTGTCTGTCAACATTCCCACTATATTAATTTTGCCATAACATGTAATAAATACCCTAATTTTAAAGTGTAATTTACAATAGGTCTCCCGTTTCGGCATAGCAACGGGCCGGTTTTGGACTATTTCCTCAAAGGAGGCAGGGCAGGACCAGACGTGATTTAGTGTTGTGAAACCGTAAGGGATGTGACTAGTACATCCTTGTTATGAAATTGATTAGAATTTTGCACAAAATGCAATAAGTAAAAACAGTTTGGCAAAAGATACACTAGTGAATGAAATGCCGGGAACCTGCAGAATGTAATTACAGCTACGCTTATTTGCACCACTACATATACCGTATGTCATGGAAAGTATATAATATGTAAATCTTTATTTACGCCACTTCGTGTATTTCATGAAAAGTATATAATATGTAAATCCTTATTTGTACCACTACCTATTATAGCTATATATGTCATGGAAAATATATAATATACAAATCTTTATTTGTACCACTACAGGGTGAGTCAAAAAAAAGTTGTACGGGAATGAATATTTGATTAAAAATAGACCAAACGAATTTGGCAAACACATGAGGCACGTATTCAAAGAGCTACTTATTCCGCTTAAATGACAAAAGGAATCATTGAAGTCGATCAATTATAACAGGAGCTATGCCTGTTTTAATAAAAAGAACCCTTTTTTAGCTGTCCACGGAACGCTTAATTCTCTTGAAATCTTTCCACTCTAAGTGGGCAGTAAAATGATTGCTGATGTTTGTCCTCTAAGGTGTCTTAATTGTTGTAAGTGGGCCTTCAATGTTTAATCATTTTCTTATTGTTGTCACTGATTTTTTTATTTCATGCACACCATTCCCATCTGTGTTTGAAACTCCCAGGCTTTAAATCTTATTTGAATATGAATGCCCGTGTGTACATTTTGCTGCCCACTTAGAGCGGATAGATTTCAAGAAGATTAAGCGTTCCGTGGACAGCTAAAAAAGGGGTCTCTTTTTATCAAAACAGGCATAGCTCCTGATATAAATTATCGATTTCAATGATTCTTTTTGTCATATAAGCGGAATAAGTTGCTCTTTGAAAACGCGCCTCATTGGTTTGTCAAATTTGTTTGGTATATTTTCAAACAAATATTCAGTCTCGTACAACTTCTTTTTGACTCACCCTGTACATGTTCTTAGGCATATAATGTGATATTTTCCTTGGGCGCCTTCTTTCTGTGATTTTTTCCTATAAATGCAATTTTGTTGTCAAATTACATGTATAACCATTAAACTAAAATATCGTGGAACTTACAGAGCAATATGTTTCCTAATCACTTTAATTCAGATTCTGAAATTAAGTTTTCCTGGTACCAGAACAGTTTATTTTCCGAGTGGTTTTTTTTTTCGTTCGTAAATAGAATTCCATGGTTTGACACTGTTTTCCAACCGGTTTAACGCCGTTTTGTGTTTTCAGTTACAACCGCAAACGTACACAAGTGAACACACAAATATGTTGATAAATTCCTTAAATTGGAAAAAGATTTCAATTATGATTTAGTAATGGGGTTTTTAACGGAAAATACAGTCAAAATAGATTCATGAGATCAGAAAATGGAATTTTGGTTCCAACCATTCCATGGAATTTCCGTTGGTTTCAATGTAACAATGGATTTTGATTATATGACCCCATAAATTTCATCACACGTTGGAACTAAATTATTTCATCCTAAAACCACTGTGGATGGCTAACCATCCGTAGTGTCAGTATCATTTTTTGAATTTAATCCGTTGTTAAGCGTTCGTCCCATTCACTTGATCACGTAACCTCGTTCGCATATTTTAACCTGAATATTCGTGAATACGCCCAAAGTCTTTCCTAAACTCATGAATCTGAGTGATAGTCAAACTTAATTGTAAAAAAACCACAATATGTTTAAAAATTAAAACAGTAAAAAAGATCACATAATATTGCTTTATTCCCTCTGATACTGGCATGGAAAATTAATGAAATGCGATATAAAGCACCAAATGCAGTCTGATGTAGATATTCATGTCAAACCCTGTTATGCAAACCCTGATATATATGTTATTTGTTTATCTGACCCTATTACCTCCAGATCATATAATGGGCGGGCTTGGGACAACAACCAGACGATGGCGGCCACGCGTCTCGGACGACCCAATATGGCAACGGGAGTGCACCATTTTAACAGTCATCGCCCGGGTAACGATGAAAATAACTTTAAAAATAGCATTTACAATGGAGTTGGTTAGCCAACTCCAACGGTTTTGGATTTGAAAGAAAATGTTCTAACCTATGATGAATTTTTCAAAATGATAAGATTAACATTCGCGATTACGTGTTATTCCAATACGAATTTAAAATTTAGGTTTCGCGTGGCCACCGTCGTCTGCGTATATACAACCATGAACTTATTCTACAGCAAGTCATGAAAACCAGGCAGATGGCGCCCTTCCAATTCATCCCTACAACCAGACCTACAACCATGAACTTATTCTCCAGCAAGTTATGAAAACCAGGCAGATGGCGCCCTTCTAATTCTAAAATAATTTAGCTTTAATACTTGCGCTAAATTCAATTAGGCTAGACTCCAAAATGCTAAAAATGTTAAGATGTGACAACCATTCCATTCGCTTTCTTGGGTGACATCACTTCTTGTTATCCGTTCTTGGAGAGGGTGGGCCCGAGGGTGGGTGTCGATGGGTGGATGTTTGGTAAAGTTAAGCTAACATTGTCCTATAAATAATCTTAATTTATCAAAATAAATAAATTACTATTTTAGGTGAGCTGTTAACTTAAGAGCAGAATGCTGTGGCTTGAGACTAAAATATGGTAAAATACCGAAGTTATTTTAGTCTTAGACTGTGGTTCACACAATGGTATTAGGTCTGGTCTAGTCGTGACAATATTGCGGATACCCATTGAAAAATATCACAATATCTGCAACTAAATTAAATTATCCGAAAACCGATAGAGTTGTAAAATCAACTCCAACATTTTCCAGTTTAAAACAATGTTCGTAAACAAGTTCGGTAATTTTAAATTAGTCACGTGTGTAGCTCGACATTTCATACTATTCACCTTGATTTTGTGGAGTAATTGTAAAAACAGCTAGTAATGGACAGTAAAATGTGACATTCTGATGTAAACTGCGCCAATAAAGTATCTAAACACTTTATTGGCGCAGGGGGGGGGCTTGAATAGGGGCTTTTGCAACTTTTGAATTCGACCTTAAGCCACTCAAGTGCCCATAAATCCGCCAAACAACATCGTTGCGCAACAAAAGAGGTGTCAAAATGCGCAGAAGATAACTGTGAATCGAATTAATTAATTATTTGTTTGCATACTATTTCAGGTTCCGATAAATCTGACCATTTGTAAGTGTTTAGATACTTTATTGGCGCAGTTTATTATAGCTTTATGATTATTGGGAATAATGAAAACAAAATCTGTGAAATAAGAAATTTGAAATAAAACTCACATTAGAGATAAAAAAATCTATACTCCCTTTGAACGGTCCGCCATTTGCGAAGAGAGCCTCGAACTGGTACCGCATTGAAAGGGACTATTCCATAATATTATGTACGAGGGTCATTCAATAAGTTCTACCTCCTACCTCATAACTTTGCTATTATACAAGCCAGTCGTATGAAATATTCCACAATTGAAGCTATGAATCTCAACAAAATCATAGTATATAGATTGGTTTGAATACTCATTGTACTTTTCTGGATGCAGTAAAAACCAAAGTTCCATTTAGTGCGACGGAAACGGGTAAAGAACAGCCAAATGTCTCCCTAAGTGCTATTCATTTGGCCAATTCTAAGAGACAAAATGTACCTATCGGTCAATTACAATCGTTCTAAATTACAAATATCTCTTGAACAGACTTTAAACAGTACAAGTGACTGATTTCTTGGTCAAAAATGCCCTCTAATTAGCCAGAACCAGACCAGGACAGCCATCAATTTTAACCCTACCCTAGAGAACCGCTGCAAAAGTCATATTTGGTTTTCATAGGGACTAAGAGATCTTCATTATACAGGACTAAATGGATATATTTTAAGACTCTCGAAGATATATTTTTCTATCACTGACTACCTGATTAACTATTTATTCTTAATGGTGCATATAAGTAAAACTGATAAAGTTACTATTCGAGGCATCACTGTGGCTTGACTTGTAACAACGGACATTTGACTGAATATCAGCATTCCAGTATGCTAAAGGCGTGTCAATACATTTGAGTTGATATTATATATACTATTTGCATGCTACAACGATTAATACTGCCAACAATCTGATTTATGCATGATAGTTTAGCATTATATACGGAAATCATCCATTTTTTTCTTCTATTTTCAGTATTCAAATCGGGCGGTTATACCTAATCATAAAATACGGAGAGAAAACGAAAAAACATGTATTTATCTTTGGGGTAATTTTCCGTGTCCGTTGTCCAAAATCTCTCTCTGGCTTTGATTGCATCATGACAAAAGTGAAATAGGTATTAATTAGCATTTACTATAAATGTGTAGCTATGATTCAGAGCTACAATCATGACAAATGTCATGACGCTGACATTCATATCTCTCTCTCTCTCTCTCTCTGCACAATGGCTGGTCATGCACTGAGACATTGTGAAATGATGCAACATTTTCATTGAATCTAATTCCAGTTTCAGGGTCTCCTCACAAAATAATGGTGGATCTGTGCAAGGTTGTTTGTCAAGTAAAGCGAGACGAGATAATTAAAGCCAGTGTTGCCGGTGTGTTGAGACAGAATTCTTAAAATACCATGGGTCGTGCCACCAACAAACAATAACCGTGGCCGCCATCGTCTGATTGAGCATATAGTCGATTGACCTCTATTGCCGCGCGGTGGAGATCACTGATCATGCTACAGTGAACAGAGAAAGAGGGCGCTCTTAAAGTTAATTTACAAGCCTCATGCCTGTCCCAATTCGAAAACGAGTGACGTGTTAACATTTTTCTTCACAGTTGCACCATAACATAGCTCTGGTTGCACCAAAGAAGATTTATTGTGCAGTCCAGCATGCTTCACTTTCATCACATGACTACGGGTTTCTGTCACCAGTGTCTACTGGTTCCCATTGGAATTACATTGCAATGAAAAGCATCGTTTAAAACACGAGGGTCTTTAAAGGTGGACTACCACTTTGGTAGCTTACCACAGACGAACCGGTCATACACCTGTTGAAGACATACTTTACAGAGTTAACATGGAGAAATTGTAACCTTGTCAAATTTCCAAGAGAGAACTGGGTGTGGCTAGTAACCAGAGTGGTAGCTCGCCTTTAAGAAAATCCTACTGGAAAGTCACGGTACAATTCTCGGTACAGACTATGGTGCAACGCGATTTCACGTGATTGCAATAGTGGCAAGACCCCTGGTATCGTAAGAACATACAGGCAAGACAGTGATTAAACGATCTCTCCCGTCGCATTTCTTGAAGAAAACAACACCTATTATTTTCTTATATTGCAGGTTTTAAATACAAATGCATGTTTTCCTTTTTAATATGACATATTTATTCAGAGAAAAAATTGTATTTATACAGTAAAATCAAAATTCATAGTGTGCTTAAAGCGTAGGTCTTCCTAGTTCCGTAGGTCTTCCTAATTCCTAGTGTGCTTAAAGCGTAGGTCTAAATTAAAATGTCAGTAGACCATGTTTTGGGAAGTTCTCGGATAGGAGAGGATTTTGGCAAGTGTTGTTCGATAGTGTGACAAGTATTTTGTTTTATTTTAAAAAAAAAGGTCACTTAAGATGTCGCTTGACTCCGCGGGTAACGAGCCGCAAATAGGGTTATATGATGTATTCTGTATTATTGAATAACGCGATATATTTGAATGTTTTCCTTTGAAATAATAATAATAATAATAATAATAATAATAATAATAATAATTAGTATTTATATAGCGCCTTTCCAAAGTGATCAAAGCGCTGTAATTTCGCTGCTGGTGAATCATCAGAATCAGGTAGCATCAACTAGGGTGCTGCCAATTTCTAGCGCAAACCTATCCGCACTTAGATTGTAACATCCACCATTTTTCAATGCAGCTCCCCAAATACCATTGGGTCAAGGAAGTTTTTGATAACCGAAACAACTAATCACAGATTTTGAAAGCAGGAGGAAACCGGAGATCCCGGAGAAAACCTGCGAGAGCGTGTATGGATCGTGATAAACCAAATGCACATAAAGCTCGACCGAGCACAGATTTCGAACCTGAGATTCATTGGTGCAAAGCGAGGGTATCTACCGCTGCGCCAACACGCTCTCCCTAATAATAGAATAGGTAACAATGGAATAGACGCCGTGTAAAAGTAATTGTTTGTATTCGCGGTTCGTTATTTTTAAAGCAATACTTTGTGGAAATACAGTTCACCGCGTTATAATTTCTTTCGCAATCTTGTGATTTCAAACGCACACAAGTGTAATTACATAATGTGGCTTCAGCTAAACAAAATTAAAGAATTCAAGAGGATTCAGCGCCTTGGAAGACACACTGTCTCACAATTGTTTTATTTTCTTTCTACTGTTGAAACGCCAACTTGTACATGTTGTATCTACCTATCTTTAACGCTTTCCACGCGGCAGACGACTTTCCATAATTTCACAAAATGTTTCAAAATTATTGAGTTTCCTTACCATCAAGCTCGTAGGTGGACACCCCCCCCCCCCCCCCCCCAAATCTGAAAAAATCCTTTTTTGTACCACTTTACCTTTTTTGTGTACAAATGAACGTTTTAGTATACTCTTTTGAGTGAAAACGCCACCCCCCCCCCAACCCCCCCCCCACACCCAATTTGGAAAACGCCCACCTTTCCCATTGTGTAAAGCATTTTGTCTGACCGTTTTGGACTAGAATATGTCCTAACCCCACCTCCCCCCCACCCCCCCCCCCCACCCCCCCCCACACACTAAGAAAAATCCTTCCTAACGGGCCTACAAGTATGATGCCAAGGGCATATTTTGCACGTAAATCCAATACAAACGTTCAGAAAATCGACCAAAATATGACGTCATGACCATTGCTTCGGGACAAAATGTGCATCTATCAGTGAAAGTTAGGAAGGTCTTATTTTAATTGACTACTGTAGTGGCATATCAATATTAAACTCTAGGCAACTAGTGTCCTTTAAACGAATTGTACTAACAACTCTGAAATATGTACAGAAGGTACGGGCCGAGGTGAGTAAGAAATATATTTCCAGCATATTTTCGGCTAAAACCATCAAAGGCATTGAAGATCAAAAATATCGGCATTTAAAATCTCTAATATAACGGCTGTTTGTGTTTGTAACTTATAATACTAGCTACCGCTAGCAAACACACATCACGACAATTAAATTACTAATTACAGTACTGCACGACAGTGCTCAAAAAGAAACGTACCAGGCAAATATGCGCATAAATCCAAAACTATAGCTCCTACGTAAATGTATAAATCAATAGACTGAATAAAAATGTTTTCTCTTTAATTAGCACGTGAACTTATCTGAATATTAACAAAGATATGTGTTGATATATTAATAAACATTATATATATATTAACAAAAACTAGCAATAGGCAATAGGCATATTATTGATTAACTGGAAGTGATAACTCATTCAAACCTCATGAATATACGTGCGCATAAATAAACGCAGGTCATTAACGGAGAACCAAGTGCCTCCGCGTAAACATTCGCAACGCCGAGTATAATGCGCATGCGTATTTGCACAATGCAGTAGTTACGCGACGTATGAGTGGTTCGCTTGCACGATTTTGATCAGATTGATAGATTTGTAATGGATGAAGCATAGTTAAGAGCAATGGACTCTACCGATGGAAGATAGGGTGGCCACGGGCCCGAGATAGATTTTCTTTATACTTTCATATTTGATAGACCTTAACCCGAACCGAAACTAACATATCTGGAAATATTTTTGAAAAATAATCCTTGTTACCATGGCAATAGCCAAAATGGCATTTTCGGACGATTACTGCCATTTTGGCATTTTTAATCTGTCAAATTTTCATATTTTGAAGCCTGCGTAACTATTGAACTCAATGGTCATGATTTTTTTTCATTACAAGCTATGTGTAGATAGATACTTAAATGCTTCATTGAATGTATCCAAAAAAATGCCAGGTGTCACGGAGGGTTATACCATTTATTTGAAATAGGGGTGTTTTTCAACTTTTTCAAAGTATGCAAATATACCAATTCTGCATAGCTTACAACCCATAAGGTAACGCTCCGATTTCAACGTGGACCATGTCATGATGAGATGAGACATTAGTCTTATCAAAAATGTTAATTTTAGTTTGGGGAAAATACTTCCTGTATATGCAGTGTTGCCAGACATTTTCACCAAAAATCACATTTTGTTCAAAATCAAATCCACTTTTTATTCTATTTATTGATATGAGACTGGAACTTATCATTCACAGCTAAGTTTTAACAATGGGATGTATGTGTTAGACCACTAGAAACTCAAATCTAGTATTTTTTGCTTTGTTAACATACTTTAAAACCAAAATGGCCGCCAAATGAATGGTCAAAAGTGGTCAAAATTCCATACAATAGCATAATATCAACCGAAATGTATGATAAAAATATAATTTTAATGATGGGATGTATGTGTTAGACCACAAGTAACTCATATCCATTATTTGTACTCTGTTAATAAAGTTCAAAATCCAAAATGGCTGCCAAAATGGCCCCCAAAATAGTTCCTAAAGTGGCTGCAAAATTGTCAAATTCCATAAAATGGGATAATATCAACCTAAATGTATGATGAAAATATAGTTTTAATGATGGGATGTATGTATTAGACCACTAGTAACTCATATCTAGTAGTTTTGCTTTGTTAACACACTTAGAAATCTAAAATGGCCCCCAATATGGGTCCCAAAATGGCTGAACAAATTGTCGAAATTCCATAAAATGGTATAATGTATCAACCAAAATGTATGATGAAAGTATGAAAGTATAGTTTTAAAATATAAGGATGGTATGTAATAGACCACTAGTAACTCATATTCAGTATATTTGCATTGTAATAACATACTTTGAATCCAAGATGGCCACCAATATGGTCGCTGTAAATGTACAAATTGTGTACAATAATCCACACAAAAAATTGCAAGAGTGTATATTACATCACATTCACCAAATAGTATGTTCGAAACTGCTAAGCTTTTGCTTTTAGATATTAGGCCCACCTCTATGACAATTTTGACTCTCTGTATCACTTTCCAAAATGGCTTCAAAAGTGGTTAAGTTGATGTTAAATGACCTAAAACAATTGTTTTGTATTGTAAATGACCATACTATATATGTAATAATACCAATACCCCCCAAATCTAATAAGACAGCATTCAATATGTCTATGATAAAGCCTAGGGGATGTATATCTAGTTTGAGTATTTTAAAATATATAAAAGGGCTGCAAAAGGTTAAAATAACTGAAAAACAGTATTAGTCTTATTGTTAGTGTTACATTAGATATGAACAAAAGATTATATCTATGGATTTTAATCCACCCAGTAAACGTATCTGTATGTAACAAAGTATGATTGTATCCATATCTTGATCAATTGGTGGCCACCTGTGGTAATTATTTGACCATTTGGAGGTAATTTTATTGACCATTAGGGGTAAGTTTAATAAAATGGTCATTATAATGCCCATCTTAATAACATCACATTGTCAAAATGGAGTCTATACCATTTAAGTATACTTTGTCACATACGTTTACTGGATGGATTAAAAGCTGTAGATATAATCATTTGGTCATATCTAATGTAACACTAACAATAAACTAATACTATTTTTCAGTTATTTTAACCTTTTGCAGCCATCTTGGATGGATATTTTAAACTACTCAAAGCTGTATAGATCTACAGCCCCTAGGCTTTATCATAGATATAGTGAATACTGCCCCATTACATTTGGGGGTATTGGTATTGGTATTGAGTCTCTAGTGGTCTAACTCATACATCCCATTGTTAAAACTATACTCTGATCATACATGTTGGTTTAAATATGCCAATATATAGAATTTTGGCGGCCATTTTGGCGGCCATCTTGGATATAGGTGTGTTAACAAAGCAAAAGTTCTGGATATGAGTGGTCTAGTGGTCTAAAACATACATCCCATTATTAAAACTACACTTTCACCATACAATTTGATTGCTTATGTCATTTTATGAGATTTGACCAGTTGTGGCGGCCATTTTGGATGCCATCTTGCATAACCCCTTAGCATTATGAAAATATTGTTGGTAACATCCTGATTATGTCTTAGGATCATGATAGGAAGTTAAAAAAGTTGGTTTGGGGAGGCCTGGGGGTGCACACTAACCCTTTGTAGATACCCGACTAATATCTAAGACTAATCCCTCAGATCATATTCAAATTGGTAAAGACAGCCCAGCCCGTAGCCAAGGTGTATGGCAAGTCAAACGTGTCATAATAATGTAATTATTTGTATTTAGTTGTATTTGTAGTCTTTACATGTTTTTTTAATACTACTGTGGTTTACCTTTTCCTAATGTTGCATGTAAAGTTGATTTTTCATTTCCGTAGTATTTAACTTACGGTAATATTTATATTGATTTTTTTTAGTAAATAGGTAAAAGACTGGCAACACTGTTTTGCTTTCCACAAACACAAATAAACATTTTGGGGTGAACACCAATTGATTTACAATTAATATGTGATTACAATGAGTACACATGACAACATATTTGGGGTTATAAGGGTTTTTCACGTTGAAAACGTAATCTGTAATCATATTACTTGCTATGGCAACACCCGTTAAGTTAATGACTGGCAACACTGACCATTTAAAATGATCAAATTTATTATAATATCAAATTTTCTTCTAATTAACCACTCGCTGTGAATTTAAGGTTCCGGTTTCATATCATAAAACACAGCGAAACATGCGTTAGCTTTTGAAGGAATTGTGAAATTTTGTGAAAATATCTGGCAACACTGCATATTCAGGAAGTATTTTCCCCAAACTCAAATTAACATTTTTCATAAGACTAATGTCTCATCTCAACATGACATGGTCCACGTTGAAATCGGAGCGTTACCATGTGGGTTGTAAGCTATGCAGATTTGGTATATTTGTATACTTTGAAAAAGTTGAAAAACACCCCTATTTCAAATAAATGGTATGACCCATCATGATATCCCATATTTATGTCTATGCACTCACTGAAGCATCTACATATTCACCTATTCAGCTTATATAAAGAAAATATTTCATATACTTTTTGTCTATTAGAAATAGATGCTTACAAATTTGATAATTTGTGAGGTTAAAACAGGCAAAAATGGAGAAAATAGCCCTAAAATCGTATTTTGGCCGTTGCCATGGAAACGAGAATTATTTTTCAAAATTAATTCCACATTTGTTAGTTTTAACTAAAGGGTCATCAAATATGAAAGTATAAAGAAATTCCATTCCGGGGCCGTGGCCAACATTTTAAAAAAATCCTCCATTTTTACAGTCCATTGCACTTAAATTGCCGTAAAGTGTAACTTTTAAAATAAATAAGTAACGTCCGTATCATTTTAATTGAATGTTTTGAATCAGGATAATTACTTTAATCAGTTATTTTGTCGGTAACTGTGAAGAATCGAATATTTAACTTTGGAACCTCGGAATTTTCCTCGGGCTACGCCCTCGTGCAATTCCTCGGTTCCAAAGTGAAAATGTTTCTCCTTTATTATTATAATTATCTTTGAATCAGTCGATAGTAAGATGAGGTTTGGAGATGCTTCAATTGATCAATGCAGCCCATTCGATTACCTGCCACACTATACTGCTTGTTCAAAACCCAAGAGCGTAAATGAAAATGACGCTTTGTCGCATTCTTTTCGGTCTAAAGTCCTTATATTAACCGATCTTCGCGATCGAAGAAGAGAAGAAGAAGAAACAAATCCACATCTTTTTATCTTTTTATTGTACAATATACAAGTATGCTTTAGAGCTGTGAGCGTATTTATTACAAGGTAGGTTTCTTTTTTGAGCCCTGTATTGAAAAATTGTTTCCTTGAACGCGATGTATGTATACTATAAAGCCAGGTATAGTGTTCATCAATATTATTTCAATTTATCATGCGTCATTAGCAGGTCATCTTCTAGTAACAATATGTCTTTGACAAAAGATACAACAATACACTTCACCTTCATCGAGCTTGGGTAG
>CM069455.1:43662165-43743136 GCA_035610835.1 Ophiura sarsii | reverse complement strand
GATCATTTTCATTCCAAATTTTAATTTTTTGAAAATGTGCGTTCTTACTTATCATATTTGAAAAAAACCACAGTTCTAAAGACCTAATTTTTGAGAAAATCAGTTCTTAAGACCCTATTTTTCGTCATAAAATTCTCTGAGTTCAGTTCCGAAGCCCCCCTTTTTGAGACTTGAGGCGGCACACCCTTACCAGCGTTCGTGACCGGTGTCGCATCGCAAAATGCGCTGCACTTTTGAAGTTTTGCGATTCAATTGCACAAATGTGTAGCTAAAAGTGCGACGCAAGAAGATTCCCTACTTGATATTTGATCACGTCCATCAAAGCCAAACCTAAAAAGATTGAGTTTCATCTTCAAATAACTAAAAAAAAGTCTGATAAATCCTCAAGTATCGGCAGTTCATATTTCGTTTTTGTCAAGAGTTGAAATCCGTATTGCTTTACATGCACGTGCGCAGAAGTCTTACTCTCGGTTTAAAATTGAAAAAAATGGCGGTTTCTGTACACATCGGAGCAAAGTTATAATCATGACGTCACTTTTGATGCTAGTCTTGTTCCCATGCCGCCGAGTGTTACGAAAAGGCGAATCAAAAGGGCCCCAGCAAAAATGACTTGGAATAAAACTAGTGGTGCACCACGGACACAAGGAAATTCCTTGAAGGAATCATATAACAAAATGGCGCTTAGTAAGAAGATGATGTAAACAAATATGAAATCCATTGTGATTGTGAGCAAAATAATGCCTGTATTTCCTTGTGTTTTATTACTAAAATGTGTTAGTTCAAATTGTAAAATCTAGATTGTGTACACGTTACGTATACTGTATTTTGCTTACGGGACACGGTTATACGTGCGTTACACGGTTGAACTGTGTGACGTGTGCATACTAGATTATGTAGAACGTACAAAGTTCATGAAATATTAATTTTTTTAATAGAACAAAAAGTGCTATACAGAATCTGTGAATTGCTATACAAAACTAATAGTGCATTGCACTTTTTACTACACAAAAAAACAAAAACAAATGCTGGAAATTGAACGCTGACCCTTACCAATTTCTTTTTAAGTGCCCCCCCCCCCCCCCCCCCCCCCGATCTCAAAATGCATTTTACCGACCACTGCTCCCTTTTGCCGCAACAGTACACATATTTGTTATTCTTGAACATGATGACATACCGTATCTAATGTTTGATTATAGCTGACTCGTCAAGACCAGTGGGACCAAGCACCAGCATGGATGGACAAAGCCAAGATGCTGCTTACAAAAATACCTACTGAGGTGAGTGTATTCATATAATATTTCACATACAACAGGCCAGTGGTGGCGTAGGCAAAGGTGGGGGTGAGGAGAGGGGGTGAGGCATATCCCCATGTACAAGTTGTGTCGGTTGAGATTGGCACTGTCGGTTCATCGTGCAGGTTTAGAGCATGCCACGTCACCCTCTCCCCCCTCTGCTCTCCAAGTTTCTGACTCGGTGGCAATTCTCAAAAGTCCTTGTTGGCACACTTTTAGTTTGCCCCCCCCCCCCCCCACCTCCCCCCTCATGAAAAATCTAGCTACGCCAGCCACTGCAACAGGCACTAAATACAGGCCCGATGACTTTCAATTACCAGCAAGACTATTTTTAAGAGCTATGAAGATTTGCAGATCACCAACAACACTCCATCCAATTATATCATGAATTTATTTCAGCAGCGTCCAAGTAGGCCTATGACATGCACAGTTTGGAATAAAAGTGTGATGTTTTTATTTCATGTAGACCTATCTGTTATGGTGGTGAAATGTCGTCGAATACAAATACCTTTTGCCGAGGGTACTTATTGGAAGTACTTCACAATAGGCTGCTTAGACCTTAATACTTTCCATGTGGCTATTAAAGTGTTACAATATAAAATCCAATTTTCAACCCTTCCCAATTTTCAAAGTCTATCTCAAGGATTTCTGAACCAATACTAGGCATGTTTGTACTTATTTCAATGCATTTCACATGGTGATTCCCAAATGGTTATGAAATCTAACAATTGTGAAATTGTTGAAACATTTTGTGAAATTTTGGAATGTCGTCTGCAGCTGCATGGAAAGTGTTAAGAATTACTGAACCAATACTAGGCATGTTTGTTCTTCTTTAAATGCATTTCTCATGGTGACTCCAAATATGGTCATGAAATTCAATAATTTGACTTTTTGGAGGATTTTGTGAAATTTTGGAACTGTCGTCTGCAGACGATTGCCGTGTGGAAATTGTTAATTGTGAATTCCTTGTTGACTGCGCTAAAACATTTCTATGTGTTTCTATTTTTCCAGGGACCCTACCTGTCCATGCTGTGTTACAACATTGCATGTGAAGCTATGCAGAAACACAAGTGTGAAATCACAGTCTCATGGCTTAGGTAAGAACTCATTTGTGTGCACCAGTCACATCAAAAAGGACATGTTGGCAGCAAACACAGTTTTAAGATAGAGGCCAATATACTATTGGGTGAAATATAAGGAAAATACTCTAAAACTGTAAGCAGGCAATTTAATTTTGAGAATTTCGCGAGAGGCTTAAATAATCCGCGAAATTAAATTGCTTGCGAAAATTATTCTGCACATATATTACAATGTGACAAATTTTAGATTCGCAAAATTAAATTGGCGCAACAATTTTTGGTTTTGGGAATGGCAATTGGCAAAAACAAGCTGCCGCGAAATTAACTTGTTTTACAGTAATAGAAAAGATATGCTTAAGCTTCAAATTATGACAGGTCACATTTGTGACCCGTCACATCAAAATATACCTCTTGGGGTCTTTTATTCAAAGTCTGATTTTAACATCATCAAAACCTGCAAAATTCAAGTGTTAAAAGTTGATACCTCGTCATTGAAATTTAGCCTTAAGAATCAGTAAATATGATGAATAGACGCTTAGCATTTCCTTTTAATTTCTTTATAATATTTAGTGCTGTTATCGATACAAAATTTTGTATCGATATGTCGTCAAAGAAAACTTCGACATGTTGATATATTATCGATAAAATAACTTTTTGGTTTCCGAATTCTGCAACCATCGTCACAAATCAAAAATGTCAGATAAAACCTGATCAGATCGGGAATGGGAGAAATATTCCTATCAATGATGTACCCCACCAATAAATAACTTTGAAAATTGGCCGAAAAAGTCATTTAAAAACGTTAAACGAAGACTAAAATGAACAAATTCCGAATTAGCTGTCGCCAGCTTTTAATTGAAGAAAATCATTCTTTACGCATGCGTGTGACATTGTGCTTCGGATTTATTCGATTTCCCTTCGGCCTTTTCCGAAACCCGATACGAATGACGTATTGCTACGGAAATCATCCTTACGCATGCGTGTGACAATTTGTCCAATCACAAATTTTACTTCGGGGTTTTATAAATTTATTTAATTTTCCGGGACCGGTCCGAGTGACGTAATGCCAATAACATGTGCTCGGAACTCATCTCGAAAGGCACAGTTCCACAGATGTGGATAGGCCCCCTGATAGACCATTGCGCTCTATGAAAAACGTGGTTGTTTATTTATAAATACAATACGAGTGGCATTCCCCGATGGCGTTGTTATTCAGTATGAATTATTTTGATACTTGCGGGATTTGTCAGGCTTTCACCGAGGGAATGATGCACGGTACACGGCCATGCACACGTCAATATACATTGTATCACAATTTGTAATGAATTGTAAGTGAATGTGCGGAAAACTTAAAAAGCATGTAAAACCCAATTAAAATTCATATCGTTTCTTTCCGATATACGAAATATGTATCGACATGTCGTATCGTATGGAAAATATTGCGACATGCGACACTTCCGACAATCGATAACAACACTAATAATATTCCAAGACATTTGACCTAATATCTAGAAACTATAAAATCGGACAAGAGGTATGTTTTGATGTGATGAGTCACATTTAACAGTGTTTTCACTCACACTATACAAAGGGTGAAATGGGCAATTCCACGCGTTGCGTAATGACATTTACACACAAAAATCAACTTTCTTTTGGGTGTAAAACCCAGAGATTTGTAGGTACTCCCCATTTTACAACTTTATTTGATAATAGCGATTGATACTAAAAAAATAAACCTAGGGAAAAAATTAGACTGCGCTTCCAAGTATCCTAATTTGCATATGCAAATTTGCGTTGTGGAATGACGCAGACGATTGGTGTTTTTTTTACATGTTTACACAAAGTGAAAACTCTGTGAACTTTTTAGAGTGTATCATTATTGAAGTTACTTTTTAGAAGGTTTGAAGTGTTAGCTAACTGACAAAAGCATTTTCATAAAACTTAATCATCAGCTAGGATTTCTAGTAGGTCATCAAAAAATAAAAGTAGGTGTTGCGGAATGACGTTGCGGAATGACAGTGTGAATTTGTGTGCAAAACTCCATAGAGAAAAAAAACACATGTTTTTATGCTTTAATATGCATAAAAAATAAAAGAAAGAGTAATCAGTGGCATTTCATATGTTACACATTCGTGAATACAAGTAACCCAACTATTTTCACATTGAAATCATCATTTACAGGTAAAGTAGCCATGATTTTGTGATAAAGTTGCCGAATTCAACAGCTTGCACATCAAAGTTGCCTAATTCAGCAAATTATGAGTTTTCATCAATTTTGAAACTTTTTTAGAAGTTTAGAGTCCATATTTGAATGAATTATCATAAATAAGGATGATCTTATACCAAGTACACAAAAATATCACAATTTGTTCAATAAATTACCTAAATATAGGGATTAAATACCTTTGTCATTCCGCACCGTCATTCCGCAACATGTCATTCCGCAACGCTCGTTAGCGCTATTTATTAACAGAATTTTCCAATTTTTTTTGATCATTGTGAAGCATGTCAATTGTGTGCAGAGAAAAAATAGTTACATGAAAATAGGGTACATTTTTTTCTTGCTATCCTAAAAAATTGTACTTTTGCGTTGCGGAATGACATGAGATTATGCATACTAATTACCTGGATTAACGAGACTAATCGGCCGTTGATCAAAATTAAATTTATATCAAAACTTTTCCCATCAGTACTACTATTGTGCCTGACATTTATTTAAACATCATACCTATGTGTCTAAAAGATATGGAATAAATAAAAACAAGCCTTTTCACTGATTTTGTAAGCTGCAAATATGCAAATTTATGCTAATTAGTTTATACATCAAAAAACATAGTATCGCTAAACAAACTAAAAATTCCTGAACTTTGGACTCTTGCCTACATTATAGGCATAGAATTAAACTTTGGATGCACATTTGAAATGTTGGCTATTTGGTTGACATTTGCTTGGAATTGCCCAAATATCCTTCACTTCTGATTTTCACCCTTCAAATTATTTCTATTTTTCTATGGATGACTCAATTTGAAATCTACAATCCCTGTGGGGAGGATTCAGGTCATGTCTTTCATAGAGGGTGTAATGGCATTCAATGGAATAGCCTCATGTAGTGAGAAAAAAACCAATGTTGAGCTTCTACCTGATATACCTGGCCTGCCAGGCTATTATAGTTTAACCCCTGAGAACTACCTGCCGATTGGTCAGAAAGGTGGATACATCATTAATTGCTCCAATGACAGACATTGTTAGACTAATTGTATCTCTGATAAAGATTGGAGTGGAATATTTTAGAAGCAGTATTTCAATTGGTTATTCAAATGAGTATATCTTGAAATTAACCAATCATAAACATTGTTAAATAGGCAGGTAATGCCCAGGGGTTAATCAGTTCCAAATTGTCAAACCTGCTTTCAGCAACTTAATACAGAAAAGCGTGGGCGCTCATAAGTGTGCTTGTAGCAACTTGGAGCACTATGACTCCTATGCATAACCCCTGCGTATGACAAAATATCGTGCCCATGCTAGGATTATTTTTGCGCACGGAGAGATAAAAAAATGCATATTTCTCAGCAATTTGGAACTAATTCAACACCACTATAGTACAGCTGATACACCTTTTCTTTTGGCTAGGTGGATGAGATAGGCATGAAACAAATACTACTCAATTCACATTTGATCAAATTTAAAACAGGATAGTAGGCAACGAATAAAAAACAACCATACTAGCAAACGGACCTCTCTGGAAGGGTCAATCAATCAGGCTGGGTTTTCTTTCTTCAAATTTTATTTTTAAAAATGTGAATTTTTATTATTTTTTTAAAATGACCAAATTTAAAAAACAACACAAAATCTAAACATTCGTCTTTTTTTATCTTTTTTTAAATGGGTTGGTCAGGCCCGTAGAACAGGTTTTTTAGTTGTTGTATCAAGATTCAAGGAGTTGTGGAGAGCTCTATGAGGAGCTTGATAAGTAGCTTTGTTGTGATAAGTTATGCAATCTGTATCGTATTGAAATTTCCATGTATAGTATTATATGTGTGTTTTACAGAGAGAGCTTAGAAATTGGTAAAGGAAGACATCAGATTGAACCTAAATTACAGGTGAGCTGATTACGTTCAATTGGGTGCTTTATATATATCACAACTCAAGACACATTTTTTCAAAATTGCTTATGAACAGAATTAGGTTGTTTTGTATGTATTAACTTTTTATGCCGCCTTTGTGTGTATTATTCACGTTTATATAACGCATGAAAATATTCCAGCCATCTGATTGATGGATACTTCATCAGATAACACAAAATAGTTTGGTCCATTTCATGCTTGACGTCACTTCCCGGTCTTTTTGTCCTTCAAAAAGTACTATTGACCGGGCGGTCAATAATACTTTTTGAAAGACAAAAATGCCCTGCCTCGTACGATTTTGCCGTAATGGCATGAAGAATCAACTCGCCTGTATGATATATGTTTCATGTTTAAGTTATAAAAATCGCACACAAAAATATTTGCATGCGTTATATAAAACAAATATGGACTGCTCTTTATTTCATGAAATAGGGTGAACTATTGTCTCTCAGTGATCTAGAGACCTAAGCCTACTATTTTCCCTCAGCCTTCGGCGTCGGGACGGCGTCGGGAAAATAGTAGGCTTACAGGCCCAAGATCTCCTTGGCGCAATAGTTCACCCCATTTCCCTCATGAACAGTCCATATTTGTATATTATTACACCTCATAAATATTCATGAGATAATAGGCATAAATACTGCAATTTCATTGGTCAATTGAGCTGGCCACAGTGATAATAAATTGAGCTATTGAAGAAATTGAGCTATTTCCCGTGTGGTAGTTTTGGCTACTTCCCTACAACCTCATCCCCAGAGTCACAGTGAGGTGTAATAAAGCAAATACTACATGGTATGATCGGGGCAATAGGGCACACTATTTTCCCTCAGTACTGGCTACAGGCCTACCACCCCTCACCCTCCGGGTTCGGGGTGGTAGGCCTGTAGCCAGTACCTCGGGAAAATAGATTGCACTATTTCCCCTCTAACCATGTAGTCCCCTCTAACCATGTAGTATTTGTATACTATTTGTATTCTGTGTTTATGTTGTTTATTCTTTTGCTCTCTCGATCCATGTCTTATTTCTTGCTGGTTTTGTTGCTCTTCATACACCATGAGCATCTTGCGGATTTGCGTGCTTTATATAAATGTTCACAGTATTATTATTAGTATTATTGTTGCGAATGCTTGTGGTGTGCAGCTGCGATTCCTTTAGAATTTTCTGATGCTGAAATACTTCATCTCTTATTAAGAAGGGTTGGGAGGGCAATTTTCTCAAAAATAGTCATTCATTCATGAAGGGGGCTAAACCCGGGGGGGGGGGGGGGGGGGGGGGGGGGGGCACTGACATTGGAAAAGGGTATAGGTATGTGCCGCGCTGAAGACCCCCTTTTTCACCCTCTGCTGCTAGCTCTTATGACCCCCTTTTGAGCCTGGATGAGTTCTTAAGACCCCCATTTTATTGAAAATACAAAAATCACGAAATTTTGCATTCCAAAACCCCAATTCGTCGAAAATTTTGCGTTCTAAAACCCCCCCCAAAAAAATTGCGTTCTTGCTAATCAAAATTGAACTAAAGGCCAGTTCTCAAGACCTACTTTTTTGAAAAAATCAGTTCATAAGACCCTATTTTTCGTCATAAAATCCACTCAGTTCAGTTCTATAGCCCCCCTTTTTGAGACCCTGTGCGGCACACCCCTACCCAAAAAAAAGTTGAGTGCCCCCCGGGGGGCTAAAGAGAGGCTCTGAAGCAGAGCAGCCCTTTTATGGCCAAAGGATGTATCTTATATGTACTTTCCTAATGATATACTTCCTTTTAACACGGATTGTGTTAACTTGGTTCAATAATCCCCACTTAGGAAAAGGTTGCCACTTGTAAAAACAATCAAAGTAATATACTGCCTTTTATCTCCACATGATTTATGGAGAAAAAAAAGCTAACTTTGATCATGTTAAAAGGAAGTATACTGTTAGAAAACTACATATAAGATACATTCTTTTGCCATAAAAGGGCTGAGAGCTATGAGACTTCATGCTAAATAAAACTTGTAAACTGCAGACTGCCTAAAATGATTCAGTTTTCCTAAATGTATTGCTTCTACAGGCCCGTTCTTTACGTCTTTTGGCTATGGCTTATCTAGAATGGGATCCAGTACAATACTGCCAGAAAGCTTTGAATTCAGTTGGACTTGCAAACGCTGTAAGTACTAACCCTAACAACCAGGCAGGGTTTGTTTGGAAAAAATACTATTAGAACCCAAACATGGGTTCTGCCAGTTAGGCAAAAAAAAAATTGTTTGCCTGTCCATAGATGGGTCAAAAAAAGTTGGGGCGGTAGGTCGAAAAATCTTCTTTTTTTTCCTTCTTTTTTTTAACATTGGTTGTTCTGGCCCTATCCTACAAACACAAAAACAAGCATGCACCATTTTGAGCCTTATCAATGGCATGCTAATAGCAATGGTTAATTTTAGCATGGTTTAGCCCACATTTGATTTGAAATAACCAACATATTAATGACCCACAGCATAGCGTTAGAAACTTATATCTTTAGATCCTAATTACTACAGTATTAAGTTTTATTCTGTTCAAAAGTATAACTTTTATCATATAACTTTTATCATGTACCATGTTTCTGAAATATTTGGTCCTTAACATGGCAGCGACATGAAAAGGGTATGGGCTCACACGAGGAGTAACGTAGGGTTCAATTAAGGTCAATCAAATGAATGATTTTAAAAAAAACCACCAAAAATCATTTAAAACAATATATATATATTTTATTTTTTTACAAATTCAAAACAAAAACAAAAAGTTTTTTTCTGACCAGTCGGGACTGACTCACACGGTCGGTCGGACGAGGACAAGCAAACAACTTTTTTTTGGCCTTAGGGCCTGTATTAGAATAAAGTCTGGGCCATATTAAGATGAGTGACAAGGTTACACACTGCTACTCTAACATTCACTGACTCTATTAGGCTTCTTCCACACGTATGTATCTTCTGTCTTTAAACGCTCTTGTGTATACGCTAGCGCCTCCAGCAGGCGCGCGTGTTAGGTACTGCAATTAATAGAATACACAGTTACGTCACTGTCTTGTGATGGTCAATAGACTAAAGACAATGTAGGCCTATTCCAGGGTATAAGGATGTAGGCCTATTAGTGTTTTTCATCGAATTTAAGGAGGTATTTCATGTAGATTCGGATGTTCACCCATGTTTGTGATTATAACTAGGAGGTATGGGAGGAGTTATTCACCACTGCATTGGTTTACCATTAGACTGAATCCTTCATGTCTTTCCTAGTTACGCATGGCCCATGGGAAGGTGCTCTGAAGGTGAAGACTGAAAAATACAGTTCCAAAAGTGTGCGCTGACAAACTTGTAAATAACTTATGCACTTTCACGCAGGTTTGTGATTCGGGTGACCCGGTTGGGCGCGCCGATTTACCTCCCAAGGCGCAGCGTGATGATTGTTAAAGCGCTACAGTTTTTAAAAAAGGCGCTACAGTTTAAATTTAACCAATCAGGAGCTTTGGCCTTGCAGTCGGGCAGACTTGCGTATGGACATTCAAGTTAGAAGTCCCACGATTTGGTCCGCCATTTTTAAAGGTTGCGGCCAAATAGAGGGACGTGGGGACCCAGTCTAGTTTACCGTCAGTATGTTCACATTTTTATAGGCGTGTCTTCACAATATTGATCTATTCCCTCATCATCTTGGGTTAAAGGGGAATTGAGAGATACGTATGGGAGTGTGCCCTCAATTATCCTGGAAATCAGTTTTTTTGCATCAAAGTAATACTTTAGGCATATACTAACTACCATCTGAAACAGTTAACCATGACATTCGCCGTTCATCATATAAAATTTCATGATTTTCTTAGTTTCGATATGATTATATCGAAACTAGGTGCTGAATTCGGAAGTTATGCGATCGTTTTACATGCGTACTTTCGCAGCAAATCTCAACCGGCAAGTGCCGTTATTTGCTTATTTTGCATGAAGGCGATGTTGGAATTGTATGACATTTTGGATTTGGGCTATGTTGATGATTATCTGTACGTTATTTGCTCATTTAGTTTATCGATACATCTCTCAATGCCCCTTTAAATACTTTTTGTCTATTCTGTACAACAGGAACACAACCATCCCTTTGGGATACATCTGAAGATCAAGATACTGCTGAACAGTGACGGTGATGATGCTAAGCTGCCAACAGGTATGGCTGGGGCTGACCAGTGCCACTAAACACCAGACTTCCCATTGAAGCCTCTAGTGTGATAGCGCTCCCATTTTAAGAGTAACATTGCGCGTCTTGATGTCCCTTATAAGAACTTGTGTGCTGGCATTGTCAAGATAGTGCCCTCATTTCAAGAGTTACATCAAGCATACTCATGCCCATATGCCCATATAAAGGAGGCTTCAGTTTTGTGATTCGAATTTCATTATATACTCTCCCTGGTTGGGGTTAGTTAGGTACATGAGTGTACAAATTCAACTTTACAGATGGATAGGTTAAAAAACTTAAGAGCTCATTCAAACTAAGAAAATGGTCTTTAAATGAAGTCAAACAGACAGTCCGCTGCGGAAATTCAGCCATAGCCTATAGGGGTGAAAAAGATGTGTTGGACTGGACAACATAAATGTAGGCAACACTGAGTGGTAAAAGCACCCAAATTGATCAAAAAGAGCCCAATTTTAAAGGAAAAGGGCCACATTAACACAAGATTTCACCACTATAACCCAAACATCTGAAAGGTCCATAATTGTCACACATAGAGTGTAGAAACACGCTCATAGTTCTTAAAACATGAAAGATCACCTACTTTGATACAATAGAAAACAAAAGGATGATTATATCTCATTTTGCTTGATCACATAAACTTTTTAGTAAATATTATGGTTACCGGACATGGAGACAAATAAAACTGCAGTGGGAGCTTTAAGACAGGAATTTACCAGCCTAATTTTTTCCTCCTTTTCTTTTGTACAGCTGTTGATGAGTTGAGTGAACATCCTGAACTCAGTGTAGATTTAGCCTCAGAAACCATTACGCTACTAGTCCAACATAACAAGTAAGTGTTTTTTTACATGTCGTGTAGGTGATGAGGGGTGAATAGGAGAGGGGCTGGGCTTTTAAAGGAAGGGTCCCGCAAGCACAACATTGAGCATTATATGTTAGAAACATAATTATCGAGCCGAAGTTACGTAATTATATAGAACAAAACACCGTACTAGTCACAAAAATGTAGGGCTGTCGTCGAGATCTTTTTTTCATGTCGACATGTTGCTATTTTACAATCTCGATATCGATATGATGTCGACATTTTATGAACCAAATACTATTAAAAGTATCATGCCGATCGCAGGGCCGATTGTCACCACAAAAGTTCCATTGAAATAAGCTATCACTGCAGTGTCATCAATGTACACAAGTTCAAAACCATTACTTATAAATATAAACATAATAATTAATTCGCCGTTTTCCAACATTTTCTACGTATTTTATTACAAAAATCAACCCGACAAAATGGTTAACTTGTGGATTCCCTTTCAAAATACATGCGGTATTAAATACGATAACGTTTCTAGAAAGTAATATCGTAAATTTCCTAAAATGAACCAGTAGAAGCAGCCCACCAACGGCCTCTGTGTCCAATATATGATATGATATCGATATTGTTAAACGACTGAGGATTTAGACTAAACAGAAAATGAAGCAATCTCAAAAACAAGATGGCGACTACTACAAGAGTGACGATCGCAATTTTGAGTGATTCATTTGTTAAATCCTGTTATGTTCGGATGAAATGAGCCAGCTTCTTTTAATGGCAAATTTTGTGGCTTTTAAAATTTTAATAGGGGATGCGTTTAGTGAACTTTGTGGACGTTTAGAACTTACACAGCCTTCTTATAAAAGCTTATAAAATAAAAAAATATATCGACATACCAATTTGGATATCGACATGTCGGAATTTATAGTGATATCGATATAATGTCGATATAGTCCGTGTCGATGACAGCCCTACAAAAATGAATAAAAACTGCCATCACTCAACATGCACTTTTTAACATTCGCGGCGATTGAAAGTCCCGGTGTCGATGACGTCATGGGTATCGGTGCTCAAATTTGTGTATTGTACAACTATGACATCATCGACACTGGGACTTTTGATCGCCGCGAATTTTAAAAAGGGCATGTTGAGAGATTGCGGTTTTTATTTGTTTTTGTCATAAGTGTGGTGTTTTCTTCTATATAATTATAAAAGCTGGGCTCGATAGTTATATTTCTAACATATAATGCACACTTTTATGCTTGCGGGACACCACCTTTAATGATTTTAATGGTAACATAACTTGTTTTTCTTAAACCTTTGAATATGTTTGTGTTCGTTCCCATCCCTAAACACGGATGTCGATAGCTTTGACCACACTCTGCCAATAGATTTGGGTGAATCAATAATTCAGTTACTTTTATCCCCAGGTTGGATGCAGCTAGTTGGAAATGTTATTAACTTGCATGTCCTCTCTCCATTCTCCAAAGATATGCAAATTGTACATCTTGCATCTCAACTTTAGATGATGTTTGTTGATTAAGATATTTAGCAACTCCCCCATACCTGGAAACCCAGAAAACCAATCAAACTTTTCCATGCGGATAATGTGTTTATGCGCTATGCGATCACAGCCGCAGTGTGTGTTGTTTTGGAATGATCGCTGTTTACATCGAATTTTCAAACTAAAAGGAACTTGATTGTTATTTAATTTTGGTCATTTTAGTGTCAAGCTTTCTGAAAAGAGTTTGAATGAAATTGTTAAAAATAATAACAATTAAATTATGTTCTTATTTACAATTATAAACAATTAAAATTATGTTTTATTTATGAAATGGGGTTCAAATCCTTGGTCGTTGTTGAAAGGGATAAATCATGTTTCAGCGTAAGTGGGCATCACCAATCCACAACTTGCTTTCTGCGAGTCTTCCCGTTTGTTTCAGTCGGGCGTTGCCCTCGTGAAATAAAAAACAGAATTGACACAAACGCTTAGTGGCGTAGCTAGGTTTCATATTGGAAGGAAATAAAGTGTACCGACAACACTTTACCTTTGTAAAGAAATTTGCACTTTTACACTTATTTTGATTTTTTGGGAATTTGAGTTTCTTGTAAATAATCAATCTTCAGAGTGTTTATAACATTATTGTGAAAGTTTCAGATTTAAAAATCAAACCAACAACAACAAAAATGCAATTTTTTTTTTTAAAATTTTTTTTAAAGTACATTGTAAGTACATTGTACATTGTAAGTACATCTTTAAAGGACGATATCTCAGTTTGGAGTTTTCATAAAGACAAACTTGAAAATAATTTAACTCTGCTTTGGGAAGTCAGATTAAAAAAAAGAAAGTACCATTGTAAAGCTGAAGATCTCTTCTTTAATAATCAATTACTAACTCAATTTTTATATCTTGCCCAATTGTGTCTGGTTCCGGTAGAACATGTCACATATTGGTACGCCACTGCAAACGCAGTTGTAGATTGGTGATACACATACGCTGAAACATGATTTAGCACCTAATTACATGTCTCACTTATCATGAGAAAAATGCCCCCATTTCTTTTAATCATTACCAGGTTGGATGCTGCCTGTCGGACATGTCATCAGCTCACTCGGCGTTTCTCCATCTCAAAGGATGTAGGCAAATTGTATGTCTTGCATCTCAACCTGTTGATCAAGAATAAGCGCATACAACAGGCTAAAGTACTGCTGGAAGATTGTACCGCAGGTAGGGTCTTACAAGATTGTTTCAAATGTTTTTGAATAATTTTGATTTCGTTTTTACATTTTGTTTTGATTCTTTTAAAATTGAAATATTGAAGAAATTGAAGGAAAAAAATGCCAGAAAAAATGCCTGACCCACAGACTAAACCAGAGAGGTTGCACGTAGAACAGGGTGTTTTTTTCGTGGCCTAATCTTATTAATTAATAATAAACAAAATGCAGTAAAAGCTTATTTATTACTAAACTATTGTATTGCAGGTAGCATATTCAAAGATATGTTTTTGATACAGATGCAAAGTTGGAGTTCTGATAATATTTGTCCAAAAGTCACATTTTCTGGGTTATATTACAACATCAAGTCTGTTTTTAAATACTAGTCTCCAGTGGCGGCACCAGCCTCATAATTTGGGGGGCATGAAACAAAATGATGCGCGCGAAGTATGCACATTTTTTGTGCCATTTTACGCTTAAATGGTCAAATTTGGTCTAATACTAACTAATTTGGTATGAAAATGCGCGCTTGCGCGCAAAATTTAGCTGTTTTATGCTAAAATTGTCAACATTTGGTCTAATTAAACCTAATTTAGTAAGAAAATGTGGGCACAGCACGAAAAAATGCCTTTTTATGCATAAATTGTCTATTTTTTAACTAAATTGATTTTTTTTTTTTTGGGGGGGGGGGGGGGGGCGTGATGCCGCTACTGCTAGTCTCACATTCAGTATTTGATGACACAATATAGCTAAGCCAATTATCAGTCAATCTTAGGAACTACACTGTTATATTTTTAAAATTTAACATCTTATTGTATTTTATATAAAAAGCTTCCTCACATTTTCAATGTTTCTCCTTTTTACCGTAGGTCAAATAAGTTTAAATGTTGACTCAAGAAGGCAAGTGCATACAATTCTCTGGGAACAGGCTGCTAAAGCATTTGAGGTGAGCTAAATTAAAAATATATTATGTCATGTAACTTAACACTTTCCATGTGGCAGTCATTTGCAGACGACAGTTCCAAAATTTCACAAAATGTTTCAAAAATGTCATTTAATTTCATCACCATATTTGAAATTTCCTTGAGAAATTTATTAAAGTAAGTATAAATATGCCTAGTATTGGTTTAGTAATTCTTGAGAAAGTTCGGAACGGTTTCTGAAAATCTGTTATGCATATGGTAAAACTAATAGCCACTTGGAAAGTGTTAACTGATCCTAAAACAAGCACGCTTTCCTACAAGTCCATGGTCCTTTTAAATCTTTTGGAATTGATCACTTTGTCAATGGCAAAGTCATGAAAGTGGTCCTATTGCATGCAACAATCCATGTCTCATCTTACCAGATATGAGAATTGTCTGGTTTTTTGTTCCCAATTTCTGCACTTTCTTTTAATTTCAGCACATTTTTGGCATCTTTAGCACAATCAGGGATTCTATTAATTTTGGGATAGGAAAGTCCTATACTGACGTACGTAGCGAAAAACGGCCCCTGTTGCATATTTACATAAATTAAGGTAATCGCCTAAGGAATGTGTGGAATGCGTCCATGACCGGCATTTACATCATTTTTGGTCAGCATAACCATGGTGGTGCTATTCTCGCGGTAGATTTACACAGACGACGGTGGCCACGCGAAACCTATATTTTGAATTTGTATTGGAATAACACGTAATCGCGAATGTTAATCTTATCATTTTAACCCGGAATTTTAAAAAAAATCGTCATAATTTGTAAATGCTATTTTTAAAATTATTTACATTAACCGGGCGATGACTGTTAAAAATATTTCAAAGTGGTGCACTCCCGTTACCATATTGGGTAGTGTGAGAGACCCGCGGCCATCTGCTACAATCACGCCTTATCGGTATAGCGCCACCAAGGCTATGCTGGCCAAATTTCAATTTAAAAGTGGCTTCCGATCGGCAAGCTGAGTGGCACACACACTGGCCCAATTTCACACACTTTTTTCAGGTTTTTCCCTAATTATATTCACTAGCGGCGTACCCTCGCTACGCTCAGGTCCCCGCTAGATGGTTCACATTAACTACCTCTGAAACCACATAAACCCCCTACAACACCCCCTAAACCAGGTTGATTTATAACCATATCCCTTCTAAAGGCATTATAAACCCCCTATAACCCCCCCCCCCCCCAATCAGAATCAGAATCAGTCGATTTTATAACCATGTCCCTCCTAAACCATTTACCGTGGCTACTTTATTAACCCTGTATACCTCTCAAACAGCATCAAGTTAAATGGTCCAAATGTATGTGACAACCACAACTCTTCCTACAAAGTCTCTAGTCACTTTATTTTACACAACATTTTATCATCTGCAAAGTGATCCAAATGTATGTGACAATCAACAACTCTTCCTACAAAGTCTCTAGTCACTTTATTATACACAACATTTTATCATAGGCAAGGTGGTCCAAATGTATGTGACAATCAACAACTCTTCCTACAAAGTCTCTAGTCACTTTATTATACACAACATTTTATCATAGGCAAGGTGGTCCAAATGTATGTGACAATCAACCACTCTTCCTACAAAGTCTCTAGTCACTATATGTTTCACAACATTTTATCATCGGCAAAGTGGTCCAAATGTATGCGACAATCAACAACTCTTCCTACAAAGTCTCTAGTCACTTTATTTTACACAACATTTTATCATCGGCAAAGTGGTCCAAATGTATGTGACAATCAACAACTCTTCCTACAAAGTCTCTAGTCACTTTATTTGACACCACATATCATCGGCAAGGTGGTCCAAATGTATGTGACAATCAACAACTCTTCCTACAAAGTGTCTAGTCACTTTATTTGACACAACATTTTTTCATCGGCAAGGTGGTCCAATGGTATGTGACAACCTACAACTCTTCCTACAAAGTCTCTAGTCACTTTATTTTACACAACATTTTATCTTTGACAAAGTGGTCCAAATGTATGTGACAACCACAACTCTTCCTACAAAGTCTCTAGTCACTTTATTTGACACAACATTTTATAATCGGCAAAGTGATGCAAATGTGTGACAACCGCAACTCTTTCAACAAAGTCTCTAGTCACTTTATTATACACAACATTTTATCATCGGCAAGGTGGTCCAAATGTACGTGACAACCTACAACTCTTCCTACAAAGTCTTTAGTTACTTTATTTTACACAACATTTTATCTTCGGCAAGGTGGTCCAAATGTTTATGACAACCAGTGGGTGCACTTTTCCTTGGTGACATTCCTGGGCCACCATTTTCCTCTGCAACATCTACCAGTAAATTCTCCCTCCATCATTGTCCATTGCTGCATATTCATACCAGCTCTATAAGCCGCTTGGCGATCACATGTGTCGTTGCCATTCTGGTTGTTCCAACCGGCAATTGCGCTCTGATGCGAGGTTGTGCATTGTCCTACTAGATCAGAAAGATTGGTTCATCATCTGGAAGAAGTAGGATGCATGCATGAATAGTTGTGGCCAGAAACTCTTCAAACGATTCTCTGGTAGTTGTGTCCTAACATATCGCATGTGCGACTATTCCAATCTCTCCAGATATGCCGAACGTCACATTGCAATTCTTGCTGTGCTGATTATTCACCACTCTTCTGGCTGACTGTTCACGAAGGACTCTTCAGAAGGAGTGCCTAGTCCATATATTGTAGCCACACTCATCTATAAATATACAGTCTGACAGTGGGCTACTACGCCTTCCTAGAAAAACCAGTGCGCAAAGGCTACACGCTGATCTAGAATGTGAGGGGCATTGCGTGCTTCTGGAACATCATCTACAAGCTTAATGGTATGCCATCTAAGATGCATGCGACGGTTTATGTTGAGATAGCAGGTTTATTTGGAAGGACACAGGCAAGATTGTCCTTCATTTGGGATAAAGTTTCTAGTGGGTTCTCTTCCAACATAGTCTGCAACTCATTACACATCTCCTGATTCACCCATCTGTTCCAGGGCCACCTTTAGGTAGTTTTTTGCGTATACCAGTGGGTAAGTAGGTCGCAACTATTGACCTTACACTTGCACATTTTATTCCAAGTGTATTTGCGACCTGGATATAATCAGAATAAATGAGATAACCAAAAATTATTCCTACATCGTCCCTAGTCCCTTTATGGGACACAACATTTGATCATCGGCAAGGTGGTCCAAATGTATGTGACAACCTACAACTCTTCCTACAAAGTCTCTAGTCACTTTATTATACACAACATTTTATAATCGGCAAGTTGGTTCAAATGTATGTGACAATCAACAACTCTTCCTGCAAAGTCTCTAGTCACTTTATTATACACAACATTTTATCATTGACAAAGTGGTCCAAATGTATGTGACAACCTACAACTCTTCCTACAAAGTCTCTATTCATTTTATTTTACACAACATGTTATCATCGGCAAGTTGGTTCAAATGTATGTGACAACCACAACTCTTCCTGCAAAGTCTCTAGTCACTTTATTTGACACAACATTTTATCATCTGCAAGGTGGTCCAAATGTATGTGACAACCTACAACTCTTCATATAAAGTCTCTAGTCACTTTATTTTACACAACATTTTATCATTGACAAAGTGGTCCAAATGTATGTGACAACCAACAACTCTTCCTACCAAGTCTCTATTCATTTTATTTTACACAACATTTTATCATCGGCAAGTTGGTTCAAATGTATGTGACAACCACAACTCTTCCTGCAAAGTCTCTAGTCACTTTATTTAACACAACATTTTATCATCAGCAAGGTGGTCCATATGTATGTGACAACCTACAACTCTTCCAACAAAGTCTCTAGTCACTTCATTTTACATAACATGTTGTCATCAGCAAAGGTGGTCCAAATGTATGTGACAACCTACAACTCTTCATACAAAGTCTCTAGTCACTTTATTTTACACAACATTTTATCAAAGTGGTCCAAATGTAAGTGACAACCAGCTACTCTTCCTACAAAGTCTCTAGTCACTTTATTTAACACAACATTTTATCATCGGCAAAGTGGTCCAAATGTATGTGACAACCTACAACTCTTCCTACAAAGTCTCTAGTCACTTTATTTAACACAACATTTTATCATCAGCAAGGTGGTCCAAATGTATGTGACAACCTACAACTCTTCCTACAAAGTCTCTAGTCACTTTATTTAACACAACATTTTATCATCGGCAAAGTGGTCCAAATGTATGTGACAACCGCAATTCTTCCTACAAAGTCTCTAGTCACTTTATTTGACACAACATGTAATCATCGGCAAGTTGGTTCAAATGTATGTGACAACCACAACTCTTCCTGCAGAGTCTCTAGTCACTTTATTTAACACAACATTTTATCATCAGCAAGGTGGTCCATATGTATGTGACAACCTACAACTCTTCCAACAAAGTCTCTAGTCACTTCATTTTACATAACATGTTGTCATCAGCAAAGGTGGTCCAAATGTATGTGACAACCTACAACTCTTCCTACAAAGTCTCTAGTCACTTTATTTTACACAACATTTTATCATCGGCAAAGTGGTCCAAATGTAAGTGACAACCAGCTACTCTTCCTACAAAGTCTCTAGTCACTTTATTTAACACAACATTTTATCATCGGCAAAGTGGTCCAAATGTATGTGACAACCTACAACTCTTCCTACAAAGTCTCTAGTCACTTTATTTAACACAACATTTTATCATCAGCAAGGTGGTCCAAATGTATGTGACAACCTACAACTCTTCCTACAAAGTCTCTAGTCACTTTATTTAACACAACATTTTATCATCGGCAAAGTGGTCCAAATGTATGTGACAACCGCAATTCTTCCTACAAAGTCTCTAGTCACTTTATTTAATACAACATTTTATCATCGGCAAGGTGGTCCAAATGTACGTGACAACCGCAACTCTTCCTATAAAGTCTCTAGTCACTTTATTATACACAACATTTTATCATTGGCAAAGTGGTCCAAATGTATGTGACAACCACAACTCTTCCTATAAAGTCTCTAGTCACTTTATTTTATACAACATTTTATCATCGGCAAGGTGGTCCAAATGTATGTGACAACAACAACTCTTCCTACAAAGTCTCTAGTCACTTTATTTGACACCACATTTTATCATCGGCAAAGTGGTCCAAATGTATGTGACAACCACAACTCTTCCTATAAAGTCTCTAGTCACTTTATTTTATACAACATTTTATCATCGGCAAGGTGTTCCAAATGTATGTGACAACAACAACTCTTCCTACAAAGTCTCTAGTCACTTTATTTGACACCACATTTTATCATCGGCAAGGTGGTCCAAATGTATGTGACAGCCACAACTCTTCCTACAAAGTCTCTAGTCACTTTATTTTACACAACATTTTATCATCGGCAAGGTGGTCCAAATGTATGTGACAGCCACAACTCTTCCTACAAAGTCTCTAGTCACTTTATTTTACACAACATTTTATCATCGGCAAGGTGGTCCAAATGTATGTGACAGCCACAACTCTTCCTACAAAGTCTCTAGTCACTTTATTTTACACAACATTGTATCATCGGCAAAGTGATCCAAATGTATGTGACAGCCAACAACTCTTCCTGCAAGGTTTTTATCGGCCAAAGTACATGTTTGGCTGTGTTTAAACCAGCGGGGGGCACTTTACCTTGGTGACTTTCCTGGGCCAACATTCTCCTCTGCAACATCTACCAGTAAATTCTCCCTCCATCGCTGGATATTCATACCAGCTCGATTAGCTGCTTGGCGAACACATGTGTTGTTGCCATTCTGGTTAACCCCAGCCTTATGAGCCGTTTTTTTGTTTCCGAAACAGGGAATAAGGGGGTAGGCGTTTACCTTGGTGACTTTCCTGGGCCAACATTCTCCTCTGCAACATCTACCAGTAAATTCTCTGGGGCAGATTGTCAATTTAAAGTTCCAATACTGTCGCATTGGTTGCAACACTACAAACTCGATCAAATATTATTTTTGTACTGAGTTTGCATTGCGCGCATATACCGTAGAATGCCGCCATTGTGACTGAATGTTACACAATGTGAAATAGCGTTGTGTTGAAGTTTTGCTAGAAATATATGCGTGAAAGTATTGCTAAACCTATTTCCCCGTACTAACTACCCCAAAAATTGTTATATACTATGTTGAAATTAATATTCATGCCGTTGAGCAACATTTTGGGAACAAATATTAACCGTAACTAGATTTTTCATATTTTCTCACACTGCGTTTTTAGTATAAAAATGACATCACTTGCACGTGCGATCACTGATTTTCAGTCCCCGCGGGCCGCGAGTGCCAAGTTCATGCAGTAAACATCATGTTACACGGGATTGTGAATTGGGGATGGTGTTGCAAATACCAGATTGACGATATCATACGAAATAAGGAATAAAACGGTCCGTTTGGCCATTCAAATTGCTCAAAAATTTGTTTTAAAAAAATTATCGAAAATAAAAAGTAATACGGTCGGCACCTAGGTACACGGTCGGTCGGACGTGGACAAACAAACAACTTTTTTTTTGTTGCCTAATAGCAGCATATTTGCAGGCGATAACTTTACATTACCTATACTTGACTTACTTGACTTATGGCGGGTGATATTATTCCTGAACCACGATGTCTCCAAATCTTCCTTTTCAACATAGCTGTCTTGATTTCTTTTACCTGCAATCCTGTGTCATGCTTTAGTAAGTCAATGTAGGTTAGGGCTGGTCTACCACGCTTTCTTATTCCATGTTTTGGTACCCAATGTATGAGTTTGGAGACCAGCTCATTGGACCCTCTGAAACTGCCTTTTGTACGGACTTCCTTATAAACTTATCTCTAAATTACAACGTGTTCAAAACTCGGCCGCAAGATTAGTTACAGGCACAAAGAAACGTGACCATATAAGTCACGTCATCCATGTCATCAGAAATCTCCACTGGCTTCCTATCAAGAAAAGAATCGTGTTCAAGCTCCTGCTCATCGTTTATAGATCACTTAACAATGCTGGTCCAAGTTATGTGTCTGAATTGCTGAAACCTTATATTCCCACGGCTAACCTTCGCTCTGGCTCTAGTGAGTTTCTTGTTGTTCCAAAAAGCAAGATGAAATCTTTCGGTGATAGAGCTTTCTCCATGCGGGCCCTAAATTATGGAACACTCTCCCAATGGACATACGCCAGGCAGGTTCAGTTCAGGAGTTCAAGTCGCGACTTAGGACCTACTTATTTAACTTGGAAATCTAATTGCTGTGTATTTATGTTCATGATTTTTTCATTTCATAATGCATTTTAATGCCATACACTGTATTTCATATCTCATGTTTTTTGTTTTAAAAATATGCATTTGACTCTGTGTATGTATATTTTTGTAGTTTTAAGATCATTGTTGTATTTTTGCTTTAATCTTTTATTCATATGTTGTACAGCACTTTGAGTTTAGATCTCACTAAAGTAAAGCGCTCTATAAATGTGTGTTATTATTATTATTATTAAGCAGTGTCCTGCGAATCTTGATCTACGCTCCCTGATCTTATCCGAGACTTTGGGCATATCCGCGTACAGGTCCTTATTTGTCACATGCTGTCTCCAGTTGATGTTGAACACAGTTCTAAGCATTCTAGTGTAACACCCTTCCAGCTGTTTACTAAGCTTTGGGGTGACTGTCCATGACTCACATCCATAGAGGAGGACTGATTCTACAGTAGCTATAAACAGTCTTTCTTTCAGCTTTCTGGATAGTGTTTTGGCCTTCCATAAGTGACTAAGTTTGCCCAGGCTCTCCATGCAGCTGCTTTGCATGTTTTAATGTCCTTTTCAGAACTGTTCATCCAGGCTCCAAGGTACTTGAAGTCCTCCACTTTATCAAGGCGCATACCTTCGCTTGTGGTGATTACAGGTACTTGCTTCTGGTTGAAGGACATGTACTTCGTCTTTGCAGTGTTCATTTTGAGCCCAACTTTACCTACTGAAGTCTCCACTCTGTTAAGTATAGTGATTGCGCTTGAGACACTTCTTCAGACAACAGTGCAATGTTGTCAGCAAAGTCTAGGTCAGTAACTGTGGTTGGTCCTATTCGTCTGCTGCTTCTTTTTGTTAAGCGGAATTCTAGCTCCTCTTCTTTGCCATCTATGGCCTCTCTTAGGGCGTAGTCGAGAACAATGACAAAGAGATATGGAGCCAGGGTGTCACCTTGTAATACTCCAGCCAATATTTCAAATTCCTCAGTTTCCCCATCAGGTGATATAACCTTTGTTTTGGTGTCCTTGTATATTTATGCATTCGCATTTATAAGCTGCTCAGGTATACCATAGGCCTTCAGAATTTGCAGCATTCGTCCCCTATGTATTGTGTCAAACGCCTTCTTGAAGTAAATAAAGGTTATGTTGGCTGGCAGGTTGTTTGATCTAATTCCCTCAATAATTCTTCGGAGGGCAAGAATGTGGGCAACTGTGGTACGTCTAACTCGAAAGCCATTTTGATTAGCTCTCAGGTGGATGTCAAGCTCAGGTCTAATTCTGTTTAGTATCATCTTGTTGTATAGCTTGGCAACAATTGAGCTCAGACTTATTCCACGTTAATTGCCTCCCAAGCTCAGATCCCCTGATTTTGGTATAGGTATTATGTTGAGAATAGACCATTGGTCTGGCTTTTTCCCGTTCAGCCTGGCATCATTGCAGAAGTCCAGAATGACACGTTATCTATAACATGATATCAATTTTCAAAATACATAACTTTTTAAATGATTACTACATACAGGCCAATGACAACGCTGAGGCCCTGGTGTGGTACAACTATTCACTGAGTCTCTTCATAAGAAAGGATGACGGTGACATCATGGATGCGGAGAACTTTGCCAAACTACAGAGAAACAGAGCATCGTGTTTCCTTCACCTGGAGCAACTTGATGAGGTATGTGCAGGATTTTCTGAAAGATTAAAGGAAATCCTTGCTCACATATGTAGCATTATTGTTTGATTGTCTAACCCAAGCATGTGCAACCTTTTCTACCACACGGGCCGCATTGTGATTTTGAGATCTATTCACGGGCCGCAGTGATTGTCAAACATTCCAAAACACGTCCGGAGGAGGAGTAATAGGGAGAGGGGAAGTCCATTGCTCATGGAAAACCCGCTTCTCTTCGTGTAATTTCCTCTTTATACTCGCTGTTACTGCTGCAAGCGCCATTTTAACAAGGGATTTTATCACGCAATCTCGCCTAGAGTTATATTTACTAAATGCAGCGCGTCACCCTACTAATTATAAGGGAGCACACCACTAAATCAATCCGCCATTTGTGTAAAACTAGGGAGTTCCAGTTCAAACGGGCCGCATCAATGCGAATTTTAGGATTGCTTTGCGGGCCGCAGATTAGACGTCGGCGGGCCGCATGTGGCCCGCGGGCCGCAGGTTGCACACGCTTGGTCTAACCCAATTTTTTTTTTTAAATTTAAATTTAAACAAAAAAAATAAATTAAAAAAATAAAATGGAAAATTTCATTTTTTTTACACATTTTAGTTGGAAAAAAAAATGTTATGCATTTTTTTTAGTGTTTAGAAAAAAAAAAACTCATCAAAATTGTCCAGATTTTCCCCCCGTTTTGGTTACCACAAAAAGTACATCTCATTTTATTTTTGGTACCTGAAAAAAAGGGCAAGAGAGAAAAAGAAGAAAAAAATCCCGTCCGACCTACCCAACTTTTGAAAGTGATCTATGGACAATCAAACTTGTTTTTTGTTTTGCCTTGTTATACAGACCACATCTGTAGGTTTAAAAGTGCCGCGTTAAGACCAAATCGGCTTTAGAAAGAAAACCAATCACCTTTATGGACGTCGCCATATTGATCGAAGCTATGACGAAACAGTTACGAGATTTCCACATCTCTGTTTCATGTATTGATATTTTCGATTTATGCATTGAATTTCTGTGTGAATATGTGCAGCGACCTGTTGCTGATGGGGCAGTTTTAGTACCAATTACATCACAATATTTGGTATAGCTATCCCATCAGCACTTTCGACACAGACAATCAGGCGCGAATTACAAATTGTCACAGGTTAGGGATGTGCAGTTTAAATTTGTTTTATTGAATATTAGGCACGCGACCGTTACACGGTTCAACCGTGTAACACACTTATAACCTGTGGCCCGTAAGCAAAACACAGTATACGAAAACACAAACTAGATTTTACAATTTGAACTAACACAGTTTCATAATGAAACAAAAGGAAATACAAGGAAATTAATGGATTATTAGCCGCACTTCGATCGCTCGAGTCACGATGGAAATACCAAAGCGCCATTGTTATACGATTCCTTTTGTACCCATGGTGCACCGAAATATAAAAATGTCCAGACGGATGCGGCCGTTTCCAAAATCATTTTTATTGGCTCCTTTTCGTAACACTCGGCGACATGAGAACAATACTAGCATCAAAAAAGTGACGTCATGATTATAAAATTCTCTGACTTGCGCAGAAATCCGCCATTTTGTACCGATTTTAAACCGACAGAAAAAATTCTGCGCAAGTACGTGTAAACCAATGGTTTTTTAACTCTGACGAAAACGAAATATTAAATGCCAATACTTCAGGATTTATGATACTTTTTCTAGTTATTTGAAGATGAAACTCAATCTTTGTAGGTTTGGCTGTGATGCTACGTGATCAGAGATCAAGTAGGGAATCTTTTTGCGTCACACTTTTGCTAAATATTTGTGCATTAGCATCGCAAAGTCTTCAAAAGTGTTTCACATTTCGCGATGCTACATTTGGTTAATGCACTGTGCAGGTTTTTGCTGGGCTTGAACTCTACTCCCGGTGTGTTTGAGGGAATTCACGGAGAGTGAGACTTACGGGATACGGGTACCCGTTACACGCACGTATAGAATGACCCGTGTCACATAAGAGAAAAAACACGGGATAACCCAACACTATTGAATATTATAGTTCTGTGTTCAATTAAACTGGTCAATATACATTAGATAATTATTTTCTTACCGTATAATGTTTGGTTTCATGAATAGTCTCTCAAAGAAAATTTAATACCAACAGAAAGAGCTTTTTGAATACTTTAAAATGACTCTTTTCTGGTTAAGACTGGATACTGCTTTCTGATTTTATGAAGAGAAATGATTGATATTTTTGTCTTTCTTCCTTTTTTTCATGCCTAATTCCATCAATATCTCAAAATGCATTTTTACCGACCACTGCACCTATTTGCCACGACAGTACACATATATACAAACAGATTTTCTTTTTCAGAAACCTTTTCCAACTTCAAAGTCTATCTCAAGAATCACTGCACCAATACTAGGCATGTTTGTACTTATTTTAATGCATTTCATACAGTGATCCCAAATATGGTGATGTAATTCAATAGTGTTGACATTTATTTAACCTTTTGTGAAATTTTGGAAAGGCTATTGTCTACAGACGACTGCCCAGTTAAAAGTGTTAACAATAGTGGCGGTGTGTGCCCCATTGGCTACCAAAGTCTGCATTGTCACTTTTTAAGATATTCAACAGCAAAGCTATCCTGAAAATATGTTTTCAATGATATTATTACCTATCCATGTTACTTATTACCTTGGTCAGGCAAAAGCAACTAAAAGAAATCCTTTTGTTTTCTATTGTGTATTTATTTCACTATTTTAATTAACCATACCTCAAAACTTGGTGGTCATATATTTCAAGAAGGAGACGAGCTAGAAAAGGTGATTACTCAAGGAGCTATCGAAGGAATGCGTAAACATGGCAGACCAAAGCTCCGTTGGATTGATGGCATTAAGGAAGCAACAGGCCTATCTCTTATTTCTGCCCTAGGCATGTCACAAAATAGACAATAATAGCACTTGCTTCATCATCAATAGGGTCACAAAGAATCAGCCATGATCCATAGAACAACGATGACGATATTTTTAAAATTGTGTACTTCAACTTTTGCTCTACTGTAAAAGTGGACATTTTTGCGCTACATTTATTTTTGTGCCTAATTGATATTATGTAGGTCTATGTAAAGAAGCTCAAAATCACATAAAATGAAAAAGGTAGCAAAATTATTCAAAATGTGCAAAGCAACAAAAAATACATGTGCAAAAATGTCCACTTTGACAGTATCTATTTCGATTCATGACAAACCACTGCTTCTGTCCATTTTGCCTGTTGTGTGGTACAAATGCATAGCACAGAATTTGGTGCATGTTTCTCCTACTAAAATTGATGTGGAATGAACAAAATAGGATTTGAAATTTATGAGTTTGGAATAACCACCAAACAGATAATTTTCACTATCTAAGAGTTATCATTTTATGCCAGTTCACTTGTGTACTCAAATTCACTCTATATTTTATATTTTACTCTGAACTAAATCTTGTAATTAATTACAGGCACATGAGGCATCAGAAGAAGCGGATAAATACGACCCAAGCAGCGCTTTCACGCAGTATCTATGCTTTAAAGTTGCAATACATGGAGGACAAGATGACAAAGGTTGGTATACAAGTGCGCAGGGGCGGGGGGTATCTATGGATAAGTTGTGTGGAACCCACTGATGGGGGAATCCCCCCAGTCAGACCTTTGTCCTCTGCAGTTTCCCCCAGTCAAGTCATGTTTTCACCTTTCTTGGAGATATTCCCCCGTATCATGAGTGTGTTTTGTTTGTTTCTATTCCACAGGGGATATCCCCCAGTTGCCCCTTCGCAGTTTCCCCCAGTCAAGTCAAATTTTCACCTTTGTTGGAGATATTCCCTTGTACCATGAGTGTCTTTTCTTTGTTTCTATTTACCTCATCTTTGAATCTATTCTTTTTTAATTTGTCTTGATTTTTAAAATTAATTTTAGCCGTACAAAGTCTAGAGAAACTTGGACGATTGACCATGGAAGACGGATGCAGCACTAGCCAAGATGAAATCCTCAGCCTGATATGCCTTGCAGCACAGATAGCTATGAAGGTAGGCTTCTTCATCTAATCCTTAGGCAATTTTGTTGTTGTTGTGTTGACCTCAAGTGCCCAAAATTGTGAGGTCGGGTCGGTCTATCTGTTTCGTTTTTTAATTGTTAAAAAATATATTACTGACATGCTGTGGCTGTCATGGTTTATGTCAAGACATAATTGGTAAATGTGAATTTTACTAAATGTTTCTAGCATGATAATAGTTTTAAAACTATTTATTCTTGTAAGGAGGCTTCGCCAATTTTGGAACTGATCAAAACTATAGTCGTAAATATTCCGACTTAGAAACTTGGTCGCTACACAAGTGTGTCTCTGCACTAGACGAATTTGTGGTATACTTATAGGCATGATAGGTAGAACCATACTTTGACTACATCTTTGTAGCTAATCTTGAAATTAAACCGTCTGTTCTGTATGCTGCCAAACTCAGTCACTGAAGACACCCATACAGACCAGCATGAAAGACACTACAATCTTGGAAAAAGTCCTTGGAACGCTTTACACGTTTGAATACTATGCGCAGATTTATTTTCTTGTGATCTTTAAATGATGTTGATTCTGTTAAGAACTAAAGAGGACATCTTAAACAACAATTTTTCCTTTCCCCACACCCCATTCAATCAATGTTGGGATACCTTAAATAACTGCTGAAGACATTGAAATTTCTCAACATTGCACGGGGGAGGGGTGTTAGTTTTTAGTTGTTAACAAGTAAGCGTTCCAAGATTCTTTTCCAGGATTGTAGCCACATGCATAATTTTCATAATCAAGTTCTGCTTCATATTGAAAATAGTTATTGTGCCTCTTTTAGTAATTGTATATTAAAACCATTATAATTCTTTTTTCTCTAACAGATTGGCAATCATGGTGTTGGCATTTCTTCCCTAGAGAAAGTGGTGGATCTTTCCGCTGATCGCCAACAGGTTCTTACATCATTAAGGTATAAACTAGTGCTATGTGCTTTGTCGCAATAAAAGGCCTGTTCAGACGGTCACTCGTCTCGAGACTAGTTAGTCTCGAGACTAAAGACTAGTTAGTCTCGAGCTCTAAAAAATCTACCACTAATCCAGAGTGTCTGTTCAGACGACAATCTTAGCCTTGAGTCTAGCAATACCTCTGCAGTAGCTTCGAGACTGACTCAAAGTTGCGCAATTCTCAGATTGCCAGAAGTAATGCATTGATATCGGCAATGGATTTACAAAATTCTCACTCGCGGTTAAGGGAAGTGTCAACCCTATTATTTTGATGATCAACTTTTGCTTCCTTATTCATTTTTAGAAAGGAAATTTGATAAGGAAGCCGATGGTGATATCAATGTGATACCAAATAAACTAAATTTTGAGAAATGAACCAAAAAGCCATTTTTTTACCCCAAATTTTTCAGACAGCATAACTATAAAATAAAAAATGGTAATTTGTTCTAATATACGTTTTTGTAAACAAAACAATTTTGTCTAGGAGGCAATTTTTTCTTTTTCCAAAATAAAGCTTGGTTTTGGAAATATTGCTAAAAACATCGGAAAAGTGTAAAAGTCGTGTTTTTTTGCGTACATTTCGCTAGAAATGGATGCATATCTCGAGTTAAAAATCCATAATCGAAAAAATAAAAATTTGCCTCCTAGCGCTGAAAGTCCTCTACACAATGGTAGTAAAAGCTTACCTGATAGTTTGATATATTTTTAGTTATGTTGTCTGAAAATTCGTAAAATTCCTTCAAATTTGAACTTCTAGAAAACATCGATTTAGTAAAAATATTGACATTTTCCACCATTTAAAGCTAAATGTTCACGGAACACACGGGCGTGTGACCTAAAAAGCGAGTATACTATTATGAACAATCATAATAAACTATCAGATTCAATTTATATTGTCACAATGTGAAGAAATTGGAAGAAAACTGAAATTTAAATGATCGTAAGATTGGCCTTTGTTTACATTTTAGACATTGTTTTGCGCTCTTTTGTTTTTCGCGTCTACGTCGCGGATATTAAGCGGCGCGTCTAGTATTACGCGCGGGAAGTTTCAGCGCGCGACGCAATGATCGAACAGCTGTCGCAGCATTTGAAAAGCGCGGAACTCCGCTTAAATTCCCGCCAAATAACTATGCGCCTTTTCCTGACTCAAACTTACCAAAACAACAATTTAAAATCACCCAAAAGAACGGGAAATAATAGCTTCCGATTAGTAACTTATGGTGGTAATGATAGAATACATATAAAAGTATAAAATAATAGAGAAATATGAAATTCAATTTTTGAAACAAGTGCCGGGTTGACACTGCCCTTAACATGGTTGAAGGATTCACACGGCAGACATGCTCTCGGCTAGTGCTTTGGGACTAATTAACCGCTTGATTTCTTAGGGTTAAAATTCCAACTTTAGACTCGAGGTTAGTTAGCCATGACATGATTCACACAGCCATTAACCAAAAGTTTAGTCTCGAGACTAACTAATCTCTAGGTTAACGCCCATCATCTCCTATAGTCACCTAACCCAAGTCACAAGAAGTCAAGTCAGAGAGAGATGTTGTGATTTGAGTCAAGTCAAGTCTTTCTCAACTTTGCTCAAGAAAAGTCAAGTTACTGGTCGAGTCACTATTATTTGTTATGAATCATTTGTAATTATGAAATAGTAGTAGTAGTCTTTTGTAGCAGAAAGTTTTCAAATTGCAAGTAATAAAATCCTGTAAGGTAATAAATGATATCATTATAGATTGATCAGATTCATAGTTATGTTTAAAGCCAAGTTAAGAAAGTTACTGAACAACATCATGAACTCCCAACTATCCATAACAAATGTTCCTAATTATTTTGATTCGACAAGTGCTAATTATTATTATGATTATTATTATTATTATTATCTTTTACAGATGTCTTATTCGGATGAGACTAACTGGAGCCGGTAATTGTGAAACAAAGACCACCCGGTAAAACAATGTTTACGTTACTTAATATAAAGAATAAAAATCATATAAAACTCATATTTTATTCTTTAATCCTGATTTTTACAAAGTTTCAAAAGAATGCAAAAATTATAGGAGTTAAATAATGAAAAAACTCTTGAAATGAATTCCCAATATTTTTTCAAAAATATTTAGGTGTGTTTATCAGATGTGTCCCATATTGCATAGGAAATGCCAGCCTCCAATTTTGAGCCAAATGTAAGACCTGTAAGAAAGATAGATTTGAGTTTAGAATGGTGCTGATGTGGCTGATTTGTTTGGATAAATCAGAAATAGAAAAAACTTTGAATTCATCAAACAAAATACCTTCACCCGGAGGAGCCTCAATCTAAGCAACTCTTCTTTACTCTTCTTCTACAGCAGTTGCCAGATTCATGTCAAATGCCTTTCACAAAATCTGGCTGCCCTTTTTCATGGTTGTGCCCCTGTGTTGTAGGCCACTAGTCAGTCAGCTGTAGAACGGGGCTCCATTTCAATTGAGGGATCTCTATTTAGTGACGCACTACCGTCATTTTTTACACGGTGATTCATCAAGTGACGGAAGTCCGTCGCCCGACCGAATACCAACAAAAACCATTTTTCAATAGAGGGCAGGCTTGGGAACGGGACGGCGTTTCCAAGGGAACGGCCTCACGTCACAGTAATTTTCAGAATTCATAAAAAGCCGATTTTGCAGATTTTGAACAACGAAATAACTCTCTATCACAGAGATAACCGTTACAAAGGCATTACTTCTGAATACTATAGGGCTTATATTCAATGTAAAAATTATCACACTTAGTCTAAAAATTCTATAAAATGGTGTAATCTCGTCTAGAAAATGGTGGTCTTATCGCAGCAAACCGGTCAAAAAAGACATAATTTTAGCTTGTGTCGTGTGTTGTTGGGGTCAAAGGTTAAATTAAATCATCATTAAATAAATGTGTGTTTATGTTTGTCTACCCAATATAGAAATGATACAAGTGCCATGTTATCATATCTTAAAACAGGTAGAGTGTCTTCTCTTTTAAGGAGGAGTCCATCCAGCAATCCCAACATTGTCCAATATGTTAGAAAAATAATTATCGGGCCAAAATTGCATAGGCTTAGTTATTATAGAACAAAACGTCATACTTATCATAGAAACGAATAAAGCCTGCCGTCTCTCAACATGTCATTTTTAGAAATTTGCGGTGATCGAAAAACCCGGTATCAATGACGTCATGATTATTGAAGCTCAAATTTTTGCAAGCGGATTGTATGACTATAACTTGATTTTCAATCACTGCAAATTTTAAAAACTTCATGTTGAGAGATGACAGTTTTCGTTTTTATGATAAATATGATGTTTTGTTCTATATAATTACGTGATTAGAGCTCTATAATTATTTTCTAACATATAATGCACAATGTTGTGCTTGCTGGACACCTCCTTTAAAAAAATTAGTTTAGGTTGGAGTGGGAAATATGTTAACAGTCATTCTGTTGAAATGTTATGAATTCTGTTGAAAGTAATGAATTCTGTTGAAATGTTAAGAGTTCTGTTGAAAAGTTATGCATTCTATTGGAAAGGTTAGGAGTTATGTTGACAGGTTATGAATACTGTTGAAAAGTTAGGTAATTTGATAAATTATACATTCTGTTAAAAAGAGGAATTCTGTTGAAAAGTTTGGAATTTTGTGGAAAAGTTATGATATCTGTTGAAAAGTCAGGCAATCTATTGGATAATTATTCATTTTGACGAAACGTAAGGCACCTTGTTGGGAAAGCGAATGGTTCCTGTTATATAAGGCATTTTGTTGAAAGGTTAGGCATACTGTTGAAAAGTTAGGCATTCTATTGAATAATTGGCATGTTATTGAAAAGTTAGGCATGCAATTGAAAAGTTAGGCATTCAATTGAAAATAATAAATATCCTTTTGGAAAGTTAGGCATGCTTTTGAAAAGTTTGGCATGCTTTAGAGCAGTTAAGCATTTTGATTAAGTTTGGTATTTTGTTGAAAAGTTATGAATCCTATAAGTTAAAAGTTTAGCAGGTTCGCCGTCGGACAAGTTTTAATCTGTCAAGCTTTCGTCAGGATTAGCTCTGACTTCTTCAGGACCAAATTATTATAATATTAAACAAAACATAGAGATTGCCACTTCTCTTGTTATCATCATTTGGGCTGCCCCTTGCCCAATGATTTGAGAGTAGGTGCCCTTTCCTACTTGTGAAAGAATTGGTGGCTCTGAAAAGAGCCGTTCAGATGGATTGCCGCTTCCACTGAACAGAGATGGTGGCTCTGAAAAGAGCTCTACACGTAGGTTGCCACTGGCCTACTATATATAAATTTGGTTCTAAAGGAACCTCCAAAGGACTGCCCCTTGACCAATGGAAATAACGTAGAGACTGCTCCTTGTCTACTACAGACTACAATAAGTCTAATGCACAGTAGTGCGGTCACTGATCTGTAAAGATCGTTTGACTGAGTTATGAATCCTGCTCAACGGTCAGTCATCCTGTTGGAAAAGTTATCAATCATGTAATAAGTTGTGTATTTTGTTGAAATACTATGAATTTTGATGACAAGTTAAGGCTTTTTGTTTGAAAAGTTATAATTAAGTTATAAGTCATTCTGTTGAAAAGTTAGGCTTTCTGTTTGAAAATAGAATATTACTTCTGACAAACAGTTAGGTCCCTGTTGGAAAAATATATGATTTCTGTTTCAGTTGACAAGTTATTAGTTATCTTATAAGTTATGCAACCTATTGAAATGTTATGAATTCTGATGATAAGTTTGGCATTTTGTTTGATTAGTTTGAGTTTTGTTGAAAATTGATATATATATATATATATATATATACAATATAAATCTTGAGGAAACCATCACTAGAAATAGTGCTCAACTATAAAATAGGAGCGAAATAGATTTCAAAATTAGTGGTGGACTTAACACATCATTGCAATACAAATTTGTTTCGTATGGATGGAAGTTAGGCCATCCACACTCCTCAGTTGCTATGCGTAGGTAGAGTGACAAAAATAGTCATATCGTACTTTAAACAGCACATAATGGTTATAACACAGGTGGATATACCAGGTTTATATTACAAGAGTCAATAAGTCAAAGAGTCAAAGTGTCAAATAAGTAGGGCACTTATAGTAGTCTAGGGTGGTTTAAAAGTGGATAAGAGATGTTTTCTTCTGTGTCTACATCCACTCACCAGTTCATTTCTGTTGTTTAGGGTTGACATAAGTGGTTTGTGTATGATGAAATACTTTTCCGTTAAGCACAGATTACATTGCTTACTGGTAGTTGAGTATGGCTTGCTTCTAGCGATTATTTTCCACTTTATATTATAATTCACCTTTTTGTCAGCTAGTGACCAGATATATTGGCTTAGTGCTGTGGCGTTTCTTTGGTCTTTATTTTTGAAGCTGCTGGTGTGTCCATAAAATCTTTTTTTGAATGTTAGCTCTGTTAGTCCGATATATGATTCCTCTTTGAAATTGTCTTGCCTGGTAACCGTAGCTTGATAAATTACCCAGTGACGACACCGAACCAAAAGAAAACCTACGGATTTACATCGACAAAATCTCCACCGCCTATCCCAGAACTGAAAGAATTTGAGGATGACATGCTCGAGTTAGTGCAAAATATACAATTCAAGCAGCCGCGTAAACACTTTCAGAATATACTACGCAATGACTCTAAAAAGATCAAAGACGACAAGAAAGTGTTCATCGCTGCCGATAAAACAACCAACTTTTACAAGCTAGAACCGGAACATTATAACAAACTCCTAGAGGATAACATAAACAAATCATACAAGAAGACCACAGACACCACCATAAACAACATCACCAAGATCGACCAACAGATTGCTAGCGATTTAGAGCTCGATGACCGGATTGATACAACCGCTCAAAACCAAGCCTTCATTTCACTAAAGGACCATAAACCCAACTTTAACAACAGACCCACGTGCCGGCTTATAAACCCCACAAAATCAGAAATTGGGAAAATAAGTAAGCAAATCCTTGAAAGAATCAACATGAAAGTACGTACATGCCTATCACTGAATCAATGGAAAAATACCAACGATGTAACAGCATGGTTTGACAAAATACCCAGCAAGCCAACTAAATCATTCATATGTTTTGACGTCTGCGAATTCTATCCATCCATAACAAAGGATTTACTACTGAAAGCCATTGATTTTGCCTCCACGTATGAAGATATCTCGCAGCAAGAAACGGATATTATCCTTCATGCCAAGGAATCGCTGCTCTTTAACAACGGTACACCGTACGTGGTGTAAGCGAAACAACACCAAATTTGACGTCACCATGGGAAGTTTTGACGGGGCAGAAACGTGCGAACTAGTAGGACTATTCTTGTTATCGCAACTTAATGAAATAAATATCAATGTTGGCCTATACAGAGACGATGGTCTTGCCACCTGCTCTCAACCTCCGAAACAAGTTGAGGCGATCAAAAAGCAGATTTGTCGAATCTTTGAGAACAATCAGTTAAAAATAACAATCGAGGCAAACAAGAAATCTGTTGATTTCTTAGACATCACCATGGACCTACGGACAGAGACATTTAAACCATATACAAAACCAAACAATACCCTACTCTACGTCCATAATCAAAGCAACCATCCGCCCGCAATCATCAAAAACATTCCTGAAAGCATCAATCGGCGATTGTCAAACATATCATCGAACGAGGAGATTTTCGACAATGCTGCCCCACCATACCAGGAAGCGCTGAAAAAGAGTGGATACGATTACAAACTCAAATACAACCCTCAACCCCGGAATAATAATGCACAAGGGAAACGCAACAGAAAACGCAACATAACATGGTTCAATCCTCCACATAGTGATACCGTATCAACAAATGTTGGCAAGAAATTCTTTGGTATTCTAGACAAGTGCTTTCCACCAGGTCACCACATTCACAAGCTTCTGAACAGAAACACAGTAAAAATCAGCTACTCATGTATGCCGAACATGCAGCAGATCATATCGGCGCATAATAAATCAACACTCAAACCTGAAAACACACCTCCAGCACCAGCCCTGAACAAACCTAATTGTAGCTGTGGCAAAAAGACATGCCCACTTGACAGAAATTGCCTAACTAAAGGGGTAATTTATCAAGCTACGGTTACCAGGCAAGACAATTTCAAAGAGGAATCATATATCGGACTAACAGAGCTAACATTCAAAAAAAGATTTTATGGACACACCAGCAGCTTCAAAAATAAAGACCAAAGAAACGCCACAGCACTAAGCCAATATATCTGGTCACTAGCTGACAAAAAGGTGAATTATAATATAAAGTGGAAAATAATCGCTAGAAGCAAGCCATACTCAACTACCAGTAAGCGATGTAATCTGTGCTTAACGGAAAAGTATTTCATCATACACAAACCACTTATGTCAACCCTAAACAACAGAAATGAACTGGTGAGTGGATGTAGACACAGAAGAAAACATCTCTTATCCACTTTTAAACCACCCTAGACTACTATAAGTGCCCTACTTATTTGACACTTTGACTCTTTGACTTATTGACTCTTGTAATATAAACCTGGTATATCCACCTGTGTTATAACCATTATGTGCTGTTTAAAGTACGATATGACTATTTTTGTCACTCTACCTACGCATAGCAACTGAGGAGTGTGGATGGCCTAACTTCCATCCATACGAAACAAATTTGTATTGCAATGATGTGTTAAGTCCACCACTAATTTTGAAATTTGAAATTATATATATATTTTTTTATAATTTTTAATTTTTATTGCCATCGCAGCTAACCGGCTGAATTGTCACAACATTACAAATTAAATACATTATTAAACAATGCAACGTCCAGGCAGCAGCTAAATCAGCGCCAAGGTGCGACATAAACCAACATGAACAAACATACATAACCCTATTATAGAAACCCCTGAGGAATGGTTAGGCATTCTTTTGGAAAAGTTATATATCCTGTTGAAAGGTAAGGCATTCTTTTGGAAAAGTTATGTATCCTGTTGAAAGTAGTGTCTAACCGATCAGATCGGGAGTTTCCCGATCGGCCCGATATAAGGCTGATCGGGATCTGATCGGTGATCGGCAAAAATGCCTTCATCTACCGATCTGATGAACCGATCAATCACTAGTATGAAAACCCAATTTAAAGCTTATTATGTCGTCTTTTCTCCGTTAAAATTCCTCTCAAACTCACCTTCTTACTTCTTAAAATAACAACGATAACGTTTCTAGAAAGTAATATTGTACTACGCAATATTTACGCTAGACTGGTTACAAGTTTCAGTTGCTGTACGATGCATGTACGTTGTACGATATGCACATAGCAAATCATTGCAATCGCAGACTTGATGCAAGTTTAATTTATTTCGCAATGCAGTTGGGGGAAAACCCAGCGTGCCGTGTGCAAAGCTTCAATCTAAAGCACATGGTCGCACAGGACAAGCCGCTCGCAAAGTTTGTAAACAATGACTTGATTGACAGGTACTTTAGAGACTATAGGACCAGGTAAACATGATAAATAAACAGAGTAGATAATTATATTTTTTATTTAGACCATTTGAACTTGTTTTTCACTCTGTACGGCAACACACTCGAGAGAAATGTAGTTGCTATTTAGGCATTGCAGTTCACTTGCGCATTTAATCGGTGATCGGATCGGATCGGCCGATCAAAGAGGAAATGATCGGTGATCGGCGATCGGTTGACATGAGCTGATCGGTTAGACACTAGTTGAAAGGTTAGGCATTCTTTTGGAAAAGTTATATATCCTGTTGAAAGATTAGGCGTTTTTTTGAAAAGTTATATATCCTGTTGAAAGGTTAGGCATTCTTTTGGAAAAGTTATATATCCTGTTGAATGGTTAGGCATTCTTTTGGAAAAGTTATATATCCTGTTGAATGGTTAGGCATTCTTTTGGAAAAGTTGTGTATCCTGTTGAATGATTAGGCATTCTTTTGGAAAAGTTATATATCCTGTTGAAAGGTTAGGCATTCTTTTGGAAAAGTTATATATCCTGTTGAAAGGTTAGGCATTCTTTTGGAAAAGTTATATATCCTGTTGAAAGGTTAGGCATTCTTTTGGAAAAGTTGTGTATCCTGTTGAAAGGTTAGGCATTCTTTTGGAAAAGTTATATATCCTGTTGAAAGGTTAGGCATTCTTTTGGAAAAGTTGTGTATCCTGTTGAATGGTTAGGCATTCTTTTGGAAAGATTATGTATCCTGTTGAAAGATTAGGCGTTTTTTTGAAAAGTTATATATAGCTGGGGAGCGCACATGGTTTTTCGGTCCCGGTCTCCTGGCACAGGGAGTCATATACCAAAATGTTCCTTGATGTCTGTAGTATACAACCTAGGTGGACATCCTTGCCAACTTGGATGTTAAGTTGACCTTTGACCCGATTTAGGGTCAAAGGTCAAATTTTTCCTTGAATGAGAAAGTTCCTTTGAAATTGGCACGTCGTACAATAAAATTTGATAAAAATACCTAATTTATCATACAAATTGAAAAGAAGCTATGGCATAAACATTTAAAATCAATCTTAGACATCAAAGGTAAACAATTTTAAAAATATTATTAAAAAAACCCAAATTTTGTGCATTTTTGGTGCATTTTTTAATTTTTAATATTTAATTAATTTTTAAACAACCTTAATGGTCTTTTTTAGTTAATCTGTAACTTAATATTACTTTTTGCATCTCTGCTTTTTTTTCTAAAAAAATAATTTTAAAGATTGAATGGGAGGATCACTGGTAAAGGCATCGTTAAAAAGTTATTGATATTATGGCTTTCCATAAATAGTTCTGATTTCGGGTGACAAGCTGTTTATAGCCGAGAGTGCAGAAAAATGGTGACCAATACAAATAACTGGGGAGCGCGCATGGTTTTCGGTCCCTGTTGCTGGCACAGGGAGTCATATACCAAAATGTTCCTTGATGTCTGTAGTATATAACCTAGGTGGACATCCTTGCCAACTGGATGTTAAGTTGACCTTTGACCTCGATTTAGGGTCAAAGTTCACATGTGTTTCAATGGGACGTTAAAATTAAAACTTTAATTTTACATGGGAAAAAAAAAATTAAAAAAAAATTATTGACCACAAAAAGTATATCATATTGTTAGGCTGACTGTATAGAGCAAAAAAGTTAATCACAACTTTGATCATCGATCAATTTTTTTTTTTAAAATCCTTTAAAAAAATATTGTAACTCATTGAGAAGTGATAAACCATGTTTTAAGGTTGGTATATCAATGTACTTGATATTAAGATAAATTTTGAACATCAATGGTTTGCTGTTGACATGGCAACAAACCTAAATGGCTTCCAAAAAAGTCAAAAATTTGTCAAAATGGAGGAAATTTAGACATAAATGGTGGTTGCTATGGAAACTGCATTGCCGGTAGATTTTATAATTGTCTTAAAATCAAAGTAGGTCTATTAACCAGCAATATTAGATGTATTCCGATCATCCAAGGGCCAATAATATTTTGAAAATAATGATTACATGTCATTTTTGGCCAATTTCGTGAAAAAACGGTAAAAAATGGCCGCTTTTGCTGACATTTTCAAAAGGACATAGATCAAAAAGTATTGATCGACAATTAAACTTGTGATTGACTTTTTTGTTCTAAACAGTCAGCCGAACAAAATTATCTACTTTGCATGGTCAATATATTGTTTTTTACATTTTTTCCCATGTTAAATTAAAGTTTTGATGTCCCATTGAAACACATGTGAACTTTGACCCTAAATCGGGGTCAAAGGTCAACTTAACATCCGAGTTGGCAAGGATGTCCACCTAGGTTGTATGCTACAGACTTCAAGGAACATTTTGGCATATGTTTCCCTGTGCCAGCACACCGGGATCAAAAAACCCTAAAATGGGCCTCCGCTCCCCAGCTAATATCCTGTTAAAAGGTTAGGCATTCTGTTGGTGGATCGTTTATGAGTGAGAGTTCAAAAAACGATACACCAACACAGCCTCGTCCCCATGCCTCCTTCAGACTGTGCAGACTGAAGTTGGCATGTTCATGGCGCATCGTGCTTCGGAAGGTACGTAGAAATGTTGGTCCCGTGTATCGGAAGAGCTATCCCCGAGCACGTTAAAAGGTCACAGACTCCTTCGTAAAGAGTAGGGGATCATCCCGGTCTGTGTCTGTACACACATTTAGGTTAGGTTAAGTTGTCGGGAGTGGATCGTGACGGACCACTGAGTTTATTACTCTAATTGTCAAAGCGCAACTTGAGCGGAAAGCAATAGTTGCGAGCGTAATGGCAACATAGCCGGAAAGCGTAGATGATGATGATGATGATGATTCTTTTGGAAAAGTTAGGGACCGTTCATTATTTATGGTGGAGGGGCGGTTGGGTAAACTATAGGGGGGTCATGTAACTTTCATATGTTGAAATAGGGGGGGGGGTATGTAACTTTTTATTCTTGAGCGGGGTTGTGTAAATTTGTTTAAACTATAAAGATGGTGGTGATTAGAGTGATTTTAGAAGCTATTATTGAGTGTAAATGCCATTTTTTTCTGCGCTTCGTGCATATTTTCTTAAAAACTATAGACTTCAAAAACTTTTACTATGAGACGACTTCTGGACAGCAAATCGACGATATAGTGGAAAAACATCTATATAATCATCAACGGTCGAGACATTAGAGCCACATGGTGTATAATGTTACAAAATCCAATTTCATGATTTAAAAATGTGATTTATTGCATGCTTTTTACCTCATCTCTGCTTTGCACTAATGCTCACAAAAGTAAAACGTTTCACTGGATTATACGTTTCTGCTCAGAATGTTCTAACTTGTTCGGGTTATAAAGACAACCAAAATGTATAAATATGAAAAAAAATTCCAACTCGCTACGCTCGTCATTACTAATTTCACACAATAAAAAGAAGGAGCATCATACAATTATTGGCCGTTCAGATAGGGCACAAACAAAATTTGCCAACGTATCCATGAACAAAATTCCAAAGGTAAGTATGTGACAAGTTGATTTTTTTGGGGGGAGGGGGGGGGGGGGTGGTGTAAAAAGCTACTGGTTAGCAGGGGGGGTCATGTAATTTTCAGTTTCAGCTATAGGGGGGGGGGGGGGTAGGTAATTTTAACATACAAATCTCAAATTTGTCCCAACCGCCCCTCCACCATAAATAATGAACGGTCCCTATGTATCCCGTTGAAAGGTTAGACATTCATTTGGAAAAGTTATATATCCTGTTGAAAGGTTAGGCATTCTTTAGGAAAAGTTATGTATCCTGTTGAAAGGTTAAGCATTTTCTTGGAAAAGTATGTGATGGGGCAAAGCTAGAGCGGGAAAATCTTTGTCCCTGAACTTTGTGCATTCTTTTGGAAAAGTTATATATCCTGTTGAAAGGTTAGGCATTCTTTTGGAAAGATTATATATCCTGTTGAATGGTTAGGCATTCTTTTGGAAAAGTTATATATCCTGTTGAAAGGTTAGGCATTCTTTTGGAAAGGTTATGTATCCTGTTAAAAGGTTAGGAATTTTCTTGGAAAAGTATGTGATGGGGCAAAGCTAGAGCGGGAAAATCTTTGTCCCTGAACTTTGTTCCTACTTAAAATATGTTTGCAAGACTTTTTTGATTTTTTTGAAAAGCTATTGTTTCTGTTGGAAAAGTTATGAGTTATGATTGTAAGTTATGATCAAATTTATTGTGAAATTTGCATCACACTGTTAGATTGTTGAATTTTTGGATGGATGTGCTTTAGTTGTTAATATAATACACCTATCAGTTGTAAGACGCACTATACGACCCCCGGGAGAGGTGCGTAGTGGGTGCGTCGTTTACCAATAATTCTTGACGGAGGGTACGTCAGTGGCAGCCTTTGGTCCATCAAAAATATGACGGAGGGTGCGTAAAGGTCCGTCACTTTACATGGGTGCGAATGGGCTGATAGTTGACTGAGGGTGCGTATTTGGATGGCAATGGTCCGTCGTTTTTTTGACACAGGCTGCGTCATGGTACATGAGAAGTTGACGCACCTCGGTAAAGTGACGCACCACTCCCGGGGGTCGTATAGTGTGTCTTACAACTGATAGGTGTATAATACTGTAAAACCAGAAATGTTTGCGAGTTTAAAATTTCATGAATCAGCAATACTGGCCCAATTCACGGCATGAACATTTTGCGAATGTAAACTTTGGAGTTACAAGTGTAACTTTGCAATGCACTGCTACAAGGTAGATTGGAAATATTTGCGGCATGAAATTTTCACAAGTGCTCCTCGTGAAATTAGCAACATTTAAATGCACGTTTCTGGTTTTACAGCACCTTCATGTAAACAGATATGAAGATATACATGCTTTGTTTCAATAATCCAATTATTTTTTAATTTACAGGTCTTGATCTGCTAACCAATCTGCTGGCAGAAGAGGGACATAGCATCGACATTAAACATGAGGCATTGTGGTTCATGAAGATTGGTGAGTGATTAGTACCCCAGCAAGACATTTTCCATTTCCCAACCACATTTACAGATCAACAAAAAAGTGTTGTTTGAATTAACACTTTCCATGCGAATAGTTTTACCTTAAATACAAAACAGATTTTTCAGAAACTTTTGTCCCAAATTTCAAATTCTATTTCAAGGAACCAGTATTGAACCATTGCTAGGCATGTTTGTACCTATTTCAATGCATTTTCTCATGGTGATTCCAAATATGGTAATACATACAATTCAATGTTGACATTTTGAAACATTTTGGGACATTTTGGAATGTCGTCTGCAGACGCATGTCGGATGGAAAGTGTTAAGGAGAGACATCCTGACAACTAAATGCATGCAGGTTGTTGTATATTGCGCATTTCCTCCAAAGGGTCTTTGACTGACAAATCAGCATTATTAGCAAAAAGGTCTTTAGGGTGATCTTCCAGTTAGGTTAATAGAAAAGAGTCATCAAAATAAGGTTAATAGAAAAGAGTCATCAAAATAAAGTCTTATCAAGTCTTGTTTCTGAATAGAAAAGTTATTGTGTTTCTATCCTGAGCATACAAGAATGTGCGGCTGCACAGTCGTGCCGCACAGTCTTGTAGGCTCAGGATAGGAAAACAATACATTTTCTATTCAGAAACAAGACTTTTCTATTCAGAAACAAGACTTTTCCATTCAGAGACAAGACTTTTCTATTCAGAAACAAGACTTTTCTATTCAGAAAAAAAAAATCTATTCAGAAACAAGACTTCTATTCAGAAACAAAAATTTTCTATTCAGAAACAAGACTTTTCTATTCAGAAACAAGACTTTTCTATTCAGAAACAAGACTTTTCTATTCAGAAACAAAAAAATTCTATTCAGAAACAAGACTTTTCTATTCAGAAACAAGACTTTTCCATTCAGAAACAAGACTTTTCTATTCAGAGACAAGACTTTTCCATTCAGAGACAAGACTTTTCTATTCAGAAACAAGACTTTTCTATTCAGAAACAAGACTTTTCTATTCAGAAACAAGACTTTTCTATTCAGAGACAAGACTTTTCTATTCAGAGACAAGACTTTTCTATTCAGAGACAAGACTTTTCCATTCAGAGACAAGACTTTTCTATTCAGAAACAAGACTTTTCTATTCAGAAACAAGACTTTTCTATTCAGAGACAAGACTTTTCTATTCAGAGACAAGACTTTTCCATTCAGAGACAAGACTTTTCTATTCAGAAACAAGACTTTTCTATTCAGAAACAAGACTTTTCTATTCAGAAACAAGACTTTTCTATTCAGAAACAAGACTTTTCTATTCAGAAACAAGACTTTTCTATTCAGAAACAAGACTTTTCTATTCAGAAACAAGACTTTTCTATTCAGAAACAAGACTTTTCTATTCAGAAACAAGACTTTTCTATTCAGAAACAAGACTTTTCTATTCAGAAACAAGACTTTTCCATTCAGAAACAAGACTTTTCTATTCAGAAACAAGACTTTTCTATTCAGAAACAAGACTTTTCTATTCAGAAACAAGACTTGAGTTCTTGTTCACATTTTAAAGTAACAAGTAAATCAAACAGATTGATGTAAGACTAATGCTTATAATTGCTTGCAATTTGTTTTTTGTGATTACCGATTAGCTTTTAATTTTGACTGTATTTCATATTTCAGCCTGGAATCTGGCTCTGGAAAATTCCAAAGTGAGCAGCAGTACCGAGAGATTCTTCACGCTCTGCTCAAAAGTAAGTGATTTAACCCTCTCCAAGCGGCTATTGGTTTTACTAAATACAAAACAGGTTTTTCAGAAACCTTTCCCCAACTTTCAAGGCCTATCTCAAGGATTACTGAACCACTATTAGTCATGTTTGTACTTATTTTAATGTATTTCTCATGGTGATTCCAAATATGGTAATTGAATTCAATAATTGTGAGATTTTTAAAATGTCTTCTGCAAATGCCTGCTGCGTAGAAAAAGTGTTAAGTTGTTCGTCTAGTGGGCACATTAGGCCCCCCAAAAAAAACAGTTGTTTGTATCAGAAACAGGCTTTAGCGCGTAGTTCTAAGAGGCGGCGATGCATTTTTTCTTTCTGTTTTTTCCCCTTGTGGTTCTCTGTAAGCTTGAATCAACACGGAAATGATATGCATTGGAAACCAGTCAAAATGGCCGATAAAAAAATAAAATCGCAAACCTCATAGCCAATTCTCTATAAAAAAATGCAAAGTTTTTATCTCACCGCGTGCAAAAGTAATCCAAGTCTACCCGAGCGATTATGGCCATTATGCGCACATAGTTTTTGCTGCACACAAGCGTTACACACATGATGCACACCTCCATAGGGTAGTGAATAAAAGAACAGTAGTGCTCCTTGTTGCCGTCATGTGCGCCCACATCTTTTTGTATTCATTCGCTGCTGTAAAAAGTGGAAGGAGGCTTTGCCAATTTGGAACTGATCAAACTATAACAGTCCATATCTGAACGTGAATGGTATGGTATACACACATTTGTCTACAGAAGTGATCCCCAGTTTCACACACAACTTTTATTTTCTATGAAATATAGTTCAGTGATTTGTGCGAGGCCGATGAGAACAGTCTCATCAGACAGAAGACTTGTTTGTTGATGGCGGCTGCGGCATCATTGGAAGTAGCTAGAGAGCAGCCAGAATTTCAAGAGAAGGTAAGATCAGATATACAGGGTGTCCCAAAAGTCTATGCACGACTTTGAAGCTTTGTATTTCACAAAATATAAGTCGTATTGAAAATATGAATACATATTTAGAAAGAGGAGATGTGGGAAATAATTTTGATACCAAACATTGGAGTAACATCTGTTTGTAATGCCACCCTAGAAGTGAAATATGTATTACTGCAAAAATGTAATTTTATACTTCGGAGGAATAAAGTTCATAAATCCATACCTATCGAGATTAACAAAAAGACGGGTAGAGTTGGTTACACGGAAAGTGATCCGTCAATTGTAATATTTAAAATTTTACATTACAGTGATCCCATCATAATGACAAACTATATCACACATATTTCTCGTTTCTATAGTGAAATCTAGTTTAAATGTTTTCCATTTATACAGAGACGTGTGCTAATGCAAAAACACAGACCTAAACAAATTGAATAACATAACAGAAAAGTGAACACACACATCACACAGCGAATATATCTCTTTGGACTTTTGGCTACTGCATGTCTTATGTCTATGACATCAATGTGACTTGTTGATCTTAACCAGTCTTTTTTCTACCACATCGAGACAAATCATGCACAGTTCCTGTGTTCAAAAATGTATCCACCAACTAAAGAATGGATATTCTTCCTGGTGCGCGTTTCACTTTAAAATGTTTTCTGAACTTTTATAAAGTAAGTTGAACTGTATTTGTTTCAGCGTAGAACCATACAATTTGTATTCGCTTATCTATGCTGTAAACCCTCTTGAATGAAGACTTTTGCTCTTGTCTACTTACGCCTATTTATGTTGTGAGTGACCAAGTTTAGTAATAACATTAATGTTGCAAGGTAAGCAGTGAACTGTGACTAATGCGCAACGTTGCTTTCATACCGTTAATTTATGCGCACCTGTTTTAGCAACAATGTGTGGTAGTTGGTATGGGTGGGTCTCACACGGCCAAAAACTTTCAACCAGTTTTATAATGTTGTGGGTTCACCAATAGGGTTATGTTTGGTATCAAAATATTTTCCCAAATCTCGTCTATCAAAATATGGTTAAATTTATACCATATGATTTATATTTTATGAGATATGACTCTTCAAAAACGTGCATAGACTTTTGGGACACCCTGTAGCAGACAATTATATAAGGCCAAGTAAAAAAAGATAACAAGTATATCATTCGGAATTTTTCTTAAAAGTCGGTGATGGAGGCCCTTATTATTTGTTATTATGCTATTTTGTTTCAAGACGGCTGCCATGTCTAAAAAAGCTGCTGTGACATTCTCGAGGTGCTGTGTAAGTTCATAAAAAGTATAGATGGATTGTATAAATATTCATGAATTAAGCTTTTTGTCCACTTTCTTGCTTATCTTCATGTGAGAGCAATAAAAATACTTGACAGTATTATTAACCAATCAACTATTAAAATTAAGGTTTCACTTATTTGATTGTGTGTGATTATTGTTGTTGTTTTCCTTCAGAAACAAGCATGGCAGCAAGCGTTGGAGCATACTAGGGCATGCAAACAAGTACTAAATCAGTTACAACAGATATCAAGACAAACAAAGGGTAAGTATTCAGACAGTAGTGTAACTAGGGTCTTCAATTTAGGGGGGGGCATCAGGGTGGCAAGCCATCTGACAGGAGGGGCCTAGCCGACTATTTGTTTTGAATATCGTATAGAGTTTGTCATTGCATTTGTGGGGGGGGGGGGGCATCAGGGGCAAGCCTTCTACAAGGGGGATGCCCCCCCCTCTGGTAACTCCCCTGTATTTAGAGCAGTGCCCTTTAAGGCCATATGGCACAACATTGGACCCACATCTTCAGCAAATTGGTCCAACAGAATTTGGGATTTGTTTTTTGGGGGGGGGGGGGGGGAAGACTCTTCATCAATTTGAAACAATTTGGTAGAATAGAATTAACCACAGCTCAAAAACCTTGGAGGGATTCAGAGAGTATGGGGTGTCCCAAAAAGTTTTGAAACCTTTTAGAAACTTTATATTCCAGGATAAATAATTCACAGTATAAAACTAAAAACATATTTGGAATGATGAGACTTGCAGAATAATTTTGGAACCAAACTTACAATAACAGCTATCTGTGTTGCCAAAATACAGGCGAAAGTTTCCAAACTGTGGTAAGGGATATATCGCAAATCTGTAAATATATTTAATTTAATATTATTATTGGCTTGTTTTGTATAACATTACAGAGGAATTAAGAGGAATGTGTAGGTAAGGCGTCTGAAAGTTGATTTTGAGTTTCCTGTTACCCGACCATGTCACCTTTTTTCACCCGCTTCAAAATTTCAAGATTGCCAACAAATTCATTATTTACTTTCAAAACTTCATTGTAGCCAGTTTTAGCAATTTCAAACATATTTGTCACTTAGTAAAATATGAAACTGGGAACTCGGCTTTTTATCATTAACCTATATTTGTGAATATTATATATCATCAATATGGGTTGATCAAACATGCATTTACTTGTCAATAATGAAATATGATCAAATAATGAATAATGAAAAAGTTGTCTCATCAAAAGAGTAACAGGAAACTCGTAATTGACTTTCATTAGCCTAACCTATCACAAGGTTCAGATCGAAAATAATTTAAGCCCATTCTTTCAGGAATGGGGGTGGGGATGGGGTGGGATATTCTGGTGAAATTCATATAGATAAGCAGTAAAGCAAATAAAAAATAAACTGTCCTGTCAGTTTATTTTCACTCTTTAAACCATGATTTTTAAGTAATTAGGAATCGTATCGCTCTGTTATTCAGAATATATTCATGTTTTATGATCAGAAATGTAAATCTGCAAGCAAATCTACTTTGTAAAAAAAATTATGAATAGAGGGCGCTTCTGGAAAAGATCACATAATATGCCTTTAACACCTTGACTTAATTTTCTGTTCATAATCTTAGATGAGACCAGCAGCAACAGCAGCAATGATCCAGCCCCTGTATTATTACTTCTCTATGAATATGAGGCATTGGCTAAACTAGGGCACAGCAAGGAGCTGGAAGCATTGCTTAACCAAGCTCTGAATAACCCCAACGTGGAGATTAAGACGTTGGACACCTTGGCAGGTTGGTTTGATTTTAAGTGTCTACCTCACCCATTATTTCTCCTCAGTCCTCCCCCAACCTCATTTTTCCCCACTATCACTCTCAAAAATAAAGCATACTACAGGGTGGTCCAAAAAAAACCTATACCCAACTTTGGAGGCCATTTTCTCCTAGATGATAAAATATTTTAGTAATTTGGTTTGCATATTATTAAAGCATATATCGTTGAGCATTATTGGTGAAAAACATTTTTTGAGATATTGCTATTTTTAGCGAGTATGTGTAAAAATGGCTTTTCCATGGAGCTGTCAATGCATCAACATGCATCAAAAAATATTAATGTAATATCTTCCCTATTTTCACCAATAATGCTCAACGATATATGCTTTAATAATATGCAAACCAAATTACTAAAATATTTCATCATCTAGGAGAAAATGGCCTCCAAAGTTGGGTATAGGGTTTTTTTGACCACCCTGTACATGTATATGCACGGAAAAATACAATCCTCACAATTCTCGCCAATTTGAAACCTATTAATCTACATTATGGTTAACCCTCTAAGCAAAAATAAAAGTTGACTTGCCCTTAAGTGCCGACATCTGCAATCAAGGAAAAAAAGGTTGGCACACTTTGTCTTAATTACGGAAAAAACCCGCCCCTCTCCCCGGAGGCAATGTTGATCCGAGTCATAGTATCAGAAGCCATGGTAGGTCCCCCAACATTGATTGATGGGGGATGGGGAAGGATATAAGAAAGGGGGAGACTTTTGCTTTCTATTAAACAGTGCTATGTCCCAAGTCTGATCTCAATTGCGAGCACAGGGATATTTGTAATAAGTTGCGTCAAGTGTGCCAACTATTATTTTCCTTGATTGTCTGAGCGAAATCCTAAATTCACCATCTGGGATTGGTTTTTGGCTATAACTTTAGAACCAAATGCCCAATGCTAATGAGGTTTTGCACGATTATTGTAGGGTATATTGTCAACATTCCCAAAAAGTTACAAGTATCAATTACGTCATTTAGGGATTGGTCAGTCAATACTTAGGCAACATATACGTCAAAACATGTTATTTTTACAATTTATTTTCACGGATGTGAAACAAAATGTTGAAGAACAAATAGAGTTCGTATATGTATTAATTGATTTCTAATCAACATTTGATAGACGGCATATAAAGTCAGACAAAAGTGTATTAGGGACTGGCCATTAATTACTAAGGCTGTCTCTGTATATTAAATGTGTGCGACTATAGGTCTATAATAGGCCTTGCAATTGTTATAGTTCATGCAAACATTACTATCTTCAGAAGATAGCTATTAATGACACGATGCCATGTTATGTTCCTAGCATTAAAATATATAATCATGGAAAATAATCATAATAACATTTATTTACAAAATAAATAAAGCCACATAAACAGAATGGCTAATACAAACAAAGATAGAAGAACGAAAAGTCACTTTGTGTATTAGGGACTGGTCATTATTTACTAACGCTGTCTCTGTATGTTAATTGTGTGCGACTATAGGTGTATAATAGGCCTTGTCATTGTTATAGTTCATGCAAACATTACTATCTTCAGAAGATGACACGTTATGTTCTTAGCATTTAAATATGAAATTATGGAAAATAAATAAAGTCACATATATCAAATAATGCGCCATGAAGACAAAACTCTAAGATAACGTGCCGATTATTTAAAAAATTGACTTTATGATCGTTTAGAAATAAGCTTAGAGGCACACACAAGAAGAAGAAAAATAGAAGTTTGGGCAAGGATTTGAACCTGGGGCCGCGGCGTGGAAGTCTCATATGTTAACCACTACACCAACCGGGCGTGTGTGCATGTTGTAATTGAATTATACGCTATCAATACACGTGCATTGTTATTGCAGCGGTGAATCATTGCAACGGTACACCATTACAACTCATCAAATTTCTCATTATTATGAAATGCAACACTTTTTTTCTCAATGGATTAGTGTTTAGTGGACAATGTGAAACTCATAGGCTATCTTTTAGAAGAAATGAATCGCATCTTCGGTATGTTTCAACGGTTCACCCCTGCTGAAATAAAACATATATGACTATAGATTTATATTATTTCAGCAATGGTACACCGTTGAAAGGTAGGTATGCGGTGCTTAATCTTTGCTTTAAAAGGGTCTATACGAACGGTATTTGTCCTCTTATCCCTTATCCATTGAAAAATCAGTTCTGTATTTCGTAACAATGACACATTTGATGAATTCTTATGGTGAACCGATGATATTGATTCACCATTGCGATGACAATACACGGGCATTGATAGCGTATAATTCAGTTACAATATGCACACACGCCCGGTTGGTGTAGTGGTTAACATATGAGACTTGCACCCCGCTGTCCTGGGTTCGAATCCTTGTCTAAGCTTCTATTCGATAATGATTTATTTGTTGCTTCTTTTTTCTAACAATCATGATTTGCATTATTTGTTTTTAATCAGCACTATCATTGTGTCTTCTATTTCTTGAATAATCATAATGTCCTTGATTTTGGTACCGAAAGAGTGCATATGTACTCATTCTTATAAATGGGCGTAATGGCTTGACAACTTTGATTTATTGTCAAAACAAAACAGGCATATTTCATGTTGGGTCTATATTTTTAAGTTATATAGACACTGGTATTAAGATATATAGATATAGATACTGGTCTTGAGATATATATATAAACGACAGGAAGATGTTTTCTCAACGTTTAGCTGATGATATATGAGGTCGAGCATCCATCTGAATTTAAATAACTGGTCATGTCTATAGTTTCACTGCCATTTTAAGTGAAAAATATACCTCCGTATTTAAAAGTGACCGGTCCCTAAAAGTACGTTGACGCATATTGTTTGAACACGTGACCAGTGTTATAACCTATCTGTCCTCCAAATCTGGTGAAGAAATCTTTGTTTAATCTCATGTTATAGCCAAAAGACTTAACACAGATGATTTTTTTAGCAAATGACTCAGACAATCAAGGAAAAAAAGGTGGGCACACTTTGTCTTAATTACGGAAAAAACCAGCCCCTCTCCCCGGAGGCAATGTTGATCCGAGTCATAGTATCAGAAGCCATGGTAGGTCCCCCAACATTGATTGATGGGGGATGGGGAAGGATATAAGAAAGGGGGAGACTTTTGCTTTCTATTAAACAGTGCTATGTCCCAAGTCTGATCTCAATTGCGAGCACAGGGATATTTGTAATAAGTTGCGTCAAGTGTGCCAACTATTATTTTCCTTGATTGTGGGTCGGTAATTCATTTTTTTCAGGTAAGAACCAGATATAACACAAAAACACAGATTTTAGATTTTAAAGAATGCTGAACATGTATTTTCTTTGTTCCTAAAACTTGAAACTTTAAATATTTAACAAATAAGTGAGTGATGGACAATTTTACACTGGACAATTTTACATTGCAGTTAAACATAAACAGAACACATTTTTTATTTTAAGGAAAAAGTGTACTTTAGGTCCCAGATACTGGTATACCAGTATCAATCAATACTGGAACATAAAAGTTGCCAGTATTAGTCGATACTGGTACGATTTTACTGTTCCAGTATCGACTGAATAATCCTAATACAATGGAGATTAAGACATTAGACACATTATTAGCAGGTGGGTATGATGATTAAAGTTATTTAAGCTATGACATAACTTTATGTCTAAAACTAGGACACAATGTTGATGAGTCAGGCAATAATTTATTGAATCTGATGTTGAGATTTAAGCTCATTGACTTAAATCCCAATCCTTTACCCATTAAAGTTTTTACTGGCTTTTGATATCAGATGAAGAAGTCCACTAGTACCCGTGCTATAGACCAAATAGGCCTGAGAGTTGTATTCTGTATGTAAATCAGATGCTTCTGAAAAAATAATTCTCAACACTACTGTGTATCAGGGTTGTCAACAGAATGTTAGTGCCGGACAATTTACTAATGGCAAACAGAGGGAGCGGAGTGACCACAATGCAGTGGGTGACTGCTGGGGGACCAGGGTATGGATATTAATGTTTTTAGGGGTAAAATGCCAAATTGTACTGTAAATTTTGTGTATGAAATACTGACTTTGACCAAATTTAGAGCCGGTCGGTAAGCTTTTAACATAGTCTGAGTGCCGACAGGCACCGACCGGTGTAGTGGCAACCCTACAGTGTGTATCCTTTAAGACATCACTTGAAAAAATAATTTTGAACTTGTGTTAGAACATCGATTATAATTGCTATGCTGTGTGTACACTAAAACATGCGCACCATTTGAGTCATGTGAAAATAGAAATTTATTGTTTATGGTAGCCTGAAGAATCCCCTTCCTATACCCCTCCCCCTTCCCCACCAATCAATGTTGCGAGGCCATGTGCTGATGGTGGACAAAAAGACCCCTCTTCTTTGACACTTTATGCATACATAAAATAGATAATAACAAGTTGCTACCAACATTACCGGGTATTTATGGTCCTGTGTTATGAACTAGTGTACCCCCAAATGGTGGATTTGGGCTGTTAACATGTTCTGATCAAATAATTAAAGCCATTTGCCCGTTGCATTGCACGTGCCGCCATTTTCAGGGGATTTCGTAAAATACCCTTTTTCCAAAATTTGTGGAGACTGATTCATAAAATACCCCCTTTTTCATTATTTCGCGGTCCACAATGACACTCGAACATATACGCATGGTTACCAACTTTTGTGTTGAGTTGGGGAGGGGGGGGGGGGGGGTGGGGACGGGGTCTTACATTGTAGCTTGATTTACAGAAACCCTGATCTGCATTTGCAGATTGATTAGGCTAAAGCTCTACAACTACAATTTCGTTTTGATCACAGCGTTGTCCATGGAGCCCCCAGCTCAACATGTTGGATTGAGTAAGAAAGCCTTGCATGCTGCTATACAGAAACATCTACAGTGTACCAACGTAGATATTAACAAATGCAGGTTAGTGAACTATCATTTTTCGTTTCGTGTCGTCGTTGTGTATAGCTGTTGATCTGATTCCATAAGATTATATATAAGCAAGTTCTTGCATAGCTGTTGATCTGATTCCATAAGATTATATAAGCAAGGGGTAGATGCACTAAAGCGTGATGATGAATAGAAAATGTATTTATAAGGGACATTAACAAAATGTAAATGTGTTGATGCACTTTTAAAGGATTAATATAGGGAGAGAAGAAATGAAGCGTGATGATTAATATAAGGCATGTTCAGACGGGCATAAATGATCGGCGTAAATTTAGACCCTACAGCAATTAAAATTCCACAATTAATCCCTCTACTCCGGACAGTTGTCCACACGGTACTAAATACAACGTTACTCTGAAGTTTTCCGACAAAGTTAACATGACCATCGCAGGGGGCTTAGGAGTAAATATCGGTAAATATCGGAGTTCTGATTATTTCGAATCCCGTTTTCGGCAGCCTGGTGCTAAGCATTGGTTTCCAGTTTACAATACGATTTATTCCGTTATTTCCAAATTGTCGGTTCCTTTATTCGTTTATTTCAGCTAGGTTTATTTATCGCTCGCTTGTAAACATGAATTCAAGATCGAAATTTCTCTTTTTGTTACTAATTTTTCGCCTCTTTTCGGATTGTGGTATACAAGATTTAATGTCTATGCTGATATATTTTTTCAAGGCAGACGATCTGATAGGGATGAGCAGCATCGGATGTGTTTGTGGCATCGTTACATCATTGGCGAAAGTTTACGCCAGAGATCGTGTTAAGTGCATCCACACGGGCGTGCTAATCCTAACTGCAGCTCGTGTTAAGCGCGTTACTCCTGAGAAATCTCAGGATTAAATCGGGTCGTAGTTAGGTCGGATTAGTTAACACGGGTGCCGTCCACACGGTCACTACTCGGAAGTTTAACATGGACAATCGTTAATTCGATCTTGCTCTAGACGAATTTACGCCTGTCTGAACGCAGCTATAGAAAATGTATTTAGAAGGGAAATTTAAAAACCAAAATCATTTGAAAATAATTTAAGAATACTTAACAATATAAAATATAAGATGCAAACAGTGATACCAAAGGTGAAAAGAAGGTAAAATGAATACTAAATATGTCCTAATTTTAGAAAAAGAAGAAGAAATAACATCTCTGTGTACATCCCATTGTTATATAGAACAAGATGAGTTATCTATAATTACTCAAGGACGGGTTTTGTATCATAAGTCATTGCGTATAGCTGTTGATCTGCTTCTATAAGACATTAAAGCAAGTCATTGCGTATAGCTGTTGATCAGATTCCATAAGATTATATATAAGCAAGTTCTTGCATATAGCTGTTGATCTGCTTCCATAAGATTATATAAGCAAGGGGTAGATGCACTAAAGTGTGGTGATGAATAGAAAATGTATTTATAAGGGACATTAACAAAAAGTAAATGTGTTGATGCACTTAAGGGATTAAAACAATATAGGGAGAGAAGAAATAAAGTGCGATGATAACTGTAAAACAACTTAATTACACTAGCAATTTAATTTCGCTAATTTCGCTAGGAGATCCAATTCGCCAAATTAAATTGCAGCCAGTTATATTATTTATAGGTTATATATAGGAAGATGGTACAAATTAGTGAAATCAATTTGCCGCAAAAGATTGGCCAAAATGCTAATTCGCTAAATTAAGTTGCTGTGAAATTAAGTTGTATTACAGTAATAGAAAATGTATTTAGAAGGGAAATTTCAAAATCAAAAGCAAATGCGTTGATGCATTGTAAGGGATTAAAACAATATATGGAGACAAGAAATAAAGTGTGATGATTAATAGAAAATGTATTTAGAAGGGAAATTTAAAAATCAAAATCAAATGCCTCGATGCTTGTTAAGGCAAAAAAAAAATTGTTATGTTGTCCTCGACAGCTTTCAGAAGCTCAAAGTTCAGCCAACAAGAAGTTAAAATCACTCTAAGAGCCGCACATATATGTTATAAACACTTCATTTAATATTAATGCCATTTAAACTGTTAAAAAAAAAATCTGAAAAAAATCTGGGAAAAAAATCTGAAAAAAAAAAAAAAATCTGATTTTTTTATTTTAAAAAATACGGGTTTTTAAAAAAAAAAACCAACGATTTAAAAATAAAAAAAAATCTGAAAAAAAAAAAAAAAATCGGAGCGGCCCTAAAATGACGAGCGGGCGGTCGAGGACAACATAACAAAAAAAAATTTTGGCCTAATGGATTATAACAATATTTGGAGAAAAGCAATAAAGCGGGATGATCAATTGAAAAAGTATTTAGAAGGAAATTTTAAAAGAAAAAGCAAATGTGTTGATACACTTTAAGGGATTATAGTAATATATGGAGAGAAGCAATAAAGCGCGATGATCAATAGAAAATATATAGAAGAGAAATGTTAAAAGAAAAAGCAAATGCGTTGAGGCACTTTAAGGGATTAAAACAATAAAAGGATTAAAATTGAATTATATGAATGGTCCTGACCTCAAATAGCCTGTTATCAATTATTTAAGGCTTTGATTGTGGAATTATAGCACTTAGTCCGAAAAAGCTAATCGTCACATTTGTTGCATAAAGAGAGACCAATTGCTTTTATCAAAGTTACAAAATTGCCGCAGATTTTATTAAAATGACTGAAAATTGTTTTATCATAAATTATTTTCTGGTTACATTACATCAATGAAAGATATAAATTTATAGGAGTCAAATTAATGTTATTAATTTGTTGAATTCCAGTGAGGTTTCTATATTGAAGTGTTGACTTCAAAAATCAGACAACATTATAATATTAAGAGTATTTAACTTTCCCTTCAAATTATTGTGAATGTTCAGTACGAATATCTACAACGTCTGACATAACATGTATCGCATCGCAAAATGCGACACAAAACAGCATTTTTGCGACACAACTTTAAAGTGGCGTCGCCTATTTTGCGATGCAGTATTTTGACTGAGAAGTACGAAAAACGTCTAACTTCTCACTTTAATTGAGAAATACCTAAAGTAAAATGCGTATAATGTTCTGATCGGGGATTTTCAATTATTATAACTATAAACTATGAGTCTATAAATCAAGGAGTTGTTAATAATAACTCCTTGCTATAATTTAGTAAAAATAAAATGTGCGCTATTTTATTGCCTATAAAAACTGCGACACACAATTTAGGAATTGCGATACAAGTCAAAATGTGTGTAGCAGTTTTTGCTACGCAAAGATAAAGCCGTAAAATCTGATGTTGAATATCTATGAAGACGGTATAACACTTTTGTATAGATGGAAGACGTTTATTCTAAATGTACTAATTTTGCTTTAATGTTGTACCTTACCAGGCATTAATAAGGTTAAATAAGCTATATATCTTATATTCAGCATAGGTTAATTCCCGGGGGTATGATTTTGTGCTGGAAATCCCTAATAATGGGGTCACTTTTTACAAATGGGTCTATTTTCGCGAAATATTTGTTTATTTTCGCGAAAATTTGCAAAAATGAGGTCTATTTTCCCGATAATTTGCGAAAATTTGGTCTAAAATGAAGCAAAACCCCTAAAAATGGGTACCGATTTTTCCAAAATCACCCCTAAAAATGGGTATGGGTTTTGAATCTCCAGCGGCGCCGACCAAACCAAATCCGAGTATCCCCCCCCCCCCCCCCCGGGTTAATTCATGTGTAAAACACATTATTTAACCAACAATTTTTGAATGATTACGGTAGCCATTTTTATAGCGGTAATATAATCTTATGGTTGAGGAATTAACGTAATCTAACGTACGCTTGATGTTCTTGTGACCAACAGTTATCCATTTTAATTTAGACATTGATATTTCAAATATGTTGTATTAAAGTTATTGGGCCGTATGTAGTTAAACACGGTTTTAAGCTAAACACGCGTCTAACTTTGACTTGAGACACAACGATTAACTCAATGCAATTCTCATACATTTGTTTCACTTAAAAACACATATAACTCGCCGAAATATGTCTAACTTTAAACATGGGCACAGTTTAATGTGTGTTAACCTAACGCACCAACTGTATGCCTTGAATGATCACTCAATCGTGTATTTAAGGCATTCGGTTGATATCTATTGTAACCCATTAGGACTACAATGTATTAATTAGATTTGCAGAGTTTAAAATCGTGTTTTGTTAAACACATCATTTAAAGGATAAACTCACATTTAAGTTAGACACACGTTTAGTTAAAGGTATATGACCCGATCACATTTTCATAACACAGATTGTTCTCAAACATATGGAGATTTTCATATCATATGAAAGATCATATTTTTCTGATTAACATACTGAAATTTGACGGTCCAAATCAGTATGATTACGAAAAAATCGGTGAAATAACATCGAATTACCGCGAAAGGTGGTTAACCACCAATTAGTTCGTGTACAACTCAATGGGCACATTTCCCGGCATCTTGTGCGTCTAAAATAAGAACCAGTAGAGTTATGCAACTCAAACTTTGGAATACATCTCTTTTAAGGATGACCTTTCATGTAGAATAGAAAACTTCAAGTTAAAGATCGGAACATCTACCTTTAAACACGGTTTTAAGCTATAACTGTTTTTAATACGAGAATACGGCCCTATACGTTTGTAGAAGGGGCCATCCATAATTTTATTATAATTATATAACACAGATAAGATATCTATGTGCACTATAAGAGATTTAAACCGATTTTATACCTGTATCGGTTTCATTTAGACATCAGTATTTCAGATAGTTTGGCATTGCAATACAACGGTTTTGAAAAGGTCGTCATACTAATAATGATAATAAATAATAATAATAAGCATTTATATAGCGCTCTACAAAGAACACAGCGCTTAACAATATGAAACAGCATTATATACAATAATCTTGGATTCTGATTCTTTTTCACATTGGCACCCTTTCTAGAATTACTTCTTATAACCCAAAGTAGCATGCTGCCTCATGGTTTGCTTGTATTCGACCAGTAAACGTAATGGTCCGTAATAAGACATGTAAATACTGCACCTGTAAAGTTATGTCACTGCTCGGGTGAATAGACTTTAGAATCCCTGTGATTAGGGAGTGGGGAGGCATTCTCAGTGATACATATATACTGTTCCAAGCTTCTCAGAGGAGGGGGTGGGGTGGGGTGAGATGTAGTGTAGGGTCTTCAGCGTAGGGGCATGAAGTGGTACAAGCCTGTGATCAGGGAGGGGGGATAACAGATTTGTCTTTTGTTAATATACATGTACATAAGAGTTTGTCATTTCATTGGGGGGGGGGGGGGGATGCCCCTGGATGAGAATACTCATGTGTCAAAGTTTTAAGCACAGATGTTCAGAGAATGTCAAAGTAATCCTTTAGCAAGAAAGCATCAACTCCCATATTTACCCTAACTGTGCTCCAGTGGCGTAGATTTTACCAACTAGCAAACAATTGCACTCTTACGCATATATTTTGCCATGATTGAGGTATGTTTTTGACTCAAAACAAGCTCCTTAAAAAAAAGAATCTGAGGCAAATTGCTATCTTTGTACAAGGGGGTCATTCAATAAGTTCTACCTCCTACCTCATAACTTTATTGTTATATGAGCCAGTCTTATCAAATATCACACGATTGTAGCTTGGAACCTCAGCTACAAATCCAATGTAAATTGATCTGAGTACTGGTTGCACTTTTCCGGACATGTAGTGAAAACTAGTGTCTAACCGATCAGCTCATGTCAGCCGCTCGCCGATCACCGATCATTTCCTCTTTGATCGGCCGATCCGATCCGATCACCGATTAAATGCGCAAGTCATGCAAGTGAACTGCAATGCCTAAATAACAGTACATTTCCCTCGTGTGCATGGTGTGTGTTGCCGTACATAGTGTAAATATAGTAGCATTTGTGTACTTAGCAAAACAGATTATAACGAGTGAAAAACAAGTTCAAATTGTTTAAATAAAAAATATAATTATTTACTCTTTTTATTTATCGTGTTTGCCTGGTCCATGTCTCTAAGGACACCTATCAATCAAGTGTCAAGTCATTGTTTACATTTTACAAACGTTGCGATTGCGTCGGCCGACCATGTGCGATTTGAAGCTTTGCACACGGCACGCTGGGTATTCCCACAATTCTTTCTTTGTTGCAAAAATACATCATAATTCATAAACACAGATACCTGATAGTAAATTAATGTATTTGAGATTTTCAATATATTTAATTCTATCCATAAACCCGAAGTTTTAACTTAGTTAAGTGAATCTTTTAGTACATAGAAATGAAACGTAGCCTAGCCAATGACAAGCACTGCTTGATAACGCCTTTGGCGGGCCATGATGTGGGTATTTCCCGTAATAAAAACGAAAACAAAACATTGAATGTGCATTTGCTGAATCCCGCCGATCGAACTAATCTGAAAACAGGCGAGTTTGAAAGGATTTGTACCCTTATAGGCCTCGCTAAATTCTCCTGGATAAACTAATTAACTAGTATATGTTATGTGAAGAAGTAAGAAGGCGAGTTTGAGAGGAATTTTAACGGAGAAAAGACGACATGATAAGCTTTTAATTGGGTTTTCATACTATAGTGATTGATCGGTCATCAGATCGGTATGAAGGAATTTTGCCGATCACCGATCAGATCCCGGTCAGACTTATATCGGGCCGATCGGGAATCTCCCGATCTGATCGGTTAGACACTAGTGAAAACCAAACCTCGATTGAGCGTGACGGAAACGGATGAAAAACAGCAAAATATCGCCGAAGTGCTTTTCAATTGGCCTATTGTAAGAGGAAAAACATACTATCGGTCAATTATAACCGTTCTAAATGTCAGATATCTCTTTAACAGACTGTAAACAATAAAGTTGACTGATTGGTTTGGAAAAAATATGCCCTTTGATAGTCAGATCCAGGTCAGGACAACCATTCAATTTACCCCTCCCTTATAGAGAACCCTGTAAAAGTCATATTTGACTTTCATGAGAACTAAGCGATCTTCAATGTACCGAACTAAACAGAGGAATTTAAGTATGTCAAAGCGATATTTGTCTATCATTGACTACCTGATTGACTATTCTGAAGGTTGCCCATAAGTAAAACTATGACTATTATGGTAAAGATTTTATATTCGAGGCATCATTGTGGCTTAAGTTGTAACAACAAAATTGACTGATCAGCAGTATTCCGGTATGCCAAAGGCATAGCAATACATTTGAGTTGATAGTACACTATTTGCAAGCCTACCAGAGTTAATAATTGTTTACAATCTAATCTATACATGATAATACTGTAATATATGCAGATATCATTCATTCATTGCCATTTTCAGTATTTAAATCTTGCTCTTATATCTAACAATACGATACAAAAAAAACCACCCGAAAAACATGTGTATATTTTAAGGTAATTTTCTGTGTCCGTTGTCCAAAATCTCTCTCTGGCATTGACCGTGTCATAACAAAAGTCAAACAGATATCAATTATCATTTACTACAAATTTGTAGCTATGATTGGGAGCTTTAATCATGACAAATGTCATGAGGTTGACATTAATATCAGCGATGTTATGAGGGAGGAGGTAGAACTTATTGAATGACCCTCGTATGTACTAATTTGACCGTCATTATATCAAGATTCCCCTTAGTGTAAAACCGAGAGTACCAATCTCAACCGACAGACTCAAAATATTGGTAGGGCAATCACCAGGCCTGGAAATAGCACCTGCCCACCTGCCCATGGGCAGGTAACTTTTGCATCGGGTGGGTGAAGATACAAAAGCACCCACCGACTGGCGGGTAACCAAACTCAAAGTGAGTTACAATAAATGGTGGAAATTCTGTTGGACAGGTACTTTTTGTGAGTTACCTGCCCGAAGTTCCACTCCACCCCCTGGGGTTCACCCCGCCCCTCTGGTTACGTCACTGCTGTGCAAAACTTGTCACGTTAGACTGCGTTTTTTTAACCTCTGACTTGGACAAACTCGCTTGCTGAAAGAGTGAACCTACATATAAAGCTGTGATCTTACCCTCTCTGATAAGTGATCCTGCAGATATCCGTGGAGGGTACTTGGATGTGAGGTTGTAAATAGACTTGTGCCGCTAAATAGGGCCCCATTTTTTCACCCGTCTGGTTAATGAATGACCCCTTTTCATAGATATTTTTGGTAAATTGATGGGTCTAAATTCCTTAATTTTACTGTTTTTTACAAACATTTTAGCAAAATCTGTCAAATATATAGTAAAATTATTTGTCTCCAGTAAACATATGGGTCCATTTCCCCAACAAAATTATATATGGCAATTAGAGCATTCTTTCCATTTTTTCATACCAACTATAATTGTCACATCATTTTTTCGTTACAGCAAAGCCATCCACAGCTTGGTCCAACACAATCTTGGTGATGGGGATATCTCTGTACCAGCGTATCTACAGGACGCATGGACACAGTATGGCATTGCAATCAAGCTACTGGAATCTCCGAATAAAGTAAGTCTTCTGGCAGGTACGAAGCCTGCACTGTACACATACTATGTACTCCAGGTATTGGCTTTGACTGGACATATCACTTTGGTTTCAGGTGTGTTAGCACCTACAATTCAGGAAATAACTGTTGGAACACTTTGAGGACTTCGTTGAAATCAACCCCCAGTCCCCCCATTCAATGTTGTTCGGAACCGTTTCATCTCCACGGTCGTTCGGACCCTCAACATTGATTGGTGGGGTGGGGGAGGGATATGAGTTAGTAGATAGCTTAAGCTCTACATACAAGTTTGTTGCAAAATCAGCTCTTAAAAATTGTCTCTTAATGTGTGATATTAGCAGAGAAATGGACTCTGTGTTCCAACACCAAATTTCCTAGATTGTCTGAATGAATTCCAAAACAAATCATCTGATTTTACATTTTTAGCCACAATTTTTTTTTTTGTGAGTCTTTTTTGATCAAAGTTTCAGTAAATAGAGATAGTATGAATCTCCTGATGTACCATCATCAAGAGGTGTCTACAGTGCTGAATTAGGGATTGCTCATATTATATACCTAAACCTGAATATTTGCTCCTATTATTCAAGGAAGCCTGACTTATATATTTAAAAAAGCAGCTGATACCTCGATAAACACAAGAACATTATAAAATATGATTTAAATATAACTTTGACGGTTCGTGCGTGGCGCTCGACCCAATCCCATGCGCATCCCTTGGTTACAGCTTGCGCTACACTTATAAAACTCGCCCATTGCTTGTGTGTTGGATTTCGATCGCGACAGGAGCATGTTCAGATGCGATTTTTGTGTACATCGCTTTTTCTCAAATGGTGCTTCTGAATATTGCTGTTGCTGTGTACCTAAATACATGTGCTGTCTGTTGAATTTGGAACCAACATTTAATTTGAACTGTCTATTTCAATAAAGAAATACTCCAATTCGGGAAAAAATTTACAAAAGCTCACAGACAACAAATAAGCACATCATTTTACTCGACGTAGAATTTCAAACTTACAAATTTGGCGTTCCAAAAATATCGGAACAAGATTTTTGAAAATTCTGTTACTCTCGACTGGCTTGACCAATTTTGATCCGCTAAAAAGTATGTTGATATATCGATTCGCGCCAATACAGAAAAACTGACACGAGGGCAATCATTGGCTAGCAAAATCTTCTGCGCAGCCGTTCAATGAACGAAGTCAATTTACCAGTGAATCGATTTGGAATTTTCTGCTGACATCGGGAAAACCCCGATGATGCGAGTGACGTCATTTAATGAGTGGCGCCCTTCACGAATTAGCTCATTAGCATAATTTATGTCCATGAAATGTATCATGCAGTTTGATATAAGTGCGCTACTCATTTGCATAAACTTCGAGCATAGCACGCGACCTTGTTACCAAGAAATGACATGAACAATGAGATGGTAACTAACATTGTGGTTCATTACATATCAATACGGGCAAGATATGAATAGGTTCAGTCATTACATTCATTGTTCGTATACAGATCATGATAAACACTCTATACGCCTCGCGCACAGCGCTCGACACGGCGCACGACACTCCTCTCCCACAGCGATTGACACGCCTCGCCCATAACGCTCCAAGCGGCTCGGACATAGCGCACGAAATTGCTCGCGTAGCATACCGCGGCAATCATTTATTACAGAATTCTTACATTTATATCATTAGAATAACAAGGCTAAAGCTAAATAAAGAGAATTATATTAAATAGCGTGTCGTCCAAAGTGGTATAAACATTACATTGTAGGTAATTCGCCGAACTGTGTCTTTGGAATTCTAATGACGTGGTGATGGACAACCGTTACACGATTGTCCATCTAAATTAAATAGATAATAGTAGTTAGTTCTATTATTTACCGGGGGCAATCGACCGATGTGCATGCTTTTCAATGGATGGACAATCGCAACGATTGTCCATACTCTGATAGTATGAGTGCATGGTTCCGAATATAAAGACGTTATAAGGCGTTACTATGAAAGGTGTATTGTGAATCAGTGCTAATTTCTAAAGCCGAAGATGATATGACACTTGATGGTGCGTAGATGGTGCGTAGATGGGCGATTAGCTCAATTGGTTAGCGCGTTGGCCTATTCATACTTAAGGGCAGAGACACAGGTTCAAATCCTCATGGCTGGAGCCAATGGAGTTTTTAATACTGTATTAATATAACATTTTCGTTATTTGCGTGGCTTATTTACTGGTTTATTTTATTCTTCTGTTTGTCACATATTGTTAATGTTTTTTCTCTCTTTTGGTTTTTGTTCTTCTTTATTTTTGAACTTTTTTCAGTGGTTGTTGTTTGTCTTTTTTCTCTCTGTCTATCACATGTAAAATGACCAGTCCGTCACAATGCATTTCATACTTTTAATGCATTTATAAAACACGGAAGATTAATTATAACCATCAAGTTAAGTAAATGCAAAGAAAATACAATCATTCCATAACTTCAATGGCAAATACAATGCTACAATAATTGACACAGTAGTTATTACTTTATAGCGTCTATAATGCGGTTGTGACCGGTCTCTTATCAAAAAGAAACGCATTGCGATAACAAAAAGGATTTAAATTGATTGTTGCATAATAAACTACTGTCATCTAATTAGTTTAAATTATGCATTTCACCCATTGCACCCTATGTAAGACTACATGTAACACTCGCGCATTCCATATAAATGGGCCATAATCACGCATAAAATGACCAGTCCCTAACAATGTACATGTCGTACTCTAAAGGACCTTAATAAAGTGTATGACTTTCTTTTGTTGAACACTTTATGTGACCTATATTCATGTCCAGATCACGTCTTGGAGTTAATGTTGGCCTATCAATAATGTTGAACATTAATTTGGAGGTTTACTCAAAATACTCAAGTCAGATTAGCACCAGAATCAAGTCAAATAGATTTTTGGAAACATGAGTCGGGTAAATAAAAAAGGTTACAGCTTACAATATGTACATTTTATGCATCTCATTAAATCTATTCATTTCTGTTTTTAAATTGGTTTAATAAATCAATGAAATCAGGACCTGCATATCTAAACTCACTCTGTAGTAACTATTTAGTACTTAGTCGTTTTGTCGAATCTCAATAAGCTGTCAGGAAACAATCCAATTTCACTAGGGAAGTGGCCCTTGTCATACAAATTGGCATGATTAGTGATTAGTGATTAGATATCCATAAGGCGTAATTGTGTTAGGTGTAAATTGAAAGTGTGTTGATTGCCATCCCCCTGCAGTTGCATGAAATGTGTCTTGATAATTCCTGAAGGGAGCCCTCTTTGTTAACTTAACAACTTTTCTTCATTGAGGGTGTCATCATCAGACTTGGCTCTATCCCAGCTAATGTTGGACACTTTTCGCTGTGATTTATTTTAATTTTCCTAATTTTGGTTTTATTAATGTAAATACAGATTTGATTTTAGTTTTTCTGGTTAGATAATATCTAAATTATTTAATTCTAAAACCATGGCTTGAAAAATCATCTCCAGTGTAATGCTCATCCAGAGTATTGCCGATTGGGAGTCGCACGAGTGGACTATGGAATGAAAATGGCACACAGCAACTTGAAAAATTGAACGACAAGTCGCGCACGAGTTGGATTGAAGTCTGGTGCAACTTTTGGAAAGTCTTACTAAAATGGCAACATTTGAAGATCAAATGACGTAAATTACACCATCAGATGCGACCCGGATTGCAAAGCGGCCTTAGAATATTACCAGCATAATGATTATTTTTACATTTTGTTCATCAATACCATCTTTTTGTATTTGGTTAACTTTGTAGCTGCGTTGGCAACATTATAACCTTGAATATTCACGCTCAAATCAGCAACCACAAACATTATAACGTGAATGTATTTCTTTTGTGTATAGGTTGATGTGATGAAGCTACAAATCTTGAATTTAAAAACATGCGAAACAGTTGAAAATCGGCAAAAGTGAATAAATAATCGCGCAAAAATTAACACTTTTACAGTACTTGGACATGCACCAGCTTCCTGTTTATTGATAAACGAATGATACAGAAAGATTATCAGCTCAGAGTCATCGATGGATATGTTTATCAGTGTCTTAAAGGCATATTATGTGATCTTTTCCAGGGAACACCCTCGATCCTCGAAGAAGAAAAATGAAAGCAGATTTTCTTGCAGATTTACATTTCTGATCATAAATCGTACATACATTCCAAATCATGGTTTTAGAGTGAAAATAAACTGTCGGAGTCTGCACCAACAACTTATTTTTACTCTAAATTTACTCTAAAACTATGATTTTTAGGTAATTAGGAATCGTATCGCTCTGTAACTTGATTTATGATCCGAAATGTAAATCTGCCAGAAATTCTACTTTCTAAAAGAAATCATGAATAGAGGGCGCTCCCTAGAAAAGATCACATAATATGCCTTTAATTGCTATGGACACAAATACCACCACTGCATGCGCGTAAACCTTGAAGTGGATATCGCACACATTCAAAAGTGTCAATCATGAGATAACCACGGGCATGCATGCATATTTGTTCACTCTAAAGTTGTTATGCATTTGAATGCAACAACAAACATAACGTAAAATAGCTTGAACAGTGACTATAGTGTAGACATAATCTGATAATCCCAATAATCAAGTGTGAAATACTCCCTATTTGATGGCATTTCAAGGACAATTTTGCTCATTTGACCCCCTTTTGACAGCAAAAACAAGGACATTTTGCCTGAAAAAACCACCCTTTATTTTAGGACGGGACACTTCTAAATAGTCCCCTATTTTTTGCGCAAAACCGAGGACACTTTGGTTCAAAATATTCCCTTTTACATTTTATGCAGAGGAGCGCACATGGGGTCTTCAAATATAATAGGCCTACTAGTTTTTTTCATGGACAATGCTTTAAAAACTCCCCTAATTTTGGGAAATCGCAGACATGATATGAAAATGCCCCCTTTTTTCTGCGATTTTGGGAATGATCATCATCATCAATTTGACGCTACTCGTGTCTTTCATTCTTTAGGGACGATCATGCATACCCAAAGTCAATGTAAACACTTTCCACGCGGCAGGCGGCTGCAGACGACATTCCAAAATGTCACAAAATGTTTCAAAAATGTCAAAATTGTTAAATTTCATAACCATATTTGGAATCACCATGAGAAATGCATTGACATAAGTACAAACATGCCTAGTATCGGGTCAGTAATCCTTGAGATAGACTTTGAAAATTGGGAAAGGTTTCTGAAAAATCTGTTTTGTGTATGGTAAAAATAATAGCCGCGTGGAAAGCGTTAACTGAATCCACAGGGGTCACAAATTAATCATTTTATAGGTGACTGACTGCTTTCGTCTGGCTCTCCAAAAGATGCAGGGGTGTACTTTCGCGACATCCTGCGAGAATCCAAATGGATTCTCGCAGAGGAATTTTGCGAGAATCCATGGATTCTCGCAAATGGATTCTCGCAGAATATATTTGCGAGAATCCTTTTTACTGAATTTAAATTCTGCATTTTAAACATTTATTGTACTATTGTTAAGAACAATCATCATTTTAATTTCAACTTGAACAGTTTAGAGTCAAATACCAGTCATCTAAGGTCCTGTTTTGAACTTGGAAGAAGAAAAAAAAATTTAAAAAATTAAAAAAAAAAAAAATTAAAAAAGATTTTTTTTTTTTTTTGGGGGGGGGGGGGCGAGAATCCACCTGGATTCACGCGGAAGTGATTTTACGCGAATCTTCACGCGAATCGATTCGCGGATTCGCGCCGAAAGTACAGCCCTGAGATGAGACGTGCTCTCTTGAATTATTCATTCACCCTTTTCCAATTGTACCATGGGGAGAGCTGAATCATATTGTTTAATCATATGTTACATATTAAGTTTAAGAATAATTAGAATAAATAGGCTCACAAAGATTGCTTAACGATTTCCACACAGCTAGTATTGGTTTTTCCATTATATGTGTGGTGGCATAGGAAAACCCTTCACATGGTCATTTTCTAGCAACTTGGTTTTTTTTCTTTGGCAGAGAGCTTCATATTCTACTGAGTATAGGACTGTTTAAATTGTTCAAAAATTCCATCTAGAACTACAGTTATAGTATTTTAAAGTCGGCAAGTGTAAACAAGACACTCAAATTTGAAACTGAAAATTCAAAGGTGTACACAAAATCTTTTAAATGCTCTAATAATAATAAAACTACATTGTTTTATCACACAGAATAGCTTGTCATATGAAAAGGGCTTTTGATATGAACCTAGTTTTTTGCGATATTATTTTAACAATTGTAATGTCTTCACTTTCAAAATCTTAACAATGCATTGTCGGAATTCACAAGTAGTTACCATGGTAACAATATCATTTTATGTAAACAGCATTTTACACATAAAATTTGATAAACAAGGTTCAGAAAAGTACTAAAAATAAACTTCACATCTGGAATTTTGCATAAAAAACTCCTGGAGACTAAAGTTCAAGGTATAATCTCTATTTTGGGACCAAGTTGGAAAATTGACTTGGAACTCATTTGTTAGGACTATTTTAGTATGACCCTGATATCTCAATATTAACACTAGCGACTTCCGACAGGTTTTCCCATACCACCACACATATACAAAACAGATTTTTCAGAAACCTTTCCCGACTTTCGAAGTCAATCTAGAGAATTACTGACCCACTATTACACATGTTTGTAGTACTTATTACAGTGAATTTCTCATGGTGACTTCAAATATGGTGTTGGAATTCAATAATTGAAACATTTTGTGACATTTTGGAACTGTCGTCTGCAGACGCCTGCCGTGTTAATTCAATTTCTTTAATAAAGAAAATTCTCTATTGTTCCTGTTTCCTGTCAACTAGGGATGCACTGCCTAACTAGTATGCATAGCTCATAGGTATAAACATGATAAAGTGGCTTTTATGTACTACTTTTATGATATGCAAAATTAATGCAAAATTGTTTAATATTATTATAGACATATTTGCATTAGACTCAGTACAATTTTCATGGGTGTTTGTGTGTAGGCTGGTGACAAATATTACTTCGGCGCCTATCATAACCAGTAGCGTAGCCAGGGTGACTTGTCACTTTGCCCCCCCCCTCTTGCCCCCGCCTGTCTACGCTACTGATCATAACCCTAACCGCCTAACCCAGTTTTTAACCGGGATCACAATTTTAGAGGAGAAATCAACAAATAAATCACCGCTCCCAGAATGGGGATCGAACCGGGGACCCTCCAGACCAAAAACCCCACCCCCCACAGGCAAGCCACGGCTCTTGGCCTACTCGATCACGCAGTATTCTGCGCTCACTATATAGGCTCTGTTGAGTATGTCATTGAAAACCATCCGCACATGCGCTTGGAAAGGCTTTGAAGTTAAAGCAGATACCTTTATGATATAAGTAAACATTGGTAATGTTCTGCAATGTTATTTACTGAATTAATGCGATCAAATAAGTCCAGGAAAGTGTTTTCTAATAAGTCAAAACAAATAAGTGCAAACAATTGAAAAAGATCACCCCAACAAACAAACAAAATAAAAAAAAGATCTCTAAAGTGTGTAGCTTTTGCCACTTAAATTGTATTTCGTTGCCTTTGTGTGAATTTAAGTAACCAAAAAGTGTTTTTGTAGGGCCTTTAGGCTTCATAGTTAAAACTGACAGCAACAAAATTTATGAACCTTTATTATTTTGGGATAACTGTTGAGTTCAGTGTCAATGAACTGCCTTGTAAACTAGGGATAGGATGAGTAAACTGTTACTGAATCTAGTGAACTTCAGTATGGTTCAATACTGGTCAATACAATGTTTTGTTGTTTTGAGTTTTTGTCAACAGGTAAGGGAAAGTAAGTGAAGGTCAATGAACTAGAAGTCAGCAGGATTTCAATGTGGTGTTTACCTTTTCCCTTTTCCTTGATGATGACTTTACTTTTATTATCAAGTTAATAATATCTTGATCCCTGTGTTACACCCAGTGGTGTTAGCCATAATTCTTGGGGTAGGTTGTTACCTCCACCAAATGAAGGTGTGGGTCCAGCGGCGACGCTCTTGGCAGGGTTGGGGGGGGGGGGCAGGACGAAGCCCCCTGAAGCAGTTGGGTTTACCTCGAACTGGAATCGGTCACTCACAGCCTTAGTACACTGATTTCGAAGGCGAAGCCGTGAGGGACCTGGATAATCCACTGTACGTTTTATGACTCCTAAGGGAGCCTCCGTGCAAGGAGAAGTTGCCAAACAAACAAATACTCTTGGTTTAATTAATTTTAATATTGTTCTGACGTTTATAAATAGTTTCCTCTTATTTAAACATTTCTAGTAAATAAATATTCACAGTTTAGTTAGTTCAACACTTCTATAGTACTTAAAATAGTATTACCGCGAATATTTGTGCACAAAGTTTACCAGCAAGGAACACCTCATGCTGATAGCACACGTTAGTGTCCATCAACTTGTGTGACATCTAAGGCTGCCGCCCTAACACCAACCGTTAGAATTGCTCCGTTGGTTTATGATGTGCGCGGAATAGTATATGGTTGGGCCCATGTAAATAATATGTCAAAATGATCTGGACGGGCCGGGAACTGCGCCATGCTTTGGCATGGCCGGGTTTGGTGGATTACCCAGGCCTCTCGCGGCTTACGCCGCTCATGTGATAGTATTATATTTCCGCGAGTGGCCGAATCCAGTTCTAGGTTTACCATGTCTGAATGGTGTAGAAAAGCTCTCCTTGCTATATATATTTACATAACTTTGTTCTAAAACTTCCCCATCATTTTCCCTAAGTCAAAAGGACTCTTATTGATCAATTTAACACTGCCTAAATAAGTCTTCAACATAATTAGTTTTTTTCAACTGAATGAACATTGAGGTGTGTGAGAGGGGGGGGGGGGGGGGGGGGGGGGGGGCTTTGGTATCAGCCTCTGGTAATGCCAAACATTTTCAGTGACATTTGATAATGAAAAACCCCACAAAACAACAATAACAACGCTATAACAAAAACCCACAAAAATATATCAATATAAAAACAAAAACAAAAAACATCCGAACAACAAACAAACAAACCAAGCAAGCCTATAAGATGAAGATACGGTCTACTTCAAATAGTATAACACCCTTTTCATGATGAGAAGAAAGGAAAGAAATAACAGGGGTGTGAGAATTCCTCTTTTCAGCTGATTTCAGTATTTTGTTGTTGTTGTAAAATTCCAACATTTTAGCCTTTTATTTTATTTTCAGCCCATACTTTGTGTCTTACGCCATTTGTCAGCCTTTTTAGTAATCTTCCTCGTTATTTGTGTGTGACTTCTCACACCCCTGAAAGAAAGAAAATGAATAAAAACAACCAAATGGCGCACATGACCAACTCTGTTACCTCCCTTTAAAGGTAGATGACCCGATCACATTTTCGTAACACAGAATTATTTCAAACATACGGAGATTTTCATATCATATGAAAGCTCGTATTTTTCTCATCATCATACTGAAATTTGACGGCCTAAATCGGTATAATTACGGAGAAATTGGTGAAATAACGTCGAATTACCGCGAATGGTGGTATACCACCGATATAGTTTGTGTACAACTCAATGGGTACAGTTCACAGCATCTTGTGCGTCTAAAATAAGAACTATTAGAGCTATGCAACTCAAACTTTGGGACACGACTTTTTTAAGGCTGACCTTTCATGTAGAATAGAAAACTTCAAGTTCAAAATCGGAAAAGTGATCGGGTCATCTACCTTTAAATAGTATCCCGCTCTCTCAATATGGGCAATATGTATAGACTGAAATTAGCAATGACCTTACCTACAATTCAGGAAAATTGGTGTTGGACCACATAGTCCATTTCTTTGCTAATATCCCACTTTAAGGGACTATTTTCAAGCGCTGATTTTGCAACAAACTTGTGTGGGGAGCTTGAGCTATCTACTAAGTGATATCCCTCCCCCGCCCCCACCAATCAATGTTGAGGGTCCCAACGACCGTGGTGATGAAACGGTTCCGAACAACATTGAATGGGGGGACTGGGGGGTTGATTTCAACGAAGTCCTCAAAGTGGTTCAACAGTTATTTCCGGAATTGTAGTTTCGCATTTGATGTCATAAACACACTGAAAGGTAATCATTCAATTGAATACCTGCGCATAGAATATCATGATAATAATGCGCTCATCATTTGCAGTCCAGGCCACCAGGTACCTGTGCAACTCCTGGATAGGGTGGGGGATTTGTGAAGCAGACACTCCCCAGCTGGGGAATTTGTAAACGGAGCGATCACTTCGGGCGGGAAGTTGAGCAGGGATGTAGTCAGTGCATGGTAGTCTTTCTCGTGTGTAACTGGTTGGGAAATGTCATGTACTTGTCCAGGGTAGTGTTGGCGGGGGTATGACTGGCATTTGATTGGGGATGGGCTTAGACTTGACAAGTTTTCCATGTGGTATGGGGTGGGGACTTTGTCTGGTTCTCGTCGCTGCAGGGAAGTCGGCGGAGGTTAGCGGGGGATTTGTCAGCTCAAAGAAACAAGTTGTTGCAGAGGTTCCCGTACATGCCTGGGTACCCAGGGCAAGGATCGTAATTGACAGGTGCATACATATGGTACTAATAATTAGTTGTGTGCAATATGGGATTATGTAACATGTCTTGTAAAGCTCCCTTATATTTAAATGTGATCCAATGCAAGTAAATGGAAAAAATTATATTATATTTAAATTTAAATTATATTATGATGTACCAAAGTCAATGTTATAGCACATTCCTAACCAACGTTACAGATTATTGAAAATCACATAGTCGCAAAACATCAAATATGAGTTTATAACTATAAGTTATGTACATTTAAAGTTGTAGTTTTGTCAACAAATCAATGAAGTAAATGAATGTAAAATGTAGATGCATGGATTTGAGTCTACATGTATTTCCCCCTTTTTTGATAATAAGACTTTTTATGAATTTTGACTTATTATGACCTTGTCCCACATTTGTGCTCTTGAATCAAATTAGCTACTGCCTGCATTGTGCCTCATTTTTCTCATGTAATGCAGCACATCAAAAGGGAGGACTTTACAGGTGAAGTTGATTTTGAATTTATTATGTGCGCTCTCAGAGCATTTTCTAAAATTTTACGAGTGAAAATGATTCATAAGTTCTTATTATTTTTAAAAAAAATTTCTGGCTGTTTTCATCTATATTTTGAAAAACAGACATGGACCGCAAAGCCCCACCCCCCTCCTTTTTGATGTGCTGATCACATATTGGTTCACAAATTAACACTTGTCTCACATGGTTTCTTTGAAATGTCACGTATGGATAGAATCATACACAGGTTACAATTGCTTAGGTACGCAGTAGAACGTCATAATAAATATGGTACTCATCACTTGTACGCAACATTGGCCATGCAATGTGTCTTTTAGCTCTATTACAAAATTGTTTACCCGACCAATATTTCTTTGAAATGAACGTGACGTCAGGAGACGTGCAACCGTTTATGCTGCCATGGGGATGTTTGATATTCAGTGTAAATTGTTTGATTTGGTTACATTTTTGTTTTATGCGATGCCCTCTTGTATCTTCTGTGAGATATTTGTTGGATACAACATTTACAGTTCTCTTGTGAAATAGGGGCAGGGTCCCAAAAATGTCATTTATCGTCAACATTTGTATGACCCCCCTAACGAAAGCCATTCTTTTTATGATAAACCCCCTACTCAGATGTTGATTATTTTGTATGACCCACCTCCCCAACACACACATAAATATATACTTGTACAGCCTCTCTAGTTATTGGGGAAACCGATGATGCGGAAGTAAAAAAAATTGGGTGGACAGGCCCAATTTGTGTATCACAATGTTGAAACACTGTAGAAAACAGCCATTCAATTTTGATATGATTATAAAAAGCATGATTTCACATTTGTGAAATATAATACATTGTGAATAGATTGGATTTTGCTCATTTACCATTGGCGGAGCCAGGGGGGGGCCTGGGGGGCACGTGCCCCCCGGGTCTCTGGCACCCCCCAAAAAAAGGAGAAGAAAAAGGAGAAGAAAAAAGAAAGAAAAAGGAGAAAAAGGAAGAAAGAAAAGAGAAATAGTAGAGGGTATATAGTTCTTTATTTGTTACATAGTAAGTTTCCATGCCCCCACCCCTTGTTTTGTACGTTCCCGGCACGAATCCCGGCATATCAAGACAATAATGGCGTAGCCAGAGGGTTAAGAAGGGGCCGACCGCTCCTTCTCCCCTGTCACCCAATTTTGCCATTATCGCCTCAATTTTGATAAGAGAAATCATAGTTAAATTATGACGTTCAAATACAAAGATAGCATTTTTCGTTGTATGGGCCCCTTCACCAAAAAATGAATTCATTGCAAATAAAGAAGATAGTTTGAAGCCAAAATATACCTCAATCCTAGCAAAACCGGGTAAAATAGCAAAACATTTAACAATAAAAGCAGTGTCATAAGGCCAAAATATATCTCAAATATGGCAAATAAGTATAAAGAAGCCAGGGGTTTTCGTAAAAAAATAAAAATAAAATGTGACATTTTAATAGAAGCAACAATGTATCTCAATCTTGGCAAAATGAATGTAAAGAAGTCAATTTTGCGTGGTTGGTATCTCAATCGCGGCACAATTTATGTAAAATAGCCCCCCCAAAAAATCGCGCGCTACGCGCATGAACGTTCACTTTCATTTTGACATCTAATTTTAAGACAAAATGTATCTCGATCATAACCAAATTAGTTAGTGTTGAGAAGCCAATATTTCACGCGTTTTGCTCATGTGCCTCGAAATATTTGCTTTAGTTTTGAAGCTTGTATCAGCGAAAATTAGCAAAATATGTAGAATAGCAAACAAAATTGCGCGCTACGCACGCACATGCCCCAAACGATAAGACTTGGGACCATGACCAGTCCTTGTATGACTTTATTTCTTGTTGTCCGTTTCGGGAGAGCCCGAGGGACGAGCGGGTGGGTGAAGGGTGGGTGGATGTTTTAGAACCTCAAAATATTTACATTTCTTTTTAGAAGCTTGTTATCAGCAAAAGAAGTCGCTCAATTATGACAAAATTAGTGTAAAATATGCAATTTTGCGCGCTAAGCTCGCATGAACCTTCAAACATTACATTTAGCTTTATAACAAATTAGTATCAAATGTTGTGCGCTACGCGCTAATGTGACTTCAAACATTTACTTTATCTTTATGAAACTTTTATGAAGGCAAGCCTCAATCATTGCAAACTGTAAAATAGCACATTTACGGTATCAGGTCACTTTTTGTTCTTTACTTCGTCAATTTATAGGTAGGCCTATCTGATTAATAATAATTTCTAAAATATATGATTTTGATTTGCAGCTTTAGTTTTCTTTTAAATTGAGATTTTGATATTCATAAAACGTACAAAAAAGAAGATAGAATTACCCGAAAGAAAATTTTTATTGCCAGTAATGTAGCAAATAGGATATATTAGTATAATTATGCTCAACTTCTTTCGTGCATTGATAAAAAACAAAATATTTATTAGAAATGAAGAGGTGGCTTTTCGATAAAATGTTGGTCAAAAGTATACACCAGATCGCACCAAATGAGTTCCAAAATTGATTTTTTTTCTACTTCAGAGGGGGGAACATCCCCCCTCAGACACCCCCTGTCCGAGCATAGCTCGGAGGGCAGTGCTGCGCACTGCTTGGATGGTACCTTACAAAATTCAGTTTTTGGGGCCACCCATTAACTTTTCTGGATCCGAGCCTGAGTGCCCCCCGGATAAAATAATCCTGGCTACGCCTATGTTTACTATAGTTTAATCAGTTCCAAATTGGTTTTTTATCCATGCACAAAAGTAAAAGTATAATTTGTGTACAATTACTTAAATTTAAAGCGTTGTATTCATAATTAAGTGTTGACAGGTGAGAGCTGAGATGTCGAGAATGCTCTGAAATAACACCAAATTCATTCATGGATATGGAACCATGGATACAGGGGATATGATTATCAGTGTGCATGCTTTTCCCCCTAATATCATGTTCTTTATTTTTCACTGGTTTGATAGATTGGCTTGGCCAACAACCTGACCATTTTGATATGAACGGATTACTTCATAAAGGTTGAGTAAAACCCACGTTGAGCAAGTGAGCATCTTTATTTATCTGTGTGCTCTGAGAGTCTGTCGAAACCATTAGACTTGACTGAGAGAATGATGATGATGATGATGATCGATACAGGGTGATTCATAAAACTCTGCTAATAAAAAAGGAGTTATTGTATGAATCTGAATAGGAAACATGAATTTATTGGTTTAAAATGTACAATGAACACAATGAAATGGTAATTGGGTCTGATGGTTTAATACTTTGTCGACAACACAGCGATAACTTGCAAGCTTCCAGGGGGAGAAATGCTTATGCACGGCAGTGTATATTCCCATACCCTAACGCTCCTAACGCCACAAGTCTATGCTGGTAGCACTGCATCCTTAGTCTCATCTCATTTGCAATTATCTTGTGCTGTATATATGTTTTGAAAACTTAGCACTAGACTCGTGCCTCCTCAATAGCTCCACATAGTGCCCCTCTGAACCTTGGTAGCAAAGACCCGGCTCTATAGTGTTGGAACTGCACTAGACTATGCATCGCCCTTGCTTACACATTTTAAAGTAAGCAATTAAGAAGGATTTTACCTTCACGCCGGGGGGTGGGAGTGGGCACTCGCATATAGAAGTTGTAATCATCCGTGTGAATCCACTCTACCTTCAGCACGGATTCTAAAAAAAGGAAAAAGTGACCCACCCTCGCAGTGTTAGACTGGAAAAACGTATAAATTAATTAGGTTATTCAGTATTGTTAGTAAATTTAATTTATATAGGCCTAACCATTTGGCTATGTTTACAAAATTGATGCATGACTAATGGCCCAAGCAACACTTAAAGGTAGATGACCCGATCACATTTTCGTAACACAGAATTATTTCAAACATACGGAGATTTTCATATCATATGAAAGCTTGTATTTTTCTCATCATCATACTGAAATTTGACGGCATAAACCGGCATAATTACGGAGAAATCGATGAAATAACGTCGAATTACCGCGAATGGTGGTAACCACCGATATAGTTTGTGTACTACTCAATGGGTACAGTTCACAGCATCTTGTGCGTCTAAAATAAGAACCATTAGAGCTATGCAACTCAAACTTTGGAACACGACTTTTTTAAGGATGACCTTTCATGTAGAATAGAAAACTTCAAGTTGAAAATCGGAATGTGATCGGGTCATCTACCTTTAACGCGGATTCAGGTTGAAAAAGACACCCTTATTCTCTGAAATTGGCAATTTTGATATCCTTAGCAAGGCCAACATTTTTGTTGTTGTTATGTTGTCCTCGACCGCCCGCTCGTCATTTTAGGGCCGCTCCGATTTTTTTTTTTTTTTTCAGATTTTTTTTTTTTTTTAAATCGTATTTTTTTAATAAAAAAATCGTATTATTTTAATTAAAAAAATGTATTTTTTTTAAAAAAAAATCAGATTTTTTTTTTCTTCAGATTTTTTTCTTTCTTTTTTCAGATTTTTTTTTCAGATTTTTTTCAGATTTTTTTTTAAACAGTTTAAATGGCATTAATATTAAATTAAGTGTTTATAACATATATGTGCGGCTCTTAGAGTGATTTTAACTTCTTGTTGGCTGAATTTTGAGCTTCTGCTGGTAAAAGAAAATTTAAAAAAAAATTTAAAAAAATCCGCCCGCCCGCCCCTCCTCTCTGAAAGCTGTCGAGGACAACATAACAATTTTTTTTTTTGCCTTAGCATGGGCCTGCATTGTGGTAGAAAAACACCCTTATTCCGGGATTCCGTTCATGATTACACATTAAACCTGACTGCACCCCATCCCCCCCCCCCCGGCGCTTCAGGCATCAATCCTGGTGGTATTTTCCCCTTATCTATTGTAATGATTATAATGTGACAGTCAAATGACAGCTGGATTTTAAAACTAACCAATCTCAGATTTTAATTTGAGGGCGCATTGGTCGCATCTCGCTACGCTCACAGCTCGGTACCAGAGCTAGGAAAACTTAGTTATTTGAAGGCAATTAATTGGTGATGACTGATCAGAGACTGGGACTATGGGGCAGCAGGGCCAGTTGCCCTACCTCAGGTGGCCTATTTGCACATTAGTATTCCCGAAACCAACCCTTGGAATTTAGGGTTAACTCATTGAAGTTTATTTGCTACATTTTGACAGTCATACTAAATTAGGACCATAAGCATAATATTCATAAATGTATAGCAATACAGCGTGTCCCAAAAAACTGGGTCCAAAACTTTCAGAGCTTATAACTTAAAATATGGTAAATATAGATGCTTCATGTTTGGAAATATAAAAGTAAATATATCTGACATTATTTGGTGAAATTATAAGACCAATGGGATGTATGGTTTTAGAAATACAAAGCTTTGCATGCAGTGTGGTCAGAACCCGTTTTTTTTTTTTTTTGCCCATAAACCGACCATGCGTTGCATTTGTGCATCGTATTGACGTTATCAAAGTTTTGCCTTTGACTTGATAACGATCACTTACTCAGGGAAATCTTCGTCATAAGGGGGATAAAAAGTGTAAATACCTATGATTTTTGTTAGAAAAATCAATAATTAACCTTCTGAGACACAGCCATCTTTGAAGCAGTTCAAGAACCATTTCTTTCTAAATTGGAAACCAGCCGTTAAGTCAGTCATCTCATCAAAGGAGTTATTAGAGGCATGAACTTCATATTTTTTCAACCAGCCAGTCAGGATCGGGCAGGTAACTCCCAAAAATACCTGCCCGACAGAAATTCCACCACCCAGTGTAACTCTCACACTTACACCGTGAGTTTGAAATTGTTTACCCGCCAGTCAGTTGCCGGGGTACTTTTTTCCCGACACAAAATTTACCCACTATGGGCAGGTTTGGCGGGTGCTATTTCCAGGCATGGTATCAGGGTAACAGTTGCTCTGTTTTTGTATATTCAACGACAAGGTTACTGCAATGGGTATTTAAAATGCTGAATATTGATCCAAAATACCTATAACTTAACCCTGCTCTACCAAACATAAGATATTTCGGAGAATAAACACCATGCACATGATGTAGGGAAAACTTGCACACAACGCAAATGCAAGGCATAAGGTGGTTTTTTGCTAAATTGGAAAAAACGGGTTCTAACCACGCTCTGTTGAAAGCTTTGTATTTCAGAAATTTGCCATTTGATTAGTCTCACATCTTAACCAATTAAGGTCAGGTATCTGTACATTAATATCCTCAAATATGAAGCAGCTACGTTTTCAACTTTTTAAGTTACAAGCTCTGCAGATTTTGGACCCAGTTTTTTGGGACACGCTGTACAATACTGGTGGCAATGTGGTCCACTTTATGTGACATAAGGAGCGTTCAGATGATGGGTGCTAAGCTAGAGATTAGCTAGTCTTGAGACTAAACTTTCTGTTAACGGCCGTGTGAATCATGTCATGGTTAGGGACGCACCATTAGATTTTCAGGGGGGGGGGGTAGGAAGTTTTCGGAGAAAAAAAAATTCCCCCTCTATGCAGGCCAACAAAAAAAAAATTCACCCCCTGATGAGTAAAAAAAAAAAAAAAATTCTACCCCCACCCAACTCAATATGAATGGAAACATTAAAAAAAAAAATTCGCCGCCTCCGGCGGCGCAAAAAAAAAATTCACCCCTTGCGGCGGCCAAAAAAATAAATTTCTCCCCCCAACCCAACTTCCTACCCCCCCCCCCACTGAAAATCAAATGGTGCGTTCCTTAATATATCCTGGAGTCTAAAGCTAGAATTTTAACCCTAATAAATCTAGCGATTTACTCAGTTGGTCTATGTGTACTCACTGAAAACATTTTTTCCCAAAACCAATCCTTGGATTTTAGGGTTACTCAATGAATTATATTTGCTACATTTTGACAGTCATACTACATGTATATTAGGACCATAAGCATCATGAATGTATATGTCACATTCAGACTATGGGCGCTAACTAGAGATTAGCTAGTCTCAAGACTAAACTTTTGGTTAACGGCCGTGTGAATCATGTCATGCTTAACTAACCTCGAGTCTAAAGCTGGAACTTTAACCCAAAGAAATCAAAGCGGTTAACTAGTCCCAAAGCACTAACCAAAAGTTAGCCGAGAGCGAGTCTGCCGTGTGAATCCTTCACCGTGTTAATCGCGAGTGAGATTTTCGTAAGGTCATTGCCAGTTAATGCATTACTTCCAGCAATCTAAGAATCACACGCTAACCTGAGTTAGTCTAGAAGCTAGGCAGTGTGTATCGCAAGACTCCAGGCTAATATTGTTATCGGGACAAGGAACTCTGGATTACGGTAGACTTTTTTTAAACTTGAGACAACCTTGTCTTGAGACTAGTGACTGTCTGAACAGGACTATAGTGAAATAGTACAGACAGAAATTCAACCAGCCAGTGTGACTCACTTATACTGTCAGTTTGAACAACTTTTACCTGTCAGCCGGTTGGGTACTTTTGCATCTTCACTGGCCCGACGCAAAAGTTACCCGCTAATGGGCGGGCAGGCGGGTGATATTTCCAGGCCTGCTCATCATAGACAATATGTTTGGCTTTAGATTGACAAGGGCTATACTGTCAACCAATCTTTAAGAGGTCAAGAGATGATAATATCTTATCTCCTAACAAAAACATAAACTAACATCAGTAGTAAGATTACTTGGTGACAAGGAGCATGTTGGCTGTTTTCATTTAACATTTAATGGTGCCAAAATTGAATTAAGTAAGCTGTCAAATTATACAGTAAATATTCAAAGTTTGTTTGTGTAAATTATGTCAATTATATGGTAAATCATGGTAGCTTTCCTAGGAATCAACAACAAATATTGTCTCAATATCAATACATTGAATAAATTTGTTCCAAAAGCTTTTTTATTTCAAACCCTGAGATTGCATGTTTACCAGAAGGCTATCCGATTGAATTTCTTTATTTCCTGTTGCTGCAGACACTGTGATTCAATACTATTGTCAAACACAGCATTTGAATATGATCATTTCCTGATCTTGAAGTAATCGGGGTAATTCAATATGTTCTACCATCTCCCCTAGGATGCATGGCCCAAGCAACCCTTAGAGCGGATTCAGGTTGAAAATGACACCCTTATTCTCTGAAATTGGCGATTTTGATAC
>CM069455.1:43487481-43662065 GCA_035610835.1 Ophiura sarsii | reverse complement strand
CCCCCCCCTCGTCACCTTTTTTCACCCACTTCAAATTTCAAGATTGCCAACAAATTCATTATTTACTTTCAAAACCTCATTGTAGCCAGTTTTAGCAATTTCAAACATATTTGTCATTTTGTAAAATATGAAACTGGGAACTCGGCTTTTTATCATTTACCTACATTTGTGAATATTATATATCAAACATGCATTTACTTGTCAATAATGAAATCTGATCAAATGATGAATAATGAAATAGTTGCCTCATCAAAAAAGTAACAGGAAACTCGTAATTGACTTTCATTAGCCTAACCTATCACAAGGTTCAGATCGAAAATAATTTAAGCCCATTCTTTCAGGAATGGGGAAATGGGGAAAATAAACTGTCCTGCTAGCAGGACAGTTTATTTTCACTCTTTAAACCATGATTTTGAAGTAATTAGGAATCGTATCTCTCTGTAATTAAGAATATATTCATGATTTTTGATCAGAAATGCAAATCTGCAAGCAAATCTACTTTCTAAAAAAAATTGTGAATAGAGGGTGCCCCTGGAAAAGATCACATAATATGCCTCTAACACCTTGACTTAATTTTCTGTTCATAATCTTAGATGAGACCAGCAGCAGCAGCAATGATCCAGCCCCTGTATTATTACTTCTCTATGAATACGAGGCATTGGCTAAACTAGGGCACAGCAAGGAGCTGGAAGCATTGCTTAACCAAGCTCTGAACAACCCGAATGTGGAGATTAAGACGTTGGACACCTTGGCAGGTTAGTTTGATTTCAAGAGTCTACTTCACCCTTTATTCCGCAGTCCTCTCTAACCTCATTTCTCCCCACTATCACTCTCAAAAATAAACAATACTACATGTATATGCACGGAAAAAAATACAATCCTCACAATTCCATTACATTCCAGTTGCCTGTAAGGTTTGAGCCCAAGTTTGATAGGTTGAACTGGCCATGACGCTAGTATTAGTAAGTTCCACCCAAGAATGACATCCATCCAACACCAGTGACCGCATGCTGGGGGACCTTGAGTGTGGCAGCGGTGGAACTAGAAACAAGCCTGGGGGCTGCAGTATTGCCACATGACTTTCCATACATGGTGTTTTCCGCCCGATTTGGGCTAGTTTTAAAACTAAAATCTGCTCTTTGGATAATATAATGTGATTTTTTTTCTCGAAATTTGAACATTTGTTTTTATAAAATATGATATAGCACTAGTTTTTATGACAAATTGAAATTAAAAGTTGGAATTTGTTATCACAAGAACATTTTCAAAAGTAGTATATAGGGCTTCTAGTTACACCAACACTAAAGAGCCTTGAGCTATGCTTAGGATAGCGGTGGAAATGGTAGCACGCATGCTGGCAAGACACAGTTGGTGTAAAATAAAACAGATAAATGGTGTAGGAGGGGATGATTTATTACCCTGGATATGTCATCAAAGACGTGGTCAAGAAAGTTGGACTTTATACAGGGCACGGAACCGTATTTATTTTTATTTATTTATTTATTCACGGTATAAAAATAGCCAGCAGGCAGCGTTCACGCAGCGTCATGGTTAATCCTCTAAGCAAAAATAAAAGTTGACTTGCCCTTAAGTGCCGACATCTGGGTCGGTCATTCATTTTTTTCAGGTAAGAACCAGATACAACACAAAAACACAGATTTTAAAGAATGCTTGAACATGCATTTTCTTTGTTCCTAAAACTTGAAACTTTAAATATTTAACAAATAAGTGAGTGATGGACAATTTTACATTGGACAATTTTACATTGCAGTTAAACATAAACAGAACACATTTTTAATTTTAAGGAAAAAGTGTACTTTAGGTCCCAGATACTAGTGTATACCAGTATTGTTCAATACTGGAACATTAAAGTTGCCAGTATTAGTCGATACTGGTACGATTTTACTGTTCCAGTATCGACTGAATAATCCTAATACAATGGAGATTAAGACATTAGACACATTATTAGCAGGTGGGTGTGATGATTAAAGTTATTTAAGCTATGACATAACTTTATGTCTAAAACTAGGACACAATGTTGATGAGTCAGGCAATAATTTATTGAATCTGATGTTGAGATTTAAGCTCATTGACTTGAATCCCAATCCTTTACCCATTAAAGTTTTTACTCACTTTGGATATCAGATGAAAAGTCCACTAGTACCCGTGCAAGACCAAATAGGCCTGAGAGTTGTATTCTGTATGTAAATCAGATGCTTCTGAAAAAATAATTCTCAACACTACTGTGTATCAGGGTTGTCAACAGCCAAAATGTTAGTGCCGGACAATTTACTAATGGCAAACAGAGGGAGCGGAGTGACCACAATGCAGTGGGTGACTGCTGGGGGACCAGGGTATGGATATTGATGTTTTTAGGGGTAAAATGCCAAATTGTACTGTATATTTTGTGTATGAAATACTGACTTTGACCAAATTTAGAGCCGGTCGGTAAGCTTTTAACATAGTCTGAGTGCCGACAGGCACCGAGCGGTGTAGTGACAAGCCTGCAGTGTGTATCCTTTAAGACATCACTTGAAAAAATAATTTTGAATTTGTGTTAGAACATTGATTATAATTGCTATGCTGTGTGTACACTAAAACATGCGCACCATTTGAGTCATGTGAAAATAGAAATTTATTGTTTATGGTAGCCTGAAGAATCCCCTTCCTATACCCCTCCCCCTTCCCCACCAATCAATGTTGCGAGGCCATGTGCTGATGGTGGACAAATAGTGGATAGATTCAACATTGATCATTTTACATTACATAGACTGATTGAGTACAAAGTGTTCAAACTATATTGTCTTACACGTCCCCACCCCCCCCCCCCCCCCCCCCCCCGCCCCCCAACTCAACACAAAAGTTTGTACCCATGCATGTTCTTCATTTTTTTGAAGTACCCCTTTGCAAAGATTTTTCATCATTTTAACCCCCTTTTTTGCAAAACTGGGGTAAAAAATACCCCCTATTTTTGGTTTTCAATTACTAGAATTTCAAACACCCCTCTTCAATGACACTTTATGCATACATAAAATAGATAATAACAAGTTGCTACCAACATTACCGGGTATTTATGGTCCTGTGTTATGAACTGGCGTACCCCAAATGGTGGATTTAGGCTATGAAGAACATGTTCTGATCAAATAATTAAAGCCATTTGCCCTTTGCATTGCACGGGCCGCCATGTGCGAGGATTCCAAAACATGTACATTTTGGGGGGATTTCGTAAAATACCCCTTTTCCAAAATTTGTGGAGACTGATTCATAAAATACCCCCTTTTTCATTATTTTGCGGTCCACGATGACACTAAAAAATATACCCCTTCTCTGTGATATTTAGGGATCCAAGTTAGAGCAACGTAAGAATGAGCTATGGTTTCGGCAAAGTGTCGGCAATCAATTATTTCCTTTCATCTTTCCGCGACCCTTATCATGGTTCGATATTTAGAACACATATGGTTACCAACTTTTGTGTTGAGTTTGGGTGAGGGTCTTACATTGTAGCTTGATTTACAGAAACCCTGATCTGCTTCTGCAGATTGATTAGGCTAAACCTCTACAACTACAATTTCGTTTTTATTACAGCGTTGTCCATGGAGCCCCCAGCGCAGCATGTTGGATTGAGTAAGAAAGCCTTGCATGCTGCTATACAGAAACATCTACAGTGTACCAACGTAGATGTTATGAAATGCAGGTTAGTGAACTATCATTTTTCTTTTCGTATCATAATTAACACTTTCCACGCGGTTATTAGTTTTACCACATACAAAACAGATTTTTCAGAAATTTCCCCCAAATTTCAAGGTCTATCTGAAGTATTACTAAACCAATACTAGGCATGTTTGTACTTATTTCAATGCATTTCTCATGGTAATTCCAAATATGGAAATGAAATTCAATAATGTTGACATTTTTGAAACATTTTGTGACATTTTGGAATGTCGTCTGCAGCCGCCTGCCGCATGGAAAGCGTTAAGTCCTTGCTATAGCTGTTGATCTGATTCCATAAGATTATATAAGCAAGGGGTAGATGCACTAAAGCGTGATGATCAATAGAAAATGTATAAAGGGACATTAACAAAATGTAAATGTGTTGATGCACTTTTAAAGGATTAATATAGGGAGAGAAGAAATGAAGTGTGATGAATAACCCTAACTGCACTGAATCTCACTGCCAGAAACTATCTCCAGGCACGTGCTGCTGCATTGCCGCGATGACGTCACCTACCGCAGGCATATGTGGCCACGGAGTTTGTGGCCGCATATGACCTAGGGAGTTAGCTCAGTCGGTAGAGGGACAGACTTGGGTGCGGATGGTCCGGCGATCGAATCCCGGGGGGTGCTGGGTGATTTTTCGGGTAAAACAAAATAGCACTTTTTCCCCCCTCCCCCCGATACGCACAAAAAACTAGCTTTACTGGTTAGGGTTAAGGGATTAATATAGGGAGAGAAGAAATGAAGTGTGATGATTAATATAGAAAATGTATTTAGAAGGGAAATTTAAAAACCAAAATAATTTGAAAATAATTTAAGAATATAGACAATACTTAACAATATAAAATATAAGATGCAAACAGTGATACCAAAGGTGAAAGAAGGTAAAATGTATCCCAAATATTTTGTAATTTTAGAAAAAGAATTACATAAGAAAATAATTTAAGAATACAGACACTACTTAACAATATAAAATATAAGATGCAAACAGTGATACCAAAGGTGAAAGAAGGTAAAATGTATCCCAAATATTTTGTAATTTTAGAAAAAGAATTACATAAGAAAATAATTTAAGAATACAGACACTACTTAACAATATAAAATATAAGATGCAAACAGTGATACCAAAGGTGAAAGAAGGTAAAATGTATCCCAAATATTTTGTAATTTTAGAAAAAGAATTACATAAGAAAATAATTTAAGAATACAGACACTACTTAACAATATAAAATATAAGATGCAAACAGTGATACCAAAGGTGAAAGAAGGTAAAATGTATCCCAAATATTTTGTAATTTTAGAAAAAGAATTACATAAGAAAATAATTTAAGAATACAGACACTACTTAACAATATAAAATATAAGATGCAAACAGTGATACCAAAGGTGAAAGAAGGTAAAATGTATCCCAAATATTTTGTAATTTTAGAAAAAGAATTACATATGAAAATAATTTAAGAATACAGACACTATAAAATATAAGATGCAAACAGTGATACCAAAGGTGAAAAGAAGGTAAAATGAATACTAAATATGTCCTAATTTTAGAAAAAGAAGAAGAAATAACATCTCTGTGTACATCCCATTGTTATGCACTTATCAATTGCAGTCCCGGCCCCGGGGGACCCGGGGCATGGCGGGGACTATGCGGGGACCGTACGCCAACGTACAAAAAACATGGCCCGGCTATGCGGGGACGTATACCCGGGGCGTACAAAACGTGCCCCCGCTAGCCGGGGCGTGTAGCCGGGGCATAGCGGGGACGTACATTACTGAAAAAATAGGCCGGGCATTGTAGCGGGGGCGTACGCTAGGGTACACAAATGTACACCCCGGGACATAGCCGGGGCGTACACATACATAGCGGGGACGTACGCTAAGGTACAAAAAATGTACACCCCGGGGTATAGCCGGGGTGTAAAAACCGTGTACGCACACATAGCGGGGATGTACGCTAAGGTACATATCATCCACACCGACCGGTGCATAGAGATATAAAATACAGACATGCACTATATTAAACTTTAAAATTAGTCACCTCGATTGATCAATGCCTGGATTTTCACTACCATGACTACGGTAAACTTAGTACAATTTGACCATAGTGCTTTTGCCTGGAATAATGTACACGGTAGGGCCCGGACAGATAGACAACACCTACCTACTTGCAGGCCCGTAAGTCAGGGAGGGGGAGCCCCCACCCTCAATTCCCCCTCCCAAGTCCCCAAGAAGGTCCAAAATACCCCTCCCAAGTCAATTAGCTAGATCAATCATCATGTTTTCGGTTCATTTTTAAAACTTAAATAGGCCTACTGTTTGTTCATAATAAATAAATTGGATCAAAACTTTCCAATGTTGCCATTGGGTACGCATGATCTATCAAAAATAAAGCTACACAATATGACATCCATAAAGTGATTTTTTGACTCGATTCATTTCTGGTTGACAACAAACTGAGATAGATCATGCCAACATTATTGTATTTTTAGTTTTAGGCCTCTGGTAAGTTTTGTTCTGGAGCACTGTATAATTTAAAACTATTCACAAAACCATAGAAGTCAACGGTAAATCATGAAACCGTGTAACATAATAACGATTCGCTAATATTGGCCAGGCTGTCTGAGGCCGGGCGTACACTATGCCCCGGCTATGGGGGCCGGGACCGTACGCCGTCGTACACTTTGTCCCGGCTATGGGGGGCCGGGACCGTACGCCGGCGTACACTTTGTCCCGGCCATGGGGGGCCGGGACTGTAGCGGGGGCGTACAAAAAGTGGTGCCCCGCCCTGCGGGGACCGTACACGACTGTAGCCGGGACGTCACATCGGCAATTTGTACGTCCCGGCCCTAATCCCCGCTATCCCCGGGTCCCCCGGGGCCGGGGCTGCAATTGATAAGTGCATTATATAGAACAAGATGAGTTATCTATAATTACTCAAGGACGGGTTTTGTATCACAAGTCATTGCGTATAGATAGCTGTTGATCTGCTTCTATAAGATCTATAAGTAAGTCATTGCGTATAGCTGTTGATCTGATTCCATAAGATTATATATAAGCAAGTTCTTGCATATAGCTGTTGATCTGCTTCCATAAGATTATATAAGCAAGGGGTAAATGCAGTAAAGCGTGATGATGAATAGAAAATGTATTTATAAGGGATATTAACATAAAGTAAATGTGTTGATGCACTTTTGGGGGATTAAAACAATGTAGGAGAGAAGAAATAAAGTGTGATGATTAGGAAAGAAAAAAAAAGAGTTGACTTGCCCTTTCTGACCGATCCGAATTTTCGGAAATCTAGGGTCGCTATTTTTGATCAAATTCAAAAGATTGAGGAAAAAAAATGAAAAAAAAGAAAGAAGCACATAACAATAGAGAAAGATGAAAACGTGTTTATGAGTAGTATCTGCTTGTTTAAAAATCAAAAAAATCAACAAAAAAAATCAAAAAAAAATCTTTAAAACGTGTTTTTGTGCAGTAAATAAAAAAAAAAAAAAAAAAAAAAAAAAAAAAAAAAAATAATAATCCGACCGTCCGACCCTGACTTTGACCCTGAAAGGGCAAGTCAACTTTTTTTGTTTTTTGGCCTTACTGTAAAACAACTTAATTACACTAGCAATTCAATTTCGCTAATTTCGCTAGGAGATCCAATTCGCCAAATTAAATTGCCGCCAGTTATATTATTTATAGGTTATATATAGGAAGATTTGTACAAATTAGTGAAATCAATTTGCCGCAAAAGATTGGCCAAAATGCTAATTCGATAAATTAAGTTGCTGTGAAATTAAGTTGTATTACAGTAATAGAAAATGTATTTAGAAGGGAAATTTCAAAATCAAAAGCAAATGCGTTGATGCTTTTTAAGGGATTATAACAATATGGAGAGATTAGAGAAGCAATAAAGCGGGATGATCAATAGAAAATGTATAGAAGGGAAATGTTAAAGAAAAAGCAAATGCATTGATGCACTTTAAGGGATTAAAACAATAAAAGGATTACAAATTGAATTCTACGAATGGTCCTGACCTCAAATAGCTTGTTATCAATTATTTAAGGCTTTGATTGTGGAATTATAGCATTTAGTCAGAAAAAAGCGAATTGTCACATTTGTTGCATAAAAAGAGACCAATTGCTTTTATCAATGTTACAAAATAGCCACAGATTTGATTAAAATGACTGAAAATTGTTTTATTATAAAGTATTTTGTGTCAGGTTACATGACATCAAGGAAAGATATAGATTTATAGGAGTCCATTATGTGATTAATTTGTTGAATTCCAGTGAGGTTTCTATATTGAAGTGTTGGCTTAAAAAATCAGACAACATTATAATATTAAGAGTATTTAACTTTCCCTTTCAAATTATTGTGAATGTTCAGTATGAATATCTATGAAGACGGTATAACACTTTTGTATAGATGGAAGACGTTTATTCTAAATGTACTAATTTTGCTTTAATGTTCTACCTTACCAGTATAAAGTAAAATATTAGCCATATATCTTATATTCAGCATATGTAAATTCACGTGTAAAACACATTATTTAACCAACAATTTTTGAATGATTACGGTAGCCATTTATATAGCGGTAATAAAATTGTATGGTTTAGGAATTAACGTAATCTAACGTACCCGTGTTGATGTTCATGTGACCAACGTTATCTATTTTAATTTAGACATTGAAATTTCAAATATGTTGTATCAAAGTTATTAGGCCGTATTCTCGTTCGTAGTTAAACATGGTTTGAAGCTAAACACGCCTCTAACTTTGACTTTAGACACAGGGTTTAACTAAATGCAATTCTCGTACATTTGTTTCACTTAAAAATGAGTCTAACTCGCCGAAATGTGTCTAACTTTAAACATGGGCACAGTTTAATGTGTGTTAACCTAACGCACCAACTGTATGCCTTGAATGATCACTCAACCGTGCCAGGTACAAGCTGACGTGCGGATCGTGTAGTCTTTAAAAGTACCGTGTATTTAAAGGCATTCGGTCGATATCTAATGTAACCCATTAGGACCACAATGTATTAAATAGATTTGCAGAGTTTAAAATTGTGTTTTGTTAAACACATCGTTTAAAGGATAAAGTCACATTTATTTAAGTTAGACACGCGTTTAGTTAAACACGGTTTTAAGCAAAAACCGTGTTTAGTGCGGGAATACGGTCCTATATGTTTGTAGAAGCGGCCATCCATAATTTTATGGTGATTATAATTATATAATATCTGTAAGATATCTATGTGCACTATAAGAGATTTTAACAGATTTGATACTTGTATCGGTTTAATTTAGACATTAATATTTCAGATAGTTTGGTATTGCAATACAACGATTTTGAAAAGGTTGTCATCTTGGATTCTGATTCTTTTTCACATTGGCAGCCTTTCTAGAATTACTTCTCATAACCCAAAGTAGCCTGCTGTCTCATGGTTTGATTGAATTCGACCAGTAATGCACTTATCAATTGCAGCCCCGGCCCGGGGGACCCGGGGATAGCGGGGATTAGGGCCGGGACGTACAAATTGCCGATGTGACGTCCCGGCTACAGTCGTGTACGGTCCCCGCAGGGCGGGGCACCACTTTTTGTACGCCCCCGCTACAGTCCCGGCCCCCCATGCCCGGGACAAAGTGTACGCCGGCGTACGGTCCCGGCCCCCCATAGCCGCGACAAAGTGTACGACGGCGTACGGTCCCGGCCCCCATAGCCGGGGCATAGTGTACGCCCCGGCTACACCCCGGCTACGCCCTGCCTCAGACAGCCGGGGCAATATTAGCGAATCGTTATCATGTTACACGGTTCACTGCGAGCATTTTCATGATTTACCGTTCACTACTATATGGTTTTGTGAATAGTTTAGTTTATACAGTGCTCCAGAACAAAACTTACCAGACTGAGAGGCCTAAAACTAAAAAATACTATAATGTTGGCATGATCTATCTCAGTCTGCTGTCAACCAGAATCGAGTCAAAAATCACTTTATGGATATCATATTGTGTAGCTTTATTTTTGATAGATCATGCGTACCCACCGGCAACATTGGAGAGTTTTGATCCAATTAATTTATTATGAACAAACCGTATTTAAGTTTTAAAAATGGACCGACAACATGATGATTGATCTAATTGACTTGTGAGGGGGATTTTGGACCTTCTTGGGGACTTGGGAGGGGGAATTGAGGTGAGTGGGCTCCCCCTCCCTGACTTACGGGCCTGCAAGTAGGTGTTGTCTATCTGTCCGGGCCCTCCGTGTACATTATTCCAGGCAAAAGCACTATATGGTCAAATTGTACTAAATTTACCGTAGTCATGGTAGTGAAAATCCAGGCATTGATCAATCGCGGTGACTGATTTTAAAGTTTAATATTTGCATTTTATATCTCTATGCCCCGGTGTGGATGATATGTACCTTAGCGTACATCCCCGCTATGTGTGCGTACACCCCGGCTACACACCGGGGTGTACATTTTTTGTACCTTAGCGTACGTCCCCGCTATGTATGTGTACGCCCCGGCTATGCCCCGGGGTGTACATTCGTGTACCCTAGCGTACGCCCGGCCTATTTTTCAGTAATGTACGTCCCCGCTATGCCCCGGCTACACTCCCCGGCTAGCGGGAGCACGTTTTGTACGCCCCGGGTGCACGCCCCCGCATAGCTGGGCCATGTTTTTTGTACGTTTGCGTACGGTCCCCGCATAGTCCCCGCCATGCCCCGGGTCCCCCGGGGCCGGGACTGCAATTGATAAGTGCATAAACGTAATGGTCAAAATTGCCCTTACGCGACTTCACAAATAAGACCCGTAACTACAGCACCTGTGAAGTTATGTCACTGCTTGGGTGAATAGACTATAGAATCCCTGGGATTAGGGAGTGGGGAGGCATTCTCATTGATACATACTGTTTCAAGCTTCTCAGAGGAGGGGGGGGGGGGTGTTTGGGGGAGCAGTAGCGTAGGGTCTTTAGTGTAGGGGCATGAAGTGGTACAGGCCTGTGATCAGGGAGGGGGATAACAGATTTGTCTTTGGTAATATTTTGTCATTTCATGGGGGGGGGGGGTGTCAAAGTTTTAAGCGCAGATGTTCAGAGAATGTCAAAGTGATCCTTTAGCAAGAAAGCATCAAATCCCATATTTACCCTTACTGTGCTCCAGTGGCGTAGACTTTGCCAACTATCAAACAATTGCGCTCTTACGCTTATTTTGCCATGATTGAGGTACATTTTTGGCTCAAAACAAGCTCCTAAAAAATATTCTGAGGCAAATTGCTATCTTTGTACTAATTTGACCGTCATAGTTCCATGATTCCCCTTAGTGTAAAATGAACCGACAGTGCCAATCTCTATCGACAAACTCAAAATATTGGTAGGGCGATTACCAGGACTGGAAATAGCACCCGCCTACCTGCCGCCCATGGCAGGTAACTTTTGCGTCGGGTGGATGAAGATCCTAAAGCACCCGCCCGACTGGCGGGTAACCATTTTTCAAACTCAAAGTGATCGATTTACAATAACTGGCGGAATTTCTGTTGGGCAGGTATTTTTTGTGAGTTACCTGCCTGACTGGGTGGTTGAAAAAAATCTGAAATTCCAGCCCTGGAGGGGGATCACCCCGCCCCTCTGGTTACGTCACTGCTGTGGTCTGTAATATGTGCAAAACTTTTCACATTAGACTGCGGTTTTTTTAACCTCTGACTTGGACAAACTCGCTTTCTGAAAGAGTGAACCTACATATAAAGCTGTGATCTTATCCTCTCTTATAAGTGACCCTGCAGATATCCGGGGTGGGGGGGGGGGGTGGGGTACTTCGTGGAGGTGAGGTTGTAAACGGACTTTACGTGCCGCTAAATAGGGCCCCATTTTTCACCAGTCTGGTAAATGAACGACCCTCTTTTCATAGCCATTTTTGGTAAATCAATGGGTCTAAAATCCTTAATTTTGCTGTTTTTCACAAACATTTTAGCAAAATCTGTCAAATATAGGAAAATTATTGGTCACCAGTAAACATATGGGGCCCATTTCCCCCCAAAAAATTGGTAAATATTTGGGTCAATTTCCATTTTGCTGGCGGTACATCCCTACCAAATAATTATCCAAGTGCCAAGTGCCAATTAGGCCAAAAAAAAATTGTTTGATTGTCCATAGATCACCTTTAAAAGTTGGGTAGGTCGGTCGGGAAAAGTTTTTTTTTTCTTCTCACTTGCCCTTTTTTCAGGTACCAAAAGTAAAATGAGATGTACTTGTTGTGGTATTAAACTAAAACGGGGAACCAAATCTTTAATATTTTGATGAGTTTTTTTTATTTTCTCAACACTTAAAAAAAAATTAAAAATTAAAATTTTGATTTTCGACTAATATTTGCAAAAAAATGAAATTTTCAACAACAAAATTTAAAATTTTCAACAACAAAAAAAAGTTTAAAAAAAGAAGTTTTTGAGTCGGAATGATTAAGAGGGTCGGGCGGCCGAGGACAATCAAACAATTTTTTTTTGCCTTATCCAAGTCCCCCCCCCCACCCAGGCAAATATATGGCAATTAGAGCATTTTTTCATACCAACTATACTTGTCATGTCATTTTTTCGTTACAGCAAAGCCATCCACAGCTTGGTCCAACATAATCTTGGTGATGGGGATATCTCTGTACCAGCGTATCTACAGGACGCATGGACACAGTATGGCATTGCAATCAAGCTACTGGAATCCCCGGATAAAGTAAGTCTTGTGGCTGGGATGTAGCCTGCTGCATGCCCGGGGGGGGGGGGGGGGGTTCTCACATTGAGATGGCATACGTAGATGTGCCTGCCTTTTGGGGTGCTTTTTCGCAAAAATTTGTATAGCGATGGGGTGTTTTCATCACAGACCAAAGCGCCCAATTGGCATATATTGGGTGTATTTTGAGGCATTTTTTGTAAAAAGCGCCCAATTTATGCAAAATTAGGTGCTTTTGTAACAAAATTGGTATATTGATGGGTGGGAAATTGGCTCGAAAATAGGTATAGAGAAAGTCAAATTTTCTAAGTCCGGCAGGCACATCCATGTACAATTTTGGCGAAAGTAACCCCCCCGGGCTGCATGCACTGTACAAATACTATGTACGGCCATAGTTTGAGGTATTGGCTTCGACTGCATGGACATATCACTTTGGTTTCAGGGTGTAATAGCACCTAGCTTTTGAGTAAAGTGGGAAAATGTTTAACCAAACTACAGTTTGATCAGTTCCAAATTGGGGAAGCCTCCTTACAGCAGCGAATGAATACAGAAGAACGTCGGCGTGCATGACGGCAACAAGTGCACTGTGTGTGTAACCATAATTGCTCACATGCACTTGGAATCCTTTTGCGTGCGGAGAGATAAAAAACGAATATTTCTGGCAAATTTGGAACTGATTAAACTATAGTAGTTCTCTAGTCAAGTCAAAACATTGATTTTGCAAAAGTTAAAACACTTAAAACATACTGACTACTTATACTGTACTAAGTACCCGCCCGCCTGCCCAAGGCAGGTAAAGTTTGCATTGGGTGGGTAACTTTTACAAAATACACGCCCAGCTGGCCGGTAAGAATTTTGCTGTTGGTAAATATTTTGGGGTCCGCTAAAATGAACATCCTGCTATCCCTGCTACACAAAATGCGTCCGATATGATGTCTTTGACACATAGAAATATGATCTCTGATTGACAAGTTGTAGCAACAGCAAAATCTATCTAATAATTCCTTTACATGAAATATGTAACACCTAAATATTGCCAACATGTCGAGGGCTCAGAAACACAAGGCCTCATCTCCATTTTTTTCAAAAATGAAATGTTGGTATACAAATTTTCAGAAAGAAATTCTCTTTCCAGTAACACACAGCCTTAATATCTCCATAACACAACCCCTTTCAAAGTTATAGCCCTATCATAATGCCTCATCTCCATCTCCCTAATGTGTTTAAAAATATTCAATAGTCTTTTTCTCAAAATGGTCAAAATGGAGATAGGGCCTTGTGTTTCTGAGCCCTCGATGTTATTGAAAACCAGTTTTACATTACATAATTTAAGAATAGAGACATTGCTACATCTTACTATAATTCACCGTATGTTGTATGTATGTATGTATAGATGTATGTATGTATGTATGTATGTATGTGTGTATCCTGAAAAGGCTTTCTCATTTTGCATTTTAAAGCCGTGAATATTTCACTGATAAAAGATGATTATAATGTGAGTGTTATAAGCTATAAATGGCCGAAAACCGTACAGAATTGACCGAGATATGAGCAAAATTATGGCAATTTAGGGCCTTTTCAGCCCGGCTTTTGAGACTATTTCATGTTTGTTTTTCTCTGCGTACACTGTAACCATGCAGTTGGCGCGTAGCACATAACGCGTCGCATTGCGCCATGCAAAATAAACGCGCACACGCACTACACCCACGCACCCTACACACGCGGGCGGACAAATATTGGAGAAATACGCTGCGCCACGGGAGTTGGTTACGGTTTAGGCCTTGGGGTTGCATAAGCCATGGGGCGGGAGCGGTGACGGTTAGGGGTTGTGTGTAATGATACCCTTAGGGCCTAGCGTTTATTAGGGTTATGTGGTTTGGGATGGGGTTATAAAGAAATAAAGAAATGTATTATTAAAAAAAATGTTTTAAATATCGTTCTATTCCTATGTGTTTCATCATAAATTTTGTAGGTGTTCTATCTGGTAGGCCCTACTCCCTAGCGGGAGAGCCCGTCCGAAGGACGGGCGAGCCGCTAGTTTAGAATAATTTGTCATTAAATTCAACTCGATGGTGGTACTGCATACAGGCTAATGTATTGTCCAACGATTGTTCAAACAGCACTTCTGAGTGACATTTTGGCCCTTCTGCTTGGAAAATAAAAATATAATTTTGCCGGACCACATGGCCAGCGCTACTTTGTGTTTTCTAAGTTTATCAGCAACAAAGCCCAACAAAGATTGGATTGTAATAAGAATTTGAGGCAATTCAGACAAATAAAAGTGACACTGCATTCAAGAGTATAAGCTTTTATTTTCATCTCGTCAGACACTTTCCACGTGACTATTGGTTTGACCATATTATACAAAACAGATTTTTCAAAAACCTTTTCCCAACTTTCAAAGTCTATCTCAATGATTACTTAACCAATACTAGGCATGTTTGTACTTATTTCAATGCATTTCTCATGGTGATTCCTAATTTGGTAATGAAACTCAATACTTTTGACATTTTTGAAAACAATTGTGACATTTTGGAATGTCGTCTGCAGACGCCTGCTGCGTGGATAGTGTTAAATTACTTGTTGGGCTGGTATGTTCACAGGCTGGTAACTTGTACTCGCTACCTGCCCGACTGGCTGGTTGGGAATAAAATGATGATACACCCAGGTGCACCCCTGCTTACATCATGTACTAATATGTGACCTATATTCATGTTCTGATCACGTCTTAGAGTTAATGTTGGCCTATTGATGTTGAACATTAAATTGGACGTTTACTCATAATACTCAAGTCAGATTAGCACCAGAATCAAGTCAAATTAATTGATGAGTCGGGTAAATAAAAAAAGGTTATAGCTTACAATATGTACATTTTATGCATCTCATTAAATCTATACATTTCTGTTTTTAATTGGTTTAATAAATCAATGAAATCAGGACCTGCATATTTAAACTCACCATGTAGCAACCTTATTAATATTAGTAGTTAGTTGTTTTGTCAAATCTCACTAATCCTGGGACGAAGCTGTCAGGAAACAATCCAATTTCACTAGGGAAGTGGCCCTTGTCATACAAATTGGCATGATTAGTGATTAGATATAATTATAAGGCGTAATTGTGTTAGGTGTAAATTGAAAGTGTGTTGATTGCCATCCCCCTGCAGTTGCATGAAATGTGTCTTGATAATTCCTGAAGGGAGCCCTCTTTGTTAACTTAACAACTTTTCTTGTATGAGGGAGTCATCAGACTTGGCTCTATCCCAACTGATGTTGGGCACTTTTGGCTGTGACTTTTTTTTTAGTTTCCTAATTTTGGTTTAATTAATGTAAATACTGATTTGACTTTAGGGTTTTTTTTATTAGATAATATCTAAATTATTTCATTCTAAAACCATGGCTTGAAAAATCATCTCCAGAGTAATGCTCATCCAGAGTATTGCCGATTGGGAGTCGCACAAGTGGACTATGGAATGAAAATCGCACACAGCAACTTGAAAAATTGAACGACAAGTCGCGCACGAGTTGGATTGAAGTCTGGTGCAACCATTTTGAAAAGTCTTACTAAAATGGAAACGTTTGAAGATCAAATGTCGTAAATTACACCATCAGATGCGACCCGGATTGCAAAGCGGCCTTAGTATATTACCAGCATAATGATTATGTTTACATTTTTTCATTAATACCATCTTTTTGTATTTGGTTAAACTTTTGGAGCTGTGTTGGCAACGTAATATAGCCTTGAATATTCACAAAAATGCCTGTCTGTGGAACTTCAAAATCTTGTTCATTGATTCTGTGTTATACTCATACTTAGATATCAGTGTAGGGTGTGTACTATTGGATGGGTAAGACATTTTGCAGCAGAATGAAGGTAATCAATGTTGATTCCTTCCTTTTTTTAGGACCTCAAATGAAAACGGTCTGAATTATAGTTTATAAATCTAATTTTTTACATATATTTTTCCAATAAACCCATGTTTGTTTTAAATTCATAGCACATCACTTTGCTTTCTTACTGGACACCAGGCTGACCAGGTTCATCAAAAGTTGCTCACATTCAGAAAAGTCAATAGCAAACTATCAAAGGAATCTAAATGTGTGACATGATCAAGTGGAATAAGTTGGATGTCGCTAATATTGATATTGAGTTATAAGGCAATAAAGGTGATAAATTCTTATGTTTTTCATTGTTTAGGAAAATCAAAGAATTGTCATATCTCCGGAACCAGATGTCTGATTGTGATGGGGTTTGGATCAAAGTGTAGCGTTTTAATGGACAATTCGCCCGATACACGCTGAAAAGTCAAAATTGCCGACATGTGACTCATTTCCCTTGATCATGTCACATATTACAATCCCTCTCTTTTGAAATTTGAATCAGTTCTAAAGATAAGATGAAAAGGGCCTATTTGATTTCTTTACTCAGTAGATTATGTCTCAAAACTAGCCAGGTGAAGACCAGGTACCTTTTTGATGTACTTTAGTGAAAGTAAAAGTGAAAATGTTCGCGCTTCATATATTTTTGCGTTTTTCACGCTCAAATCAGCAACCGGGAAAATAATAGCACACGAATGTATTTCTTTTACATAGGTCTATGCGATGAAGCTACAAATTGTGAATTTATAAACATGCGAAACAGTTGAAAATCGGCAAAACGCAAATAATTAATCGGGCAAAAATTAACCACTTTTACACTACTTGGACATGCACCCACCCGCTTCCTGTTTATTGATAAACGAATGATATAGTTATCAGCTCAGAGTCATTGATGGATATATTCATCAGCATCTTAAAGGCATATTATGTGATCTTTTCCAGGGAACGCCCTCAATCCTCGAGAAAAAAAATGAAAGCAGATTTTCTTGCAGATTTACATTTCTGATCATAAATCGGACATACATTCCAAGTTACAGGGCGATACGATTCTTAATTACTTCAAAATCATGGTTTTGGAGTAAAAATAAACTGTCGGAGTCTGCGCCGACAACTTATTTTTACTCTAAATTTACTCTTAACTATGATTTTGAGGTAATTAGGAATCGTATCGCTCTGTAACTTACCTGAATATATTCATGATTTATGATCCGAAATGTAAATCTACAAGAAATTCTACTTTCTAAAAAAAATCATGAATAGAGGGCACTCCCTAGAAAAGATCACATAATATGCCTTTAATTGCTATGGACACAAATACCTCCACTGCGTGCGTAAACCTTGAAGTGGATATCGCACACATTCAAAAGTGTCAAACATGAGATAATCACGCGCATGCATGCATATTTGTTCACTCGAAAGTTGTTATGCATTTGAATGCAACAACAAACATACCGTCACGTAAAATAACTTGAATAGTGACTATAGTGTAGACATAATCTGATAATCCCAATAATCAAGTGTGAAATACTCCCTATTTGATGGCGTTTCAAGGACAATTTTGCTCATTTGACCCCCTTTTTTCAGCAAAAACGAGGACATTTTGCCTGAAAAAAAACACCCTTTATTTTACCATTTCAAGGACACTTCTAAATAGTCCCCCTTTTTTGCATTAAACCGAGGACACATTTGGTTCAAAATACTCCCTTTTACATTTTATGCAGAGGAGCGGACATGGGGCCTTCAAAATAATAGGCCTGCCTACTATTTTTTGTTTTTTCATGATCAATGCTTTAAAAACTCCCCTAATTTTGGGAAATCGCAGACATGATATGAAAATTCCCCTTTTTTCTGTGATTTTGGGAACGATCATCATCATCAATTTGACGCTACTCGTGTCTTTCATTCTTTAGGGACGATCATGCATACCCAAAGTCAATGTTAAAGGTATATTATGTGATCTTTCCAGGGAACGCCCTCAACATCGAAAAAAAAATAGAAAGCAGATTTTCTTGCAGATTTACATTTCTGATCATAAATCATGCATACATTCCAAGTTACAGGGCGATACGATTCTTAATTACTTCAAAATCATGGTTTTAGAGTGAAAATAAACTGTCGGAATTCCCGACAGTTTATATTTTTCACTCTAAATTCACTCTAAAACCATGATTTTGAGGTAATTAGGAATCGTATCGCTCTGTAACTTGGAATGTATGTATGATTTATGATCGGAAATGTAAATCTGCAAGAAAATCTACTTTCTAAAAAAAATCATGAATAGAGGGCGCTCTCGGGAAAAGATCACATAATATGCCTTTAACTGAATCCACAGGGATCACAAATTAATCATTTATAGGTGACTGACTGCTTTCGTCTGCCTTTCCAAAAGATGAGACATGCTCTCTTGAATTATTCATTCACCCTTTTCCAATTGTACCATGGGGAGAGCTGAATCATATTGTTTAATCATATGTTACATATTAAGTTCAAGAATAATTAGAATAAATAGGCTCACAAATATTGCTTAACAATTTCCACACAGCTAGTATTAGTTTTCCAGTCCATTATACACAAACAAATTTTTCAGAAACCTTTCCCAACTTTCCAAGTCAATCTTAAGAATTACCGAACCAATATTAGGCATGTTTGTAGTACTTATTACAATGAATTTCTTATGGTGACTCCAAATATGGTGATGGAATTAAATAATTTTGACATTAATTTTGAAACATTTTGTGACATTTTCAAACTGTCGTCTGCAGACGTCTGCCGTGTGGAAAGTGTTAATTCAAACAAATTTGAATAAAGAAAATTTTCTATTTTTCTTGTTTCCTGTGAACTAGAGATGCACTGCCAAAACTAGGATGCGTAGGTATAAAGTGGCTTTTATGTACGACTTTTACGATAATGCCAAATTAATACAAATATTTTTAATATTTGCATTAGTCTCAGTACAATTTATGGGTGTTTGTGTGTAGGCTGGTGACAAATATTACTTACTTTGGCGCCTATCATAACCAGTAGCGTAGCCAGGGTCACTTGTCAGGGTGGGGGGCAACACCAGTTCGACCCGGTGGTGTAGCCAGGTTTTTCATGTAACTTTTTGATTTGCCGTCGAGTAAGTAAATGACAAGGGGGGGGGGGGGGTTAGAGGCGTTGCGTCCCAATACCGGCGTGAAAAACTGCAATTTCAAACTAATTTGCCTGTCTTCCTTTCTCCTTTCTGTCCGTTTCCTTTCCCTTTTCCCTTTCCTTCCCTTTTGTCTCCTCTTCTCCATTTCTTTGCCTTCTTGATTTTCTGCTTCCTTCCCGGTTCCCAGTCACAATCTTCTTGCTACGCTACTGATCATAACCCTAACCGCCTAACCCAGTTTTTAACCTGGATCACAATTTTAGAGGAGAAATCAACAAATAAATCACCGCTCCCAGAATGGGGATCGAACCGGGGACCCTCCAGACCAAAAACCCCACCCCCCCCCCCCCCCCCCCCACAGGCAAGCCACGGCTCTTGGCCTACTCGATCACGCAGTATTCTGCGCTCACTATATAGGCTCTGTTGAGTACGTCATCGAAAACCATGCGCACTCATGCGCTTGGAGAAAGGCTTTGAAGTTAAAGCAGATACCTTTATGATTTTAGTAATCATTGGTAAAATTCTGCAATGTTTTTTTACTGAATTAATACGATCAAAAATAAATCCAGGAAAGTCTTTCCTAATAAGTCAAACATCATTATAAGAGAAAAAAATAATTGCAAACAATTGAAAAAAATCACACAAACAAACAAACAAAATATAAAAAGATCTCTAAAGTGTGTAGCTTTTGCCACTTAAATTGTATTTCGTTGCCTTTGTGTGAATTTAAGTAACCAAAAAGTGTTTTTGTAGGGCCTTTAGGCTTTATAGTTAAAACTGACAGCAACAAAATTTATGAACCTTTATTATTTTGGGATAACTTTTGAGTTCAGTGTCAATGAACTGCCTTGTAAACTAGGGATAGGATGAGTAAACTGTTACCGAATCTAGTGAACTTCAGTATGGTTCAATACTGGTCAATACAGTGTTTTGTTGTTGTGAGTTTTTTTGTCAACAGGTAAGTGAAGGTCAATGAACCAGAAGTCAGCAGGATTTGAATTGTGGCGTCTACCTTTTCCTTGATGATGAATTTTCATTATCAAGTAAATAATATCTTGATTCCTGTGTTACGACCAGTGGCTTTAGCAGGAATTCCTAAATGGGAATGAGAAACAGAATGAGTATTTTCAACCGAGAATGAGTATTGAGGTGGTGTGGGGGGGGGGGGGGGAGGCTTTGCCATCACGCATCACTGGTCATCACTGGTTGTGCCAAACATTTTCAGTGAAATTTTATAATGAAAAACACCTCAAACCCACAAAACAACAACAACAACACTAAACAAAACCACACACAAATATATCAATATAAAAAAACCAAAAATGAAAGCATCCGAACAACAAACAAACAAACCAAGCATATAAGATGGAGAGAGAGGGGGGGGGGGGGCATGAATAAAAATGATGCGTAAACCTAGCACATTATTGTGCCATTTTACTATAAAATTGTCAATAAAAGCAGTATAACACCCTTTTAGTATAACACCCTTTTCATACTGAGAAGAAAGAAAGGGAAGAAACAAAGAAAGAAAATAAATAAAAACAACCAAATGGCGCACATGACCAACTCTGTTACCTCCCTTTAAATAGTATCCCGCTCTCTCAACATGGGCAATGTGTATAGACTGAAATTAGCAATGACCTTACCTAGTTTCGCATTTGATGTCATAAACATGCTGAAAGGTAATCATTCAATTGAATACCTGCGCACTAGAATATCATGATAATAATGCGCTCATCATTTGCAGTCCCGGCCACCTGGGCAACTCCGGGATAGGGTGGGGGATTTGTGAAGCAGACACTCCCCAGCTGGGGAATTTGGAAACGGTTACGGACAGGGATCATTTCGGGCGGGAAGTTGAGCAGGGATGTAGTCAAAAGTGCATGTAGTGCATGGTAGTCTTTCTCGTGTGTGACTGGGTGGGGAAATGTCATGTACTTGTGCGGGGGATTTGTGAAGTAGATACTCCCCAGCTGGGGAATTTGTAGACGGTTACGGACAGCAATCAATTCGGGTGGGAAGTTGATGTAGTCAGTGGTAGCCTTTCTCTTGTGTGTGACTTGTCCGGGTAGTGTTGGCGGCGGGTATGACCGGCATTTGATCGGGGATAGGCTGAAACCTGACAAATTTCCCCTGTGGTATGGGGTAGGGACTTTGTCAGGTTCGCATTGCTCGAAGATGCCCTGCCCTACAGGGAAGTCGGCAGAGGTTAGCGGGGGATTTGTCAGCTCCAAGAAACAAGTTGTTGCAGAGGTTCCCGTACATGCCTGGGTACCCATGGGCAAGGATTGCAATTGACAGGTGCATAAATATGGTACTAATAATTAGTTGTGTGCAATATTGGATTATGTAACATGCCTTGTAAAGCTCCCTTCCTTATATTTGAATGTGATCCAATGCAAGTAAATGAGCGAGGGAAAATTTAGCTATTTATATCATGATGTTCCAAAGTCAATGTTATAGCACATTCCTAACCAAAGTTACGATTATTGAAAATCACATAGTCGCAAAACATCAAATATGAGTTTATAAGTTTTGTACCTTTAAAGTATTAGTTTTGTCAACAAATTAATGAAGTAAATTAAAATGAAATACCTCAAAATATAGTTGCATGAATTTGAGTCTATTTCCCCCTTTTTTTTTATTATTTAAGACTATTTATGAATTTTGACTTATTATGACCTTGTCCCACATTTGTGCTCTTGAATCAAATTAGCTACTGCCCGCATTGTGCCTCATTTACTCATGTAATGCAGCACATCAAAAGGGCGGACTTTGCAGGTGGAGTCGATTTTGAATTTATTATGTGCGCTCTCAGAGCATTTTCTAAAATGTTACGAGTGCAAATGATTCATAAGTTCTTATTATTTGTTTTATTTTTTTCTGGCTGTTTCCATCTATATTTTGAAAAACTGACATGGACCGCAAAGCCCCCCCCCCCCTCCCCTTTGATGTGCTGATCACATATTGGTTCACAAATTAACACTGGCCTCACATGGTTTTTTTGAAATGTCACGTATGGATAGAATCATACACAGGTTACAATTGCTTAGGTACGCAGTAGAACGACGTGATAAATATGGTACTCATCACTTGTACGCAACATTGGCCATGCAATGTGTCTTTTAGCTCTATTACAAAATTGTTTACCCGACCAATTTCTTTGAAATGAACGTGACGTCAGGAGACGTGAAACCGTTTATGCTGCCTGCCATGGGGATGTTTGATATTCAGTGTAAATTGTTTGATTTGGTTACATTTTTGTTTTATGTGATGCCCTCTTGTATCTTCTGTGAGATATTTGTTGGATACAACATTTACAGTTCTCTTGTGAAATAGGGGCAGGGTCCCAAAAAATGTCATTTATCGTCAACATTTGTATGACCCCCCTAACGAAAGCCATTATTTTTTATGACAACCCCCTACTCAGATGTTGATTATTTTGTATGACCCACCTCCCCAACACACACATAAATATATACTTATACAGTCTCTCTAGTTAGGGTTATTGGGGAAACCGATGATGGGGAAGTAAAAAAATTGGGTGGACGGGCCCAATTTGTGTTTCACAATGTTGAAACACTGTAGAAAGCTGTAGAAAACAGCCATTCAATTTTAATATGATTATTAAAAGCATGATTTCACATTTGTGAAATATAATACATTGTAAATAGATTGGATTTTGCTAATTTACTATAGTTTAATCAGTTCCAAATTGGTGAGAAATATTTGGTTTTTTATCCGTGCACAAAAGTAATCCAAGGGTATGCACGCATTTATGGCCACTGCCTTTTGGGGTGCTTTTTCGCAAAAATTGGTATAGCGATGGGGTGTTTTCATCACAGACTAAAGCGCCCAATTGGCATAAATTGGGTGTATTTTGAGTGCATTTTTTTTGGTGCATTTTTTGTAAAAAGCGCCCAATTTATGCAAAATTGGGTGCTCTTCTAACAACATTTGGTAAATTGATGGGTAGGAAATTGGCCCAAAAATAGGTATAGAGAAAGTCAAATTTTCAAAGTCTGGCAGGCACATCCACGAAAGTAATCCCCCCGGATTATTAGTGTACATACTCTCCCCCCTACTATCATGTTCTTTATTTTCACTGGTTTGATAGATTGGCTTACTAACAACCTGACCATTTTGATATGAACGGATCACTTCATAAAGGTTGAGTAAAACCCACGTTGAGCGAGAGAGCATCTTTATTTATCTCTTGAGTCTGTAGAAACCATTAGGTTGACTGTAAGAATGATGATGATAATGATAGGGATACAGGGTGATTCATAAACTCTGCAAATAAAAAAGTATGCTTATAAATATTTATCTTATCCTCTTTTTTTACCCTACTATTCCTGAAAACCACAATTGTCGCAACAACAACTATGCCAATAGACCCTGCTTATTCCTCAATCTCATTTCATTTCATTTGACAATCATCCCTGGCTAGTAAACCTAGTATGCTCGGAAAATGTGCTCATGGGACTCGAATTAGGAATTTTGAGGGGCACCCATTTCAAGGCCAACAAGCAATTCTTTGCAGGGGCACGAAGGCCATTCAGTGCTCAAGAATACTTCAAATCTTGAAGCAGTTCTGGGGCATCAAGGACAAGTCTAAGGGCACTAGAGGCCATGGCCTTGATGGCCTTTGGTTAATTCGAGCCCTGGTACCAGAATTCAATCAGTGACACAGAACCAGTTTACCTCCCATTTGTTTCCTGTAATACATTTTATTCCAAAAAAACAGGGAGTTAGGTTTAAAATATATATATAGAAGCTGTAACCTTCTGTGTGAATATCCACTCTCAAAAACTACCTTTAACACGGATTCTTAAAGAAGGAAAAAGACACCCTTACTCTTTGAAATTGGCGATTTTGATACCCTGACCATGGACCCGCGTTGTGGTAGAAAAAAACCCACCCTTATTCCGGGTTTTCGTTCATGATTACAACATTATACCTGACTGACAACCCCCCCCCGCCCCCCCCCCCCCCCCCCCCCCCCCGGGCTTCAGGCATCAATCTTGTGGTTTTTCCCCCATATCTATTGTAATGATTATAATCTGACAGTCAAGTGACAGCTGGATTTTAAAACTGACCAATCTCAGCTTTTGCTGGCCTGTCATAAATTGAAATTGATATATTGTTGAATACCAGACCTGTGTGGGGGAAACAGAATTTTAATTTGAGGGCCCATCGGTCACATCTCGCTACGATCACAGCTTAGCTCAGTACCAGAACTAGGAAAACTTAAGTTTTTTGTAGCCAACTCATTGGTGATGAGTGATCAGAGACTGGGACTATGGGGCAGGGGCAGTTCCCCTACCTCAGTTGGCCTATTTGTACTCACTGAAAAATTTATTCCCGAAACCAACCCTTGGATTTAAGGGTTAACTCATTGAATTTTATTTGCTCCATTTTGACAGTCATACTAAATTAGGACCATATAAAGCATAGTGTTCATGAATGTATTGCAATACGATACCGGTGGCAATGTGGTCCATTTTATGTGACAATGAGCGCTAAGCTAGAGATTAGCTAGTCTCAAGACTAAACTTTCGGTTAACGGTCATGTGAATCATGTCATAGTTAATATATAGTCGAGTCTAAAGCTGGAAAGTTAACCCTAACCAACTTGTTGAAGCTCCACTTTTTAGTAACCAACTTGTTGAAGCTCCACTTGGTCATATTTTTTAGAATTTACAATGGCAAAATGCCCTTTATAACATTAATTTCAAAATATTTTAACATATGTAGGCAGCATATTAACTAATATTACTGTTTTGAGGGCACATACGTGCATAGCGCGAGAAAAATTTCTGTATTTATACATCTGACTGTCATATGCCTATGGAATTTGGCTATATCATGATATGATTTATTTTATTAAAACAAATTTTAACCACTTTCGCGCCACTTAGGTTGCCTTAATGCGCCACTTGTGGCGCGTGCGCCACCATTTGAGAATGCCTGGTCTATTGTACTCACTGAAAACATTTATTCTCAAAATCAACCCTTGGATTTTAGGGTTAACTCAATGAATTTTATTTGCTACATTTTGACAGTCATACTACGTCTATTAGGATCATAGGCATCGTGTTCATGAATGTATTGCAATACAATACCAGTGGCAATGTGGTCCATTTTATGTGACATAAGGAGCTTTCAGATGATGGGCGCAAGGCTAGAGATTAGCTAGTCTCAAGACTAAACTTTCGGTTAACAGCCGTGTGAATCATGTCATGGTTAACTTACCTCAAGTCTAAAGCTGGAATTTTAACCCTAAGAAATCAAGCGATTAACTAGTCCCGAAGCACTAACCGAGAGTTAGCCAAAGCCGAGAGTTAGCCAAAGCGTGACTGCCGTGTGAATCCTTCAACGTGTTAACCGCGAGTAAGATTTTTGTAAGGGCATTGCCCATCAATGCATTACTTCCAGCAATCTAAGAATCACACGCTACCTTGAGTTAGTCTCGAAGTTACTGCAGTGTTATCGCTAGACTCGAGGCTAAGACTGTTATCTGGACAGGCACTCTGGACTAGCAGTAGATTTTTTTTTAAACTTAAGACAAACTTGTCTTGAGACTAGTGACCGTCTGAACAAGATTATAGTGAAATAAATACAGACAGAAATTCCACCAGCCAGTGTGACTCACTTTTACTGTGAGTTTGAACAATTTTACCTGCCAGCCGGTCTGGTACTTTCGCATCTTCACCTGCCTGACGCAAAAGTTATCCGCTATGGTCGGGCAGACGGGTGATATATTTCCAGGCCTGCTGCTCATCATAGACAATATGTTTGGCTTTAGATTGACAAGGGCTATAGGCTCAACCAATCTTTAAGAGGTTCAAGAGATGATAATATCTTATCTCCTAACAAAAACATACAACTAACATCAGTAGTAAGATAACTTGGTGACAGGGAGCATGTGGACAGTTTTCATTTAACATTGAATGGTGCCAAAATTGAATTAAGTAAGCTGTCAAATTATACAGTAAATGTTCAAAGTTTGTTTGTGTAAATGATGTCAATTATATGGTAAATTATGGTAGCTTTCCTAGGAATCAACATTAAATATTGTCTCAATATCAATACATTGAAAAATAAATTTGTTACAAAAGCTAGGATTTTATTTCAAACCCTGAGATTGCATGTTTACCTGAAGGCTATCCGATTTGATTTCTGTATTTCCTGTTGCTGCAGACAACGTGATGCAATACTATTGTCAACACAGCATTTGAATATGATCATTTCCTGATCTTGAAGTAATTGGGTAATTCAATATGTTCTACCATCTCCCTCAGGACTCAATATTTGCAACCAAAAATGTATACAGCTTTATACCAATTTCATCCATGGTGAAGACAATCATTTTTGACTACTAGTCAGTCAAAAAGGATTGGTGAAAATAAAGACAAAAATGTGACGCGATCAAGAGGAATGAGTCGGATGTCGGGGAATCCCAAATTGAGATATGGCCAATTCAAAATGGCGGCTTACATAAGTTTTGATGGAAATTCATGTATACAATGTGACATAACTTTGGAACAAAACGTCGTATCGACATGGGGTTTTCAGTTTCTGAAAGTTCTGGGTGTCTTCTTTAAAATTGTATTAAAACTCATTTTCGACCAGGGTCGACATCCGACTTATTCCTCTTGATCGCGTCACAAATATGCTTCTTCAAATCATATCTTGTGATTACATTTCCCAAGTTTGATTAACTTCAACATGGTATCATTTTAAAGATTAGCATATATGCTCTTTCAAGTCATCCCAATAACTTGGATTTGACATGGGTAGGCCTCCAAAATGTCCATTTTGATGTGATGGGTCACATATGTGTTGCAGATAATCCCAGTTTATCTGATAGCTATTCAAGTTGAATTTCTGTGTTTCTTGTTATTATTACAGACAACACTGTTATGCCATGGTCAGCGCAGCAAAATGTGTGATGCGATCTGTAAATTACCTGCCACATGGTTGCATTTTTCATATTGGAGATATTTATATCATAAGAAAGCTTATGATATAAATAAATCATTTTTCTACGATCACTACAAAAAAGGTTATGAGTGAATGATGATTGTGATGTCATAAAAGCTACAAAACAAGAAAGCATGAAAACAGGCCCCCCCCCCAAAAAAAAAAATCAATAGAATAACATTGAAATGAAATATAATGACACAAAGTATTGGAATTTAATTTTCTTTAAATAAATCTAAATTTGTTTTTAAATTTAAATTTGACCCATAATACCTAGTTCCCATTTTGCGACTTCCAACGGGTTTTCACAGATCGCATCACATATTAGATTGTTATCCCAATCTTGCACAAATTATGATTCTATTATACAAATTACAAGGGTCATTCAATAAATTCCAATATCTCCCTCAATATTCTCGCCAAAAAAAGATGTGTACAACTTTAGTACTTCAGAAATTCATCCAGGGAGAAGATTGTTGTTTGTAGATGATCCCATCAGTTTATCGGACAGCTATGCGAGTTGAATTTCTGTGTTTCCTGTTGTTGCAGACAATGTGATATATGATAATGTCATGGCCAACGCACCAATTCAATATGTGATTGCTTCCTGATCTTGCAGATATTATGCTTCTATTATGTGTTTTCCAGCTTGGTAGGATGTCTGAAAATAGTGGTCGACACTGTGTTCTTTGGGGCTTTTACATGCACACTATGAATTAGGCCAACAACAACAAAATTGTTCTGTTGCCCTCAGCGACCGACCCTAAAATCTTAAGAATCAGGGTAGAATTTGTTGTAATGATTAAAATGTCATCCAATTAAGGTACACTAAGCTATTGGTACATAAAATGTATACACAGTATAATATTATTATTATTATTAATAATAATGTTTCATATACCCGTACCCAAGTATGCACGCACGCATTTGTGGAATTATGTCCATAGCATTATGACGCTGACTATTCATATACCATACCCCAGTGTAACTCTAATTTTAACATCCTAGATGAGGTACAAAATGCTGTAAATACATTTAACTGTTGTAGTATTTTGGCATTTTGTAGGTTAGTTTTCTATATTGGGCCCAAAATCTAGATTTTTTTCCTGACTGTATATTTCACATAATTTTACCATTTCCACTGTTTATAGTGATAAAAAATGCTTGACTTAAAGTCTAGACAGACTGTTATACCTAGACTATCTTTATCAGCCGTAGCGAAAAACAAAGGAAAAAAAAGATAACCCCGCTCCCATTAAAGCAATATGTTGTTGTTGGCAGAAGACATCTAGATCCTTCAACATTATTGAATTTCATTACCCTATTTGGAATCACCATGAGAAATGCATTGAGATAAGTACAAACATGCCTAGTATTGGTTCAGTAATCCTTGAGATAGACTTTGAAAATTGGGAAGGTTTATGAAAAATCTGGGTTATTTTACATGGTTAAACTAATAGCCGCATGAAAAGTGTCGACCATGTTAACCCTAGCACCCATGGGTGTAACAAAATGCTATTCTACTATAGTCGGATTTATAATTGAATGAACACATTGAAGTAGCGTTTTGCGTACATTGCAAGAAGCGCGCACAACCATGCAGTGTGAATATTTTGGGCGCAATTATCTTTTTGTGCTGTGTGTGTGGTGTTCGTTTAATTTTTAATCATACTATTGGTGCTGGTATCATGCCCTCTCCAGTCATGCCATCAGGCTCTTATATGCTGAAGAAAATTTGAAATTTTACGAAGCTGCCTCTGTAAATTGCGTTATGTATAAAGGAGCGGGTGATTTCCGAGGCTGGCAGAGCCAGAATTTTCCCTTCATTTCAACCGGGTTTTTTTCTCCCCTGATAGTCTAATCCCTAAACTATTCCTCATGGGGTTAGAGGTTAGCAACAACAACAAAAGTTGTGTTGCTCTCACAAGCCTAAAATCAGAAAGGTCGGCCGGCCAGATTTTTTTAATTTAAATTTTTTAATTTGACCAAATCAACAATTTTATACCTATTATTTCAGTCAACATGTGTGAAGATACTAAGGAAAATGCTGTTTTGGGAAAAAATCTTAGGAAAAAAAGATATATATTAAAAAAAAAAGAGAAAACAAAAGAAGAAATTCTTGAAAAAAGAAAGAAGAAAAAAACCCGGCCCACATTCTCGGAATTTTGACCCGGCCAGATGAGGGCAACACAACTAATTTTTTTTGTGGCGATATTGAAAACATTGATTTGAATGCACCTGTTTGCTCTATATAGTTGAAACCCTTTCAAATCCACAGAATAGTAAATAAAGAAATAGTTAGACATACATTCAAATATATTTTCTGTATCTTGAAACAACTTATGATATAATCAAGTATGGTATCATTTTAAAGCTTGAAATGTCCATTATAACTTGAGGCAGATGGTAGCTTGAGGCAGATGACAAGGGCGTTACAACTGATGAGGCACAATTGCTATGACAGGAGTTAATCTCAAAGATCAAAGGTTAAAATTGTAAACCTAAAATGAATTTGGATCTGAAAGGGTTTTTAACCACAGTAAAGGGGCATTGAGAGATGTATCGATATACTAAATATGCAAATAACGTAAAGATAATCATCAACATAGCCCAAATCCAAAATGTCATACAATTCCGGACATCGCCTTCATGCCAAATAAGCAAATAACGGCACTTACGGGTTGAGATTTGCCCCAAAAGGCTGCATGAAAAACGATAGCATAACTTCCGAATTCAGCACCTAGTTTCGATATCATCATATCGAAACTAAGAAAATCATGACATTTTATATGATAAACGGTGAATGTTGGTAAACTGTTTGAGATGGTAATTAGTAGATGCCTAAGTATTACTTTGATGCAAAAAAACCCTGATTTCCAGGATAATTAAGGGCGCACTCCCATACGTATCTCTCAATGCCCCTTTAAGCATACAGATATAATTTGGTAGTGTGATACTGAAACTGAATACGACATACCCTGGACCTAAGTAATAATAGCATCTGCGGCGGGAAGTCCACACAATATAGCTCTGGGGTTTTCCTGTATCAAATAGAATTGACATACACAATGTGTTATATAGGCTTCCAGTCGGTAGCTTGTATGGTTAGTAATGATGAGTAATTTGTGTTGCACTTTCTTCCATAGTCATGATGTATACAAAGTTAAAGACCCTCCTAGGCCGAAAATTAAGGTTGTCTCAGACATGACATAAATTGCCCGCTTAGGAGCGCTATTAATTCGGTCTAGTAAACCTATTGTTATCAATTACTTCGAGAGAGGATAACCTGGTTGTATATTTAAATTCGAGCAGTACTTCTTGCTAACTGCATGGGTGAGTTTCCATTATTTTGCAAATTACATCCATGCTCAAGCATTTAAACTACTCAATGGGCATTGCAATACAGCTGGTTGGTTGCACACGAGAATTATGTCATTTATAGCAACCAGCTTTGATGGAAGGCGAATATTTAAATTTGTTGCCGGTTTTTAGGGCAACAATTTATAGCGCTGCTAAGCGGGCCTTGTAGCGTAATGTACCCGCACGAATTGGTATGTAAAATAGGCTTTAACGCTTAGCTCTACACGGCAGTGATGCATTTTCAATTTTTTCCCACTGTGGTTATCTCAGGCCACAAAAAAAAGTTGACTTGCCCTTTCCGACCGACCCAAATTTTCAGAAATCTAGGGTCGCTTTTTTTTTTTTTTTTTTCTAAAAAGTTTTTAAAAAGTTTGTAAAATGTTTGAAAGAAGCACACAACAATAAAGAAAGATGAAAACGTGTTTTTGAGTAGTATCTGCTTATTTAAAAATCAAAAAAAAAAAAAAATCTCTTTAAAACATGTTTTTGTGTAGTATCTCCCTGTAAAATTTTAAATAAAAAAATCAATAAAAAAATCCGACCGTCCGACCCAGACTCTGGCCCTGAAAGGGCAAGTTTCAGGGCACGTCAACTTCTTCTTTTTTTGGCCTCTCAACATGTAAAAATCAACATGTGTTGAATCAACATGAATATGATATGCATAATTTGGAAACCGATCAAATTAAACATGGCCATTAACATTAAATCACATACCTCAGTCGTAGCCAATGCTCTATTTAAATACAAAAATCGCACAGCACTTAACTTTTTGTGCAAAATTTTTCTGAGACAAACTTGTTTTGTTGGCCTGATAAATAAATCATTTAAAATTGCAGCGTGGAGTCAGTATATGCTGGTTCCCTGCACCTGGATCATTGGCCCAACTTATCCATAGGTGCAGGTACAGGCAAATCCATTGCCGTCCGTAACCGTAAGCTCAACACATTGCATTGTCGCTCTGTTATGGCATAAGGTAAATAACGATCAACACACTGTAGCTGAGATACCGCATCGAACGCTGAATGCATTGTCACGCTGCCATAGCTACGGCGCGATGGGGAGCGTGATATGACATGCGTGCATGTGCGTGTGAAGTTCGGCGCTGTGATAAGCGCAGATACACGGGTAGTTTGTGCCAATCAGCAAATTTGTTATCATTCTAAGCGTGACGCTGGCTTGATCAAATTTATTTGTGGATCTATTTTGTGTCAATCATGAATATGCATGACTTTTATGCCAGCAAATCAGATTTGAGTGGAAATCGGCGCGTACCTGCATCTATGGATAAGTTGTGTGGAGCCCATTGATGCAGGGAACCAGCATAGAGTCAGTACAGGGTGAATAGAAAGAAATTATGCATTGAACCGTGAGATTGCTGTTGTTCCTATTGAGGGTATTTAATCTAGTTATCTTTCAGAAAAATGAAAGTAATCGATCGAAAGATAAGCCAAATGTGACAAGTTTTGTAAGCTGATCCCCTTTTTCACCATTAACAACTAACAAAATTAAGGAATTTATCATTTTTTTCCATGGACTCCCAAAAATTCTGAAATGATGTGAGTTCACTATGCATGTTGTGAAGACACTTGTGCATCTTGCACAAATCATAAAACAATTGCAATGTTAACACTAAATATGTCCAGTATAACGTTAAAAATGTCATCTGTATTTTTTTATTGGGGATGCCCCCCCCCCCACACCCCACCACATAGGCATGCCCCTCCCCCCCCCCCCCCCCCCCCCCCCCTCCCATTCCACCGTATATGGTCTGTAATGACAAATTGTAGAATTAAGCTGCCTAGGATGGACCATTTCCAAGTGTCCCTTTAATTTGCACTACACAATGTCAGGATATAGGCTTGGGTATCATTACGGACAGGATTCACAGTAGCTTTAAAAGTATGAGGTCTAGTTGGACCCCATATCCTGGCATTTTTCAGAATTATGGAGTCCAAACAGAATTTGTGGGAGTCCATGAAAAAAAATGATAAAAATGATAAATTCCCTAATTTTGTTAGTTGTTAATGATTAGGATGTGCCCGCCATGGGTTTTGGCACTTTTATAACATGAAAGAATACAGATTTTGATTATCTTTTTTCAATAACCCTTACTTTTATGGCCAGGAGAAAATGTGGATAATTTAGGAGTAATAAGCATTTAAATATTTCCTTTAACATAGGTTTTCAATTAAAAAAAGAAACTTTAAATCCAAAATCCCTTACTATAAAGTTTGATACGCCCTAAAAGTTTAGTTATTTAAAAACATTTTTAGTTTTTGGAAGTATTCCCCCAAACCCCTCCCTCCATGGATCATGTGACCCCCACCCATGACATCATTGGGGAATTCCCTTGATTTTTGTGAATGAAAAAACATTGTATACATAAATTTACCAAATATGGTTCATTATGTTAATGAATTGGGTTATAACCAATCATTGTCAAGAATTGTTTTAGCGCCGTTGCCTATATAAGGTATAATTGACCTTAAAGGGGCATTGAGAGATACGTATGGGAGTGCGCCTTCAATTATCCTGGAAATCAGTTTTTTTGCATCAAAGTAATACTTAGGCATATATACCAACTACCATCTGAAACAGTTTACCAACATTCGCCGCTTATCCTTTAAAATTTCATGATTTTCTTAGTTTCGATATGATCATATCGAAACTAGGTGCTGAATTCTGAAGTTATGCGATCATTTTACATGCGTACTTTCGGAAGTGCCGTTATTTGCTTATTTATAAGGCGATGTCGGAATTGTATGACATTTTGAATTTGGGCTCTGTTGATGATTATCTTTACATTATTTGCTCATTTAGTTTATCGATACATCTCTCAATGCACCTTTAAACTGGGCAACCCGTTCCTTTTGCACACTTGATGGTACCCTTAGTCCAGCAAAGAGGAAAGGGGTTCAGAATGTATACTGGAATTGATCCACAATGGGATGCTCAGCTGGGATGCCTTTTGTCATGAAATCCTTCCATAAGGCCCGGCCTCATTTTACACAAATCATGACATGAGTCATGACATTCTCATCGCCTGTTTTTGAGGTAGACAAACCTTTAGATATAGGTCATGATTTGTTGCCAAAACCCTATGCATCACACTCAAATCAGCTGTTTTTAAGGTAAGATCCTTGAGACATTAGTTACCAAAGATACATGTTACATTTTGTCTTGATTTTAAATGAAAAACAACCAATTGCCACATTTTTGGGGTTGTGCCGTAAAACAGCAATATTTTTAAAAAAACTTCGTAAAAATGTATTTATTTGATTTATTTATAACAATTGGCAGACATCCAGGACAGACCCAATAGTGACATAAGCACTAAATTAGCCCGGATCTGTCATTGTACTATGATTCCCATTTATCCACATCTCTCCAGTGATTTTCAAAACCCTAACAAAAAAGGGGGCTACAGGGTTGGGCTTCCCTAAGCATACTTTTGATTTTTTTATTGGAAAACGACCTTTCGTCCCCATATGGGGCAAATAAAGGCTTAAACACAGTACAATCTTAATATTATAGCTAACACTACTAACTAAAACTACTAACTAACACTACTAACACTAAATACAGAACAAATATAATAAAACTGAATAATTTGAAAAACGGATGAAATATGAGGGAAGAATAAAAATAAATAAAAATAAAATAGGAATTGAGGCTATGATAGCCTAAATTTGTTGGAAATTTCTTTAATGAATTTACAAAGATTAATAATATCGGTACGGTTGTTTGAATTAAAAAGCTCATACATTTTGATTGTATTGCAATGAGTGGTAAATTTTTGGTCAATGAATTTGATTCTCAGTTGATGAAAATACTTGCATTCAAAAATGTAGTGATATTCATCGCCAATAATATTGTCATTACAAATAGTGCACACTCTGTCATTATGAGTTGTATTGTAATATCTACCAGTTACTACAGGAATATTTGAATTACTAACTCTAAATCTACAAAAATTAATAGCATGTGATTTGGGTAAATACAATAAGTAGCTTTCAAGTTTGAGCTCCTTTTTAAAGATTCTATAATTATTACAAGAGGAAGAATTGTCAACTAAGCTACACCAAGACTGCAAATACTGATCATTGATTCTAATTTTAATATTACTCTTAATCCAGGATTGGATAACGTTTTGAGATAACCAAACATTATTGAAACCACAATCATTCAGAATACGTTCAATTTCACTAATCCATTTGGAAACTTCATTATTTTCTACATGTAATTTATATAAAAATCTATAAAGGATTTTGCTAATTCTATGCTCCTTCATATTGATAATTTTTGCCCAGTAATTGATCATTCTATTTTTAATGTGAATCGCTACCGGATAGCGACCCAATTCACCAAGTACCATACATGTTGTTGATGAAGACTTACAATTTAATATTAATTTACAAAATCTGAGATGGAGTTTCTCTGCAAGTTGACAGTTTTCAAAACCCCAGATTTCAGAACCATATAACAAAATAGGCAAAACCAGAGTATCAAACAGGTTTAGTTGGATATCAATTGGAAGGCAGAGTTTTCTGGCTTTTGAGATTACGGAAAACATTGCTTTATTAGCTTGATCAAAGAGACGCTTCTGCGCCTTCTTAAAGCTACCATTATAATTAAAGACGATACCCAGATAATTATAGTCATCCACAACATTGATATTGGTGTCGCCAAATGTAAAGCATGGAATATTTCGAATTTTGCCTCTGGAAAATACAACCACTTTTGTTTTTGAAGCAGGGTTGATAGCTGGTCACCTGAAGGAGGTCAGAGTGATTGAACCTCATTTAAATTGTATATACAATGTTGTCATCAGATCTGTCATTGTACTAAATGATCCCCAACTATCCACCCCAGAGATTTTCACAGGGTTGGGGTAGGGTGGGGGCTTCCCTATAACTTAGGCGCTCAGGGTTGATAGCTGGTCACCTGAAGGAGGTCAGACCGATCACCCTTGTTTTATATTGTATACACAAAATTAACCTGGATCTGTCATTGTATTAACTGACCCCATCTATCCACCCCTCTCCAGGGATTTTCCAAAATCCTAGAGGTGTACAGGGTGGGAGTGTGGGGATGGGGGCTTCCCTAAGCACTCAGGGTTGATAGCTGGTTACCTGAAGGAGGTCAGACTGATCAAACCTGTTTTAAATTGTTTATGCAATGTTGTAATCAGATCTGTCATTGGGCTAAATGATCCCCAACTATCCACCCTGGTGATTTTCAAAACCCTAAAAAGGGGGTACACAGGGTTGGGGTGGGGTTGGGGCTTCCCTATAACCTAAGCTCTCAGGGTTGATAGCTGGTCACCTGAAAGAGGTCAGACCGGACCGGATCACCCCTTGTTTTAAATGGTATACACAATGTGGTTCTGGATTTGTCATGACCCCACCATCCACCCCTCTCCAGTTATTTTCAAAATCCTAAAAGGTATACAGGGTGGGGTGGGGATGGGGGATTTCTGAAGCACTCAGGGTTGATAGCCGGTCACCTGAAGGAGGTCAGAGTGGGGTGACCCTGTTTTAATTTGTATACACAAGGTTGTTGTCATCCTGGATCTATCATTGTACTAAATGGTCCCCATCAATCACCAGGGAAATTATAGTTTGACATATGGATTTCCCATAAGATGCACATATGATGATCTGTTACTCAGCACCAATCATGCAAGAACTAATTCCGAGGTGATGGTACTTTTTTTTTCCTTCATATTTTGTACCTTGTGTACCCTACCTTGTGTATGTATGCAGAAAATGAGATAGTATGTAACATAGAAAGGCAGTTTTGCTGAATTTATACAAATAACATGATGTGAACATTCAATCATGGAGAAAATTGGTTCAACATTTGGTTTTCCTATAAGATGCACAGATAGTGTGAATTGTTTCTCAGCACAAATTAAGAGATGTATTTCCCCCCTTTCATACTTTAGTGTCATGTGTGTATACAGAAAATAAGATGTTTGTAACACAGAGAGTGATATTGCTGAATGTGAGCATTCAATCATATGGGTAATTAGTTTAAAGGGGCATCGAGAGATTGCTGAGAAAAAGTGAAATTTGGAAAAAATGAATTGTTTTAATAGATAAGGTGTAATTATTTATGGGGAAATGGTTGAATGATGACGCTAGATGCAAATTCGGTTGAAGCAATTTATGTGACTAGTGGTGCTGATAATTTTGATGTGATCTGCATCGAGATTACCAAATCGTTACATTTTACACGGCGAATTAAAGGCATATTATGTGATCTTTTCCAAGTAGCACCCGCTATCATTGATTTTTACTATGAAAGCAGATTTTATTGCAGATTTGCATTTTTGATTTATTTTTCAAATTTCACTCTAAATTCACTCTAAAACTATGATTTTGAGGTTATTAGGAATCGTATCGCTCTGTAACTTGCAATATATTTGCAAATCTGCAAGAAAATCTGCTTCCATTTTTTTTTCGAGGATTGAGGGCGTCCCTGGAAAAGATAAGCAGTTTCAGATGGTAGTTAGTATATGCCAAAGTGTTATGTACATGTAGGTGCAAAAAACCTAATTTACATGAAAATTGAGGGCGCACTCGTAAACGTATCTCTCAATGCCCCTTTGATATTTAGGATTCCCCTGTAAAATTTGCCCAAATAGTATGGTTTGTTACTCAGCACAGTTAAACAAATCAAGGGTTGACACAATTTCGTATTTTGTTTGTAGGGCCTATAAAATGCAGAAAATAGATATTTGTAACACAAAGTGTGTGTTTGCCTTTAATTTATAAAAAACATCATATGACAAAAAGTGAATTCATGAGCATGATGAGTAGACTACCAGTGGCGTGCGCAGGATATCGAATTTACACCTTTTTTTGCACGATTGAGCTACATTTTGGCTCTAAAGAAGCTTGTACCAAAGAATATTGCATTTTGGGAAGACATAGCGCGCGAAAAATTTTCATCCGTGTTTTTGACTATCTTAATTCCATGATGCTACTGACCTAGCCTCCTTCTCAATTCCTCTGACTGACTCAATAGTGGGGGGGGGGGGGGGGGGGGAGGCTGCGCCCCCCCCCCCCCCCCCCCCCCCCCCCCCCCCCCCTTTGCGCACGCCACTGTAGACTACAATAACAAATCTTGATCTTGTTGATAATGAATTGATACATGGCACTTGAGTTTCAAATATTGGCAGAAACAGTTACAAGGAGCGAACCTTGAAAGTAAACTTTCATTAGCCTTAAAGCACATTTCTACTTGGATTACTTTATAAATGTTTGTGACATGGATGCAATGAGAACAAACACACAACTTTTGTTGTTGGTTGGCCTTATTTGCCTGTGTTAGGCAAAAAATAAAAATTGTTTGGTTGTCCTCCACACAGCTGAGAGATGAGGTGCGGGCGGGCAGATTTAAAAAATAAAAAATAAAAATAAAATTCAGTGGGAACTCAGAGTTAGAAGTCCAAGGTATTGTAGTGTTGTGATAGTTTCATAAAGCGTGGTCACTACCCGGCCTTCATTCTTTCTTCAGCTACTTTAACGCTTTTTATGATAAAGCTCTGTATTATTCTCAATGTTCCCCACATTCTCAATGTGGGTTATGTAAACATCCAATATTGTAGAATAAGTTGCAACACTGCAAACTCGGTCAAGTAACATTTTTTGCAATGCTTGTCTTGTTTTGCCTAAAAGAATGTTGAGTTGATATGCTTGTCTTGTTTTGCCTAAAAGAATGTTGAGTTGATGTGCAACCTATATTTTTCGTACTAAATGCATTATTTTATTTTTTTATACAATGTTGAAATTAATAATAAAGCTGTTTTGCGAAACTCTTTGTAAAAATATACCCAAAAAACAAATTTTTATATTTTCTCATAATACGTTTTTTAAGTAAATTCATTAATTGCACGTTCAGCGATTATTATTTGTTAAACGTTGTGTTGATGCGTGAATTTGGTAAGAAATACATACCTGAAAGTATTAATATAACTTAATTTTTCGTGCTTAATGCAACAAAAATTGTTTTATACAGTGTTTAAAATTAATAATAATGCTGTTGTTGTTCAACATTTTGGAAAACATATTCAACAAAAAAATATTTGCATTGCACATGCAGTCAATCTTCATAGTCCTTTTAATAGTCCCGATTAGTTTAGTTTTAGTTTAGTTTTATTTGGCATATCAAGACACAGAGATACAATACATCAGATCAAATATACAAATTTTAAAAACTTACAAAATTAACACAACATATTAATACAAGAAAACATATAATGCCAAGGATAGCCCAAGAAAGCTCTAAAAAGGGCTTATTTCCATTCCGATGCCCGTGCGATGTTATACAATGAACATCGTGTTACCACTGGTTATATGGAATTTGTGTACTGGGGATGATGTTGAAGTGTTTAGATTGCCGATGAAACGGAGTTGGTCTGTTCGAATACTTAGGTTGCATAAAACGGTACGTTTGGGCTGTCAAAATGTTCAAAATAAATGAAATAAAAACTTTAAAAAACTTTTAAAAAATATGTGCGCCCTGAAAATACCTGCGGGCGGTCGAGGACAACCAAACAATTAATTTTATTTGGCCTTATGGTACTAATGCAAATAAAAAAGCTGTTTAGTTGCTCCTCTACCAAGGCTCAAGATAAGCGGGCGCTGGGCGATATTTACCCCTCAGTCTTACTGCCATAGCGCCCGGTAATGCTGAAAAATTAACAACCGAGCGCTGATATTTTGTCCAAACCAGCGCCCGTTGATGATCGGTAAGCTTGCCTAAGACATCAAATTTCAATTTGACAATACTACTTAGTAAAAAGTTAGCTCCTGGTAAACTGAAAATAGCTCATGGTTCTCAATAAATCCCATGATCCGGGCACTACTTTTGAAAAAAGTAGCTCACTGTAAAAAAACCTGTTATCTTGAGCCTTGTCCTCTACCAGCCAGTCCTAATTTTCAGTCTGACCCTGGTCTTTTTTCTCTTTTTTTTTTAATATCAAATAAAAATATGTCTAGAAGTAGTACAGTGGTTCCCAACCTTTTTCGGATGGTAACCCCATTCCAGAAACCAGCATCAGAGCGCGACCCCTCACAGAACAAAGTCACATGTTTTTAATACTATGATACAACATTATAAGTCACATTTATTACTTATTATGACATTGACGTTGACAGCTAATTATTGATAATGTCACCTTAGTGTCAATGTGATAAGCAATGTCAATGTGATGGTTGAGCCTGTTATTAAGCGACCAGTTTTGCAATGCGTGGCTCTGTGGATGTGACGCTGCATGTTTTGTAGTCTTGTAACTTGTGTGTTTTATGGATTCACTCGAGAGTAGTTTGTAACAAATTACGCACTAAGGTTTCTGATCTGCCACAGAAACCTAGCTCAATGAATTAGTCCTGGTAAGGGGGCACAGCACTTAATATACCGCCCATTGGATTACGTGTAAAATAGAGCTAAACAAGTCGCGATTTTGGGTCCTTAGTAACCCTTTTTGGAATGTCTCGAATGCTTCATTCTAACAAACAAGTATTAAAATTTCATAAAATCGTCAAGAACAGATACCCATTCCAATTAGATTTTACAATATGATCATTTAAAGAGCGCCACCCTTATTTTCAGCCCGGACGCTCGCCTCCTGACCGCCTCCGAGCATGTGTGTTCATCCACGTGATACATTTTCGGTACAATCGAAAATCTTTATTTTGCAATATCCTGAGCAAAGAACAAGAGATTATCTTTCATTTTAATTATAAAATGCTACCCTCACGCCAAACTTATTCCCAAAGGACCCCATTTATCGCAACCTCGGTTTTTGTTTTTGCCGGAACTTGCTACCATTACACAAAACGAGGAGTGATTTAGTGCTGTGCGCCCTTATAACACACAATTTTTTAAAAAATGTATTTTTTTGTCATTTTTGTAGACATCAAGTAATATCAAGAAAAACTGCCAATTTAGTTAATTTAAATATCATCTTTAACTAAAGTTATGTTAGTTACGGCATGAAACTCAATTTCGAATTTTCGAATTTTGGGCACTTTGAAGTCATTTTGCAGAATTTCGGAGGTTTATAAAATCTCTTTCATTGATTATGACATGTTGATGAGACTATCTATGTTTCAAATTATGTTAAACGTTTATATATACAATGTTTTAAAAAAATTCCATTGAAATGGAAAGTTGGCGGTCAAAAGGAAATTGCGATATAAGGCAAATAGAAAGAGCAAAAATAGCAACATTTGTAAATACGGCTTTTAGTTGCTAAAATTATGTGGCAGAAGAAGCAAGCGCATAGATGATCAACTAATCTGACAGTACTAGAATTAGTGCTGATTTATGTGGCATAACTCTGTTTTACAATTCTATGCAAAGTAGGACACCCCGGCCCAATATATAATGCACACCATTTTCACAGTAAGACACCTCTTACAGTTGGACTGTTCAAAGACTAATGCCTTGGACTGTTTTTGCTGTTTTTTTTATTACAATTGATCACACATAATACTTTTATTTTACACTCGTCTTTATTTAATGTATTATAAAAACAAGACAATAAAGTCAAGACAATTACTTTTCTGTTAATATATAATTTGGGTTGTGACTCGCAACACTTTCCTCATTTTAAAATGATACTAATAGAAGTTTTAAGTTTGGATTCAAGCAACACTGATAAAGATAAATCATCATCTACACACCACTTTCACAGTAGGACACCGCTCACTCAGCAGGACTTAAACAATTATCCCAGACCATGAAAGTAACAGACCCCAGACCATGGAAGTAACAGCCCAGACTTAGACAATCATCTACTGAACACACACACACCAAGTTGGCTAATAATTGCAGCGCTGTAATTAATCAGGTTATTTACGATGTAATAACATTTCTCTGATTGAATCATCAAGGCTAAACAAATATAGCTTTGACTCCATCACAGACTGCAGGACTGTTAAAATAAACTGCATAGGTACATGTAATTTACAAAGACTGCAAAATAATTTAGACAATTTTCCATATACTAAAAACAAAATGGCAGCCTCCATGTATATGTAGAAAGACCTAAATGTCCAAGAATATGCAATCTGATGCTATAAGGTTGGCGGTTGCCCCGCCAACCAAAAACTCAATGGACAATGAAACTGATTACGCAATGACGTGCTCACCCTATATTAAACCTGAGATACAAATGTGGAAATTGTAGGCCCAAATTGCCGAATTTTAGGGGTATGGGGTGAAAAATGTTTCAATTTTGAAATAATAATAGGCCTAAATTGTCTATTTATCTGTCATGCATAATGTATCGTAGATCAGTGAATCTCACAATGCAATTTGTTTTAGGTTATATCCTCTAGGGAATTGCCCAGAGTACTGTTGTTGACATTTTGATACTTTGAAAGCCCCATTTTTGTCTTAATTTAGACCAAACTTAAACCTGGTCACCCCCCCCCCCCCCCCCGATATGATTTGACATCAATAACAAACGTATTTTAAACAACAATTTCTTAACTTTATTTGTTAAACCCCTGATTGATAAAACAAGCTTAGATATGTAGGTCTATAATCGGGTAAAATCAAAACAAGCAAATTTGTAGTCAAATGATGCTCTTCAGCCGTTTTTGCTCCCAATTTGTAAGCAAATTGGGTCGTGTTCATGATATTAATGCATGGCACATGCAGAAATGTGTTTTTCTTTAAAAATCAGATCAAATTACCTCTTTTACATACTCAAAATCAATGCAAATCAATATAATCCTAGTTTCACCACTGCGTGTTACAAGGGGGCACAGCACTAAATATACCGCCCATTGGATTACGTGTAAAATAGAGCTAAACAAGTCGCGATTTTGGGTCCTTAGTAACTCTTTTTGGAATGCCTCGAATGCTTCATTCTAACAAACAAGTATTAAAATTTCATAAAATTGTCAAGAACAGATACCCATTCCAATTAGATTTTACGATATGATCATTTAAAGAGCGCCACCCCTATTTTCAGCCCAGACGCTCGCCTCCTGACCGCCTCTGAGCATGTGTGTTCATCCACGTGATACATTTTCGGTACAATCAAAAATCTTTATTTTGCAATATCCTGAGCAAAGAACAAGAGATTATCTTTCATTTTAATTATAAAATGCTACCCTCACGCCAAACTTATTTCCAAAGGACCCCATTTATCACAACCTCGGTTTTTGTTTTTGCCGGAACTTACTACCATTACACAAAACGAGGAGTGATTTAGTGCTGTGCGTCCGTAAGGTCGTTTGCGTTTTGATTCTATTGCGGGGAGATAAGTTTCATTGGGTTTAGCCAATATATTTGCTATATAACTATACAGTACAGTACACTTTTCATGAAAACATTTTATTTTTGTTAAATTAGGCTAGTCCACGACCCCACAAAAAATGCGTCGCAAACCAGAGGTTGGGAACCACTGGTCTAGTACAACATTAATTTTTTTTTAAACATATATTTTTATGCAGTAATTTCATTGAAAATTGAACACGGGAGCTATTGAGTATGGCAAAGCAGGGGAACATACTGGCCAGTAGCGTAGCCAGGGGGCAAGGGGGCCAGAGTGTCCCTCCCTGAAGAAAAAAAATGCCAGGAAAATCGGGAAGGCAAAGAAAGGGAAAGAAAGGGAGAAGAGGAAACAAAAAGGGAAGGAAAGGGAAAGGAAATGGACAGAAAGGAGAAAGGAAGAGAGGCAAATTAGTTGACAAATTGCAGTTTTCACGCCGGTGTGGGGATGCAATGCCTCTGATACACTTTCATAGTTGTGAAAGTTAATGTTGGTAGGCCTAAGGCCTAATAATTTTTGTTGTTTATTTCCGGTAACATGCTGACAAAAAAGAGGGTCGGTCGGTCGGGATTTTTTTTTATTTTACAAAAAAATAATATTTTAGATTCACCATGTAAATTAATTGCAAAGCTTCCGAATTCTGATGACATTGCAATCTGAACACCAACTTTCGAGGCAAATTTCATGAAAACGTGCAACTTTTTGGGAAATGTGGAACAAGATTTGGATGGTCCGCACAGGGGGAGAAAATAAATTTTATTTTTTCAAAATGTTGATAAAATGTTTACGATCGGCAGGTTTTAAGAGGGTCGGTCGGGTTACCGGAAACAACAATTTATTTTTATTAGGCCTAATTTGCCTGTGTTAATGTTAAAGTTAATGTTAAATTTGTTTAATTTTCACTTAACAAATGAACACAGTTCGTAAAAAGGTGCAAACAAAACATTTTTTAAAATTTTTATCAATAAAATGAAAATTTGTGTAATGATTATGATATTTTCCTGGAAAGCGGAACAAGTTTATCGAGCATAGCGTCTAGCGGCGTGTGGTTTCTGGGCCCCCTTGGCTTAAGTGCCTAGATTTTTTGGAATTTTAGATGCATTCTGAGGCCATTGTCCGGTCTATTTTGTAAGGATAGTGTTTTTTTGTCAGCTGAATTTGTATCAATATTATATTTTCATTAATGAAATATTAATTAAAATTTGTTTTATGATTACGATTATCTTGGAAAGCGGTGTGAGCAGTGTGTCTTACGACCCGGTCCCGGAATTTGAATTATAGATGCATTCTGAGGCCGTTTACCATCTGCTATTACTTCAAATGTTTCCTCCCGCCCAAACTCTTTTTTTCTTCTGCTTTTCTTCTCTCTCTTTTCTCCCCCTTCCCCACTCTTTTTCTCCTTTCCTTTCCTTTTTTCTTCTTTTTTAGGTCGTCCGTAGGAAGAGACCTTATGGCAGCATCCTTCGTGTGTAGTCTGTGTGTGTGTGTAGTGTGTGTGTAGTGTGTGTCAACAATTTGGTATACACTTTTTTCAACAATTTGGTATACACTTTTTGTTTTGTCCATTTCTTTTCCATACAATGTCCAATTGCAATCAAACTTCGGTCATAGATGCAACATGGAAACCTTCATATGTTAATGAGGTCAAAGGTCACATACCAAGGTCAAAGGTCATCCGAGGTCAAGATGTATGTAAAAGTGGCTGCATATGTAAAATTGATTACATTTGTCCATTTCTTTTCCATACAATGACCAATTGTAACCAAACTTTGGTCATAGATACAACATGGAAACCTTCATATGTTAATGAGGTCAAAGGTCACATACCAAGGTCAAAGGTCATCTGAGGTCAATATGTAAATGTAGAAATGGCTGCATATGTAAAATTGATTACATTTTTCCATTTTTTTTTCCATACAATGTCCAATTGCAATCAAACTTTGGTCATAGATGCAACATGGGAACCTTCATATGTTAATGAGGTCAAAGGTCACATACCAAGGTCAAAGGTCATCCGTGGTCAAGCTGCATATGTAAAATTGATTACATTTGTCCATTTCTTTTCCATACAATGACCAATTGTAACCTAACTTTGGTCATAGATACAACATGGAAACCTTCATATGTTAATGAGGTCAAAGGTCACATACCAAGGTCAAAGGTCATCTGAGGTCAAGATGTACATGTAGAAATGGCTGCATATGTAAAATTGATTACATTTTTCCATTTCTTTTCCATACAATGACCAATTGCAACCAAACTTCAGTCATAGATACAACATGGAAACCCGCATATGTTAATGAGGTCAAAGGTCGCATAGAAAGGTCAAAGGTCATCTGAGGTCAAGATGTAAAATTTAGTACACTTTTTTGTTGTCTCTTGTTCATATTTTTGTTGTCTCTTGTTCATTTTTCCATACAATGACCAATTGCAACCAAACTTGGGTCACGGATGCAACATGGAAACATTCATATGTTAATTAGGTCAAAGGTCACATACCAAGGTCAAAGGTCATATGAAGTCAAGATGTAAAATTAGCTGCATATGTAAAATTAATTACATTTAAACAGGTGAAGTACAATTGCAACCAAACTCCAGGATGTTTATTTTATTTTTTATATCCTGGATCCGCTAGTGGTCTAACCTCTTTCTTTCTAGATGCCTGTGGTTTGAGATCCACCTTGTTTTTAATCTACCCATATAAACGGATGACCTATTTGGGACCGCTGTCCCTATTTTTGCTTTATACCCCAGGCTGCTGCAGCCACCGCAGCACCCCCTGGATCCGCTGTTTACAATTGTATAACATGCAGGCCTCAAATTTCGTCAATTTAGGGGCACGGCCACTTTGGCCTTAAAAATAACACATTTCGAAGGGCATTGAGGCCATGTTCTGGGGCACCAAGGCCAAACCAATATTGGAATGAAAGGGCACCAAGGCCATTTTATATTACATTATTTATAATTTTACATATAAACTTCACTAGGACTTTTATTAAATACTTAACAGTATGAAACGAGACAGTCTGTTTATTTTGTCAATCAACATATTTTAATACTGTATCATTGTCATGTTGTGAATTTGTGATGTTATATAATATGTACGTTGCTGTTGGAAAGCAGAGCAGTGAGCAATTGCGTAGCTAGAGACAAGGTGGATACATGTTTAAAAACAACCATTAGATAGATGAAAACTTTACACCTCGAATGGACTGTCACATATTCATTTTTGTTAAATTTTAAAGCACATTGCACTTTTCAAAATCGGATTGAACTTGGAATAATTTGATCAAAGTTAAGTTTATCGGAACCCCCAACCGCGAGCCAAAAGGGCACACGGCCACTGTTAAAAATAGGGCACGGCCATTATGGCCGTGATTTTTTTACTGATCCGTGGGCATCGCGGCCAGATGCGAGGGCATCGCGGCAATGGCCGCGATGTAATTTGAGCCCTGATAACATGTATGAAGTTACACCTGACATGTAAGGATTCAGAAAAATCAGCCCTATTTGTACAACAAGACATTTATTCAAATATGTTATCTTATAGCATTTGGCATAATTTACTCATTTGAGGAATAAGTATCCCAAAGGATTGGTTGATTGTTGATTCAATAAGGTTTATTGTGAATAGGTAAAAATCAATTGATTATCCTTTTCTGATGCATTGTGGGAGAGAAAAGGGACCAAATTTTCCCCATTTTTTCTCCCACAATGCATCAGAAAACAATAATCAATTGATTTTTACCTATTCGCGATAAGGCTTATGGTATACTGGATTTGTTACATAGCTATGACAAACAACACTTTTTATTGGTTGGCCTAATTTGTCTATGTTCAAGTTACAGTCTAAATCCAGTGGACCAATATTTTAGTACTAGCTGTGTGGCTGAACTTGAACTTGGCATAATTTCTCCCTTGGGCGTAACAGCAATTAGCCTAAAGGATTGGTTGATTGTTGATTGAATGGTTAAGGGCCTAACGAGGATTGTGTTGTGTTTTAACACTCTTCTTGTTATGCTTGAATCAGCTACTGTGAAAATGTTAACACCGGAATGTATTATTTTTGCATAGGCCTAAGTCTATGATAAAGCTACAAATTGATATGGTATACGTATATGTGCCTGCCTTTTGGGGTGCTTTTTTGCCAAAATTGGTATAGCGATGGGGTGGTTTTCATCACAGACCAAAGCGCCCAATTGGCATAAATTGGGTGTATTTTGAGGCATTTTTTGTAAAAAGCGCCCAATTTGTGCAAAATTGGGTGCTTTTCTAACAAAATTGGTATATTGATGGGTGGGGAATTGGCCAAAAAATAAGTATAGTGAAAGTCACATTTTCGTAGTCCGGCAGCACATCCACATATGATTTTGGCGAAAGTAACAGAAAGCCACAGAACATGCGCAATGAATACAAAAGGGGAAAGTTACTCTCTGGCGATCGATCGTATCATTGTAATTAAATCATCTGTGATTGATCATGGCGGGGAATACTACTGCCCCATCTACTGAGCTAATGCTTTATTCGACTTAAAGGTATAGTATGTGATCTTTCCAGGGAACGCCCTCAACATCAAAAAAAAAAATAGAAAGAAGATTTTCTTGCAGATTTACATTTCTGATCATAAGATCATAAATCGTACATACATTCCAAGCTACAGGGCGATGCGATTCTTAATTACTTCAAAATCATGATTTTAGAGTGAAAATAAACTGTCGGATTATCCGACAGTTTATATTTCACTCTAAAATTCACTCTAAAACCATGATTTTGAGGTAATTAGGAATCGTATCGCTCTGTAACTTGGAATGTATGTATGATTTATAATCAGAAATGTAAATCTGCAAGAAAATCTACTTTCTAAAAGAAATAATGAATAGAGGGCGCTCTCTGGAAAAGATCACATAATATGCCTTTAATAAAAAGTTAGCTCCTGGGAGTCCCATTAGACTAAAAGTAGCTCCCAGTTCTCAACAAATCCCCACCCATGAATTGGGTGCTACTTTTGAAGAAAAAAATAGCTCCTGATTAAAAACCTGTTATTTTGACCCTTGGTCTGAACAGGACAAACAACACTTTTTATCGGTTGGGCTATTGCCTAGTTATGTTAAGACTTTTATTCAGATAAGCCAACATAGTAACAGCTTTGTCAATGAACTTGAACTTGGCGTAATTTACCCCTGGGGCATAACACCAATTTGCCCAAAGGATTGATTGATTGATATAAATGATTTAGCAGGGAGGCACCTCTTGGTTATCATTAGGACACACTTTGTATTAAGACTTTGCATCACCCAAAGAAATTTCTTTTTTGTTGTTGAGGAAGGAGCATCATTGAAATGAAAGACTATTATAGGCTTACCAGTGCAGGATCAAGATCAAAAGTTGTGCCGATCCAGTCGATATTAGACTATCTATATATCTATCGATAATCGATTATCTATCATTTCCAGTGGAATTTTTTACAGTGTCTATACAAGGTGATAAAATAATGTATTGTTATACAGGGTGGTTGAATAAAGACCTTTTCATGTAGAAAAGAGAAAGAAATGTGTTTTAAAGAATTCTCATTTATTATTGGAATGAATGTAGTATAGTAATTTCAAGTTGAATTGTTTACAGTGTCTAGTTATACAGGGTGATAAAATATTGTATTGTTATACAGGGTGGTAGAATAAAGACCTTTTCAAGAAGAAAAGACCGGCACATCACAACAGAAATAAGTAAAGTGATGGGCCGGTATGTCAGTACAGCGACGATTTAATTGTGCCCATAATTTCTTCCTTTTGTTATGTCATAAATTACACTTGTTTTCTAATTTACGCTTAAATGACAAAATACAAATGAATAATGACGTGTAATATTAAAGCACCATGGTCATTTGATGAAAAAATGATAGACCATGCATAACAGCGATATATTGATTGTATTGATATGAGTATTGATAAGGGGAAATCAAGATGCATCGTGGGGAAAAATCTGTTGTCACATGTGAGTCATGTGTGAGTTGGCTGGAGCTGGCGCAATGCATTTTTGGGGTTTCTTTAAAATCTTCTTTGGCACAACATCATATAATAATATAATATTTGGCCTTTTCTTGACTGTCTAGGTCTTCTTATGTCAGAAAATACAGGGTGTCACAGAATGATTTATACAGGGAAAAGATGCCTTTATTTACAGCTATGAATACCATGCATGATTGTTATTGGGCAGTGTCAATGATTCTATCATCTATGTGTATTTTGCTTTCTTAGGAATTATTAGTTCTGACTGAAAATATGGACGCTTTTGTAAAAATGTAGATTCCAAGTTTAACCAAAATATGTCTTTTGTAACTCATAAAATCATTAACCATATTGGGTACAAAGCTCAATTTAAATTATATGTATATGCGGGTAATTTGTCTATGTCTTCTTTTGATTTCTACTACAAAGTCAGTAGATATCTACTGTTTGGGATGTTTATGAAGTCATTATTTGAATGGTGTGAAGGATGTCATGCCATATCAGAATAGATAAAGATATCTTGATGACATTGATAGATTAAGTATAGGAAACATGTGCCCCATTAAATTGCAGGTATTAGTTATACTCCCTTTCATAATTCCTTGGACATAATTCGCGTTATTTCACGCGAGCGTATTTTGTTGTTGTTTTCGAGGCGCGGCGTCAAAATGCTTGACAGGCGCGATAAACATGAACAAGGTCACGCGCCGGCGATCATGGTGTGTGACGATTTCACGATTGACCAATTAGAATGCGCGATTATTCTTTTGAAGGGACTGGTACGCACTTCCGGGTTTACGTACATACGCACCTACGCATTACTACGCGAACCTACGCACATACGTACGCAACTCGCACGTACGCATGATTTGATGGAATTATGTCCAAGGGATTATGAAAGGGAGTATAGATCTTTTGGCACATACACCATACATCTTTAGTTAGGTGTATACTTATCTGGAAGTGCCAGGTTTTGGGATACCTATTAATTTGAACAATTACTAATACTATACTGTTTCATGCCTGTATTATTTCAGGAGAACTACCCAGAGATAGAGATAGTATGGCTAATGACCAAGGCATGGAACACAGGCATTCATCTGTTATGGTAAATATCCAGACCATCTTCTGAAGCCCTTTGCAGCTACATCTAAACATATCCTCCCTACCCAGTCCGGGCCGATTTCCCGTTCAGGAAGCATTCCTGAACTGGAAGTATTACCCATAGTGCAATGCGACATTTGTGGGTAGTCCTCTACAGGAACCCGTTTTTCATAAGGCTAAGAGAACTGTAGCATACAAATTAAACCTAGACCTATTTCAGTATGGGTGAAACATTTTGTATAATATAATGATAGATTTTATTGTCGTTCTCAGTGTTCAGTGGCTCATAATAATCTCGTTATTTTGATTTGAGGGTCTATGAAGTTGACTACAAGCTAAAATGGATATCGATTCGTTATTTTAATTTGCGACATGCTCAAACTTGGTAATATGGAAGATCATACAATTATGCACATTTCCTTCGAAGCAAAAAAAAGTGTTAGGCATACCTTTTTTTTTTAAAAGAGTTTGAATATTTAATGAGGTAATTAACCAAATTTCTTAATTACAATAAATTAGGAAAATCACCACAATAATATCTATTAATTATGACTAAACAGTTTATCTTATATTTTGACTCATTTACTGATTGTTATTGATTCAAAGATCCATCATATTTGGTTAAAATAAATAAATTGGTCTTTTTGGTATTACCACTACAAATACTTTGCAATATCTACATTCGCAATGCATTATGGGTAATACTTCCAGTTCAGGAATGCTTCCTGAACGAGAAATCGGCCCGGACTGATACCGGGGCTCGTTTGCCTGTAGAACAGGGGTTTTCCCCTAGTAACCTAATAGAAGATTTTATCTATCTAATGCTTCTGATTTGGTTGATGAATCATCTCTCCAAAAGATCCCCCATTGGACTTGGCTTAATATGTGACAGCTTTATTTCTATTGTCAAAGCAATGTCATATGAGTGGCAAATTATTATTTCCTGATTCTGCAGACAGTTTTTGCAAAATAATCTTTTACAGGTTCTGATTGACCATTTACACAGTTTCACTCATGATGAAAGCTATTTCTTTTATGATTGTAATTTTAAATTTGTCCCTGATTGTCATACAAAAATAATAAAACCTACTGTATTTGATTAATCAACTGATTTGATGGCATCAATTACAGGGATATATGCCATTTTATTACTTTCTTTAAAAACGTACACCTTAATTTAGAAGTTATTCAGTTTGATATCTATAGACCAAGTGTCTTTCTCGAAGGATATTGGGTTGACAACATCTTAACAATTGCAGGATGTTGATGTAATTTAAGCAACTACGCTGCAGGGCCAGTGCATTATTGTCAGGTATGTGAAGGCAAAATCCTGGTTTGGGATTTTGTATAACCTGGTAAAAGGATATAAAGTGCATGATTTGGCATATTTTAAAAGATTTCTGGCCAGATTAAGTCATGGGGGAGGTCTGATCCATCCCCAACTACCTCCAAAAGTGTTAGGAGGACCCTTGTTTGTGCCTTTGGTCACCAATATTTATAAAAAAGTGTCCTTTTCAAAAACAGAATTTGAACCATAAGAGGGCTGAAAACCTATGTGACGAAATCAAACGGAATGAGTCGGATGTCGGGCATACAGATTTTGAGTTGTAGGTAATAAGAAGTGACAAATTCTTATGTTTTTACTTTGTTTTCTTAGTTGGTTAATTTTTTGTAACTTATAAACTAGAAGTTCAATTTTAGTAGGGTTTGGACCATACTGTAGCATTTTCAACCTGCTTTGAAGTTATAGACAAATATCAAAATTGAAAACTGGCAACATGTGATTTTTTTTCCCTTGATCACGTCACATATTTCACAACATATTTTTGTTTCTCATCTCAATAGCATGACACAAATATTTGATGTATTATTGTTCTTTTATATACCACAGCGCGGACCAGTTTGATGATGCAGAGAAATGGTGTGGTCTGAGCATGCGTCTTCTGAAACATCTGACATCACTGCAAGCAAATTACGAAGATAAGGTATAAATGCTCAAAACACTCTTGTTTAGAATTGAAGAGCTGTTTTGCAAAAGGGACTACACCCACTTCTGGATGGCTATTCATTATGTGGAATTTGGCTTGTATTGGTTGGTGCCTCAATTGGCGTGCATAGACGCACTAATCCAAGTCATGGAAACAGTAATAATGAGCACAGCCATACAATAATTTGATTAATTCCATGGACCTGTCAATACAAATTCACTAATGCAAAATGAGTAACATGTCGGGGTGGTCTGGTGGCCCTTTTGCAACAAAGCTCTTCAAAATTGTAGATTACAAGTAAAGATATAGGACATTTATTAACGCTATACTCTGTGTGTGAAATGTATGGAACGCATTTCTATTAAAATGAGCGATCAAAATATTTGTTCTTTTCTTCGCGTATTTATGCTCGAACAGCTTTCATCGACCGTTTTTTCACCTGATTTTTGAGATTTTATCGATATTAAGTACTGATGTAATGTTATCGAAGAAATCTTATCGTATATTTTCCATCGAATACATTTTACCGATTGAATTTCATTGCAGACATTTTATCGAAGACATTTTATCGAAGAAATGTTAACGAAGAAATTTTACCGAATCAATGTCATCGAAAATATTTCATCGTATAAATTTTATCGAGGAAATTACATCGAATATATTTTACCGATTGAATTTCATCGAAGACATTTTATCAAAGAAATGTTATCAAAGAAATGTTATCGAAGAAATTTTAACGAAGAAATTTTATCGAAGAAATGTTATCGAAGACATTTTACCGAATCAATGTCATCGAAAATATTTCATCATATACATTTTATCGAGGAAATTCCATAGAATATATTTTACCGAATGAATTTCATCGAAAATATTTCATCGGTCTTTTGTCGTCGATCAGCAGTCATGCGCCAATGACCCCCCGTCGCATAAACACGGAGCCTGAAACACGTCTTGATTGAGCATACAAGCTATCTTTAACATGTTTTCGTATGCATGGTATGGCGGGATGTTGAAGAAGATATTACAAGTGTAATCAAAGATTTTAGTTAACTTTTAAGAACACGAAAGAAAATACAATTGTAGTTCACAGATTTGATGCATGAATATTTCTGTGCAATGTTCAATGTTGCTTCAGTCCTAGCAGGTGGCCAAACTGTCCCACCGATTTAGTGGACAAATTCGGCCACCAACACAAAATGCGTAATAAATTCACTATTTTTCATATTTGAAACCCAAAATAATTGTTCCAATGGAGTACAAATATGTTGGGGTACAGTAAGGTTGATGCTTGATTTCCTGTTTGAATTAAGCAAATGCTGATGCTTGTTGAAGAGATGAAGAACATTTTGTGATTTTGGGTTTGAGACTGAGAGGCTTGATCCGGGGGGGGGGGGGGGGGGGGGGGAATTCCCGGTGGGGGGGGGGGGGCCCACCCCACTTTTTGACCTGGGGGATGGTCAATGTAATCATCCCCCCTGATTTTTCACATCTACCAACAAAAAGGAAAAAAGAAAGAAAAAAAGGAGAAAAAAGGAGAAAAGAGAAAGAAAGGCGGGCAGGGAGGACATAAGCATGTTTGGAGTTTATTGTACGTTGGTCAGGATACATACGCGTACGTACGTTGACTAGAATCCATCTTTTGGAGGTAACTAATTAACTTCTTTCTGGCATAGGCCTATCTGCCTATTTAAAAAGCCAATATTGATCAGAAATATGATTGCTTTTCAATAAAATATTGGTCAAAAGTACACACCAAATAGCACCAAATGGGTTCGAAAATTTAAAAAAAAATCCAACTCAGTATCCCCCTGTTCGAGCTCTGAAACCATCTATACTAAAATCAAGAATGCTCAACTTCTTTCGTGCATTGATAAAAAACAAAATATTTATTGAAAATGAAGCGATGGCTTTTTAATACAATATTGGTCAAAAGTATATACCAGATCGCACCAAAAGACTTTTGAAAATTGATTTCTTTTTTTCTACTTATGAGGGGGGCATCCCCCCTCAGACTCCCCCCTGTTGGAGCTTTTAAACCAGCTATACTAAAATCAAGAATATCAGTATAAAAAAATGTTCAACTTCTTTCGTGCATTGATAAAAAAAAACACAATTATTGAAAATGAAGCGATGGCTTTTCAATACAATATTGGTCAAAGTATACACCAGATCGCACCAAATAAGTTTGAAAATTGAAATTTTTTCAACTTCGTACACCAGACACCCCCCACCCCTGTCCGAGCATAGCTCCGCATAGACTAAGATGGTACCAGCTCAATTTCATTTTGGGGGGGGGGGGGGGGGGCCACACTTAACATCCCCCCACATCTAACAAGAAATGTCCGCCCCTGGGAGGGGGGAGGGGGTTCTCAAATATATATGGTATACGTATATGTGCCTGCCTTTTGGGGTGCCTTTTTGCAAAAATTGGTTATAGCGATGGGGTGGTTTTCATCACAGACCAAACTATAGTCTGGGTGTAGTATAAATTGGGTATATTTTGAGGCCTTTTTTGTTTAACAAAATTGGTATATTGATGTGTGGTAAATTGGCAAAAAAATAGGTATGATAGAAAAAGTCACATTTTCGAAGTCCGGCAGGCACATCCATGTACGATTTTGGCGAAAGTACCCCCCCCCCCCCCCCCCCCCCCCGGGGGACTTGATATTTGCCACACTATATCTGTGTCGATCCACTAGCCTGAATGAGTACTTGTGGCCAATGAAACAGTGGCGTAACTAGACTTTTTCATTTGTGGTGGGGGGGGGGGGGGGGGGGGGGCGGGGTGGGTAAGAAGGGGCAGTGACTTGAAATGGGGGGAGCCCTTAAGACAATCCAAGTGCCGCGCTAGCGCGGACAGGGGGGGTGTCTGAGGAGAGAAGCTGATTTTTTTTTGAAATTTGAAGACTGAATTCGCGCGATTTGGTGTGTACTTTTTTGGTAAATTTCATTTACAGCTTTACTTATTTTCAATGAGTATTGCTTTTGTTTGGTATTTAGGCTAAATCATGCACCACTTCATAGACTGGAGTTGCTAGACGATGAAATTAGACTTAACACTACTTGCATCTATTCCACACCCACATTGATTGATTTCATTTGGGGGGGGGGGGCTAAGCAAAAGTGTTGTCTATTGTAAAAAGTGTTTGTAGTGATGGGCGGCGCAACGATACCATGTGATTTTTGTAATAGGGGGGTTTGGTGTGAGGGAATAGGGAGGGTGTTTGTGATTGGGAAGGGGGTTAGTGATGTGGATGGTATTTGTGGTTGTGGTTGGGATGGATTAGTGGTGGGGGTGTTTGTGGTTGGGGAGGGGGTTAGTGGTAGGGAGGGATTGTGGTCGAGGGCAGGGGTTTGTGGGGGCGAATGGGGATGGGATGGCCCTTGGGATAGGGTTTGTGGTGGGGAAGGGGGATGGTGGCGTGGATGAATGGGTGGGGTGGGGTGGGTATGGTGTTTGTGGTGGGGGAGGACGTTTGTGGTGGGGGAGGGGTTTGTGGTGGGGTTGGGAAGGAGAGGGGCTTTAGGGTGGGGGATTGTGATGGGGGCTATGGTGGCGTGGATGCATGGGGCGGAGGTATAGGCTGTGGATGGGTAGGGTAGGCCGTGGGGTGGGTAGGGTGTTTGTGGTGGGAGAGGGGTTTTGTGGTTGTGGTGGGGAGGGGTTTTGTGAATGGGAGGGGAGGGGTTTGTGGTGGGGATGGAAAAGGGAGGGGGTTTGTGGAGGGGATGGGAGGGGGAGGTGGTTTGTGGTGGGGATGGGAAGGGGAGGGGGATTGTGGTGTCCGGGGAGGGGTGTTTTGTGACTGGGAGGGGAGGGTATGTGGTGGGGATGGGAAAGGGAGGGGGTTTGTGGTGGGGATTGCAGGTTGTAGGGGTGGTTTGGATGTGAAGGGGCATTGTGGGAAGGTGGAGGGGCATTGTTCAAAGGTTGAGTAGGCTTGTGGTTGAGTGGGTTTGTGGTTGGATGGGGAAGGGGGAGGGGGTTTGTGGTGGGGGAGGGGATGTGTGCTTGGATGGTGTTGTTTTTTGTCAAACATTACTAACATGATTTAATATATGTTTATGCTAATATAATTAAACATATTGAATAATATTTAAATATTAATAATTATTTTTATATCAAATTACATTTTTGAATACCAAATCAAATTCTTCATCTTATCCATTTTTAATACTACAAACAGTCAAAATTGTGACTATATGTGATGAATGAGATTGTATTTGGTATCCTCATCATTAAACAAGGTGAGTTTTGCTATGTCAATATCCAAAGTCCAAAATGATTGATTTGTGGTGGCAAAATGACTGAAATTTTATTTATTTTCCATTCCAGTAAAACAAATTATTTTTAGAAGTTTCACAAAATATAGGTATTAGTAAAGCTATCAGTTTTAATCCCTGTTTTTTAATGTAATAGTGCACTTTCAATGAAAGTTTGAAATTGAAATTTCAAAAATAGTTTTTGCTAAAAATAACTGAAATTGCATCTTTTTCTAGTAAAACGTAACCATGAATTGTTTTGAAGATTTTGAAGCGACGCAAAATATTTTGGTATCAAGTTCAGCTATCGATATATGAAGGATAGAAGATGCCATTTTGTGTTGTGTGGAAGCGCTACATTTGGATTAACTGTAAATACTGGCAAAATGTCCACTTGCCACAAAATGACTGAAATTTCATCATTTTTCTGGCAAAACGCAACCAAGATTTTTTTGAAGCGACACGAATATTTAGGTAGGGCCTATCTCTCTAACAATTGATATATGAAGGGTAGAAAATGTCATTTTTTTGTGTGTGGAAGCGCTACTTTTGGATTAACTGTAAATACTAGCAAATATGCCCGCCAGTGCACTAGCAAATTTGCCAGGGCTGGACAATTTGGCCACCTGCAAGGAATGGTCAAATAGCCTTAGGGGGGGGGGGGGGGCATAGGGGGGGCTGTCAAATTATGCCATCTGTCGATGGTTCTTAAACCAACTGCCTCAACCTATTTCCAAAGGTAGATTCTGATAAGTTCAATGAGTGAATCCCATGTCACAAGAAGTTGACAAATCTTCAGCATTTGTATCGCAACGAGCTCTACTACCTCGACCGGCTACATGTACAGCCATATTCGCCGCCATTCCAGACAGATTGGTACCAGACAGATACTATGACTATACACAGCCTGTGTGACTGGGTCATTGACCGCGCATCGATGTCAAAAGACCGATGAAATTTGTTCGATGAAATTTGTGCGATAACACTTTTTCGATAACATTTGTTCGATGACATATCATCGACGACATACTCGACGACATTTCATCGACGTCATTTCATCGATGAAATTTACTCGATGAAATATTTTCGATGACATTTATTCGGTAAAATTTACTCGATGTAATTTGTTCTATGAAATTAATTCGATGAAATGTACTCGATGAAATATTGTCGATGACATTTATTCGGTAAAATTTACTCGATGTAATTTGTTCTATGAAATTAATTCGATGAAATGTACTCGATGAAATATTGTCGATGACATTTATTCGGTAAAATTTACTCGATGTAATTTGTTCGATGAAATTTACTCTATGAAATTTACTCGATGAAATTTACTTGAAGAAATTTATTCGGTAAAATGTTTTCGGTGGAATTTTCAATAAAATGTTCGAAAAATGAAGTGAAAAGATGATCGATGAAAGATGTTCGATCATAAATACGTGATGAAAACACCAAATATTTTAATCACTCATTTTAATAGAAATGCGTTCCATAGAAATGCTCCTATAAATCCAGGCGGAACAAATAGTTTTGGTGTAGGCAACATATTAATTTCATTAGGCATCTTGTCTCCCATGATCGTTATCTTTTCAAAATATTTCTTCAAAGTTGAATGTGATTCTTAAGGTCTTCTTCAGGGCAAGAAAAAAATGTTTCCTGTTACCTTTTGGAAGTTCACACATTAACCTAACCCCCGAGGCACCTTTTCCAAAGACATTTTTTTCGCGGCCAAAAAGCAAGGGGGGAAAGGCCACCCCCGGGGCTCAAACCCCGGACCTCTGTGTTCAGAGGCGAACGACTTACCACTGGGCCACAGGGGTAAACCATACTTGGCTCAGTATACTTCGCCAAGTATATAGCCTGGGGCCAATTTTTTATCAAAAAACAGAATAAATGGGAGGGGGAAAAGGGCCCCCCACGCCCAGACCTCTAGGTTCAGAGGCGAACGACTTACCACTGGGCCACGGGGGTAAACCATACTTGGCTCAGTATACTTCACCAAGTATATAGCCTGGGACCATTATTCATGGAAAAACTGCAGAACCGGGTGGAACAAGGACACCGCATCGTAGTAGTACTCAGAGTGTTAGGGTTATTGAGACCAAAATTAGAGAAATTTTGAAAATTAAAAATTGAAGAAAAAAATCGCTCTTAATCCTAACCCCTGAGGCACCTTTTCCAAAGAAAATGTGTTCGTGGCCAAAAAGCGAGAGGAAAAGGGGCCCCCACTCCCCCCGGGGCTCGAACCCCGGACATCTTGGTTCAGAGGCGAACGAGTTACCATTGGGCCACAGGTTAACTATACTTCACATCCCTTAGAAATTTGAAATTTGGGACATAATAGCAACCGCCCTCTGTTGATTTGTTATCACAAAAAAGTTCAACTGTGTTAAAGCTTGGTGGCGTTATTCATGGATGACAATTATACGACCACAGGCCTACATGTTATAAACATAGGTCGCTACAGGTGTTAAAACAATGAAAGGTGACATTAAATTAGAGAGTTCACCAATGATAGATCTTAGATCATTGACGCATTGGATGAAGAAAATACTGAACTTCAACGCTAAACATTTTCGTGGAGAATTGCTCATCAGAAGAAATACAGCAGCTGCTTAAACTTTCCTAATTTGTCTTCATCAGATTTAATTTTCATGTATTACCATGCGTTGAGCTTCGTCGATTTCTCAGCAATTTTGTGTATAGATCGTTAACATCGGCTAACTAAATCGTCTATTATAGTGACACCAGTAATCGATTTTGAGAATGTAATACCTATAGATTATAATCTTGCGCTCCTCTGGCAGTTCCCTCCGTAGCTCAATCGATAAGAGCGCTGTCTATGAATGTAAAGATTGCTGTGCTGCTGTTGGTTCGAATCCGCTTAGAATCACTTTGTTTTAAAGTAAAGCAACACGCAAGTCAAACGAGGGCGTCTTGAAAATAATTCCTCTCTAAGGGATGTGACTTGGCTCAGTATACTTCGCCAAATATATAGCCGGGGCCATTATTTCATCGAAAAACTGCTGCGCGGGGTGGAACAAACACACAACATCGTAGTAATTTGGAGTACTCAAGAGTGGAAGGGTAAATGAATCACATGATCGCCCCCTCCCAACAGACCTATGTGTACTTGCTGGCAAACGGGGACCTTGCACTGGATCAACAGGGACAATATGATTTTCTGCGCCTAACCGTGGCTGTGAAGAGTGTTACACAAATTATACACAATTTTGTATGAGATTAACATATCAATAAGGGACACACTCATAAATGGATTTTAGGCCTTTTTTTTAGTCTATTGCACATATCCGCTAAATGCAGACTCTCCCCAATTGGAGGTACGTCCGCGATTGGTAGGTGATCGTTCATAAAAACGTCCGTGTTTGATGGCAAAAAGGTACCACCCCTGTGAGAAAATCTGACACTCTACTACCGCTTAACTTTTGAGAGTTCTCCACAATTCTGTTTACTTTCTCATAGTTTTGTTTATAATTCTTCAATGAACCTTTGAACTACCTTGTTTTCACCAGTTGGCAACCACCATGTATAATTATATATGTTTGTGATATTATGGCTCACCAGTTTTTCCTGTTGACATGGTAGGGAGGATGTGCATAATGTTTACATGGTTTAAGCGGTTTCTTAATTGGTCTACCAACCTTTCACCTAGCCATATTATTATATCATATCTATGTTTGTACGTCATCAATTTTCATCATAAACATATATCAGGGAGAGGGAAACTTTCCATAGGGCCAACAAATCCGGTTTTACAGGCCTGATGACACACCCGGATTACTAAAAAATAGGCGGGTGGGGATTTCTTGTGCAAATGAACTGATTCGAATTTCAGGTTCTTTTGGTTGATGTACAGGGTATCCCAAATATCCCAAAAGTTTTGATACCTCTTTAAAGCTTTATATCTGTGTTAAAATAGTTCGTACATGTAGTAACACTACATACATATTGGCTAGAAAAAACTTGTGGAATTGTTCTGATACCAAACTTGTACCCTTTTCTGAGGCCTCGTGATATATACTGTAAAAGTGGTCATTTTCACGCAATACATTTTCGCACTTTGTCGATTTTGAACTGTTTTGCATGTTTTTAAAGTTGTGATTTGTAGCTTTAATCACATAAACAGGGCTGGAAAAAATTCAAAGTTTCCCTGCAAGGGAAATTGGACGAAGTTGGATTTCCCCCTGCTTTAGCGGCCGATGGGGTGTCTGAGGGGGGCTGCCCCACTCAGAAGCTTAAGCTTTTTTGGAAAATTAAGGTTCAATTTATGCCATGGTGCATCATTTTATGTAATATTGACTGTATAGTGCATATAACTCTAAAAAAAGAATTCTAAAAAGATTCTTTAAAACAATTGGGGGGGGGGGGGTGTTTCCACGAGATGGCAACATTTCCCGGCAAGGAGCTTGCTGTTTTGCCCTCTTTTCCAGCCTTGCACATAGACCTATACGCTAAAGAAATATATATTTGTGTGTTTGTATTTTCGCGGTAGCTGTGTCGAGCGCTAAAGAAATGTAGCCTGAAAATGTCCACTTTAGCATGTAATGTTTGGCATAAAAATAACGCAACCGAACCTTTTTTTAATGTGAAATTTCATCACCATGATAAACCTGTCTTTTTTTCTCAAAAATGTATGGGAAACTACCATTGTCTATTGTCAATCACCCCCTGGTCTATCCCCCCTCCGACCAACATTTCCTTGCTCAGAGAATCGAAAGACATCATGAGACAAACTTAGCCGTATCACGCTCAAGTTATATTACTTTTGTACTATATTTGGCCTACATAACGTAATTGCTACATCCTTTGTCTTTGTTGTGAAACAACTGGTTGAATGATAATAGTTTTTTATAGTATCCTTTTGGAGTTTCATGTTTAATAGGCAACAGTTGTATAGGCTGACAGACCTTTCAAATGGGTGTTGTCTGTCGCAATTTGTTTTGCTTTTGTAATTATTAAATTAAAACAAAACAAAACAAATCAAAAAATTTCACATATTAAAAAAAAAAAAAAAAATTCAAATGATTAAAAAGCACACCTTTTTCAACTTATTTTCAGGTTTTTTTTAAATTATTTAAACAAAACACCCAGACATACATAAAAAAGAAGTGCATTTCCAAAAAAGATGGGTCAGACAGGCCTGCATTTTTCAACAATTTTCCCCATTTGACGTTAGCAGACCTCACAACATATCTGCGCAAATATATAAATAGAAAATCTCTAAGACTGGCACAATCCCTTGAGCTCTGGTATTTGTCGGACACCTTGCAATCAAACTACTTGAAATCCCCAAGATTTTAAAATTGACTTTAATATAATCCAATGAATCTAAATCAAGTAAATTTAAGTACATTTTAATGGACACCTCACAAGCCTTACACAAGGTAAAAATTGGACATTATTACGAGCGCCCTCTTCGACGTTCAAACAGTGTGTTTGTGAATAATCATGAACCGGAAAGGTACTGTGGTCACGCCTCCTGGATATATACTGCAATATCAACGCCGCCTAGTGACGCTATAGGGCGTTGCTTCGTCTGCTTCATTTTAATATTTAAGTATAATAACAGGGGATTTAGTCTATCGTCGCTATATTTAAATGATCATTATGTTCCGAAATGTTGAAATATTAGAGAAATAGCCCATCAGATATCACTATCTATAGGAGTGTTAGATAAAATATTGGAATAGCAATTACGGAATTATTATTCCATGATGGTAAGATGTTTTAAAGTCTATGAAACAAGTACGGGTAAGATTCAAAGCTTATTTTCTCAATGAATTACGTTCATATCATATTTATTTTTAGAATTCCGTACTTCCTTATATACTCAAGTTATATTTTATTCTCATTTAAAATAAATCCAGGTAATACAACGTCTAATGTAGTGATATTAGAATTACTAAACTTTGTTCACCAAAACTACCAAAAGTAAAAAGCCCATTTCATAGTCATGCGAGTTTACTCTCCTTTCAAACATGCCGCGTCAATCCCAAGAATAAACTGAATGGTCTGTAACATCGATGAATGACCCATGATTGATTTCTTTTGATTCACTTTCTACCCGAGTTGTCGGTGCTCATCAAAATACACCGTGATGCAATGTAACGCAAGGCCAGTCTCTATTCAATGTTATTGATTGAGATAATGTTACGAATACTGGATGTAGTATTGAGATAAGTCATTGATGTCTGACAGTGCTATCGATTTAGGGATTATAATTCCGTGAAGTAGACATTAACTTTTCTGTTTGATTTACTGATTAACATTTGAATTGCATAATGTCTGGTTTACCGCGAGCTTTGGGATAATATATTTAATAATGTTCTCGTGCAATTGATTGACCGGGAAGGGACCTTTATGGATTTTAATGGAAATCAGCCCAAACTTACAACTGTAAGGATTAAGAAAAATCAGTTGCCTTTGTGCAATAACACGTTGTTTCAAAATATTCTATCCCCGGCTCGGACAGATTTTATGGTCATTGGGAAATAACGACATTCAAATAAGTATTTGGTATTTGTTAATTCTCTGCCACTGTAATCGGGAACTGTCACTGTGGCCGAGTGGTCTAAGGCGGTGGTCTAATGGAAACTTTTGCGCGTGAGTTCGAATCTCACTGGAATCACCTTTTTTGTCTTTATTTTACTTATGATTTTGAAGTAATTATGAATCGTATCGCCCTGTAACTCAGAAAATATTCATGATTTATTATCAGAAATGTAATTCGGCATGAAATCTACTGTTTAAAAAAAAGGTTTGGTACATAAACTATGATGTGACTTTGATAAAATATGTACACAAATATTATCTAAATATGTTCATTTTGCATGTTGGTTCTCGGGGAGGGGCATCCATTGTCAACTTATTTTCTACTACAAGGGAGTTTGTTTTCTTAACAGAATGCCCACTGAAGAAAATTGAAGCTGCATACATAATTTGTACCACACGCAATTTCTATAAATTGATGTAATGTGTTATTCGAAACATTAAATTGTAAAAATACATTGATATCACGAGGTTCAAAATAGCTCAGTCGGTAGAGCTTTAGACTCTCAATCAACAAGCCGTAGGTTCCAATCTTGATTGAAGTTCTTAATGTTATTTATTTATATTATTTTACGTTATTCATTTATTTAATATTATTATCTATTTACATTTTTTAAAATTTTAAATTGACATTTATTCATATTGATTTTCTTCTTTTTTAAACTTTCTTCTATCTTGATGGGTTTATTTATTAATTATGTGTTCATTTGATTTTCAATTAATTGAACATTAATGTTATACATTATATTTATTTATTCATTTGTTTGTCTAAGGATTTAACTTACCTAATTAATGGATTAATATATTCATTTATTTATCTATTTATTTACCCATTCATTAATTAATTATTAATACATATTTCGATGTGGTCGAGCTCATAAACTTATCTTTTCATAAATAAAAAGATCACATGGTGTTTCAATTCGTATTAAAGCAAACACAAACTATTAACTTCAATTTTATAATACATTGTTTTAATTATAATTTAAAAATCTGTCGTAACCAGCCCATACTAAAAGCGTGTTCAGGTTATTTGAAATGACATTGGATTACAATATCGCTGACGCTAAACTGAATGACTGGATTAATATATCGCGCTGACGCTAATAACGAGGTCGTACTACAAATTAAATTGAATGAAGATAATCGATTGGCCACTATTTACTATTGAATATAAACCAAGTATTACCATATCAATTGGATCACGCTTACAAGTCCTGAACACTGATTGAAAAGATCGCTACATAAAACCAATGGGATGTGCTAGCATTAATAAAGGTGCGTGACCCATTTACCAGGGAGTTACATAATCACTTCGATAGTGAAAAGCAATTATGCAGTATCAGACCTGGATCACTGCGCATGAATGGGCGCTTATCCCTTTAGGTATACTTGTCTCAGGATAAAAAATCTCGATAAATACGAAATAAAATAACATTGACAAAACTACATGCTGTGATAGGATTCGAACCCGTAACCCGCTGATTTCAAATCCGACACCTTACCGCTGAGCTAAATCTATTCGATGTAAATTAAGTAAGAAAAAAACATTATACAGTTCAACATAAGCTTAAAATGCTTTATATTTCCTATTTTAAGCGTTTTTAACACAGAGTTTTCGCCTAAAAGCATTTAAAAAGCTGTTGCACTTAAAGAATCTAATTTTGATTTAAACGACACTTAACAATTAAGGACATCTATTTCGTTCGTACACACTTCAATGTGTCGATTAACAGCCACAGTCTATCGTTGCATCATGGGGGTTTACACGATGGGTACCTGATGACTCGGGTATGTACATCGACTCGTGTGACTTTTGTCTAGGACAATCACTTGAGAGGAACAAAAGATGTTACCTGTCAATCAAAAATAAATTGAGACTAGATAAACTAGCCATCAAGCGATGGCGCTCTTGATAATGTCCCTGCTCTAAGGCTTGTGACCTGGAGGTCCGTCCACCTGTTTCAAAAAGAAAGAACTTGAGTACTGGTACTTTCACATTACAAATTTTTTTCAGGTGTTCCATACTTTAACATGTTTAAGCAGCTATCGAGAGAATAAAAACTCTGGGAAAGTTGCAAAAAGTTGATTTACTTGTACGGATTTATCCATACTATTGTAGGTAAACACTCAGTTAATAGGTGCGACTAGTTCTTGAAAGTTAGGTTTGAATTTTGTTTTGGCGGTGTGGGGGGGGGGGGGGGGGGGGATTACAAAACTGAGCTAGAAGAACTGATATTTTCAAAACAGTCTTCCATTTTGCACACACCTGATGCAAACATGCTGAATGGAGAAAGTAAGACAAATGTATGCATTCAAAAAAGTCCACTTGTTACTGAGTTTGTCTTGGAAGAGAATTAAAGGCATATTATGAGATCTTTCCCAGGGGGCGCCCTCTATTCATGATTTTTTTTAGAAAGTAGATTTTCTTGCAGATTTGCATTTCTTATCATAAATCATAAATATATTCCGAGTTACAGAACAATACAATTCCTAATTACTTCAAAATCATGGTTTAAGAGGTCTGCCCGACAACTTATTTTTTACTCTAAATTCACTCTAAAACCATGATTTTGAAGTAATTAGGAATCATATCGCTCTGTTACTCGGAATATATTTATGATTTATGATCAGAAATGTAAATCTGCAAAAGAAAATCTACTTTCTAAAAAAAATTATGAATAGAGGGCGCTCCCTGGAAAAGATAAAATTATGCCTTTAACTATGTATACCCTACCACCACATGTTTTCAAAATGGACTCTTTCAAGAATGCCCCGTAGACAAGCATAAACGTCTCTGGAACAAAAACATGTTCCAAACATCTGGCCAAAGATCAAGTGACACACACACACCTTGAAGACGATTTAGTGAATTAGATCATTGATCACCACCAACCGCATTCCAAGAACACATGTGCCTGCAAACAGATCTACAAATGACTAATTAACCATTTGCTTGACAACGCAAATTAAGATTTCCTGTCGTGTTTTAATTGAACCAAATTAGTTGATATGGCCATGGTGATGTCCAGATATGGCAACCAGCATTTGCACTCCAGTGACCATGGCCAGAGATTGCCATTGTTGTCCTGTTTTTAGAAGGGCTAATATGACTTGTGGTACATTTGTGACATCATTACAAAATCATGTTTTTCCCATAAATGAAACTGAAAATCAACACTTTCACTTGACACAGGTTTTTTTAAATAACATTGCAATTTAATTTGGCTGTTTTGAACATCAGACTTGGGCGACGAAAAAACAAATCCTGTTCTTCAGGCAAACAGTCCTCTCAGGTTGGTCGGGCGTTTTTCGTTCTTTTGTTAGTTTTTTCATCAAAATTTGTGTGGATTCAACCATTTTTGAAGTGATAAAAAAGTTTCAACGTTTTCTATATAGGGTTTTGTAACAATTTTATTTTTTATAAAAAGACTGGGTTATATATGCCATTGCCTTAGCTGACATTTTGTTAACAAATGGTCACATTTATTAAGTTGGGACCCTATTGCGTCACATGCATACATTTAAAAAAATGACATGATAAAGCTCTATAAAGCCTAATAACTCAAAAAGTATAAATCCCAAGTGTGCAAAAGTATACATTGTTAGAAAGCTGAGATATCTAGGATTGTGAATATCTAGTGTTTGTTCCAGTATACAGGGTGACTTCGGAAATATGTAGGGTGTTACAAAAGAAATATTACTATGAAATGCAATTTACTGTATGCTTCCTAATTTAAACATAGTGCATCGAAATAAATATTGAACCCCAGATTTGAGAAGCCAAAGACAAGGCCCTTCTGGTCATACATTATTTGTAGGGTTTAATTAATTGTGAAACGAGAATACAGGGTGATCAAAATGTGTCAATTTTCACATAAAAAACGATATATTCTGTGTGCACAGTATGACAAAAATGTATATAAATGTTGGTTGTTCAAAAGAAACACTTAAATGAAGTTTATGAACAAAGGTACAAAGGTAGAGAGGTTTCATTAGCAGAATGTGAAGGCAAAACTTTTTTTTGTTGTTGTTGCTACACATCAACAATTGTATAGCAAACCTTAAAAATGGTGTTGTGCTAAAATTACTAATCAAGGTAAAATAGAAGATTGGAAACACAGTTGCGTATTCATTTTGATTTCTTTTAGTGATTATCTATGACGCACAAAGTGCAAGCATGCATGTTAGCATGAAGCACATGACGATAACCTTGTTATTATGTGTTACGGATCTAATTGGGTTTCGCTATGGTCATGGGTTATGTTAGAATCCTGCTTATACATAGGCCATTAGCCTATATAGTTTAACTAAAATATTTACTTATGCTATGTTGCTTTAATCCAGTAATCAATTATTTATTTTCAGGAAAATAACAGTGGGTAAACCCTGCTTGGGAAGTTGGGGTGGGATTGAATATTTACAAGTTTAAATAGTCTTCGCCTTAGCTGGTATGGTGTCCATCAGGAGCAAAGCCACCTGATGAAGTTGTTGGGTTTTAGCATGTCTGAATGGTATATAAAAGCTCTCTGTGCTAGAAATATTTAGAAATAATATTTGTATGAAAGGTTTCCCATTAGATCAATACGCATTCTGCACTTGCATCAACATTTTGGGGAATAAAAGTGGAACCAATATAAAAAGTTGATGGAGCAATAGGAAAAAAATGAACACTTTTAACTTTTAATGTAAAAATTGCCTGAAAATAGCATAATTTGGCCTAACATTATTAGATATTTCAGACCAATTTTAAGCTAATTTGAGGTGATTTTGACATGAAGACCTCATCCCCTGTTTTACAACTTCCTCTCTTTATATTTTTATTTTTGTTGTTTTTTACACATTTTAGTCGAAAATCAAAAATTATTTCTTTAGTGTTTAGAAAATTTTCATCAAAATATTACAGATTTTTTTGTCCCGTTTTGGGTATCGCAACAAGTACATCTTATTTTACTTAACTTAAACAAAAGGGCAAGGGGTAAAAAAAACCTGAACAACTTTTCCCAACCAACATACCCAGCTTTATGGACAATCAATCATTTCTTTTGCCTTTCAAGATGTTATTTTCTACCTTGCACTTGCAAGGACATCCATATCAAAATTGGTCGTTGATTACCGGCGCTAATTAATTGATTTGTCTCAGGACGGACGTCAGAAATCTTCTTGGAAACTTTTTAATGTGGGATGTTGTAAAATAAAAACACCACAGGAAGTTAGGTAATATCATGTGCTCTTTAAAGGGGCATTGAGAGATACGTATGGGAGTGCACCCTCAATTATCCTGGAAATCAGGTTTTTTTGCATCAAAGTAATACTTAGGCATATACTAACTACCATCTGAAACAGTTTACCAACATACGCCGTTTATCATATTAAAATGTCATGATTTTGTTAGTTTCGATATGATGATATCGAAACTAGATGCTGAATTTGGATGTTATGCGATCGTTTTACATGCATACTTTTGCGGCAAATCTCAACCCAGAAGTGTCGTTATTTGTTTATTTTGCATGAAGGTGATGTTGGAATTGTATGACATTTTGGATTTGGGCTATGTTGATGATCATTATCTTTACGTTATTTGCTCATTTAGTATATCGATACATCTCTCAATGCCCCTTTAATCATGGTATGAATCATACAGGATGAAATCAAAAATAATTGTACAATGAATGAAACAGCCCTTTGACCTTGATGTGTGCATTGAACCATGAAGTTGTTTGACTAAAACATGAGCTAAATTTGACATGTTTTATTAGATGACCCCTTTTCACCATTCCAATTGGGATTACATTTTCAGATGAACTACAATCAAGGAAAATAATAGTTGGCACACTTGACGCAACATATTACAACCATCCCTGTGCTCGCAATTGAGATCAGACTAGGGACATAGCACTGTTAATTAGAAATCAAAATTCTCCCCCTTTCTTAAATCCTTCCCCTCCCCCCATCAATCAATGTTGGGGAACTGCCAAGGCTTCTGATAACATGAATCAGATCAAGATTGCATCCGGGGAGAGTGGCAAGTTTTTTCTGTAATTAGGACAAAGTGTGCCAACCTTTTTTTCTTTGATTGAGGATTAAATATGTTTCATTTTAACAACACAAATGTTATGGTTCAATGCACACATCAAGATCAATTGGTGGTTTAAATATGTGCACAATTTCTTTTTGATTCACCCAATTACCTACCTCCCAGTTTTTTAGCCTTTCAAACTTGGTCATCTCTGTGATCAGCTGTTCTAGTTTTTGATAACAGGATTTTATAAGAATCACATTTGCTTGCATATTGGCATCCTAAAGAATCTCTTTATTATGAAGTTATTATGATTCAAGTGAACCTTTTCGAATGATTATGACCCTCATTTGACTATTGTTAGTGTGTTGAAATAATCAGCTAAATTGTTGTATGTGTTATTCTTTTATTATTTCACAGATGAGCAATATCTACACTGAGCTATTGGCCAAAATTGAAACCAACAAGTTAACGGCCAACATGGAAGAATAAATGACGAGGACTGATTCCCTAACAGAGGGGATGAGATTGGGCTGTTTCTTAGCTTGAAGGCTGGCTTCAACCGTGTGGGGTGGGCACTGATTTTGAAAAGGGGTATAGGTATGTGCCACCCTGAAGACCCCCCCCCCCCTTTTCCCCTCTTCTTCTCACTCTTAATTAAGACCCCTTCCCCTTTGAGCCGGCATCAGACCCCCATTTTATTGAAAATTGTGAACATTTGCATTACAGAACCCCACAGTTTTGAAAAAATTAGCATTCTCAAAACCTAAGTTTTGCGAAAAATTGGTGTTCTTACTAATTGGGGGAAAATCAGTTCTTAAGACCCCACTTATTGGAGAAAATCGGTTCTTAAGACCCTATATTTTTGTCAAAATTCCGCTCCAAATCCCCATTTTTGAGACCCTGGATGGCACACCCCTACAACAAATGAGTTGAGTGCCCCTTTCCCCCCCCCCCCCTTCCCGGGCTTCAATACCAAACCATCCCCCTTTGCACACTGAGGATAAAGGACACATATTATGTGACCTGATCAAGCGAAATGAGTCACATGAGGGCAGATTTCAATTTTGATATTTGTCCAACATTTAAAAGCAGGTGAAAATGCTACAGTATGGTCCCAATCTCACTAAAATTGAATGTCTAGTTTTTAAGTTACTAACAATTTACCAACTGAAAAAAAGTAAAACTTATCAATATTCCCGACATCCGGCTCATTCCGCTTGATCGGGTCACACATAATTGTGCAGCTATCTTTTTGTAGTATTGCTGGCAAATATTGAAACTGAGAAAATGACTTCATGGAAGAATACATTTCCAGGAAAAATGAATCAGAAAGGTGGGATTTGATTGGATAATATCTTTTTGTATGATTGAAATGTTAACACTTTCCACGTGGCAGGCGTCTGTAGACAACAGTTCCAAAATATTTTTAAAATCACCATATTTAGAAACCCCATGAGAAATAATTTAAAAAAAGTACAAACATGCCTACTAGGCCTATTGGTTCAGTAATTCTTGAGATGCACTTTGAAAATTGGGAAAAGTTTCTGAAAAATCTGTTTTGTATAATATGGTAAATCTAACACCCGCGTGGAAAGTGTTTTGTTAATATGATTATTGAAGGTGTTCATCATCTGTTAGATATTAAACTGTGAAATAGGATTATTATACAGTCCAGGTTTTAAAACATACCTTAGCAGACATTTCGAGAGCAAGCTGTTCTCTTTATCAACAATGATGATGAAGTGACGATCATAAATAAAGACGAGGGGCAGTTCAATCTAAGTCATGTAATCGACGATCTTTTGGTGTCTAAACATCTAGAGACACTATTTTCAAGCAACCAGAAAGTAGTGCTAGGATCATCACTCCATCAGTGTTGATAAAGAGAACGGGTTATTCTTGAAACGTCCGCTAAGGAAGCATTTGCTTTTTAATATCTATGTTAATCCTGTAAGGCCAAACAAAGAAGGTCTGTCTCAGAAACATTGTGCAAATAAGGTATGTGCTGTGAGGTTTTTTTTCTTCTTTTTTCTATTTTTTTTAGAAAATAGGCTATGAGGTATGCGATTTTTTTGTTTTGTTGCTTATCCAAGCTTACGGAGAACTTTTTTAAACTTTTTTTTAAAAAAAATTAAATTTTTTTACAAAAAAAAATCAAAAAATAAAATAAATGTTTTTAGCCCCCAGTGCATAGACCTACGCGCCGTAGCTCATTTCACATACCAATGCGGGCGGGCTTCTGAGACAGACCTTCTTTGTTTGGCCTAATATTGTAATTATTATCATGACTGTAATTTTTTTAATTTGGTACTGCGCTTTGGCCATTTTTGATTAAGCGCTTAATAAATGCTGTTATTATTATTATTATTATTATAAGGTATGTTTAAAACTGGACTTGTAAAAAAAGAATATCATTATTAATAAATCGAGGGCTCGGAAACACAAGGCCTCATCTCCATTTTTTCAAAAATGAGATTTTGGTATCAACATTTTCAGAAAGAAATTCTCTTTCCAGTAACACAGCCTTATCTCCATAACCATGATAACATAACCCCTTTCAAAGTTATAGCCAGTATCACAAGGCCTCATCTCCATCTCCCCAATGTGCTTATAAATCTCCAATAGTCTTTTTCTCAAAATGGTCAAAATGGAGATAAGGCCTTGTGGTTCTGAGCCCTCGAAATGTAATTAAAAATGGCTAAGATTGACAAGTCAATAATTGAACATAATGAAGTGGGAGATTAAAAAGTAACATAATTAATACATATCTTTATTGGTTTTAATTATGTGGGACATTAACCAAGCCGTAATGCAATTACAGTCAGAGGGTATATCCCATAACAGGATAAGGAAAAGAGTGCAGGAAGGTGTTGATAGACGGTAGTGTTAACCAATGTCCGAGAAAAAGGGGGAAAAAAGTAGGCCTGTTATATTATAAAGTTGTAACCCAAATCTTTAACTGACTTCATTATTCAAGTAATGCGATCAATTTTACAAGTTAATATGATGAGTATTGTGTCATATTTCAAATTGTCCTTGGAGTAGGAAAAAAAGGGTATTTTGAACCAAATGTGTCCTTGAGATGGTAAAAAGGGTGTGTTTTTCCGACAAAATTTCTGTGTTTTTGTGTTGAAAAAGGGGCCAAATTGGCCTTGAAACATTGTGTCAAATTGGGGGTATTTCAACCTCATGGTGAAATACTGTAAACGTGGAAATTTTCAAGCAGCTACCGCGAAAATAAAAACATGCAAACATATTTATTTTGTGTATAAGTCTATGTAATGATCTTCCAAATCGCGAATTTAAAAACAAGCGAAATGGCTGAAAATCTGCTAAGCGCGAAAATGTAATCGCGCGGAAATTACCACTTTTACAGTATATACAAGCCAAATGCTCGGGTTAGTATTTGAGCAATTGCATGCATATCGTCAGCCTGCTTCGATAATTGCCTAACTCATTTTTTCTAGTTCCTAGAAAACCCTAGAAAACAACAAAAATATGAAAAGTGAGTTAGGCAATTATCGAAGCAAGCTGACGATATGTTGAATAGCACCATGAATAGTGCAGGTGAATTCCAACAGGAGCAGTAATTGTTGGATAGAATTAGGTTTAAAATATACCTGTAGGGGAAGGTGGGGTAATGGCGGACACATTTTGTCAGAGAGGTATAACACACATAATACGTCATATAACAATAAAATGATGTAAACACAAAGCACTGTGAAGGTTCTACCTTTTATCAAGTTTTTATCAACTCATTTTGAAATTCGAAGCTACGACGCAATAAACAAAATGGCGTCGTCCGGCAGGCACTACCCTTGCCTTGGGGGCAATGGCGGACGAAGCCATTTTGTACCCAAAAATCTTGTATATTGTATTTCTTTATCAAGCATTATACACGTTTAATGTGTCCACAACTATCTTTAAAAGTATTCAATATACATTATAATAAAAATAAACTAAATCTCTGGCCTACGTTGCATAAGTATATTATAATCGTTTTAAGCCATAGGCGATATGCAAGGGCAACAATTATATGTGGCCAATAAAAAGCTGCGCTTAGGCGATGAAACAAATCAACCCTGTTCTACATGCTCAACCAACCCATTTGTTTAGAAATTGGTGAAAAATGTTCATGTGCAAATTAATAGTTTGTTTGGCTAGTCAAATTACGGCAACATTTTTAGAGATATTTTTTTATTCTGTACCTTCATTTTGAACGGGAAAAAAGAAAAGGGGGAAAAAAAGCCAGACCGTAGAACAGGGTTTCTTTTTGTCATCGCCTTACTGCAAAACAACATAACGTCATTTCAAGATAATATGAAGAACAGAACTTCAGAATCTTTTGAAATCAGCTAGTTGGGAATGTAGAAAACCATCAACAAAAGTGATCTGGGTTAAACTTTAGAATATCCTACCATTTCTACCATTTTTGAAGCTCAACCTTTTTAAAAATCATCTTCGACAGCGCGAAGCTCAACCTTTTCAAAAAAAAATGCAACATCCGAAAGGTCTTCCTTTGTCAGTATCACCTTCGAAGTGGTAGGGTTTTCTAAAGGTAATCTGTGATCTGTTCAACAGAAATTCAACCAACTCAATTTCAAAGTGTCTGATACTGTTGAAATAAGCTCTTTTAGGCTTTAATACGTTGTACATTATACTATTAACTGTAGTGTTAAATACATATTGTATAGAAAGAATAATTTCATGTTTGTTGCAGCAATGTTGGAAATAAAGAAATGTAAAATTCAATTCATGGTTGTAATTTGACTCTGATTCAGTGATTTAATATTTGGCCATAGTCTATTTTACTTCTTCTGGACGGTGACCATGGGGACATAACTTTACAGACGCAGCATTTAATGCAAGCGTAAATACCTTCTATCTCTGTATGTAGTGTTTAGCACATTCCAGGCGGCAGACGACAGTTCCAAAAGTTCACAAAATGTTTCAAAAATTATTGAAATTCATCACCGTGAGAAATGCATTACAATAAGTACAATCAAACCTAGTATTGGTTCTGTTATTCTTGAGATAAGACTTTGAAAGCTGGGAAAGCTTGAAAAGTCTTTTTGTATAATATGGTAAAACAATAGCTGTGTGGAAAGTGTTAAACACCAGCACTTCATTCAAGTAAGTACTCGTACTTATGCTACGCTACAATGCTTTAATAAAGATGCAGAGATGTCACTTGAATAGATAATCCAGGAGAAAGGGGGATTACAAATGTATATATTTTCAAATTAAGCCCCATTAAAAATATTAAATATAATATAAAAATGGGTCTTTTTTATTTGAATGGAAAATGATCAATTTTCTTAATATTATTGTAATGGCACTTACCTTTACACTGGTATGTGGTGGTCATTGTTTGCAACATCGGTTTTAGCCATGAGATCATTTTATGAGTGGAATTTGTATTTACCAGTTTTTATGAAATAACTCATACACTTTTGGCATTGGATTTGTTACTAGTACACTGGCATTATTGCTAAAAGTTTCAATGAACCGTCCATGCAATTATAGTACAAACACATACATGTATAATCATGCTGGGATGTATTATCACGATTATAGTGTCCGAAAAGCTAAGCGCTCTAATATGGACCGCTCCGGATGCTAGGGAAAGACCAAATTGTAATCAATACAAAAATCATCTTGGTGTGTTTTGTTATAACAATTAATGACCCTCGTTGCAGCTCTTTGCTTTCACATTATTTGGTGCATAATTGCTCACTATACAATAACATGATTAAGGATAGCCATTTTGTTTTGGCCAATAACTAAAAATAAAACGGTGTTTCAAAGGTCTATTTTGCCCAAATTTATCAAATCCAGATATTTCAATCTAAACTGATCAGTCATAGCCTGCTGTAAAACGCCTGTTTTGCTAGTCCCATTATTTGGACCATTTTGCCACACGTTGGTTAAAACATGGTAGATACATATTATGATAGATAATCATTGACCTATTAAGATATAGTATACTATATAATATCGACAGTGGCGGCACCAGCCTCATAATTTTTTTTGGGGAAAAGTGGCAAAATTTTTGTTGCATTTTACGCTTAAAGGCATATTATGTGATCTTTTCCAGATAGCGCCCTCTATTCATTTTTTTTTTAGAAAGTAGATTTTCTTGCAGATTTACATTTCTGATCATAAAACATACATACATTCCAAGTTACAGAGCGATACGATTCCTAATTACCTCAAAATCATGGTTTTAGAGTGAATTTAGAGTAAAAATATAAACTGTCGGAGTTATCCGACAGTTTATTTTCACTCTAAAATCATGATTTTGAAGTAATTAAGAATCGTATCGCCCTGTAACTTGGAATGTATGTACGATTTATGATCAGAAATGTAAATCTGCAAGAAAATCTTCTTTCAATTTTTTTTTCGATGTTGAGGGCGTTCCCTGGAAAGATCACATAATATACCTTTAAATTGTCAAATTTGGTCTAATAGGCTACGGACTAATTTGGTATGAAAATGCGCGCAACACTTAGCTGTTGTATGCTAATATTGTCAACATTTGGTCTAATTTAACCTAATTTAGTAAGAAAATGTGCCCCCCTGTAGTGCCGTAACTGAATATTGATACTAGCTTCAGCCATGCTCTAGTTTGAAAGGGCGACAAATGTATACATTTTCAAATTAAGCCCTATTAAAATATACATTAATATAAATATTTCCAGACATTTCAATTCAAACCAATAGTAATACGCCTGCTGTAAAACACCTGTTTTCCAAGAATGTTGCTAAGTCACCATTATTTGGACCATTTTGCCACACGTTGGTTAAAACATGGTATAGTTATGATAGATAATCATTGACCTGTTTTCCAAGGATGTTGTTTAGTCATCAACAGTTGGACCATTTTGCCACACGTTGGTTAAATGGTGTAGATATGCTAGATAATCGTTGACCTGTTTTCCAAGGATGTTGTTAGTCACCAACAGTTGGACCTTTTGCTCAAAGCTTCCATCCCATGAACCATCCATGCAATAGTACAAACCCGTACCATACGTGTATAATGTATGTCAGGTGTCACAACAGTTACGAGAGTTTCAAAAACTAAGCGCTCCAATACGGACCGCTCTCGAGCGGGAAATACCAAATTGTAATCAATACAAAACTATCATGGAAATATGATTGACAATGCACTTGGTGTGTTTTATTATAAAAATTAATTTCCCTTCGTTGCAGCTCTTTGCTTTTCACATTCGTGCATAATTAACCAGGTCACATTACTTGCTATATAAACAAGCTTAAAGTCCACTAATATAGGCGAACTAGCTTACACCCCGGCTTACCCCTGTTCATTTCTGTTACAGATAAAACAGAGATTAGATGAGAAATCTCAACTTTGAGAGATTCCCAAAAGTCTCAACTTTGAGAGATTCCCTATACTATTAGCATGCTAAGGATGTGGTTGGTTTTGCCTCATAAACTAATAACAAACAGTGTTTCGTGGCCTAAGTTGAAATTTACCCATTCAAAATATTTCACTAAACTAAAAATTATTGCCAAAACACCTGTATTCCAAGGATGTTATTAGTCACCAACATATGGACCATTTTGCCACATGTTGGAAAAAGCACTGTATGGTCATAGTGAATTGGTCATTGACCTATTAATCCTAAACAATATTGCCCCATACATGTGACTGCTATCAGCTTAACACTTTCCACGCGGCAGTCGTCTGCAGAGTTCCAAAATTGCACAAAATGTTTCAAAAATATTAAAATTATTGAATTTATTCACCATACCGTATTTGGAATCACCTTGAGCAATGCGTTGAAATAAGTACAAACATGCCTAATATTTCAGTAATTCATGAGATAAGACTTTGAAAGTTGGAAAATGTTTCTGAAAAATCTGTTAGGCCTATGTTTATGGTAACACTAATAGCCGCGTGGAAAGTGTTATAAATCCATGCCCTAGTTCATTCCATGATATCTATGGACATGCTCTAACTGTTTTCATATGATTATCCTCAATTAAAGTCGTCGAAATATTTTAGTATTGCCAAATATTCAGTGTCTGACTGATAAAGGTGATTCATTAGAGAAACAAATGATTATCATAAGGAATGATTGCAACCATATTATAAGCCATGGTAATAGGAACCACCATTTAACCATTATTGAAGATGTCCTGTGTATGTCATGTATGTAGTAGTAAACACATTCGATTCTCTTCAGTATGTTTAAACCTTTCCACGCGGCATGAGTCTGCAGACGACATTCCAACATTTAACAAAATGTTTAAAAATGTCAAAATTATTAAATTTCATTACCATATTTGGAATTACCATGAGAAATACATTGAAATAAGTACAAACATGCCTAATATTGGTTTCTAGAGATAGACTGAAAGTTGGATTGGTTTCTGAAAAATCTGTTTTGTAAAGGTAAAACTATAGTCACGTGGAAGGTATTAAACCCGTCAAAATTGTATAATGCGACATTGCCAACTATAGTCTATCCATCTGAGAGCGATCTTTGGTGCTCGGATGGGCAGGGGAGATGAGTAAAAATAAGATGTGCTGTCTTCTGGCGTATATTTGCTAGTTGTCGAAGGATCCCATTTTATTCCAACCTCCGGTCGAACCTCATCTATAATGTGAATTGAAACAACTAAGCTGCCTTATGCAAACACACACAACACTGTTCCAATGTACATTCTCATCACACACATGCACATAGCAGCTACGTCTAGTATACCATTCAAAGAGAGACAAATATCGAACCATTTGCGCATTATCTGAAATCAAAAGGCTTTGAAATCGTCACCTGTGATTTCGGCCTATGAATATAATCACAAAGCTGGAAAAGATCGAAAATTATGGACTTTGAACATTTACCATAATCGTCACCTGTGATTTCGGCATATGAATAGAATCACAAAGCTGAAAAAGATCGAAAGTGATGGACTTTTTAACATTTAGCATATTGTAGGAGGCCACATTTAATTTTTATTTGCTATCTTGTAATGTTTCCAACAGTAAATAATGTATATTTTCACTCGGATTGGCCGGGCCTATAGTAAGATAAAATGGTTGTAAAATGATATGAATCTCCGTATCCCTATGTTCTGTCTGCATGTCCGAATCAATCAGATTTCCTTGTTTAAAAGTATAGAAAGAAACAAATACGCTTACAATGATATGGTATCAATATTGAAAGGTATGATTTTCATATTCAAACAAATATTATACAATTTGAACGTTGACAAACGAAATAAAGTTTATTTTCTGACTTATAAAATGAAAGGTTTTCTTCATCGGGGTCTATCACTCTACATGTACCTGTTCATAGATGCCTGTAGTACAGTAGAGCTTAAAATGGCACCAAATAAGACCATTAAAGATGAGATGCAGCCAGTGCTTGCCAAATTGAAAGCATTTTTTGAAATGGAGAAATTGGGAAGGGAAAGCTACCTGTCTTTGCAACGTCAATTAAACTGACTCTCATGGCACAACTTGGGTTATGATGATAAAAGTAGGTGGATAACATAATTATTTGTTATTGTGGCCGTTTTTTCACTCTACTGATTCCATCGATATTTTTGTCAGAAAATAGCCTCCTCTCCCAGTCAATGGAACGGCTGAGTCACGTGGTTGGAAGATCGGTCTCAGATGGATAGACTATAATTAGTGACTAACACAAAAACAGTCTTGCAGTAAATGTTTTAACTCTTAGATTGAAAAACAGAAACCTCACCACAATTAACAGTTATGTTTAATAATAATAATAATACTGACAATTTATAATGCGCGCAAATCTGCCGAAACACTCATGGCACATTGAGCAATGAAACAAATGAAACAATGAAACCAGAGCAGAGAACATTATACATATACAAATAATGCCCCTATACAATTAGGCCCCTATATACAATGCAATAAATCACAAAATTAATTGAACCATCTTAATTATAAGCAGTATACATCAGATGAGTTTTGAGGCCAGTTTTGAATGATGAGAGAGACGAACAGGCTCGGATATGATTAGGAAGGGAATTCCAGAGCCTAGGCGCAGCAATGGTAAAGGCTCTGCCCCCCCCCCCCCCCCCCCCCCCCCCAATGACCGATACGACTTTTCCACAAAAGAAGATAAGCATTATAGGCACTAGAACATTTTGATTTGCTTAATACATTAACAACAAACAGTGTAAAATTAACCTATTCAAAATATTTCAGTTAAACTAAACATTGGTGCCAACTATAAAACACTTGTATTCCAACGATGTTATTAGTCACCAACATTTGGACCATTTTGCCACATGTTGGAAAAAGCACTGTATGGTCATAGTGAATTGGTCATTGACCTATTAATCCTAAACAATACATGTGACTGCTATCAGCTTAAAACTTTCCACGCTGCAGTCGTATGCAGAGTTCCAAAAGTGCACAAAATGTTTTAAAAATATTAAAATGATTGAATTTCTTTACCATCACCATGAGAAATGCATTGAAATAAGTACAAACATGCCTAATATTTCAGTAATTCATGAGATAAGACTTTGAAAGTTGGGAAAGGTCTCTGAAAATTTTGTTTTATATACACTCTTAGAAAAAATGGTTCGTTTAAGAACCCTTTTTTGTCCCGCGGGGAGCACCTTTTTTACCGTTTTACCAAGAACCATTGAGGGTTCTCCATAATTTTTCCCCAAAAGGTTCTTGAAGCTTGAGGAACCATTTTCTTGGCTAAAGAACCCTTTTAAAACCTTTTTTTGGTTCTAAAAGGAACCCAATGAAATTTCTATATGTGGACATGCTCTAACTGTGTTCATATGATTATCCTTCAATTAAAGTCTTTGAAATAAACAGGTCAAAAGAAATAAGCCCCCCCCCCCCCCCCCCCCCCCCCCCCCCCTGGGAAATGTGATTTTTTTTCTGGAAAACAGTTAGGCTCCTTAACCTGTTACAAAATGTATAATGTAGACTGAAATGTTACACATTTAATGTTCAAAAAAGTTTCACCCAACAGTTAACCTTCCCCCTAAAATGCTGCCATTTATTACATTTGATGACCAATAGAGGGTATGCAATGAACCAACCGGAACGGTATAACAATGGATCGGGCAGCCATTATGGAGGTCGGGCTAGTCACGTATTCGGATTGACAATTAAATTTCCCGCTCCAAGTGATCTGAACTGACCAAATCATATTGTTCCGTGGCATCTATCTTGGAGGCACAGTTCAAATGAGGACATAGTGACGTAGCATTGCATACTCTCTATTAAAAATGACACTTTCTTGCATAGGATTGGACAAATTGATGACATTTATGGACCTGAAGTGTATTCCAAGGGATTATATACACCTTCAATTGATGTTATTCATTCAACCATGAACAGTTCCTTCACATTTTTATCCAAACAGGTGACAACCATGTGTTTCAATTTTTCATGGGTTTAAAATTTCATCAATTTGTCCAATCCCTATGCAAGAAAGTGTCATTTTTTATTGGTTATCAAATTTAATAAATGGCATCACTTCAAGTTAACTGTTGGGTAAAACCTTTTTGCACATTAAATGTGTAACATTTCAGTCTACATTATACATTTTGTAACAGGTTAAGGAGCCTAACTGTTTTCTAGAAAAAGTCATATTTCCTAAGGGGGGACTTATTTCTTTTGACCTGTTTATGTTAGTATTGCCAAATAATCAGCGTCGTAACTCATATGATTCATTAGAGAAACAAATGAAATTATCATAAGGAATGATTACAACCATATTTAGCATGGAAATGGGAACCACCATGTTACAATTGAGAGATGTCCTGTGTAGTAGTAAACACATTCACTTCTCTAAACCTCTCATGGGTTTCATGCTTCATCAGTTGCTAAATAATCAGTGCCTAACTCATAAAGATGATTCATTAGAGAATTGAAACAAATGAAATTATCATAAGGAATGATTGCAACCATATTTCACCATGGAAATAGGAACCATCATTTTACCATTTTAGGAGATGTCTTGTGTATATGTAGTATAAGTAACACATTCACTTCTCTCCATGCAGCATGCGTCTGCAGACGACATTCCAACATTTCACAAAATGTATAAAAAATGTCAAAATTATTTAATGTCATTACCATATTTGGAATCACCATGAAAAATACATTGAAATAGTACAAACATGCCTAAATATTGGTTCAGGAATTCTTGAGACAGACTTTGAAATTTGGGAAAGGTTTCTGAAAAATCTGTTTGGTATAACGAATAGTCACGTGGAAAGTGTTTATCCTCTCATGGGTTTCATGCTTCACCAGTTGTATAATGCGACATTGCCAACTAATTAGTGACTAACACAAAAACAGTCTTAGGCCTACAGACAATAGAAAAAATGTTTAAACGCTTAGATTGAAAAACAGAAACCTCACCACAATTAACACTAGAAAATTTTGTTTTGCTTAATACATAAACAACAAACAGTGTGAAATTAAGCTTTTCAAAGTATTTCAATTAAACTAAACATTGGTGCCAACTATAAAACACTTGTATTCCAAGGATGTTGTTAGTCACCAACATTAGGACCATTTTGCCACATGATCGAAAAGCACTGTACGGACATAGTGAATTGGTCAGTGACCTATCAATCCTAAACAATATTTGACTTGGAATAAAAATGTCATTACCCCATACATATCAGCTTAAAGGCATATTATGTGATCTTTTCCAGAGGGCGCCCTCTATTCATGATTTTTTTTTAGAAAGTACATTTTCTTGCAGATTTACATTTCCGATCATAAATCATACATACATTCCAAGTTACAGAGCGATACGATTCCTAATTACCTCAAAATCATGGTTTTAGAGTGAATTTAGAGTGAAAAATATAAAGTGTCGGGATTCCGACAGTTTATTTTCACTCTAAAACCATGATTTTGAAGTAATTAAGAATCGTATCGCCCTGTAGTCTGCTTTAGTATACCTTTTTCCTTTTCTTTGTCACTGTACCGATAGAGGGCTCACTCCCCATGGACCGCTCTCCATCCTCTGATCTCACCCCGGGAAAAAAAGTCGGTTCTCGGATGGGAAGTATCAGGGGGTGTTGTTCGATTGTGTGACAGTGAAATTATACAAGGTATACGAGTCGACTAATCGCCCTGTAACTTGGAATGTATGCATGATTTATGATCAGAAATGTAAATCTGCAAGAAAATCTGCTTTCAATTTTTTTTTCGATGTTGAGGGCGTTCCCTGGAAAGATCACATAATATACCTTTAAGCCATGCCCAATTCATTCCATGATATTTCTTGACATGCTCTTAACTATTTTTATGTGATTATCCGTCAACTAAAGTCTTCCAAATATTTAAGAGTATTGGCAAATAATCAGTGTCTAACTCATAAAGGTGATTCATTAGAGAAACAAATGAAATTATCATAAGGAATAATTACAACCATATATTATTAGCCATGGAAATGGGAACCATCATTTTACAATTTAGAGATGTCCTGTGTAGAAGAAACACATTCACTTCTCTTCAGTATGCTTAAGCCTTTCCACACGGCAGTCGTCTGCAGACGACGTTCCAACATTTCACAAAATGTTGAAAAAATGTCAACATTATTGAATTTCATCACCGTATTAGGAATCACCATGAGAAATACATTGAAATAAGTACAAACATGCCTAATACTAGTTCAGTAATTCATGAGTTTAGACTTTGAAAGGGTTCTGAAATATATCTGTTGTGTATGGTAAAACATAAAGCCGTGTTGGAAGCGTTGAGAGGTTAAAACCTCTCATATGGGTTTCATGCTTCATCAGTTGTCAAAGTCATTAACCTTCAAATTGTAGAATGCAACATTGCCAAATAATTAGTGACTAAAACTTAAACAGTCTTTCAATAAACAAAATGTTTATACTCTAGAATGAAAAAAGAACATCCTAACAATTTAAATACAAACATATTTCGTCATGGTAATGATGGAGATCATTGTCCGATGTTTGCGGTAGTTATCTCATTCACATTGATGAAGGTGGTGTATAGTGCAGTATAGCTTGAATCTCCCTTGGGGTTTAAAAGCTCGGTTTTGTCATTAGTATCACCTTATAGAAGATTCAAATTCCATAAATCATATTAAAATATATCTTATTCATACATAGTTTGCCAGTTCATTATACCCATGGTCATTGACTTTTCACAGAGTGGCTTTTGATCTGAGATTGTGAAGAACTCATTTTTGGACAGTTGCATTTGCACCACTCCTAAACTAAAGGATCTTTCAAATTACCAAATTACAAAGCACTATATGAGCTGTTAAGTTTTACATCAAGTGCAAAGTTTTAAAGCGAATCCAAATGCAAACCTCCAAACCAAAATTAATACACAACTGTTTGTATTTTGTTTGATATGATCTTCATCGTGTTGTTTTTGTTCGTGTGCTTGTTTTGCTTGCAATGCGTTATAGAGGGAATCGAACTATTTAAAAGCCAAGATAGATCTGATGATGATAATTGCGATGTACATTTTAGATTACCGTCTTAATTGGAGCCACGTTGGTTTAGTCAAGTATATCGGTCTTGCTGTGGGCCATTCGAAGAGGCTCAGTACATTAATTATACGGTTTATGATGAAAGTTATATTGAATTATTCTGTTCATTTACCAAAGGAACTGTCCAGTTACATGTAGATTGGGCTTAGTACCTGCGTAGTACACTGCGAAAAGGTTGCTTCAAATACGTTGCTAAACGTACTTTAATCATCCGTTGGTCATGTTGGTTGACGTGTTGATTAAAATTCATTCAATATGTAGACAGTTAGGCGTTGTATAAAGTAAAAAATCTCCAGCGTTGAGCAATTCGTCGAAAACAATGTTCTTAAAATGTTGGGGGAAACTGTTTCTGTTGCTAAAATATGTTGCGTAAAAATATTCCACTTTTATTTGGCAAATTGTTGCATGAGCATTGAGGAAAATCACGCAACAGTTGATGCAAGTTACGCACATGTGAATTTTAGGCAACTGATGTCCAAAAAAAGCCAATTTCGTGATTGCGTCATTAATCATTATGGCGTATTGTCATGATTGTGCACGAGCAACTGTTTGCACGAGATGAGATCTCTGGATCTGGATACATTATCATGATAATCTGGTAAACATGGTAAATAAAACGGTGAATCCGCATCAACAGAGTTTGTGACATCTAACAGGTGTTTTGTGGTTATGAATGTTTGAAGCTTGGTCTGTCAAGAAGACGATGTGATAGATCGGTCTAAATCTCAGTGGTCGTCCATGTAATAAGCTTATTTCGTTATGTTCGTATATAGGTTTATAAAATACCCTACAAATCACTAAATAAAAGCCCACAACCAATAAACAATAAAACACTCAACAAATGGTTAAAAATTCTCAACAGTTGAGCTGTTGCATAGGCTACTTGAACAACTGTTGAGTGAATATAATTGCCCAACTTTTGAGTAACTAGAATTGTTCAACTGTTGGTGAAAACATGTTATCCAACGGTGTTGGGCAAATTTTACTCAACAATATGCTCTCTATTATAGTTAAGCGCATTTTTCATCGGAGAGAGTTTATTATAATATAGAGATTGTCCGTGTTTTGGATTACAGGGTGACCCAGAAAATGTTGAACCCAAAAATCACAAAATTCAATTTTTTTTTGTTACCATTAAAATAACAAAATATTGCATAACTCGTTCACCAGCTATGTGCACCATACATTTAACTTTCTGAAACATTTTAGATCATAAAAATAGGCCACACGAAACTTAAAATACGTGTAATTGTGTAAGAAGTGTTGTTTTGTAGTGTAAGTGAAGTGCAAAAAAAATGGTTTCATGCTACATTAGCAGAACAAATGCCTGTTTGAAACGATTTCTGCACAGTATCTCATCAATATTCATTTATTATGTAAATCAATATTATTATTATATAAGAGACTTTGAAAACAAAAACTGAAGTCCCCTTGACTTCATTTGAAAATGTTAATTTGATAAATACAGATCAAAAGAAAAGATTACTTAACTCACCGTACTTAGAACAGAATTAAGTTTCATATCTGAACCAAGCTACAATTGTTTCACTTGTACAAAAGGGCGAAAACACCCCCTGTCACACAATCAAGTGTATCTTTAGTTTGGTAAGGCCAATTTACATGATCTAAAGTTCTCCAGAAAGCTGAATAAATTGTTTACATAACTGTTGAAAACATAATGCCATATTTATTTATTTATTTTCATTTTTTTTTTTAAATTTTAAGTTTGTGATTATTGGGTTCAACATTTTCTGGGTCACCCTGTAGCTGCCATCGTGTCGGGAGTAAAAACTGTGTTTAAGGCACACCTGTTTCATGATATGTAGGCCCATTTAGTAACACGGTTCATGCAATGAATTATACGTCATGCACCGATTCAATTAAATGTATATAGAATTGGCCGGGTGCGATTCCTCTTTGTAGCCCGTTGCTCATGGCTACATGGATTTATGTCCTCTCAACTTACATTGAAACCTGCTGTGTCATTTACTCAACTTACGTTATTGGGTTTGAAAGTTCCTACTGTTTGTATGAACGGATGTCGATCACCTATATACAGACATATTAAAGGCATATTATGTGATCTTTTCTAGAGGGCGCCCTCTATTCATTATTTTTTTTAGAAAGTAGATTTTCTTGCAGATTTACATTTCCGATCATAAATCATACATACATTCCAAGTTACAGAGCGATACGATTCCTAATTACCTCAAAATCATGGTTTTAGAGTGAATTTAGAGTGAAAAATATAAAGTGTCCAGATTCTGACAGTTTATTTTCACTCTAAAACCATGATTTTGAAGTAATTAAGAATCGTATCGCCCTGTAACTTGGAATGTATGCATGATTTATGATCAAAAATGTAAATCTGCAAGAAAATCTGCTTTCTATTTTTTTTTCGATGTTGAGGGCGTTCCCTGGAAAGATCACATAATATACCTTTAATAGCCCGTCAATATTTTTGTAGTCACGGTCATGAAGTTGAAATGTTTAAAACATTTTTGCCAATCACCATAACTAAAATTGCAAAATGAAATTTGGAAAAAAGGAATTGTTTCAATAGATAAGGTACGTAGAAACCCTGAAATGTAATGATTTATGGGAAAACGGCTGCATAAGGGAAAATGGTGGAAAAATGGTTGAAACACGTTACACTGAAAACTTAAACTCGTCAAACAAAAGCTGGACTAATTTTAAACTAGTCGAGCAGGTTAGTGAAGCCTGCTGGACTAGCTTAAACTAGTCACACGGCTGGTTAGTCAAGCCTGCTGGGTAGGTTATGGCCGACTTGACTAGCTTAAGATTAGTCCGGCTCAGCCTGACTAGATTGATTTGTTCTGCTGGACTAGTCTGTGGCTGGACTAGCTTATTAGACAAGCTGGCTTGACTAGCTTTAGGTTAGTCAAGCTGGCTGGACTATAGCTATAGGTTAGTCAAGGAACTGAGATAAAATATCAATGGCGGCATGCAGATAAAACGTACGTCATCGCCGGTCCGGTTTTGCTAGCCAATCCAGACGTAATTTGCCGTAGTTATTTCATTGTGTGGCCATATTGTGTACATCATAGTGTTTGCATACTAAACTGCTCACAAAAAGTATCGAAAGACTTAGAAATGATCCAATATATAACGGCTCGAAAAGGTATGCATTAATCGAAGCAAATAACCAAGTGCATAATTTTGTTCTGCGTATTTTGACTCCTCGATCGTTGAGATACGATGTTGCGGAGCGGAGTTATTGTCATTTCAATGATCGTGGGTCCAGTTTCCAAAGTGACACTCATCCCTATTGAAAAGCACGAATTTGATCATTCTAAACAGTAACGCAAACCTCTTTCTATAGGATGATTGTCACTTTTGAAACTTGACCCACGACCATTGAAATGACAATAACTCCGCTCCGCAACATCGTATCTCATCGATCGAGATGTCAAAATACGCAGAACAAAATTATGCACTTGATTAATTGCTTTGATTAATGCATACCCTTTCGAGCCGTTATATATTGGATCATTTCTAAGTGTTTCGATACTTTTTGTGAGCAGTTTATTTTATGCTACATTTTGTTTGGAATGACTACTCGGATTAGGAAAAAACTAACTGTAAAGAACGACGATAGCGCGGGCATCTCGAACTCTAACGGGTCAGCCATGGGTGACCAGTCTACTACAGCTAACAGGCTGCAGCCCCGCCAACAACATGGTCATTACGAGTGCTATTGAACAGACAGCAGAGCAATCACCCGAGGCGAAACCAAGTACTGCCATACGCAACGTGAACAATTTGAGTCAGGCGAGATCTACTATATGGTTTGATGTGGACTAACAAGTTACGTCAGTCCAGCAAAGCCGGACTAACCTTACGTTAGTCAAGCTAGCTTAACTAACCTTACGTTAGTCAAAATGGACAACATCTGGACTATCTTAAAGCTAGTCGAGCGACTAGCCTAAACTAGTCCAGCGACTAGCCTAAACTAGTCCAGCGACTAGCCTAAACTAGTCCAGCGACTAGCCTAAGCTAGTCCAGAGACTAGCCTAAACTAGTCCAGCGACTAGCCTAAACTAGTCCAGCTTAGGACCGACTAAGACCAAGCTAGTCGAGCGACTAACATTAAGCTAGCCCAGCAAGGCTGGACTAGGCTAAAGCTCAGCTAGTCAAAATGAGCACCATCTGGACTAGCTTTAAGTTAGTCAGGTTGACCAATTTAGGTTTCAGTGTATGTAGTGAGTGATGCTGATAATTTCAGATGGGTTATGCCTAGTATTACGTAGGTACAAAAAAAATTGAACTGATTTCCAGGAAAATTGAGGGCGCACTCATATACGTATCTCCCTGGCAGTGCCCCTTTAACACTTTCCACGCGACAGGCGTCTGCAGACGACATTCCAAAATTTCACAAAATTATTCAAAATGTCAAAAAATATTTTTATTTAATTTTCATATTTGGAATCACCGTGAGAAATACATTCAAATAAGTACAAACATGCTTAGTATTGGTTCAGTAATCCTTAAGATAGAGCTTGAAAGTTGGGAAAGGTTTCTGAAAAATCTGTTTTGTATATAATATGGTAAAACTTTAGCCGCGTGATTAGTGTTAAGGAAGTGGATATCCGTTATTATAGAAATCATTTTGAGCAAATTGAAGGCAATTTGTCTGCCCATTGGAAGTAACTTCCATGGTCTGCCGTATAGTATAAACATAACAACATAGAATATCATGGCATATATGTGCCAAACATGCATACCATCCTGTCTCAAAGGATGTCAAATGCTACCAAAAATAAACGCTAATATGGCTGGCTAAGATGGGCATCCATATCCGCAATTAAAGTAGTGAATGCTTCCAGGCGTCATCTTCGTTAGACTTTTTCAAAGTTAATTTTTGTCTTCAACTGAGCTCAGCCAAAGACGGTGTCCAGTCTTATCAGTGAATTCCGAAGTTGTTAATCGATAGCATGGAGCTAGTATGGTTCTAATATTTTCAATTAAATCGTATTCTCCTCTATTTGACGCCTTCGCCGGCGAGATGATTTATAAACTCAAGAGGTAACTGGTTCAAACACCTTTAGGGATGCTAATAAGTTACATGCCATAGAATTTATGTGGCGATCATATCTAGCCGGGGTTCGAGATTCAGAAGCGTGACTGTCCAGTTGACATAGTGATTATCTAATTATATTTAAACATGTTAAACGGCGAACACGTACTCCGATAATTGCATGACTTTCATTGCACACTGAAAGTAAATATAATACGTTTCGCAAATGGTTTATAATTAGAGAATAAAGGTATTGTTTTTAGACCGTACCCCTGTTATTATTGTCTGACATAAATGCGGACGAAAGTACACTGAGCCAAAAAAGAAACTTATACAATTTTAACAGATCACCATAGGGGCAGTGCACATTTCTCTTGTGTCATTGAAGCAAACAATTGGTTATTGACTGCCATTTGAAGCGATACATTGCAGTAATAATTATTGTATCCAAATTTGGTACATTTTCATGCACAGAATATTATTTGGTGATCTGTTAAAATTGTATAAGTTTCTTTTTTTATAAGTTCCTTTTTTGGCTCAGTGTATTATTTTAAGTAGAACAACGACGCCGCAAGCGGAGTTGTTCTGCGCAAAAAATAATACTATCGAACGCATTTATGTCAGACAATATAACACGGGTACGGTCTAAAAATAATACCTTTATTCTCATTCTTAAACAATCATACTTAAGCCCCACCTCCCCGTGTTAAGTTGTCTCATCTAAATGTCGCCGATTTCTCTGAGAACCAATGAGATTGCTTAAACTTTCTTAGCTGTTTAAGAATTATAGTTTGATCAGCTCCAACTTAGCAAGACATTTTTCAGCTTTTATCTCTCCGCGGGCAAAATTAATCAAAGCGTGCTCGCGCGATTATGCCCGCACGCACGCGGTTTTTTGTTGGATGCACGCGACGCGTCACGCATATGATGCACCGTACAGTGCGTGTGTTGTTTTCATGCGCGCTCGTGTCGTTCTATATTCATTCGCCAATTTGAAACTGATCAAACTAATATAGTATCGAATAACCAACAAACATTCCATCCAATCCCATGTGGTGAATACTCGTGAGTCGACGTATTGCGTCGCATAAACATGCAGGAGAAGCGCAGTATGTAGCCTCGCTGCGCACTGCAGAAGTGTGCATTATGGAAAAAAAACTATTAGTTTAATACCACGCACTGCGAGAGGGTGGTCACGCTAATACACTTATAAGCTTCACCTAACCCAATTTAATTGTCTCACATTCTGTTCTCATGTCTGACACAAAAATTGTTAACTTTATTTGTTGGGAGTGGCTGGTTTTAATAATAATTCAACCAGCATGCATAGGCTTTTTAAGCCTGGCCCGAGCAATTTGCTCTGGTCCCTTCAGGACCCAAGCGTGTGTCTGTATACGGACCGACCGTGTAAACAAACAAACAAACAAACATGAATGCCGCCGATTTCTCTGAGATAATGAGAACCAATGGGAATTGCTTACATTTTCTTAGCTGTTTAAAAATTAATGTCTCGTAAATGTCGCCGAGATCTCTGAGAACCGCTAGGAAAATGTAAGCAATTCCCATTGGGTTCTCATTATCTCAGAGAAATCGGCGGTATTCATGTGAGACAATTAAATTGGGTAGGCGAAGCTTAAATTTTTTAGCGTGACCACCCTCGCGCAGTGCGTGGTATTAAACTTCCATAACGCAATAGGGATTGCTTCATCGTTCTTAGCTGTTTAAGAATTGATATATATATATGAAATCCATACAAAAAAGTCAATAGTTGGCCATATTAATTCAACGAGCATTTTGTCCCGTAAAAACCGTAAGGAATGTTCACTAACACTGGAGAACTTCTTTTTTCTCTCCTCAAGTAGACTACGTAAGATGCCATTTATGTTAATTTAATATTAATGCAGGCAAAAAACCATCCCACTGTCCGTTAAAACAAACAAATTTAAATCCACCATTCCCTGAATTTTTCAAAACCTATTTGTAAAAATAGACACCAACCCCTATAGAAAAGGCACACAGGAACTTGTAGGCACCCGATCGGATTTGACATATTATACACTATCTCAATCGGTCTATTTATGGTTTAATGTCAAGCAACCAATTCAAAACTTCCGAATTGCAAGTGAACTAGAAAATGTGATTAGCACCTGATCCGATTGGAATGATTAGCATGATTAGGTAAGTTAAGGGGGCTGTGCACCTCCAGGTACAGCCTCCGTAAAACTGCCGTAACTTCTTCATTATTCATTTAATCTTACTATAAATCTGGAAACGGTGTATGTTTGTTTGTTTGTTTGTGTGTTTGTGTGTGTGTTTGTGTGTTTATTTGTTATCCTTATTTCTCCGTTAGTTGTGATCAATGTGGCGCATAATTTGCATGAAAGATAGAGGAAATAACGGGAAGGGTGTTAAAGTTTATTTCAGTGAAATTGGTTAACAATTGGCTCCAAAAACAGCAAAAAACCTCTCAGATTTGGCTCATAAATGCCGCTAGAATTGAACAACATTGTGCGTTTCGCGTACTACAGCGTAACCTTACCGTGGTAACGCGTCGCGTTCATGTTTGCGCAAGAGCTGACTGCCGCGCGGCACACGCACTCCTACACATGGCGCAGAAGCCACACGGGAAATGGCTATTATAGGCCTGTGTAGGTAGGGTAAGTACCGGGGGGGGGGGGGGGGGGGGGGGGGGGGGGTGTAAAACCACGGGAAAGGGTTTAGGATAGGCCTAGGGTTATAATGGTACAAGTAGCGTTTTGCGGGGGTTAATGAAGCAACCTGATTTCTTTACTTTAAGTTGGCATGCCAAACAATCAAAGGGACCGAGGGTTAATGAAGTAGCCACGGGAAATGGTTTAGGGAGGGTTGTGATTATAAATCAAACTGGTTTGGGTGTGTGCATGGAGGGAGGGGGGGGGGGGGGGGGGGGGGGCGGGTAAAACCACGGGAAATGTTTTAGGATAGGGTTAAGAGTTAATGAAGTAGCTGCGGGAAATGGTTAGGGAGGGTTATGATTATAAATCCACCTGGTTGGTGTAGTTGCAGTGAGGGTGGGCAATTGTAGGGGGTTTATGTGGTTTTAAAAGTTTCGAGGGTTAACTTGATGCGGTTTGAGAGGTAGGGGTTAATAAAGTAGACACGGTAAATGGTTTAGGAGGGATATGGTTATAAATCAACCTGATTGGGGGGGGGGGGGTAGGGGGGTTTATAATGCCTTTAGAAGGGATATGGTTATAAATAAACTTGGTTTGGGGGTGATGTAGGGGGTTTATGTGGCTTCAGAGGTAGGTAGTGGTATAACCAGGAGGTTTATGTGGTTTCAGAGGTAGTTGTAGGGCGTTTATAATGCCTTTAAGAGGAATATGGTTATCAATCAATCTGGTTGGGGGGGGGGGGGGGGGGTTGGAGGGGTTTATGTGGTTTCAGAGGTAGGTAGTGTGGCATAACCATCTAGCGGGGACCCGAGCGTAACCACAATGGTTTAGGGAGGGTTGAGATTATAATCAACCTGGTTTGGGTGTGTGTACCTATGGGGCCGGGGGGGGGGGGGGGGGGGGGGGGGTAAACCACGGGACATGTCTTCGGGTAGGGTTAAGAGTAAATGAAGTAGCCACGGGAAATGGTTAGGAGGGTTATGATTATAAATCCACCTGGTTGGTGTAGTTGCAGTGGGGGGGGGGGGGGGGGGGGGGGGTAAATAAAGTAGCCACGGTAAATGGTTAGGAGGGATATGGTTATAAATCAACCTATTAATTGGCGGGGTTGTAGGGGGATTATAATGCCTTTAGGAGGGATATGGTTATAATCAACCTGGTTGGGGTTGTAGGGGGTGTATGTGGTTTCAGAGGTAGGTAATGTGGCATAACCATCTAGCGGGGACCCGAGCGTAGCGAGGGTACGCCGCTAGTCTATATAAAAGTATACATTTGTTTGCAAGAAAGGGTTCAATGAATCCAACCATGATCATGAAATTGACCATTTTGGAAAAAATCATAAAAAACACGTTTTTGACCCATTTTAGGCTCTGTAAAGATAACTCAAAATACATTTTGTCAAATTTTGTCATACTAGTTTTATAATATTCCTCATACTATTCCCTAGGAATCGCTTTATTATTTTTTGATTTATCGACCAAAAAGTGCCAAAAAATGTAATTTTTTACCAAAAATGGTGATTTCAAAATCACGTTTTTGGTAAATTTCATGATCATGGTTAGATTCATTGAACCCTTTCCTACAAAAAAATGTCTACTTTTAAATAGATTAAATGAATAATAAAAAAGTTACCGCAGTTTTACGAAGGCTATACCGAAGGTGCACAGCCCCCTTAAACCTGGTAATAGAAAGTTACCAGGTTTCAGCACATGACTGACTCTTATTTCGTGGATAGACAATCGTTGCCAAGTGATTTTGTTTGAATTTTTGACAAGTGAATTCGTAAGACTCTTTAATCTATACTGTTCTAGCTCAATTTAGGATCAAGTGTGCTAAAGACTTGAAGAACATTTGAAGAATTGCTCTGCATTTTGATAGCCAGGAGTCCATGTGAATACATGATAGTCAGTGAGGTAGGCCTACTGCTTATTATGGTGGGGAGGGAATGTTTCAAAGGCTGATAAAGACAGAGTTGGTAGTGTTGTGAAGGAAGCGGGAAGGATAATAGGTATGTCACGGCCGGACTTCAAGACCCTGTACATCGATCTCCTGGGCAAGAAGCTGACCGATGTGATGGATGATGTCAACCATCCCAGTGGCGTAGCTCAAGGAGGGGCAGGGGGGGGGGGGGGGGGGGAAATGCCCCCCTGACGAAAAAACTCGATTTGGGCCCCCGCCCCACCCCCCTAAAAAAAAAAAGTGAGAAAAAAGTAAATAGGAAAAAAATGAGAAAAAAGACCGAGGTTATTAGCCAAAAAGAAGGCAAAATTGTACATATAGTACATTTACTGTGCGATTTTTTTGTTTTGTTTTGACTGTGCTATTTTTTTTTGACTGTGCGAATTTTTTTGACCTTATGCAGTTTAAAAGATGAGCAAATATTATATCTCAATAAGAAAAACACTTGTAAGATTATTTTGGTACCGACTGTAATAAAGGGTTCAAAAAAGTAGGTCCCCCTAAAATTAGATCACGTTTGTTTGTATAACTCTGCATATTAGACGCTTTGAGAGATTGAAACACTTATGAAAAGGGGAAACGCTTGGCTTACCCATAGAAAGTGTCCCCCTATCATGTTAATACTTTTGCCAACACAGTCACATTCCCCAAAATGATGTTTTCAGAAAAAAGTGAAACTTTTCAAGATCCGATACAATTAAGTTTGAAGTTACATAACTTGACACAGAATTGGACGTTTTGAGAGATTGAAACACTTTTAATTTTTAATTGAAAATAAAGACACTTAAAATTAGTTAAAAGAGCACAGCTCAATACCCTATCAACAAATCAAAGCTTCCTGTCACATGTGCAAGCGAAACACCGGGAACCAGGCCCGGGAAGAAGCGGTACCATGTCTTCTTTTGTCTAAAGTCATGTAATCATGAATTGTAGTTTTCCTGCTTATACAATGGTTCACACGTCAATGTCAGCTGACCGCATTGTCACTAATATGGTATTGGTTCCTTCCTTTCATAAAGGCTTAGACGCTTGACGAATAATAGAAAATAACAAACATGTGGAAACAGATACAAGAGAATGAACGATGAACCATCTATTATAGCACTTGTTGTTCCGTGCTGTGCTGCGCACTTTCGAACTCAAGCTAGAGGTCTGAAAAATATTGACTTTTAAATAGACATGATAGAGGCCTTCCATGTGTGTCGGCCATATTTGCAGGAACTATAAAACTTCCCAATTTAAAAAGACCAACACAGACATCTAAATCGGGGACCAACACACATGTTGATCGATAAGCGTTTTTCTAAAGATAGTTTGATACGGTATATCATAACATGTAGGCCTACATGTAGTATCAGAGTCAATAGACTCCCGCTTACAGACTATATTAAATTTAGTTCCCGTATTCATGGTATTGATAAGTTATAACCGGGCTTTTTTGAAATAGGGGAGTCATACCGCAGGTGTGAGTGAGACAGACCAGAGATAATGAAAAGCAGGGACGATCATCTCTATTGACATGATTGAAATGTTGTAGAAAGCTTGTGTTATGTCTTTTTGTCTCAAAAATCTACATGAATGAAATTTGAGGAACATGCAATAAGGTGATTACAGCGACGTACATGCGTCCTGCAAATTGTTAACAAGTTTCAAACTTGTCCGAAGCACCTACGAACCCGTTGAAACTGTTTGACATAAGAAATTAAGGTTAAGACAGAAAATTAATGTAAGTTGAAATGTCAGATGTGCTCTAGTGCGTTGTTTTGGGCATAGAAATGTGGGGAAAATTGTACTGTAGGTCCCACATTCTGGACTGTACAATAGTATCGTCCAATACTGGAACACATACTGGTACAAAGTCAGTGTCCCAGTATCGGATGATACTGTCACATATAAAATGTGTTCCAGTATCCAACGAGTGATACTGGAACACAATGCACCACAGCCCTTTTATGGCAAAAGAATGTATCTTATATGTAGTTTCCTAACAGTATACTACCTTTTAACATGATCAAAGTTAGTTTTTTTCTCCATAAATCATGTAGTGGTAAAAGGCAGTATATTACTTTTATTGTCTTTACAAGTTGCAACCTTTTCCTAAGTGAGGATTATTGAACCAAGTTGATACAATCCTTGTTAAAAGGAAGTATATCATTAGGAAAGTACATACAAGATACATCCTTTTGCCATAAAAGGGCCGAATCTGTTCAATACTGGGACTATTCACAACTGGTAACATGTGTACCAGTAACGCTCGATGGATACTGGAACACAATTTGGTGTTCCAGTATCAACCGATATTGGAACAGTGAAATCGTACCAGGTATACGTGCGATACTGGCAACTTTTATGTTCCAGTATTGACATGATTGAACGATACTGGTATACTAGTATCTGGGACCTAAAGTACTCTTTCCCGTCAAATATAATTAGTCATACTTGTATTAGTATATGGGTTCTAATAGTCTCATCAGGATCATCATTCATGATGCAGACTGATAATATCTCAGTCAGCCTGGAGTACCGGGTTTCGTGAAGTAAAATATTACATAGGGAGCAACCACACCGGACACGCGTCGATTCGGATATGGCTACGGGGTGTTTTCAGTTCGTCTGAACTGATGTCCCTATTATAGCCTTTGGTATTCACCTAAATGTCAAATGACTCAGTGTTTTTCTTTTAGATTTGTCACTTGTTCGATATTTTCTTTCATGCGTATAAATGAGGCCATTCTTGTGCAAGGTAATTGCTATTGTAGTCATTCATTTCTATCAATGTCATCCATTGCTCATTCGCTTTGTCATTCAAAAATAGAAATATTACATGTTATGTTAACTTGCGTTCTGCGCGTGCTGCGTGTTTATTTCTCGTGAAATAAACCACGCAGACGCGCGAACACCGTTGTCGATTGGTGATGCACAACGCTGAAACATGATTTAATCCCGTTCAACAACGACAAGGGATTTGAACGCAATTTCATAAATAGATAATGCAAATAAATGCAAATAAAATAAGAACATTTAATGCAGGCCTACGGTATTTCATTATTAACAAATTCATTCAATTTTCAAAAAAATAAATTGACGAACTATAAACCTACAATTAAGTTCCTGTAAGTTTTAAAACTCGATGAAAACAGTTGGCATGGTCATTCAAAAAACAACACACATTGCGACTGCGATCGCTTATCGCGTGAAAACATCCGCGTGGTGCGGATATCGGCGCGATGGTTGCCAATAGCAGCGTTGTTTAACTCAAATCGACAACGCTTCGCTACTGTACTTAAAGTCCAACCGAAAGAAGATTCATTTTAAGAAGGCAATTCAACTTGATGGAAATCATCGTTTTGCATTTTTCTCATATCTATAGCTGGAGTGGTAGAACTTTCGCTTTACACAAAAGACAGTCAGTTTGCAAGTACAAATCAATATATTTGTGCTCAACATTTTTTGCATAACAATATCATTGAACAAGAATTGTGTTTTTATGCCTGTCCAAAAGTATTCATACCCCATACCAAGTCTCAGGATTGAGGCCTTTTTTTGTGATAATACACATGTTGTTGACATTCCAAACGTTCTTTATATTGTGTGATAGGTTTTTATAATACAATTATTCCATGATGTGTGCATACAATATGGATGTATTACAAATGTGTCCTATTGAATGCACAGTGAGGGATATTATAGGACAACACTCCAGCTCTGTGTCAGCATGGCGAAGAAGACCAAAAAACTCAGTGAGGACCTTTATGTGTGCATATTGTGAATGCTCACTATAGGGGAAGGCTACAAAGCTATTTCAAAGTAATTCCAAGTGCCGATTCCACCATACAAAGCATAGGAAGAACAAGACGTTCAACTCAGTTAAAAACCTTGAAGGACACGGTCGGAAGCCAACTTTTGTCCCTTGTTTGACAAGAAAAGTATGGTGAAAGGCCAACAATCCACAGATTACCCGTCAATGCTCTCCTGAACAACCTTGGTGAGTCTTGGACCAAGATATTAAGGCAAATACTCCAGCAGACATTGCACACGAGGACCAAAAAAGACTCTACTCCTGAAAAGAGCAGAGACAAAGAGAAACTCGTCTAGCATTTTCAAGAGCACTTCTGGACAAAGATCCAAGCTTTTGGTCCTCAGTGTTGGGGTTGGCTTAGACTAGTGCCACCAGTCCCCGAAGAGTCGTCCTGCGCCGTCTGAACAAAATTACCTACAATGCATAGCGCGGACTCCTCTTGGGGACTGGTTCCAAAGCGTGAAATTTTCGCGAGCAAAATAAAACCGCATTTGCGGTTTTATTTACATATCTGAATGCGCATGTGAATCATGTCACGCAGATCTCCCGGCACGACGCGGCGCGGCTCACGGCGGGATCGTGCGTGGTTCAGCCATAGATTTAAAAATATATATTTATAATTCTGTGGGTTCAGCAGACAATTAGTAAAGAGTAAAACCATTGATTTGGGGGAGTTATTCACCTAAAGGAGCCTCTTCTGTAAAGAAAGAGTAAATAAAACACAAAACTCTAACCCTTCTTCGGCCGCCTCCACCACACGCATTCGTCGCTGCAGATGGCATGGGCAGATTTTCACATTTTAAATCTTGGTCACCCTGTTTGTTTACATTTTGCAGCCGATTTTATTTACGATCAACAGCGGCCGCATTTTGAAATCAAGAGATGTTCTGCCGGATAAGACAAGTTATAAATTAACGATTTGTTCCTCGATAAATTAAAAACAATAGGCCTATGCTAGCATACTGACAGTGACTGTTGAGTGTTGTGAGTTCGCGCTTCTACTGATCACATTGACAACATTGACAACAAAGCGGTGAGGCCCGGCGGTGCAATAGCCTTGTTGTTGTTTTTAAAAAGCCTAACAAAAATAAAGCTATATTAATTTACCGGCCAGATATCATCAGTCCTACTTTATGCCTTCATGACAGAATGAGTGTTGTGCCTAGCCTAGAAGTGTATACTGGATTGTTCTTTGTTTGAGAGAAGAAATATCAGGTCAGTACTTGTTGTATTTTTATGCGTGTATAAATAAGCCTATGGGATGATGCCCTTTTGAGGCCCTGCCTGGCCTCTAGGCCTAGGTCAGTCAGTACTCAGTACATGTGTATGCCCGTGTGTATGTCATTCATAACCTTCACTCATGATGTACAACTATTCCTAAACTAATACTAGTACCACAGTGCAAGCTGCGGACCAGATTCATGCTCTTCTTAATCTTGTAATGTAGGCTTCCTGCGCTACCTTTTGTACACCTTCCTTCCTGCTCTACCTTTTTTGTACCATACACTTTCCTGCGATACCTTACGTATTCCTGCGCCACCTTTGTATGTCTTGTGCATCAGCTCTGTATGAAGCCTCCGGCACCAGCTTTGTACGCCTTCCTGCACTTGGTCAGCTTTTTACGCCTTATGCCTTATGCGCTTACACCTTCTTGCGCGCTTACGCCTTCATAAGCTGATGCCTTCATGTGCTTACGCCTTCATCTGCTTACGCCTTCATGCACGTTTACACCTTCATGCGCGCTTACGTCTTTATGCGCTTACACCTTCATCTGCTTATGCCTTCATGAGCGCTTACGCCTTCATCTGCTTATGCCTTCATGAGCGCTTACGGCTTACGCCTAATGCGCGCTTACGCCTAATGCGCGCTTACGCATTCATGCGCGCTTACGCCTTCATGCGCTTACTCCTTCATGCGCTTACGCCTTCATGCGCATATGCCTTCATGCGCGCTTACGCCTTCATGTGTTTACGCCTTCATGTGCTTACGCCTTCATGTGCTTACGCCTTCATGTGCTTACGCCTTCATGTGCTTACGCCTTCATGTGCTTACGCCTTTATGTGCTTACACCTTCATGCGCTTACGCCTTCATGCGTATATAACTTCCTGCGCTTCCGCCTTCCTGCGCTATCTTTGTAAACCTTCATGCACCACATGTCCATGATTGTCCATACATCTTCCTGCACCTGCACGGCATTCTTAGCCAGATCTGACTGTAGTGTACACCTTCGCACATCCAGTGGCGGCATCAGCCTCATCATTTGGGGGTGGGGGGGGGGGGGGGGATAAACAAAATTATGAAGTTTTGTGTGCAATTTTACGCTTAAATTGTCAAATTTGGTCTAATACTAATTAATTTGGTATGAAAATACTATGCTAAAATTGACAATATTTGGTCTAATTTAATCTATTTTAGTAAGAAAATGTGCGCACAGCGCGGGGGATAATCCTATTTATGCTCAAATTGTCTATTTGTTTCTAATTTTAACTAAATTGATTTTTTTTTTTGGTGGGGGGGGCCAAACCTCAACAATATTTTTGTTTGGGGGGAATGCCCCCCTCCCTTGCCCTCCCCTGTAGTGCCGCCACTGCATACATTCTGCCTTCCTATGCCAGCTTCGTACCCTCCTGCCTTCTTGCTCCATCAAAATGACTCGCCTACTCAGCCTATGAAATGATTTATAAATAAATAATGAATGTGAAAAGCATTTACACACTCAATCTAAATCAAGTTGATATATTTGTTTTAAATTCATATTTATCATTTATACAAAACATTCAACAAATTAGTGTGTTGATATATATTTTTTGATTGGGACATTTATTTATTTATTTCATTGAATCAATTAATTTTGTTTTTGTTTTGTAATATTTCGTTATTATTTTATATAGGCCTATTTGTAATTTGTGTGACTGTGAGTAATATTGGAGGGGTGGTCTTGTACCGAACGGCCTACTGTCGGGCCTACTGCCACCTCGGCCCTGGGACGAATACCGTATATCTTTTTTACCGGCCGATATTGGAAATCAATTAACACTTCATTTATTTATTTCTCTACGAATAAAAAGAAGGAAAATCATAGGACAGCAGGCCTTCTAAAACTAAGCCTAGTTTGGGGGTTTCTTCCATAATAAGTATGTGAAAATATGTACCTCGTAAAATATTGACCAACAACCCGGTATAAACAGAGCAGTGCCGGCTCGTTTTAAAATAAAACGACGGACGGATAATTTCGGCTAGTAATGAATTTAACACGATAAATCAACTTGACGGTGCATGATTCAGTCGTGTTTTTACTGTTTCAGATGAATGTGTGCGCCTGCGTCGGGCCAGCGTGTGCGTAAGTGCCCAACCAATGCGCGTGTTTGTGCAAGACGCAGCTCGCGCGGTATGCAAACTGCTCTTTGAAAGTGCTCGGACATTTGGGCTGGAACGTTTCCAGTCGTCACAACAGCGAACGCAGTGGAGCGTATTGTACGACTGGAGGATAAAGTCTAGGGTTGGCTAAGATGCAATACAAGTTTCTCTGTGTCTCTTTTCAGGAGTAGAGTCTTTCTTGGTAGGCTTCCATAGAAACCTCTCATGTGCAGCAATGACTGCTGGAGTGTCTGCCATGATATCTTGGTCCAAGAATTGCCAAGGTTGTTCAGGAGAACCTTGATCATGTTGATGGTGATCTGTGGATTGTTGTTGGCCTTTCGCAATACTTTTCTTGCCAAACAAGAGGACACCGTTGGCTTCCGACTGCGTCCGTCAATGTTTTTCCCGAGTTAAACGTCTTGTTCTTCCTCATTATGCTTTGTATGGTGGATTCTGGCACTTGGAATTGTTTCGAAATAGCTCTGTAGCCTTCCCCTCGTTGTAATTGTGAGCATTCGCAATATGCACATAAAAGGTCCTCACTGAGTTATTTGGGCCTCACTGAGGTATTTGGTCTTCTTCGACTTGGTATGAAGTATGAATAATTTTGGACAGGGATAAAAACACAATTCTTGTTCAATTCTATTATTATGTAAAAAAAAGTTGAGCCCAAATATATTTATTTGTACTTGCAAACTAATTGTCAAACTAATTGTCAAACTAAGTGTATAGCGAAAGTTCCGCCACTCCAGCTGGTATATGAGAAAAACGCTAACAACTCATATTTTTCAAAGGGTATGAATAATCGGGGCTTAACTATGTATGTTATGGCTTTAGATAGCACTGCAGAACAAGCCATACTGCACTGCAGAACAAGCCATGACTTGTACGGAATACTTATACAAAGTACTAATTTGCATCATCATACATTTTGCATCGTATTTTGATGCAAAATATTACTTTGTTGACTATCGTACAAGTCATACGTACAAGTCACTTATACGTATGAGCCATACGGATTAGTTTTGCAGTGCGCCATTACGGTATAGGCCTATATACACGAATAGGCAACAAAAGGTTCATGACCAGGTGATACTGTGCAAGATCATTACAAATCTGTCTGTATATCAAGCTACACTGCTTAGAGTTTTTCATGACCCGTTAACATGGTTAAGGTGTTTTAGTTGATAGCATATGTAGCAAATATACTAAATACATTTTCTCATATGAACACCAAATGAAAATACTGCATTAATCATGTTTACACTTTCCACGTAGGCTATAAGTTTTGCCATATACACAACAGATTTGTCAGAACCCTTTCCTAACTTTCAAAGTCTTTCTCAAGAATTACTGAACCAATACTAGGCATTTATGTACTTATTTTAATGCATTTTACATGGTGATTCCAAATATGGTGATGAAGCTCAATAATCTGGTCATTTTTTAATCATTTTGTGTAGGCCTAATTTTGAAACTGTCGTCTGCAGACGACTGCCGCGTGGAAAGTGTTAAAGAAGAAAAAAGGGTTCATGACCAGGCGATAGTATGCAAGATCATTTAAAAGCTATCTTCCGGTGAAGCTAGACGCGGGTTTTAGTTCTTTTGGGACCCGTTACGGTGATTTAGTCCACATATGAACACGAAATGAAAATACTGCATTAACACTTTCCACGCTGCAGACGACAGTTCCCAAAATATCATTTCTTTTTTTAAATGCTAAAATAATTGCATTTCATCCCCATATTTGGAATTATCTTGAGGAATGCATTCAACTAAGTACACACATGCCTAGTATTGGTTCAGTAATTCCTGAGATAGACTTTGGAAACTTGGAAATATTTCTGAAAAATCTGTTTTGAATATGGTAAAACTAATAGCCGCGAGGAAAGTGTTAACCATGTAAATTTGAAAATTGTACTTATTCTAGGGACACCCTGAATACATGCTTTAGTTACGTTAGCATGGTTAGGGACGCACCATTAGATTTTCAGGGGGGTGGGTAGGAAGTTGGGTTCTGGGGGGTGAGTTTGGCCGCCGTAAGGGGGAATTCTTTTTTTTAATGTATTCATTCATATTGAGTTGGGTGGGGTAGAGTGGGGTTTTTTTATTCATAAGGGTGGGCATTTATTTATTTTTGGCCTACATAGGCCTAGATGGGGAATTTTTTGCATCCCAAAACTTCCTACCCACACCCTGTAAATCTAATGGTGCGTCCCGCCGTCCCTTAGTCACCATGTATATTCCGAATAATTGTCGCTATTGATATCACCGGTTTACGTGTTTATGCCAATTTCGAGAGGAAATATTTAGAACACTTAAATGCGCCACTCAACACCATCCCTCTAAAGACTAACTTCTGTTTTGAAAAGGGATATTTTTCCTTGCATTAATCAGGGCGCCGAATGAAAGCCGACATTTTTAATGGCGTGTAACACTCATCGTATGACTAAAGCCTTTGTATTTTGCGAGACATATTTTGAAATTTGATTTTAAAAACCCCCATCATATTTCTGTGTGCCATAACAAGCAGGCCATTACGTGCCCTTATAAGGTCATTTGCCTGGCAAAATCTGTAATTACACCAAGTAACGTCATGATCGATTTGCTGTTATAAGCAGAATATGAGTTAAATGGCAGGTCAAGTTCCGGGTTCAAATCACAAGTTAAAAACGACACAACTCGTTAAATGGTTGATTCACCCGATATCCGCAAAAGTTATTTATAATGCTGGCCACCTACGGACAAGTATTGGAGAAAAAGCCATTACATAAACGATACCTCGATCATAATGTTACATTTGCTGGACATTTAGAGCAACAAATATATACTAGCTAAGACGAATAGGCCTATACCTAAATGGATAAGAAGCATATTCATTCATGTTATGTGCAGCGATCCTGGTCTAACATGGTATAGTTATAGTTGATGGCCAATCGATAATTCAGTTTATGTGAGTTCCCGCGCTATTCCAAATTTCAATGGCATATTTGGTTTCGTCATGCATGCAATTTCCCTTCAGAAAATGTATACTATTTATACTACCTCAGAGGGGTATACAAGCAAATATTAATGTGTAAAGTTAAAATCATGTCGCGAAAGCCAAAATCCGTGTGTAACGCGGAGGCGAAGAAAGGAGGCGAGCTTCAACACATGACCATATTCGTGTCAGATACTACACTCTTATTCTAGATTAGTCAAATTTGACACGGAAATGGTCAAATCTGACACAGAAAATTAGTCCGCGGGGAAACTACAACTTATTAGTCAAAATAACACGGACAAATGTGTCACCTTTTTTTGACACTGAAGTGTGTCAAATGTAACAAATATCCGGGTCAAAATTATCATTTAATTTGTTAAATCTTAATCGGAATACTATTCAAATGATCATTTTGACCCGGATATATTTGTTCCATTTGACACACTTCAGTGTCAAAAAAAGGTGACACATTTTTCCAACCTATTTCAGACGCATAACGACCAATAAATTGATCATTGTAACACAAACATGTGTCAAAAAGAAATGACACGAGAAATTTGACTAATCAAGAATAAGAGTGTAGTAACCAAAAATATCGTTTGTTCATGGTGGCAAGAGTCCTACGCATTGTTACGCTATAGGCAACAATAACCAATAGGTGCCGGATATTTCTTTCCTGGAGCATATTTTCGTTTTAACTTCTATTTTAAGATAAAAGTGACCCTTGTTCTCAAAGTTATCTATACGCTATGTAGGGTGTGGTTATAATTGTGAACAATAAATGTAATATACGATGTACAAATTCTAAAACTGGAAACGGAATTTTCAAGTTAAACATGTACATTGAGTTTGTTCCTCTGACTTCATACACAGATCTGTGCTTCATACCACCCAGTTATACTATCAACTCTGTCACTTCCCTATTCACATTAACACTGTTATCTTGAACTATGCTACAATACTTGACACGCAATAAGACGGCTATAATAAGATTAGAGCAATGATTGGGTAATCCCCCAGGAATGTAAATGTTTACGCTACTAATGCTTGGTAAAGCATGCAGCCATTGGATGTTGGATATGAACTACCACATGACTTAGGCTATAGTCGCACTATCCATAAGAAAATGTTCCGTACCATATAAGGATACACGGAAAAGTGAGAGGAAGATAGCAATAGAGTATGTTCAAATGTGTGGAATTCATCATTATGTGAATAAAGACATTTCTAAGCCATTTAAAAACTAGAACAATCTCGAATAGGATTCCGCAAATCAGAAATATAGCATGCCAAATGTGTAAGTAAAACATATACACTGAGCCAAAAAAGAAACTTATAACATTTTAACAGATCACCATAGGGTCAGTGCACATTTCTCATGTGTCATTGAAGCAAACAATTGGTTATTGACTGCCATTTGAAGCAATACATTGCACTAATATTGTATCCAAATTTGGTACATTTTCATGCGCAGAATTGTATTTGGTGATCTGTTAAAATTTTATAAATTTCTTTTTTTTTATAAGTTTCTTTTTTGGCTCAGTGAGCACACACACTTTAATAAACTGCGCACAAAAAGTATCGAAACACTTAGAAATGATCCAATACATAACGGCTCGAAAGTGTATGCATTAATCGAAGTAAATAACCGAGTGCATAATTTTGTTCTGCGTATTTTGACACCTCGATCGTTGAGATACGATGTTGCGGAGCGGAGTTATTGTAATTTCAATGATCGTGGGTCCAGTTTCCATCCCTATTGAAAAGCACGAATCTGATCATTCTAAACAGTAATGCAAAACTCTTTCTATAGGATGATTGACCATTGAAATGACAATAACTCCGCTCCTCAACATCGTATCTTATCGATCGAGGTGTCAAAATGCGCAGAACAAAATTATGCACTTGTTTATTTGCTTCGATTAATGCATATCCTTTCGAGCCGTTATATATTGGATCATTTCTAAGTGTTTCGATACTTTTTGTGAGCAGTATAGTATTATCATGTTCATATTAGCATAGCCTACATATCGAAAACTTGTTTTATTCTTGCAGGTTTTTAACAAATATAAGATACTATCGCTGCCTTTTGGTGTCTTTACCCCCCCCCCCCCCCCACAGCGTTAACCCCCCTTTTCAGAAACGAGGCACCACAGCTCTCCCTTCCCCCTCCACCGCCATCCAACCTCTAACGAGAACACCTTTTGCTTTAAACATATAAAACCTCACTGTCAAAATGTATAAGCCTTGGTCAAAACTTATATAAAACTGTTAAATTGGAGGTCCAATCTTCAGCTTAAAATAAAGACGCTAGAGGCAAACAACCTACTCAATTAAATTCGCGATTTTACCTGGATGCTTAGAATCGCGAAAATTAATACCTAGGCTATTTATTTGTTATGATATGTGGTTATGATTTTAATTCCATAAAATTAAGTATCAACCTCACTGAACACTGATTATTATAAAGCACATATAAATAACATCATATAATATCATATTTTGAATATCAGACCCCTTCCTTTTTGAAAATTCAGGTTTTGATTCCAAAGTTAAAAAGCATTATATTTCTTTTGATTTTCTTTATCATTACATTCATTTGCTTGTATATGTTTTTTAAAACTTAAAACTTGTTTTTTAATGACTTCAGATACCTGTTGACCTGTTTTTAAACGTTAAAACGTGCCCTTTTAGAGCATTTGTCGTACTGACATTGGTATCTGAACAATATGAGTATTATCGGTAATATTGTCTTAATCAGGCCTGATCTAAATGATAAGAATCAATCTTAACCCCCCTGGGCACTATACCTGTCTATCTAACAGCGCTTCTGATTGGTTAATTACAAGATACACTAATTTGAATTACCAATTACGATACAGCTTTTAAACTATTTCACCCGATCTTTATCAGGGATACAATTATTTTAACAATGTCTCTGATTAGTGCAATAAATGATGTATTCATCTTTCTGACCAATCGGCCGGTAGTTCTCAGGGGGTTAAACGATTTAGAATTACATTTTTGAATTGATGGCACCATCCAATCATATGAAAAGCAATTCTTTCAATTGTGTTTCAAGTTGACAACATCGTCAATGCCAAGTGGTTATTGATACAGAACAGTTGGTCAAACGAGTGCTAAACTTTTCATCAGTTGGCACTCTTGTAAATCATGCTCTAATTCTGCCAAGCACTTCATGTAATATAAAGGATCCCAACACCTATTTACGTCTCACTATTAATAAATATAGTTCGTTAATTACATTTAGGAGTTAACACCGTGCTTCTGTGTAGGACATTTCTCGTATTGATATTAACCCTAACCTTCCTGGACCTTACAAAACACGACAGTGCTACTATCTTGTACCGCGCGGCGGCCCCATGAATCTCGTGCCATGCTCAGCTCGTGGTGCAATCTGTTATTGAACACCACCCCCCCCCCCCCCCCCCCCCCCCCCCCCCGTCTAGCTCAGTCGGTAGAGCATCAGACTTGCCCGCGCGACCAGGGTTCGATCCGCGGCGCGTGCGGAGACTGATTTTCCCCTCAAATTTGACCCGTTTTTCTCCAATGATAGTTGAATTCTCAAAAGTTAGGGTTAACCCGATGAAATAATCACGGGTTAATGATCATGATGATTGGACGTATCGGTATATTTACATGTGATAGGAAACGACTAATTAGATATTATTATACGGTATGCTGGTATTTGTTTACACATAGACATGCAATTTCAAAAGACTGACACATGACACATCTAGTTTTACTTTCGACATGGGTTACAACATACACAGATCCGTGCGGCATAGGCCTAAATTTGAAACTAAGATGACCAGGTTAAGGTAGCTAACTCGGCTCCTACACCACTACAGAAAAACTGCTGCAAAACCAAATCAATTATATCTATACTCTTTATACTGAGACCACAGTAAAGATAAGTCTTTCCTCTACCTATTTCAGGACTTTCGGATCATTTTTGAAATTTCTTATGTTTTTCTTTATTTTTTGAAAATTCCCTAAATTTTCACCTTCTGGAATTTCTGTAGACTAAACGAAAAGTGCTATGGCCATGAAACTTTGGGAATAAATTTATAAGCATATTACCTAAATTCTCTCGTGAGTTTTTGCAAATACAGTGTTTACTTTTTGAAAAAAATATTTTTTTCAATTTTGATTTTAGGGAAATTTTCAAAAGGCTGTAAAAAGTTCTAGAAACACTTAATTAGTAAAAACTCACGAGATTACTTTCTAAACTTAATTACCTTTAATATGACACCTTGTTTGTGCAAATTGAACAAGTAGTTTTTTCTGCAGAAATTCACAAAGTTTGGCAATATAGTGTTTCTAGAAAATAGTGAAAAAGTACTAACATTCCCAGTGAATAAACCATCAATCACCACTCAGTTGTGGAGGAGAAAAAAATGTGTTATACCTTGGTGTTTTGGCATCAAAATAAAATAAAAGTCTTTAACATACATTGATTTTAAAGAAGAGAAAAAAATATTAACAAAACTATGTGTTTTCTGAAATTTGGCAGTATTTGGGAATTCGGCTACGCCTCCTGTATTAAGTCAATGGGTTTTCAAATAACGAAAAATTCTGTAAATCAAAAATGGCTTTTTGGAAAAAATTCAAACTTGGCATATCATCTTTTCTCATCAATATACACATCCTCTGTTATTTTGAAGCAAATCATTGCCGGTCACCGTAGCCGAGTTAGCCACCTTAAACGAAGATTCTAATGTCGATTTCTTCACAAAGTATTAATTATTGAAAGCTAACAAAGAAATATCATATCTTTTTAATATCGATCCTTTTTTCTTGAAAATTTAGGTTTTGATTCCGAGGATATGCTAAAAAGGCATTTTATTTCTTATTATTTTCTTTTTAATAATTTAATTTCTTTTAATTGTATAATTTGTTTTCCCTAGCTTCTCTGAACGACGTCACGGGTACATTTTGACATGATTAATGTACCAGCGTAGAGCATTTGAACTAAAGCTTTTATTGGTAATAATGATTTGCCACGGTTTAAAGTGATAAGAATCAATCTTAAATAATTTTAGAAATGGATGTTTGAATTGATTCTTAACGATTGAAGATTTATTTCATAATACAGGGTATCCCAAAGTTTTCGAAGCCCTTTTTAAGCTTTATATCTCCGGTAATCCAATCCCAGTATAAAACAAGTTTTCCACACTGTATTCAAGTATTAGTATTTGATTCAAGCATTCGAGTTGTTGGTGCCTAGTGTTTGTCGATACAGTGCAGTTGGTCAAAAACTAGGGTTATCCATCAGGGCCACTCCGGTGTATCATCCTCTAATTATGCCAGGCACTATAAAGGATCCCATAACCTATTTACTTCTCACTATTAATAAAAATTATTCGCTAACTAATTTGCAGAAAAAGTGTACTTTAGATCCCGGATTCTGGACTGTACTATAGTATCGTCCGATACGGAAACACCCAGTATCGTTTGATACTGGTGCAGAGTATCCCCCCGATACTGGAACATAAAACGTTCCAGTATAGCTCGATACTGGAACACAAAAGGATCGACCGATACAGGAACAATAAAATCGTACCTGCCAGTATCGAGCGATACTGGCAAATTTTATGTTCCAATATTGATCGATACTACAGTATAGATGAGGTGACCTATGATGTCATGTATTTACAAATGGGACACCCTCTGTTGTTTCCCTCCAGGCAGAATATACAGTAAAGTTAATGAAGACAACATGAAATTTCTTTCTAATAAATTGTAAAACTCATTTAGTTTTAGTTTTTTGTGTGAAATGCGATAGCTTATAGCATTCCTAAGCAAGTTTAAAGACAGTTTTGATAACAATTTGCTGTGACACCACAATCTAGTTGGACAACCTGATCTGGCCTATGTAAACTATATAGGAACTCTTGCCCGGTGTGTTTTGTCTCAAACCAACAGAGGGCGTCCTAAATGTCAACAAATGTCACCTCATCTATACAAGTATCTGGGACCTAATGTACACTTTTTCCAATGTGCATGAGAGAGTTAACTCGTGCTTCTGTCTGGTATTTATTCCATTGCTCTGAGAAATCAATTACCTTGATTGAATAATCACGGGATATTTATTCAATCAAGTTCATTGATGTTGGTTGTTACTGGTACTAGCCTTAATTTCAAATTATGTAGTATAAGCACAACCGAAATCTGTCAAGTGTCATAATGGTGCATAGGAAGTATCACTAACCATTATCGCCTTATTCAGGGATATTATCAATTAAAAATGTTGGTAACATGTTATAACGTATAGACTGTGAAGGCCCTATACTGTACATTTTGACACTTGACAGTATGATTTCGGTTGTCCTAACTACATAATTTGAAATTTAGGCTTTTACCAGTTACAACGAGAGGTCCCGATGTAATTGTTTACTTCACACAATTATATTTATTATTCAAAAACTGATAAGGAACTTTTAAGCTTGAGTAGAATAGCGAGGATTTATCAGGATTTGGAGAATAACTAATTTGGTCAAGGTCAAGTATGCCCCTGCATAACATGATATCGATCATCTTCTTTTGAAAATCAAAACGTTAGTTTAAAATCTAGTGGCGTTCCAGAGTCTTCAATTTAGGGAGAGGGCAGGCCTTAGAAACCTACTAATTTTGGTTTATGCACATGATTTTCATTTGGGGGCATCAGGTAGTGGCGACTGGCGAGCCTTTTGGCGGGGTGGAGGAGGGGAATGCCTCTGCCTGATATTAGCTAATTTTTGACATTATTATAGTCAACATTTTCGATTGTTTTGAGGGAAATATGGTAGTGCTTGATCTGAATGGGGGGGGGGGGGATTTACAAACATCGTGACGGGGGCAAGGATCGTGACGGGGGGGGGGGGGGGGGGGGATTTACAAACATCGTGATATTTCAACAATACTGCAGATCTCTTGGGTATAAGAAAGTGCATTTTCAACAATTTCCAAACAAAGTTGATAATGAACTTCACTTTCGACAACCGTTTGTATCCTTTCTTTGACAATGTCGACCGTGAAGGTCAGCAGCGGCAATTTATCGCGGTCACGTAAATAAACATTGGGAAATACGGTATAAGTTTAAGAAGTGGCCAGTAATGATTGACGTGATCACGTGATCACGTGATCCTGTGGGCGGAGTCACTGCTAATGCCTGTAGATGGTACCTTACTACTGTCTATGGACAAACTGTCTACAATCTACCCTTAAGACAGGATGTGTGACAGTAATCAGCCTAGCTTTTGGCCTTAATAAAATAATGTGTTGTTTCCTGTTGCAGACAATAATTTTTTTTATTTATCACTTTTTGTGCTTTGTGTACGTGTATTGTGTGTTTGTAGAAAATGGTGAAAGCTCGCATAACATATCAATCGAATAAAACAACTTCCCTTTAAAAGGGAAAGATACGATTCCATTTCAGTTTAGCGTTCTTTATATACTTTCATGTGCATTGGTAAGAAGAAGTGCTTAGTTGAATCTTCATAAAAAGCCAATTATATTATGACAACACGGAATAATTGCTTCCAAAAATAGGAAATTTTCAACAACATTAAAATGTTAGACAAGAGATTATCATAATTACGTTTCCAAAATATTCCTTAGAACGGTTTCAAAATGATTTTCTATACTCTTGTTTGTTGTAGAAGCAGGTATCGCGGAACTCGGGGCAACTTTAACAAAAAAATGATATTTTTTAGATCCATTAAATACCATTTTCCAAATGTGATTAATGTAAAAACAAATAGCTCATAAAATATGGTATCAACAACTCAGAATATTATTCAGGCCCAGGGTATATCACTATTTTCCGGTGAAAAAACCACTCGGCGTTGTAATACATGTAGCTAAGCTAGCTGCAGATCGCATCATTTCTACACAGGAGTTAATAGGGTGACCATATGTCGCTTACAAATGCCGCCAACCAATCAAGTGTACTATAACAAACCGTGACAACCTACACAAATTAGTGATCATTATCACGTCATATTATCAGCAACCCTCTGGCGATAATCTGCACTATTTACAATCAAGTAACGCGGGGACATTGACGTTAACTCATTTACGCGGGCACATACCCGGGATACATTACATTGATTCAGATGTGTGCCGTTGATTCACAGAATAGCTATTGGACGTGAACGAACAAATACAAGATGGAACGGCGGAGTATATTGGCTAAGCTTCAGCAGACAGTAACGTTAACATTGATCGTTTTATTAGCATATGTTTCGGCGGCAAGTTTTCGCGAGGAACCCACGAGTACGCAGACAACGACCGGGGAGAGCGTGACGCTAAATTGCGCCGTAGATGGAAATCTTGAAGGCGTTTCAGTTTTCTGGTGGCACATTAACTCTTCGAGAGCAGTCAGTCAGGATAGTAGGATAGTACCGAGATATCTATCTGCTGGACAAATCAGTCGTTATTCTATCGTTGGAAATGTAACGACAGGGGAATTTAATTTACAAATCAACGATGTATCGCGAATGGACATTGCAACATATTCCTGTCGAATTTGGGACGGTACGTTATGGCATTTTTCTCGCCAGGTAACTCTAGACGTGATTCGTGCGTCGCCTGATTGTTCGATGCAAGTATACCGCCAGCTGCCCGTAAATGTCGGCGATAGAGTCAAATTATCGTGCCAGTCATATAGCACTGACCCTACTGTCCAACTACACTGGTTGAGCAGAGGCAGGGCTATCGAAAGCATTCAAATACTGTCTACGAGTACATTATCCGTCATACAACCCGTTTTAGCTGAACAAGACTATGATGTACCATTCATGTGCCTTGAGACTACTTCGGAAAAAAGAAAGACATGTAAAATTGTGCCTCTCCATACACAGATACCGGTTATTGTACAAGATCGTATAACCACTGTGTTCGTGGGTGAATTGGCAGCGTTTACATGCACCACTGGAAGAGCTCAAGCATCCCTCTCCTTTTCGTGGTTTGTTAATGACATGCTTATGCAAGAAACCGCATCAGAATTAACCATAACTGCGTATGTTGTGAATAATGGATCACTTATAAAGTGTCAAGTTCGAGATGTCAATTCGGGATTATCGGGCGAGAATGAGGCCATGTTGGTAGTCCTTACACGACCGCCAACGACGTCGTCGCCTCCAGCGACTACTACTATCGCTAACAGTACCACCACCACGCAAGCTATTCAAACAACGTTTAACCATGTGAAATCAACCGTAACTATGAGAACAACTGTTGATATCAACCCAAAAAATCAAAATGCAACAACGTCAAAAGCGGTAACATTAAAACCTAGAGCTAATAAGGCTAGATCGCTCCCTACAGAACGCCAAGTTTTGGAATCGGATGGAGGGAGCACCACTCCTGTTGCTGGTGAAATATCACCCGTAACGCCATTGTACGAGGAAATTGAGAACCCAAATGTCGCTGGATCTGGCATTTCTTCGTCGATCACAAATAACAACGGTTTTATGATGGCCTTTGTGATTGGTTCTCTTCTAGTGGGCTTGTTACTCATTATCCTCATCGTTTTGCTGATCTTATTTCTTGCCCGTCAATCCAAACATAGGCACCTGGAAGAGGGGGAACTAACGAACAACAAATTTCGGCGGGGACATTTACCGTTGGGTGTCGTGACAACGGACGAGTCCATTGATTCGAGCATAGGGGTTGTTGACATGTCTCCAAGGCAGAGGGAAAATAATATACGCGAAACCAATGTGGATTATGCCATTTTAGATCCCAGTAATGTGGATGACGATTCGTTGAGCGGTTTTCAAATGAATAATGAACGCCTAGTGATAAACGATGATTCGACCAACATCAGATCGCGGAATACACAAGGAGATTATTCAGTAGGAGAGGGAATATATTTAAGTGAGATTATGTTAGAGAATGAACCGACCGGTGTTTCAGCATATGCTATTTCCAATGTAACGTCGAAGAATTCTGGAGGTTCATCCGCACCCCCTCCAGCTCCCGCGTCGTCCCGACCATCACAACGTAGTGCAAGTTGTAAAACTTTAAACCGCCCCCTACCGGCAGAACCCAAGAATTCTATTGCTAGAAATACCACAATGCCTCGTCGGTATGCATACATCACGCCTGTTGAATTGCACTCAGATGTTGATGCCCCTCCTACCCCGCCTTCCACTCCTGTTTCCGAAACATGTACCACGGTTGGCCGGCGTGTTACAGACGGACAACGTGGACCGTGCATGATTGCACTGGGCGAGGAAGACTACGCGGAGATCCATGAAATGGATCAGAAATCGTCAGCTCAGCGCGAGTCTACCGCTCCGCAGCAGACGACAGATAAAAGTGAACTTTCCCGCTTAAAAAGTGTCGGTGAATTATCGTCCACACCGTCAGTTGGAAGTCAGGAGGACTCAGCTCTTGGTAGCGGCACCTCATCAGAAGCCTTAGCAATGGAGGAATGCCCATATGCAACTATAGGCGATGACCAGGTGCTGCAAAGGCAACATCAACATCATCAATCTCCACATACCAAAGCAGATAAACATATGGACGGAGACATTGCAGACGTTTCAATACAAGACATCGAAGAGCCGGAAGACGACGGTAAAGATTCCCGCCAAAAATCGAAAATGCCAGTTTATGCCCGAGTGGACAAATCGAAAAAGAAAAAGAAACTACAGAAGAGGGACTCAAAGACGGCTAAAGAAAAGGAGTTGAAGACCTCGTCATGGCAAAATTGGCTAGAAAATGTCGTTGCTGGTAATCAAAGTCAGAACAATGAGAAAGCGATACATAAGGTCAAAGATCAACACATATCGTATGATAACTATGCTGTTGTTAGTCCCAAACAACAGCAGGCCCCTGCACATGTATAATTATCATTAAAATTATCATTGTATTGTTATTGTATTTATTTATCTGCAATAAAATAGACAACGTGAGGTTATTGGACATAACGATATCGGGAACTATGCTTCGTGATTCTAGCATTGTAAACAGCCTTTGCATCAATGCCGTAGTAAGAGAAGAGGCAGGGTTACATAAAGGATTACAATTTGGTTTATAATGTACAGGGCGTGTCAAGAAGTGTCCCATGAGAGACAAAAATAATTAAAAAATACATCCCATATTTTCTGTTTTAGGAAAATAGTCTGTTGGTGTAAGGCTCACTGTAAGCCCTAGTGGTCCTCTATCAAATACATCGTATCCCCAATCCCCATTGTTAAATGTCACCCTCTAACTCCCAAGATATGATCAATTCAGTGCAAATCCCACTTTAGCCACTTTTGGACAGGAATTGAATTTCCAACTTAAAAAAAATGCGTTAGGGATGGCATCCAGATTCGTACGGATTAAAAACCGTAGATCGGAGAGGATAAACGCACTGGGATAAACGGACAGTTTTGTGTAGATAAACGGAACGCGGTTAAATAATGACCAACCGATACGTGTTTAGCCATGCTTAGCGAACGCATTGAACAATTCCCGTGAACGGACAGCCAGTGCGTTTACCCTCTCCGATCTACGGTTTTCAATCCGTACGAATCTGGATGACATCCCTAAAATACATCTAATATTCAAATATTCTGTTTTCAATCCGTACGTATCTGGATTCCACCCCTTAGAGAATCGTTAGAGATTGCAATGATGTGTATACAATGTGTGCACTGGTGTGTGTCTGTTAATTGTACCATCATTCTGTATTGAGTGTCTGACGAGTAAGGACCTATGAATCAGATCTGTAAAACCATGTAGCAGGATCAAGTCCAAATATCAAATTGTAATGATGATTTATAGGAAACATCAATGTATTATGTAAGGGATGGCATCCAGATTCGTACGGATTGAAAACCGTCGATCGGAGAGGGTAAACGCACTTGGATAAACGGAAAGTTTTGTGTAGATAAACGGAACGCGGTTAAATAATGACCAACCAATACGTGTTTAGCCATGCTTAGCGAACGCATTGAACATAATAATAACGATTGCTTATTCGGTTTGAAACTATATCTTCGCCAATATTAGTGCCAAGACTGAATGGCAAACCGGGCTTTTACAAGAACATAAACAATTGCAGTTTATTATTTTCATCAGCTTTGATTTGTTACAATTAGGCTAACTTGTATTGTCTTTGATTGTTACTTTCTTTATTTGTTACCTTTTAGTACTTAAATTACATTTTTAGTTGAATTGTATGTAATGTTTCAATAAAATACTTTATTTGTTGATTCATCATGTAATTATTTTCAACTAATTATCGTCCAGAAAAACAAATATCGAAACCCGATTAATTCTCAACGTGTAGTATTCTTCCTATATATTGAATTAGAGTCCGCTTATACCTGAACAGAATTCCGGTCCATAAAATGAATTTGCGCCCTCTATTTTCAAGACTTATGTCTCGCCCCGCCCAACTGTGCCCTAAACTCCGCCCTTACTATCCATATTCATAATCAAGAAATGAATAATGTATGTTGTTGTTTTAGAGTCCAATATGTAATTAAGTAATTAGATAAAACCACCTAATTAATTACCCCAGAGACAAGAAAGTTGATGTCACCTCATTGGTTAAAAGTCCGCCTTACGATTTACATTATTCATCATCTTTCGTAATGAATATGCATATTTGATCACAAGTCCTGCCTCCAAAATGTAACAAAGCTATTATAGATGGCGCTATTTAATAGGACCGTTGTGTATCGTTTCAGTGGGTATAGGATGTTGTTGTACCGTTTATTAGCATAAATAACAACGTTTTTTTTGTTGGTATTGACACAAAGACAAGATATTCCCCTTACATACTTCCATAAACTACGTTTTGTTTTTGTTGTTAATTAATGAATACACAGACAATAATAATTCTGATGTATGATATTTATTGAACTCAAATTACACATTCAATTGGACAATTGGTACAGTGACAATACAAGTTCGCCTACGGCTGTTGGTTTGAGAGTGGTAAAAATTGTCTGGTTTGCCCGCGTATTTCTGGGTAACCATACATTTTGGGTTGTGGAAATTACAGACGGAGGTGGTAAAAAACACAATACATTGAAATGACTAAATGAGCCATTTTCCTAGTAAAGAAAAAATATTTTCTGACAGGTGAGTTTAAAGGTGAATGTTCCGATCACTTTTTGGGGCTATGATTTTTTTCCCCCATCAAGATATTTTAATATCAGAAGAATGCCAATATATTTCTCATTATGTTTGTAAAATCTTAGGAGCCAGAAATGTTCCATTTAGAAATTATAGGCTAAAATGTGGTGAATTACTGCCAAAGGTGGTTAACCACCAACCAGTTTGTATACTACTCAATGGGCAAAATAATTTGTAACCTTGTGCTTCTAAAAATAGAACAGTTGGAGTTATGCAAATCAAACTTTTGAATGTGACAATTTAAAGGATGACTTTCATGCAAAATAGAAAGCATCAAGTTGAAAATCGTGTCAGCAATCGGAACATCTACCTTTAATATAATATAATCGGAACATCTACCTTTAATATAATAATATAATAGGTTCAAGCTGTTGATGTTTGGACGTCGGGAACAACAGTTATAGACGTGACATTTATGGTGGTGTTTTTTTAATTTAATCTGATAAGAATGACAGCTTTGTTTGTAAGTGTGTGTGAAAAATGAAGTCAATCGCAATCACCTTGGTGTAAGGGTGATTTTCTTCCGATAAATCCATGGTGTAAAGTATAATAAGCTTATACTTATATTTACGCGTAACGTTTCATGCTCACTGAGCGCTTCATCAGACTATTTGACCACTGACCTCTTCACTGTCTTATGTAGTGATAACCGCCGGTAGTAGACCGCCCTCTACTTCCGGCGGTAATCACTGCATAAAGACATACAAACATCGGGTGCCTAAGTTAAAAGTTCACCCAGGCCAAAGGAAAATGTGATTGAATTTTTTCACACATAAGTATGATGTTCTTAATGTTTGAGCTTGAACAGTTCCAAAATACAAATCTTACAAGATGGCTTCTTTAATGGCTTTAAATAGACAAGTCTGATTTTGAACCATAACTATGGAAAGAAACATTCAATTATGATGCAGTAAATGACATATCGACGGTGGTATTACTTAGTTACGTATGGGTGGTGGTATTATATGGTGATGAATGGTCGGCGGTATTACATAGTGACGTATTGTCGGTGGTATTACATAGTGACGAATGATCGGTGGTATTACATAGTGACGTATGGTTGGTGGTATTACATAGTGACGTTTGGTCGGTGGTATTACATAGTGACGAATGGTCGGTGGTATTACATACTGACGTTTGGTCGGTGATATTACATAGTGACGAATGGTTGGTGGTATTACATAGTGACGTTTGGTCGGTGGTATTACATAGTGACGTTTGGTCGGTGGTATTACATAGTGACGAATGGTTGGTGGTATTACATAGTGACGTTTGGTCGGTGGTATTACATAGTGACGTTTGGTCGGTGGTATTATATACATAGTGACGAATGGTTGGTGGTATTACATAGTGACGAATGGTTGGTGGTATTACATAGTGACGAATGGTTGGTGGTATTACATAGTGACGAATGGTTCGTGATATTACATAGTGACGAATGGTTGGTGGTATTACATAGTGACGAATGGTTGGTGGTATTACATAGTGACGAATGGTTCGTGGTATTACATAGTGACGAATGGTTCGTGGTATTACATAGTGACGAATGGTTCATGGTATTATATAGTGACGAATGGTTGGTGGTATTACATAGTGACGAATGGTTGGTGGTATTACAAAGTGATGTATGGTAGACAGTGGTCGTTTTTGTGATGTATAACTTTCTATTGTGTCATTGTGCAGTTGAATCACCATGAGAAATGCATTGAAATAAGTACAAACATGCCTAGTATTTGTTCAGTAATCCTTGAGATATATAGACTTTGAATATTGGGAAAGGTTTCTGAAAAATCTGTTTTGTATAAATGGTAAACCTATAAATACTAGCTGCGTGGAAAGTGCTAAGACTGTTTTTAAACACTTCATTCACTATTGGCCTCATCCGACCGACGATGGCGTAAACATAGTTTTATTATATACTCGCAGACGACGCTGGTCACGATTTGCCTAAATTTGCAATTCGTATTGGTTTAATACGTACCGAATACCCATCGTAAAATTCTAAATATCACATTCCCAGGTACAACTAAATGAAATTATCCCAAAACCAATAAAACATAAAGGACTCTAAGAGTCCTTTATTTTCATTTTTACAAGTTAAATAACAGTTCTTGAACATGGCGGGTAATTTTAAATAAGTCATGTGTTAAGCCCGAAATTTCGTGATAAACACCTCAATTTTGATTCGAAATGGTAAAAATGGGATTGTCATAGGCAATAATATATAATTTAAAACTTGACGATATTCTGGCCTTATATTATAGTTTTATGATTATTGGGGAAATAACGGCATTTAAATAGTATTAGGTATTTGTTAATGCTTCGCGACTCTAATAATAAGTGGTATCTCGTATACGACGGTCTTACTGTCTTTCCGGCAGTCGCAAACCCTCTTAACAGGAATCACGCGAGAATTTACGAGGATTTATAAGCCGTCGTGTATAGTCTATATATAGAAAATTTCATGCTGAGCCAACTACTACGTTAGCCAAATCCGATTGAGTATGAATATGTGGCGATACATTATGCTACAAGGTCCGCTTAGCAGCGCTATAAATTGGTGCCCTAAAAACCGTCACCAAATTTAAATATTCGCCTTCCATCAAAGCTGGTTGCTATGACATAATTCTCGTGTTGCAACCAACCGGGGCTGCCATATGGAAACGCACCCATGCTGTTAGCAAGTAGCACCGCTCGTACACGCCCCGAATCTAAATATGATTGCATGGATGTACACGCGCACTGGGCAATCCACTCGTAGTGATTGATAACACTAGGTTTACCAGACCGAATTAATAGCGCTCCTAAGCGGGCAATTTATGTCATGCACATTGTAAATTTGAAGTGTACAGCGAACTTTCTCCTTATCTCTCTCATCTTAGGCAAAAACAAAGGGTTTGTATCAGCAGAAAACCGCGTGAATTGGTATGTGAAATAGGCTTTAGCGCGCAGCTCTACGCGGCGGCGATGCATTTTCATTAGTTTTTCTAAGGTTCTCTGTAAGCTTGATTCAACAGGAAAATTATATATGTGCATAATTTGGAAAACCGGTCAAATTAAACATGGCGGATAAAAGCAACACAAAATTGCATACCTCATAGATAATTCTCTCTAAAAAATATCAAAATCACACAGCATTTAGCTTTTTTTGCAAAATGTTTATGAGATAAACCTTTTTTTATGTGCCGTGTCTGGTTTTCAAACCAAATAAGGCAAACAAATGGGTTAAAAAAATTACGTGTTAAAACACGTAATTGCGGATACCAATTGAAAAATATCACATCATGGGTAAGTCTACAACTAAATCAAATAATCCGAAAACCGATGGAGTTGTAAAATCGGGTCAAACTCGATTGTCATAAGGGTCGCTAGTCATAAGGGTCACTAGTCATAATGGTCGCTAGTCATAAACCCTAAATAACTCTAACTCTAACCCTAAACCTACCCTAACCCTAACCCTAACACTAACCATACCCTACCCTACCTAACCCCAACCCTAACCCTAACTCTAACCCTAAACCTAACCCTAAACCTACCCTAACTCTACCCTAAACCTAACCCTAACCCTAATATACTTTTATGACTAGCGTACTCGTGGTATAGGAAAATACACGTTATGACTAGCGACCGTTATGACTAGCGGGTAGACTCCGTAACATCAACTCTGTTGCTGGTGTGCTGAGGGATCGTGTCACCGTCGAATTCCCGTGGCCGCCATCGTCTGATTGAGTATATTGTCGATTGACCCCTATTGCCGCGCGGTGGAGATCACTGATCATGCTGCAGTGAACAGAGAAAGAGGGCGCTCTTAAAGTTAATTTACTAGCCTCATGCCTGTCCCAATTCGAAAACGAGTGACGTGTTCATTTCCCTTCACAGTTGCACCATAACATAGCTCTGGTTGCACCAAAGAAGATGTCTTGTGCAGTCCAGCATGCTTCACTTTCATCACATGACTACGGGTTTCTGCCACCAGTGTCTATTGCTTTGAAAAGCATATAACGTTTTAAAAACGAGGGTCTTTAAAGCTGGACTACCACCTTGGTGTCCACGCGATTTCACGTGATTGCAATAGTGGCAAGAACCCTGGCATCGTAAGATCATACCGGTAAGACTGGATTCAACGTTCTCGTCCCGTCGCATTTCTTATAAAAACAAACACCTATTATTTTCTTATATTGCTTTTTTAAACACAAATGCATGTTTTCTATTTAATATGACATATTCAAGAGAAAAACATGCATTTGTATAGTAAAATCAAAATCCCTACCCAAATAGCAATACTACGTTGGGCCAACGAAAGCACTTACGTTGGCCCAACGTCAAAAAATGACGTTGGACCAACGTAATTTTGTCAGGCAAGCCAACGTTGGCATAACGTCAGTTGTTTGACGTTGGCACAACGTTGGCCCAACATTGGCCCAACATTCCAAAATAGCATGACTACGTTGGGCCAACGTTGGCTTGCCGGACAAAATTATGTTGGTCCAACGTCATTTTTTGACGTTGGGCCAACGTAAGTGCTTTCGTTGGCCCAACGTAGATAAAACACATTGGTAGATATGTGTTTCTAGAACTTCGATTCCTGATATAAAACACGGGGTGGGCAAATAATGGGAATTCTGGGCGATGCAGCAGAGCTAAATACACCACTTCCTCTCGGTAGTGAACCGGTAACTTGTAATAGGAATTCTGGGCGATGCAGAAGAGCTACATACATCATTACCGATCTGTAACTTCGATGAACATGTTATTTAACTATAAAATATATCTTACATCTCTTATCATTGGTGTTTTTAATGTGGTTGGGCCAACGGTGGCTTGCCGACCGTCGCCTACCGACCAATTGCCAACGTTATTTTGACGTTGATTTGCCAACCAATTACCGACATAAAATCCTGTTAAAACCCGACGTTGACCTGACGTTGGCCCGACGTTGGCTTTCCGACCGTGCCGACCATTGCCAACGTTGGCCCAACGTAGTCTTTTGCTATCTGGGTAGTGTGCTTTAAAAGCGTAGGTCTGTGGTCTATTTCAAAATGTTAGTAGACCATGTTTTGGGGCAGTTCTTGGATGGGAGAGGATTTTGGCAAGGCGAAGTACCAGAGATGTTGTTCGATAGTGTGACAGGTAAATGAAACACGGTGTTAGTAGTATACTAGTTCTGTTGAGGCTTCCATCTTACCATTAAAACAATTTACCTACCCACGGTGTTTAATTGCGAGGCCCATGTCATTTTTATTTTAATATTTAAAAAAGGTCACTGTCACATAAAATGTCGCTTGACTCCGCGGTAACAAGCCGCAAAGAGGGTTGTATTGATGTATCATTTATTATTGAATAAACGCGATATATTTGTTCAAGATGTTTTTCCTTTGAAATGATAATAGAATAGGTAACAATGGAATAGACGCGGTGTAAAAGTAATTGTTTGTATTCGAGGTTCGTTATTTTTTAAAGCAATACTTTATGGAAATACAATTCACCGCGTTATAATTTCTTTCGCAATGTTGTGATACAAATAGCACAATACATAACGTGACTTCAGCTAAACCAAATTAAAGAATTCAAGAGGATTCAAGAGCGCTTTGAAAGACAAACTGTCTCACAATTGTTTTGTTTTGTCAATCAATTGCAAAGATTTTATAGCTAGATGAGTACATACTTGCATCTCTCTATCTGCAGATATTTGGACATTTCTGCGCCCGGGTTCTTGCGGCATTTAACGGGCTTTATAAGGCGACGAAAACCCCCTGTTTTTACGGGCAGTGGCGTAGCTAGGAAATGGCAGGAATGGCCCGTACATATACCATGAGTGTCACTTGAAGAGGGCGCCACTGAGCTGTTCTATGATAAATTGATTTTGAGCCAATTATAGAATCAATTTGCATCAATCAGTGAAAGTTAGGAAGGTCCTATTTTAATTGACTTCCTGTAGTGGCATATCAATATTAAACTCTAGGCAACTAGTGTCCTTAAAGAATTGTACTAACAATTCTGAAATAATGTATAGAAGGTACGGGTCGAGGTGAGTATGAAGAATATTTCCAGCACATGTTCGGCTAAAAACCATCAAAGGCATTCAAGGTAAAAAATGTCGGCATTTAAAACCTCTAATACAATTATTGTTTGTGCTTTTAACTTATAATACTAGCTATACCGCTAGCGAACACACATCACGACAATTATAAAATTACTTATAACAGTACTGCACGACAGTGCTCAAAAAGAAACGTACCAGGTTTGCAAATATGCGCATACATTCAAAACTATAGCTCCTACGTAAATGCATAAAACATGGAACTGAAAAGAAATGTTTTCTCTTTAATTTGCATGTGAGTTTTGTTTGAATATTAACAAAATATGTGTCGAAATTAAATAAAGTCTGTTTTACATTTTAAGTATTTGGTTCTTCTTCACGCATATTCGGTGTAGCAATAGATAATTTATTGATTTAACTGGAAGTGATAACTCATTCAAAAATCTCATGAATATACGCGTACGTGCGACCCAATCAAATTCCGTCCTTTTCTGGTACGCACAAATAAGCGCAGGTTATTAACGGAGAACCACGTACCTCCGCGTAAACATTAGCAACCCCGCGCATAATGCGCATCAAGTTCGATCACAAAAATATTCGCGTAATAGCACGATCGAATGGCGTATTTGCACAATGCAGTAGTTACGCGACGTGTGAGTGGTTCGCTTGCACGATTTTCGATCATATTGATCGATTTGTAATGGATGATGCATACACACAGAAAACATTATGTAAAAAATTATGTAAATATAGAACTCCATAATTATTATGTAAGAGTTTACATAAAACATGTAATTTATACCCAAGCTTGTGTAAATTCCTATGCAAAAGCTTAACACAACTGTTTACATAGTATTATGGAGTTCTATTTTTACACAGATTATGTATTTTTTACATAATTTGTGTAATTTTTTTACATAGTGTTTTCTGTGTGTAGTTAAATCAATAAATAAGTAACTTCCGTATCGTTTTAATTTACGGTTTTTAATGAGGATAATGACTTTGATCAGTGTTTCGTCGTTAACTGTAAAGAATCAAATATTTTACTTTGGGACCTCGGCATTTCCCTCGGGGTTACGCCCCTCGTGCAATTCCTCGGTTCTAAAGTGAAAATGTTTCTCCTTTATTATTATTATCATTATCCTTGAATCAGTTGATAGTAAGATGAGGTTTTGAGATGCTTCAATTGATCAATGCAGCCCATTCGATTACCTGTCACACTATATCCTACTTGTTCAAAACCCAAGTGCGTAAATGAAAATGACGCTTTGTCGCATTCTTTTCGGTCTAGAGTCCTTATATTAATTGTTAAACTTATCTTCGCGATCAAATCTCATATTGAAGAAGAGAAGGAAAAAAAATCCACATTTTTTATTTGATATTGTACAATATACAAGTATGTTTTTAGAGTTGTGAGCATATTTGAAGAGCTTTTTTTCCACCCCCACATGATACTCATTTTGCATAAGTGAATCTGCATTGACAAGTCCATGGAATTAATCAAATTATTGTTTCCATGCACGCCAATTGAGGCCCCATCAATACAAGCCACATTCCATATAAGTGAATAGCCATCCATTCAATAATGCAAAATGAGTAACATGCAGAAGTGGATGTAAGCCCTTTCGCAAAACAGCTCTTCATTTATTACACGGTAGGTTTCTTTTTTGAGCCCTGTATTAATTTGTTTTTGTTTCCTTGAACGCGATATATGTATACTATAAAGCCAGGTATAGTGTTCATCAATATTATTTCAATTTATCATACGTTAGTAGGTCATCTTCCTATATATAACAATATGTCTTTGACAAAAGATACAACAATACACTTCACCTTTATCGAGCTTGGGTAGTATAGTACAGACCGGAAAAGATTTATTCTTTATTTTTATTTTTATCATACCAGATCATCTACCGGCTACCATTCGCACTGTCGGCAATATAAACGCACCTGAAAAGACCTCGTTGCTTATCTAAGACTGTGCTTAGAGAGATTGAATTATCTAAACGCTACAAGATGGAAAACGTAACCAATTCATTTAAAGATGAAAGCGTAACACCTTGGTCACCACCCGAAATCAACATTTTCTTCACGATATTACTGCCTCTGTTATCGCTTCTCACAATCATCGGCAACCTTGCAACAATAGTAGCGTTCTGGAAGGAGAGAAGTCTACGAGAAAAACCAAGCGATCTTCTAATTCTGAGTCTTTCTTTCACCGACCTATGCGATGGTATGACAGCAATCCCTCTATTGACACCCTTGCACGTTTTAGGCTACTGGCCGTTGGGAGAACAGATGTGCAAAATGCTAACAGCAGTGGGGGACATCTTTATTTTTGAAAGTCTATTGATGATGATTTGTATAAGTTTGGATCGTCTGTTGTTGGTTTCACTGTCGTATTCAACATACGTGAAGCTTCAATCTCGATTTCGAGTTCGTTTGACAATTGCCATTTGCTGGATAATCGGTATGGTGCCTATGACAATTGAAATGGCTATGTGGAATATCGCGAAGAAAATTAAACCTTCTACAGCTTTGATCAATTATGACTTCTACTGTCTTTCACCCCCTCGTCGCATCAAGATATTTTCTCTGCTTTTCTTCTTCGGATTTGTTGTCCTGCCGGTTATAATAGTTTGTTGTTTAAGCGTAGCTTTTATCATATTTCTTCGACGTAAATTACAACGTAGAGCTCAAATTGGCATCAGTGAGCAATCGGCCGCAGCTAGCCTAAACGCGAATGCAAATTCTACTACTACCGTGGACGGCGATAGACCATCAGCGTCAACAAGAAATCGCTATTTGAAACCAGCCATAACACTGGGCGTTCTCGTGCTCGCTATGTTCATCTGCATGCTTCCGTATTGCGTATATGTTATTGGGATCGAAGTGTATTGCCCTGCTTGTAATAATCCGTCGATATTACTGGGATTAATTACGCTGATGCATATAAATCCTTTACTGGATCCTTTACTGTATTCTATAACACAAACAAAGATTCGTAATTACTATAAATTACAGCTACGATCTTTATTTCGCCATCTTAATGCTAATTAAGCATACAATCAAACTAGGTAGTAAATATATGTACACGTACACCTTACGATAGTCGGGTTTGAAGCAGCACGTAAAGTACTATGGTTTCTATGTTGTTCAATGTTTTTCACTGGTCAAGCCCGAAAACAAGACTGAGCTCGCAGGAGACTCTGCTTATTCGCTCTTTGTACGGATCCTCCATTTGCAAGGAGAGCATCCTAACTGGAATCAGACTGCATCATTGCACAATGTCTCTCTGCATGACCAGTTCTATTATTAAGAGAGAGTCGAACTACTACCAGTTCGAGGCTCTCCTCGCAAATGGCGCACCGTGCCGAGGGCGAATAGGTCGACTGCACGGAGGGCCATTAATTCATTTCAAATCATCCTCCAGAATAAGACATGCATGGATGGAGTACAATACCAATCACCTGTTAAACTGATATTTATCCAAGTGTTACTTGTTGAAAGTAGGAACGCAATAGGTCATACTAAGAGCGCAATGAAAACGTGATAAGCGTTATAGGAACATACTACGAGCTACTTAGTTTTAAAGGTTTGACAAATTTGGACAGTTTCCGCGCTCTTCCTGCTTGTTGTTCATATTTCGATACTTTTTTAGCACAATTCAAGCGCTGGCTTGATCGCAGCAGAGTGAAAACAAACGCGGCGCAATGCCTGGCACTCAAGGGCGGCCACGGGGACCCTCTCCCGTACTAGCCAGTGTCCACTGCGTCACTAATCGGTTCTTATAGAGACCTTATGCGTTTGGCTTAGCGCTTTCATACTTTGCAATACTTTTTTCAGCGCAATGCAAGCGCAAGGCCTGATCGCCGTCGTATGTGTGACAGCTCTTTTAGCGTATTGAGGTTAAATTAGAAAACCGCACAGTTGTGTTTTGCCGCCCCTTTTTAAAATGGCGACATTGTCGCGTGACCCTCTGCATTTCCCCTAGCTACCCCATAACCTATGTATTGTACGTGTTTTCGTTTGATTAATAATGTGCAATATTAGGGTCGAGAAAGTGTTTCATTTATTTGTCATTGACAACACTTAATGATGAAAGCGTATGAATTTTGAGGAAACTAAATAAGAGGATTGCAACAGAGTATGCAATTGGTGAATGATATGTGGACGATATAATACAAAGTTGAACGTTCTACAAATATTAAAGACATTTATGTCACATATCGGGATTGAAATATTTTAGTTTGAACATCAAGGCCCGTATTCTCGTACGTATGTGAACACGTATAAAATACCTTTTAAATATTGTTACGTTAATCGCGTCGGGGAATTCATGCATACATTTTAGTTGTTCAAAATGTTTGATGGATTTGAGTTACTTTCCACCGACTGTTACTGTGAGAATTCCCATTGTACAAACCAGTAAATGACATGGTTTACACAAAGTACGCTAGTTTTCTTATTGTTCATCGGATTGATCTCATATTTTCAGGATATTATAATAATTAATTGGGCTTTACATTGAGACTAAATTGGTCATGGTCCAATGATTATAATAAAAATGACACCATCATGAAACAGAGTCCTATTTTTTTTTATACACCCTGTAGTGCTAGTATCAATATTGAACACCGGGCTTTTCAAACCTGCGAGTCATACAGGTGCGAGCGAGACAGACAGAGCACACGTTTCTACAAGATCATTTCAATAGAGACGATCATCCCTACTTTTCACCGTCACACGTCGTTCAAAAGATAAAATCGCGTTTAATTTAGACACGAGTTTAGTTAGTCACGCTTGTTAGCTAAACCCGCGTTAAGTACGAGAATACGGCCCCAAATGTATCTTTGAATTCTCATCCTAATTTACGATAAATTAATTCAAATTTCAGAGTTTTTCTTTCGAAAACATTTACGAACAATTTTGACAACTTTCTATATATTTTGAAAATATTTTAGACATTTTTTTGCAAATGTGCAAACATCTCGTGAATATTTTAAAAACAGTCACAGAAATGGTCGTTTGACACTGCAGGTACCAAGTCGCCAAGAAAGCGATGAAGTTCTCAACATAACCGGCCCCAACAATTTTAGGGGGTGGGGGGGGGGGGGGGGGGTGGGAGGGGGGGGGGGGGTGACGTTGGTAATCATCCTCTAGGTACCAGTGTTACAAAAACGTGCCAGGAGGACGAGGGGTTTAGGTAAAATGGTCCCATTTTTTAAAATTTTAACTAAATTGAGATTTGTTAGTGGAGCAAAATGGGTAGGGGGGGGGGGGGAAGATTCTTTTGTTTCAGGGAGGGGGAGATTACCCTGTTCCCCTTTCCTGCCGCCACTGTATAAGATTTTAAAAATCTCCGTTGTACCTCAAAATATCTACTTCCAAGTGTTTCTTCACCTTTTAAATCAATGGTCGCCGTTCTCAAGATGCTTCTATCTGCTGAACTTTGGAACAATAATTTACCATTATTATATTAAGTCAGCCAAAAATTTCAAATAATTGCAATAATATAATGCTAATCCTTAATTTCTTTTTGTTTTGTCTTTTGTTACCTATTTCTGGATTACCTGCATTTTGTTTTATTTAGTGTTATAGCGCATGGGGACTTAATTGTGTTATGCACTCAATCAGCATGTTTTTTAATTATTATATCGAATGCTCATTTTTCACGCCGGTTTGGGGGACCACACATCACAACTCCCCTCCCCCCACCCCAACCCCCAACCCCCGCTCTCAAATGTCTGACTCTGAAAAAAAAATCTTTTACACAGTTAACCCTAACTCCAACAGTCTTGCATTGGCAAAGGGAGCGAAGAACAGGGGAGCATCGCCGGACTGGCAGGCGAGTGAATGAACTACCACACCACGAGCGCTGGGCTTCCCAGGTCAAATGTTCGATGACTATACCCGAGGTTATTGCGGCACGGGATATACCTCGCCAGCGCGCGCAAACAGGTGTTGAACGGGTGTTTGTGTCTCGAGTCACGTAAAAATGGTGGTTCCCTTCCGTGCAGCAAACTATAGAACGCATTTCTATTAAAATGAGTGATTAATACATTTGGTGTTTTCATCACGTATTTATTATCGAACATCTTTCTTCGATCATCTTTTTACTTCATTTTTCGAACATTTTATTGAAAATTCCACCGAAAACATTTTACCAAATAAATTTCTTCGAGTAAATTTCATCGAGTAAATTTCATCGATTACATTTCATCGAACAAAATTACAGTAAATTTTACCAAATAAATGTCATCGAAAATATTTGATCGAGTAAATTTGATCGAGTAAATTTGATCGAGTAAATTTGATCGAGTAAATTTGATCGAGTAAATGTCATCGAACAAATGTCATCGAGAAAATGTCATCGAGAAAATGTCATCGATGAAATGTCGTCGATGAAATGTCATCGAACAAATGTTATCGAACAAATGTTATCGAACAAATGCTATCGAACAAATGTTATCGAACAAATGCTATCGAACAAATGTTATCGCACAAATTTCCTCGCACAAATTTCCTCGGTCTTTTGACGTCGATGCGCGGTCAATGACCCAGTCACACAGGCTGTATATAGTCATAGTATCTGTCTGGTACCAATCTGTCTGGAATGGCGGCGAACCGGCTGTATATGTGAGAGCACCACACCAAATCAATGCGCAATTCGTGTAATCCTATAATAGTTCCGGAAAAGCACGAAGACTATAGGCTTGTAAATGTGAAGTTTTCGGGCAATTTGTTTCTCCGGGGATGGTATGTTTGTATTTAAATTAACGAGTGGGACCTATCCGTTGCACCTACAATGATAAAATACGATATTTTTAATTTATCGACCTAAATAGTGCCCAGGGCGTAAGCACCTGCCTAAATGGTGAACAGGCATGCCAGAAAACGTGAAAAAGTGAGGGCGCTGTGTGCAGGTCCGTAGCGGAAAATTTAGCTTAATAACCCCTCATGAAACAAGGCTTAAATTAAAGTTGAGATGTTACTGAAAATGGTCATAGGTGACAAGTATGCAATAAATGTAACCGGAGGGTAGAAAAGGTGTCTTGAAATATGGCACTTTTACACGTATTTCAATGAGAAAGATATTTGGTGTGGTGCGCCCATGTAGCCGGTCGAGGTGGTGGGTAGAGCTCGCGTTGCGATAATAATGCTGAAGATTTGTCAACATTTTGTGACATGGGATTCACTCGGCGAGAGCTCAGCGCTTTATTTAACGTATCAGAATTTACCATTGGAACCCGCATTGAAAATAGGTTGAGGCAGTTTAGCTTAAGAACCATCGACAGATGGCATAATTTGACCCCATTTGACCATTCCTTGCAGGTGGCCAAATTGTCCAGCCCTCGCAAATATGCCCCCTAAGTGGGCATATTTGCCAGTATTTACAGTTAATCTTAAAGTAGCGCTTCCACACAACAAATGGCATGTTCTACCCTTCATATATCAATTGTTTAACTCAATACCTAAATATTTCGTGTCGCTTAAAAAAAATTCTTGGTTGCGTTTTGCCAGAAAAATGATGACATTTCAGTCATTTTGTGGCAAGTGGACATTTTGCCAGTGTTTACAGTTAATCCAAATCAAGTAGCGCTACCACACACAAAATGGCAACTTCTATCTTTTATATATCGATAGCTGAACTTGATACAAAAATATTTTGCGTCGCTTCAAAACAATTCATGGTTACGTTTTACTAGAAAAAAGATGTAATTTCAGTTATTTTTAGCAAAAACTATTTTTGAAATGTCATTTTTTTAAAGCTTTCATTGAAAGTGCACTATTACATTAACAAACAGGGATTAATACTGACAGCTTTACTAATACCTAAATATTTTGTGAAGCTTCTAAAAATAATTTGTTTAAATTACTGGAATGGAAAATAAATTAAATGTCAGTCATTTTGCCACCACAAATCAATCATTTTTTTATTTTATGATTTGTTTCAAGATTTGATTGAAATGATAATTGTTGGATATTGACATAGCAAAACTCACCTTGTTTAAGGATGAGGATACCAAATACAATTTTATTCATCACATGTAGTCACAATTTTGACTGTTTGTAATATTAAGAATGGATAAGATGAAGAATTTGATTTGGTATTCAAAAAGGTAATTTGATATAAATAATTAATAATATTTAAATATTATTCAAGATGTTTAATTATATTAGCACAAACAAATAGATTAAATCATGTTAGTAATGGTTGGCCCAAAAAACACCATCCAAGCACATACCAATCCCCTCCCCCACCACAAACCCCTCCCACCCCCATCCCACCACAAACCCCTCCCACCCCATCCCACCACAAACCCACCCCACCCCAACCACAAACCTACTCCACCTTCCCACAATGCCCCTCCACATCTAAACCACCCCTACAACCTCCCCTCCCCACCACAAACCCCCCTCCCATTCACTAAACTCCCCCACCACAAAACCCCTCTCCCACCACAAACACCCTACCCACCCCACAGCTTACCCCCCCCCCCCCCCCCCCCCCCCCACGGCCTAAAAAGAAGAAGTTTTGTCTAAAATTATGGTAAAACGAATAGCCGCGTGCAAAGTGTTAAGATATTTAGACACTTCTTGCGCCCGGGTTCTTGCGGCGTTTTTAAACTTAAAAGGCTTTATATATGGCGACGGGAAAAACCTTTGTTTTACGGGTAGTGGTGTAGCTTGATGGCAGGGATAGCCCCTACCATGAGTGCCACCTGAAGAGGGCGCCACCGAGTCTTTTTAGGATAAACTGATTTTGAGCCAATTATAGAATCAATTTGCATCAATCAGTGAAAGTAAGGAAGGTCCTATTTTAATTGACTATCTGTAGTGGCATATCAATATTAATCTATAGGCTAACTAGTGTCCTTAAAGAATTGTACTAACAATTCTGAAATAATGTATAGAAGGTACGGGTCGAGGTGAGTATGAAGAATATTTCCAGTATATTTTCGGCTAAAAACCATCAAAGGCATTCAAGGTAAAACATGTCGGCATCTATAAAAACCTAAAAATAATAATCATGAAGTAGAATGTTTTTTGGCAAGACCAATATCTGATTTATTAAAAAACTTAAGTTTTTTCCTAGCTGACAGTTTCGCTGGTCAACGACCAGCTTTCTCAAAGCTACTGATCGGCTGTTTCCCGGCAAATCAACAACAGCCGATCAGTAGCTTTAATGACTAATTACAGTACTGCACGACAGTGCTCAAAAAGAAACGTACCAGGCAAATATGCGCATACATCTACGTAAATGTATAAATCATGGAACTGAAAAGAAATGTTTTATTTTTATTTTGCACGTGAACCTTATCTTAATATTAACAACGATATGTGCCGATATATTGATAAACAATATATATATATTACATTTTACATTTAAGTATTTGGTTCTTCTCCACGCATACTCGGTGTAGCAATAGGCAATAGGCAGATTATTGATTAAAAGGGCATTAAGAGATGTGGTGGAGGCAGCGCCCTCAATTACAAAAATATATGATAACAACTGGGATTTGTATATTTTTACAATTGTATTACATGTATGAACTACACCTATTAAGAAAAATCAGCCCTCTTTGTACAACAAAACATCGATTCAAAAATGCTGACCGCTAGATCAGCATATTACGTCAGACAGTATCCCCCTGCAACATGTGTGATAAATATCGCGAACCATTTTTGCATAGAGGGCGTTTTTCAATAAATAGCGATTGTTTTAATCAAGTTTTGCTGTATTTTTGTAAGTAGAATAAACCATTAATGGACATTTTTAATGGTCATCTTGAATTCTGAAGTTAAAAAAAAAAAAAATGTCAACACCACTAAATGTCCCTTTAACTGGAAGTGATAACTCATACAAAACCTTATGAATATACTGAAAAGAAATGTTTTTTCTTTAATTTGCACGTGACCTTATCTGAATATTAACAAAGATATGTGTCGATATATTAATAAACATTTTATATATTAAAGGAGGTGTCCCGCAAGCATAAAAGTGTGCATTATATGTTAGAAAAAAAAATATCGAGCCCAACTTTTGTAATTATATAGAACAAAATACCACACTTGTAACAAAAACAAATAAAAACCGCAATCTCTCAACATGTACTTAGTTATACAATGCACATGCCCAAATTTTAGCACCGATACCCATGACGTCATCAACACCGGGACTTTCGATCGCCGCGAATTTTAAAAATTGCATGTTGAGTGATGGCAGTTTTTATTTATTTGTGTGATTAGTATAGTGTTTTGTTTTATATAATTACGTAAATTCGGTTCGATAATTTTTTTTTTAACAAATGATGTTCAATGTTGTGCCTGCGGGACACTTCCTTTAACAAAAACTAAATTAAAGTCTGTTTTACATTCAAGTATTTGGATATTCTTCACGCATACTCGGTGTAGCAATAGGCATACGGTATTATTGATTAACTGGAAGTGATAACTCATTCAAAACCTCATGAATATACGCGTCCAATCCCGTCCTTTACCGGTACGCACAGATAAACGCAGGTCATTGACGGAGAACCAAGTACCTCCGCGTAAACATTAGCAACGCCGCGTATAATGCGCATACGTATTTGCACAATGCAGTAGTTACGCGACGTGTGAGTGGTTCGTTTGCACGAATTTCGATCGGATTGATCGATTTGTAATGGATGAAGCAAATTATTTTCGCTGTTGCCGAACAGACGGTAGATTGAATCATGCAGAAGGCACCAAAGCGCATGCGCGAAAACATGATCCTGTGGTTGTTTTAAATAGGCCTAACTTGCCACTGTGGGCTTCGTTAATCCCCATTAAATTGCCGTAAAGTGTAACTTTTAAAATAAATAAGTCCGTATCATTTTAATTGAAGGTTTTGAATCAGGATAATTACTTTAAAACCCTTTCCACGCTGGGGTATCAAAATCCATTGAACCCCTCACCACTGGGTATATTTCTAGATCCAAAAATGTGTAGACATGGCCAAAGTATAGTCATGCTCCCACTCAACTAAATTGGTATTTCTGGTTATCTGATCAAAAAATGTTGTTTACCAAAGTTGTAGGGATTTTATTCTTCTCAATAACCCTACAAAAATTATATATGAATAAGATATTAAATTGTTAAAATTAAATAAAAATTGCACCAATATGAAATATTGTTGACCAATTTTTGAAGACTTACACACGCAACCCTTATGACCAGTAGGTGTGAAGTAGGTGCTATTGTATTCATGCAGTCATGGTGAAATACACTGTCAAGTACCTATTTAATAAAAGCATACTCAGGTACACTACTCGGAAATCAATAACATAGCAATAGAGTCTTCCCCCAATTCCCACACACACAAATGATAAATTTCTGTTTTCTGTTCAAGTTTTTTAAACTCAAGATATCTCTAAAATTTCCAATATAATATGTACCTTATTTTCACAAATTCATAAAGATGAAACACTCCTCTTTCTAACCATACCAAATGTTAGTATAGTAAATGCAAATTGTGTCTAAATAAATAGCATGTTTTTACAGAGCTAATTTGAACCTATGAAATGGCTGCTACAGCAGCCTGCCGTTATATATGATGCAATGGATGGGCTGCTGCCTGCCGCATGCAAAGGGCCAGTTGCTTTGTCGGTAACTGTCAATAATCAAATAGTTTACTTTGGACCTCGGAGTTTCCTCGGTTCTAAAGTGAAAATGTTTCTCCTTTATCATTATTATCATTATCCTTGAATCAGTCGATAGTAAGATGAGGTTTGGAGATACTTCAATTGATCAATGCAGCCCATTCGATTACCTGTCACACTATCCTACTTGTTCAAAACCCAAGTGCGTAAATGAGAATGACGCATTGTCGCATGCTTTTTCCTCATAGTCCTCATATTGAAGAAGTGAGGAAGAAAAAATGTCCACATTTTTCTTATTTGATTTATACAATATACAAGTATATTAGAGTTGTGAGCGTATTTATTACACGGTAGCTTTCTTTTTTGAGCCCTGTATTGAAAAATTGTTTCCTTGAACGCGATGTATGTACTATAAAGCCAGGTATAGTGTTTGTCAATATTATTTCAATTTATTATACGTTAGCAGGTTATCTTCTAGTAACAATATGTATTTGACAAATGATACAACAATACACTTCACCTTCATCGAGCTTGGGAAGTAGAGACCGGAAAAGATCTTCTTTATTTTCATTTTTTATCATACCAGATCATCTACCGGCTACCATTCACACTGTCGGCGATTTAAACGCATCTGAAAAGACTTCGTTGCTTATCACAGACTGTGCTTTAGAGAGATTAAATTATCTAAACGCTACAAGATGGAAAACGTAACCAATTCATTTAAAGATGAAAGCATAACACCTTGGTCACCACCCGAAATCAACATTTTCTTCACGATATTACTGCCTCTGTTATCGCTTCTCACAATCATTGGCAACCTGGCAACAATAGTAGCGTTCTGGAAAGAAAGAAGTCTACGAGAAAAACCAAGCGATCTTCTAATTCTGAGTCTTTCTTTCACCGACCTATGCGATGGTATGACAGCAATCCCTCTATTGACACCCTTGCACGTTTTAGGCTACTGGCCGTTGGGAGAACAGATGTGCAAGATGCTAGCAGCAGTGGGGGACATCTTTATTTTTGAAAGTCTATTGATGATGATCTGTATAAGTTCGGATCGTCTGTTGTTGGTTTCACTGTCGTATTCAACATACGTGAAGCTTCAATCTCGATTTCGAGTTCGTTTGACAATTGCCATTTGCTGGATAATCGGTATGGTGCCTATGACAATTGAAATGACGATGTGGAATATCGCGAAGAAAATTGAACCTTCTACAGCTTTGATCAATTATGACTTATACTGTCTTTCACCCCCTCGTCGCATCAAGATATTTTCTCTGCTTTTCTTCTTCGGATTTGTTGTCCTGCCAGTTATAATAGTTTGTTGTTTAAGCGTAGCTTTTATCATATTTCTTCGACGTAAATTACAACGTAGAGCTCAAATTGGCATCAGTGAGCAATCGGCCGCAGCTAGCCTAAACGCGAATGCAAATTCTACTACTACCGTGGACGGCGATAGACCATCAGCGTTAACCAGAAATCGCTATTTGAAACCAGCCATAACACTGGGCGTTCTCGTACTCGCTATGTTCATCTGTATGCTTCCGTATTGCATATACCTTATTTGGATCGAAGTGTATTGTCCTGCTTGTAATAATCCATCGATATTACTGGGATTAGTTACGTTAATGCATATAAATCCTTTACTGGATCCTTTACTGTATTCTATAACACAAACAAAGATTCGTAATTACTATAAATTACAGCTACGATCTTTATTTCGCCATCTTAATGCTAATTAAGCATACAATCAAACTAGGTAGTACATATATGTACACGTACACCTTACGATAGTCGGGTTTGAAGCAGCACGTAAAGTACTATGGTTTCTATGTTGTTCAATGTTTTTCACTGGTCAAGCCCGAAAACAAGACTGAGCACGCAGGAGACTCTGTTTATTCGCTCTTTGTACGGATCCCCCATTTGCAAGGAGAGCATCCTAAATGGAATCAGACTGCATCATTGCACAATGTCTCACTGCATGACCAGTTCTATTGTTTAGAGAGAGTTGAACTACTACCAGTTCGAGGCTATCCTCGCAAATGGCGCACCGTGCAGAGGGCGATTAGGGTGACTGCACGGAGGGCCATTAATTCATTTCAAATCATCCTCCAGAAGAAGACATGCATGGATGGAGTACAATACCAAACACCTGTTAAACTGACATTTATCCAAGTGTTACTTGTTGAAAGTAGGAACGCAATAGGTCATACTAAAAGCGCATTAAAAACGTGATAAGCGGGATAGGAACATACTACGAGCTACTTAGTTTTAAAGATTTGACAACTTTGTCTTGTCAATCAATTGCAAAGATTTAGCTTTAAACCCGCTTGTTGTTCATATTTCGATACTTTTTCAGCGCAATTCAAGCGCTGGCTTGATCGCAGCAGAGTAGGAACAAGAGCGGCGCTTTGTCTGGCACTCAAGGGCGGCCATGGGGACCCTCTCCCGTCCAAGCCAGTGTCCACTGCGTCACTAATCGGTTCTTAGAGGCCTTATGCGATTGGCTTAGCGCTTTGATACTTTGTAATACTTTTTTTCAGCGCAAGGTCTGATCGCCGTAGGTGTGACAGCCCTTTTAGCGTATTGAGATTAAATTATGAAAACTGCACAGTTGTGTTTTGTCGCCCCTTTTAAAATGGCGACATTGTCGCGTGACCCTCTGCATTTCCCCTAGCTACGCCCATAACCGTAGTATGTATTGTACGTGTTTTCGTTTGATTAATAATGTGCAATATAGAGTCGAGAAAGTGTTTCATTTATTTGTCATTGACAACACTTAATGATGAATTTTGAAAAAAAATATGTATAAGAGGATTATAGCACAGTATGCAATTGGTGAATGATATGTGGACGATATGATGAAAATTTGAACGTTGAAATATTAAAGACATTTATGTCACATACCGTATCAGGATTGAAATATGTGATGCGATTTGTGAAAACCCGTCCGATGTCGCAAATGTGAACTAGGGATTATGGGTAAAATTGAAATTAATTGTTTTGGTTTTTTTATTTTTTTATATACTTTTTTCAATACTTTGTGTCATCATCTTTTATGAAATGTCACCTTCAAAAACTTACTTATTGCATTTCATTACCATGTTTGAAATCGCCATGAGAAATGCATTGAAATTAGTACAAACATGCCTAGTATGAAATCAGTAATCCTTGAGATATTCCTTGAAAGTTGGAACAGGTTTCTGACAAATCTGTTTTGAATAATGGTAAAACCAATTACTCAACCGTGCCCGGTGCAAGACGAAGTGATAACAACACCAATTACAGTCAATGGCCAAAAACTGCAGACAGTTAAGAAGTTCAAATACCTTGGGGCCGTCATCAGCGACGAAGGTTCAAAGCCAGTAATCCTTTTAAGAATCGCACTTACAACAGCTGCCTTGGCGAAGTTACAACCCATTTGGAGAGATAAAAATATCACTCTTGGCACCAAACTAAGGCTTCTGCATGCCCTTGTGCTCTCCATCTTCTTGTATGCATGCGAGTCATGGACTCTGACGGCAGAACTACAGAGAAAGATCGAAGCGGTAGAGATGAGAAGTCTTAGACGCCTCCTTGGCATTTCATATACTGACCACATCACAAACCAGGAAGTGCGTCGAAGAGTGGTACAGCACATGAAGAACTATACAAACCTGCTGGCCACCGTGAAAAAGCGGAAACTAAAATGGTATGGCCATGTGACCAGATCAAGTGGCCTCTCCAAGACCATCCTGCAGGGCACCGTAGAGGGCAAGCGAAGAAGAGGTCGCCAGAGGAAAAGTTGGAGAGACAACATCACAGAATGGACTGGGAAAACCTTCGCAGAAACCCAAGCATTAGCACATGACCGAGTCAGATGGAGGGAGGTGGTGAAGAAATCCGTCATGCAGTGCCCCTACGACCCTGGAGGGTTATGGGAGCGGTAAGACGGTAAGTTAAAACCAATAGCCACGTGGAAAGTGTTGACTTTTACATCGTTTTACTAAACGCAATTCTGGAAAATTTGTTTAACTTAAACACGCGTCTAACTCACTGAAAAGTGTCCAACTGTACAAATTGGTATGAGGGTAGTTTAACGCGCGTTTAACTAAACGCATGTACACCAAATGTATGCCTTGAATGATTACTCAACCGTGCCCGGTGCAAGCTGACTTGCATATCGTGTAGCTTTAAAAAAAGCCGGGTTTTGTTGAACAAGTGACATTCAGTTAAGGAGAATAGATGAGTAAGTGTATATTCGTGATTCCGAATCTGCGAGGCGTAAGCCGAGCAGATTGGGAATCACGAATCTACACTTACGAGTCTATTCTCCGATTTAAACCATTGCATTATACAACCGGGACGCAAGTTCGATTTGACCCCAAATTATTAGGTACGAGGGCGTCCTAATGTAAACACGAAAAATTCAAATTTAGTCGATCACCTATTTATAAATAACTAACACTTATTTAGGACGAAATATATACAAAAGGAGACCGCTAATCGTTTACCCACTAACCTACAATGAAGCATACATCTATTTTACTTCATACTGTTTTATCGAATCAATATATTCAGACACCAACGACCCGAAATGTGAGATTTCATGCTACTGCATCGGCGTAAAAACTGACATGAACTGGAAGAAATGGTAGCCAATTTGAGATGAAAACGTCCGTAAATCCCTTATTTTACAACGTCGTAAAAAATCCATCTATACAGTGGCACACTATAATGAGTTGTTTGATATCCTTCGTGTTTGAAACAGTAATAGTGTTTAATACGGTGGCCCTGAAGGGTCATGACGAGTTAACCAGATGATGACATGACGAGATAAATGACTACATATTTGCAATATGACTAGATAATTGACGAGATAATTGCGAGATAATTTACAGATGACGTGATAATTGACGAGATAATTGCGAGATAATTTACAGATGACGTGATAATTGACGAGATAATTGCGAGATAATTTACAGATGACGTGATAATTGACGAGATGACGAGATAATTTACAGATGACGTGATAGTTGACGAGATAATTGCGAGATAATTTACAGATGACGTGATAACTGACGAGATAATTGCGAGATAATTTACAGATGACGTGATAATTGACGAGATAATTGCGAGATAATTTACAGATGACTAGATAATTGACTACATAATTGCGAGATAATTTACAGATGACGTGATAATTGACGAGATGACGAGATAATTTACAGATGACGTGATAATTGACTACATAATTGCGAGATAATTTACAGATGACTTGATAATTGACTACATAATTGCGAGATAATTTACAGATGACGTGATAATTGATTACATAATTGCGAGATAATTTACAGATGACGTGATAATTGACTACATAATTGCGAGATAATTTACAGATGACGTGATAATTGTCGAGATGACGAGATAATTTACAGATGACGTGATAATTGACTACATAATTGCGAGATAATTTACAGATGACGTGATAATTGACTACATAATTGCGAGATAATTTACAGATGACGTGATAATTGACGAGATGACGAGATAATTTAGAGATGACGTGATAATTCACTACATAATTGCGAGATAATTTACAGATAACAGTTTTGCCAATACCACGATTTCGTCGCCCAATTGGGCTACTTTTGATTTTGACTAGTGTGCCGCGTGTTGAAAAGCTGTGGTGTGGTTTGCTAAAAATTGGGCTACCTTCAACTCGGAGTTATTTCGGGCGGTTCCTAACAGAGTAAATTGCTTCCTTCATTCGATGCCAAGTCTATCAGAATAAGTTGCTATCTATGCTATCTTCAGTAAAATAGCAAGTAATCACAGTGAGGTTTTTTTGGTTTTTTTTGGTTTCCACAGTGCATGGAGCACTCGTGCTTTTATTTTCTTAATTCTAAACATATTTATAACATAATATTAAGAATATTCATTTTGTTATTGTTGATAATTTACAGAAATCATGACTCGATCGGAGAGTCTCCCATACCACCAAATATCGTTAACCATATCTTAGTGGTTCACGATGTTCAACGATACATGACGCTCTCAGTCGAGTCGACAAACAAAAACAAACAAAAAAACAACTAAGGGACCGTTCATTATTTATGATGGAGGGGGGTTGGGACAAATTCGAGACTCGTATGTTAAAATTACCTAACCCCCCTTCAGCTGAAACTGAAAATTACATGACCTCCCCCTGCTAACCAGTAGCTTTTTACACAACCCCCCCCCCCCCCCCCCCCCCTCTCCCCGAAAAAAATCAACTTGTCACATACTTTATAAGGGGCTGTCTTTACCTTTGGAATTTTGTTCATGGATACGTTGGCAAATTTTGTTTGTGCCCTATCTGAACGGCCAATAATTTTATGATGCCCCTTCTTTTTATTGTGTGAAATAAGTAATGGCGAGCGTAGCGAGTTGGAATTTTTTTCATATTTATACATTTTGGGTGGTTTTGTGAGTCTTTATAACCCGAACAAGTTAGAACATTCTGAGCAGAAACGTATAATCCAGTGAAACGTTCTACTTTTGTGAGCATTGGTGCAAAGCAGAGATGAGGTGAAAAGCATGCAATAAATCACATTTTTTAATCATGAAATTGGATTTTGTAACATTATACACCCTGTGGCTCTAATGTCTCGACCGTTGATGATTATATAGATGTTTTTCCACCGTATCGTCGATTTGCTGTCCAGTCGTCTCATAGTAACAGTTTTTGAAGTCGATAGGTTTTAAGAAAATATGCGCGAAGCGCAGACAAAAATGGCATTTACACTCCAAAATAGCCTTTAAAATCACTCCAATCACCACCATCTTTATAGTACAAATTTACACAACCTCTGTTCAAGAATAAAAAGTTACATAACCCCCCTATTTCAACATATGAAAGTTACATGACCCCCCTATAGTTTACCCAACCCCCCTCCACCATTAATAATGAACGGTCCCTAATTTATATGTTTAGACACGTTTTCAATTCGTTCCATTGCTCTGTATTTGTGATTGGAATCCTCTGGTTTTTTTTTGAATTAGCTAGTAAATCATTAAGTTTTTTAACTTCTAAATAAAACAAATGGAATATTGGTAACTCCTTTGGGGTTTCGTTATATCATGCGAAACTTGTATATTGCATAACATGCAAGGATGGTTATAACATTGGCTATATCAAATTCAGAGTTATTTATTTTCCAGCCACAAATTACGTATTCAAGGGATATTCTGAAGGAATTATATTTAAGAGTTCTTTTAAGAACATGTTGTTATCTGTTTCCAAAAGAACTTATTCTTGATACATGAGACAAAAAAATGTGTATAATCATCAAGTTGATTACAGAAAATACATTTGTCTGATTCAGTTAATTTCCATTTATATAGATTTTTTTTGCATGGAAGTAGATTATAAATCAGGTTAAATTGAAAGTGACCAATCTTGTTTAGAATTCTATTCTTAATCTTAAACAAGAATATGTTGTACCAGTCATTTCTTGGTGTCAACTTGGGTTCCCAATAGTTAATACATTTTGCTTGTTGTTTATCTTGATTTAACATCTAATGTTTTTCGAACTTAACATAGAAACATAAACATTTTGGTCATTTATTTCAAAAAAGGATTTTGTTTAGTTTGTTCACACCATCTTAGATCTCCTTTTTTGATCCTGTCTTTCCAACATTTAGGTATTGCTGTTATCAGCTTGTGTAGATTAAACATATTAAAAGGACATTTTATAATACTCTCGAATTCTCTCAAGTTAACAAATCTATTCTCAACACGCGGCACACTAGTCAAAATCAAAAGTAGCCCAATTGGGCGACGAAATCGTGGTATTGGCAAAACTGTTATCTGTAAATTATCTCGCAATTATGTAGTCAATTATCACGTCATCTGTAAATTATCTCGCAATTATGTAGTCAATTATCACGTCATCTGTAAATTATCTCGTCATCTCGACAATTATCACGTCATCTGTAAATTATCTCGCAATTATGTAGTCAATTATCACGTCATCTGTAAATTATCTCGCAATTATGTAGTCAATTATCACGTCATCTGTAAATTATCTCGTCATCTCGACAATTATCACGTCATCTGTAAATTATCTCGCAATTATGTAGTCAATTATCACGTCATCTGTAAATTATCTCGCAATTATGTAGTCAATTATCACGTCATCTGTAAATTATCTCGTCATCTCGTCAATTATCACGTCATCTGTAAATTATCTCGCAATTATGTAGTCAATTATCACGTCATCTGTAAATTATCTCGTCATCTCGACAATTATCACGTCATCTGTAAATTATCTCGCAATTATGTAGTCAATTATCACGTCATCTGTAAATTATCTCGCAATTATGTAGTCAATTATCACGTCATCTGTAAATTATCTCGTCATCTCGTCAATTATCACGTCATCTGTAAATTATCTCGCAATTATCTCGTCAATTATCTAGTCATCTGTAAATTATCTCGCAATTATCTCGTCAATTATCACGTCATCTGTAAATTATCTCGTCAATTATCTAGTCAATTATCACGTCATCTGTAAATTATCTCGTCATCTCGTCAATTATCACGTCATCTGTAAATTATCTCGTCATCTCGTCAATTATCACGTCATCTGTAAATTATCTCGCAATTATCTCGTCAATTATCACGTCATCTGTAAATTATCTCGCAATTATCTCGTCAGTTATCACGTCATCTGTAAATTATCTCGCAATTATCTCGTCAACTATCACGTCATCTGTAAATTATCTCGTCATCTCGTCAATTATCACGTCATCTGTAAATTATCTCGCAATTATCTCGTCAATTATCACGTCATCTGTAAATTATCTCGCAATTATCTCGTCAATTATCACGTCATCTGTAATTTATCTCGTCATCTCGTCAATTATCACGTCATCTGTAAATTATCTCGCAATTATCTCGTCAATTATCACGTCATCTGTAAATTATCTCGCAATTATCACGTCAATTATCTAGTCATCTTGCAAATATGTAGTCATTTATCTCGTCATGTCATCATCTGGTTAACTCGTCATGACCCTTCAGGGCCACCGTAGTTTAAGACGATTTTTGCCGCATCATTTGAAGCCCGATGTGAAGCTCAATTGTAGTGACCAAAATTTGGCACTTGACAATAAGTGTTTGAATCTCCCGGTTATAGCTAGTTTCCCTTGATAGCGTAGATGGTAAAGCGCTCGCTTGAAGAACGGGAGGTCCGGGGTTCGGATCCTGCACAATGTCACGGATTTTTTTCTCTCATCAAAATAAATTTTGTTGGGCTTTGAAGTTATTTATGATTGTTTTATGATGATTTATGATGACCATGTTTCTTACCCGATATTCCGTCTGGGTGCGATTGTGCTCAGGTTATCCCTTCACCCACTCAAATATTAGTTTCACTTGACACATTACGCACAATGATGAAAATTAGGTGTAAGTGCAGCAAAACATTGTCATGCAAACCATCTTCTAAACGTCACATCATGGGCCGTCCGTGACTCCGTGTGTATATGAAAAAAACACGTCGCGTCTTTTATACCAGGAAATACAATACAACTTTAAAGTCTCTCTGATCCCGAGCACTATGCCGAGGTTTGTTTGTTGCTTTGGGATTATTTATACTAGAATGGTGGGGATCTGTTAACTTATGAAAAAGAAATGAACCAAACATTCATAAATAAATCACACACAAAAAATGATTTTGACGAGAAAAAAATAAATCATATGAAAATGTGCAGAGCAGAAGGATCGATTTCGAACCCCGGACCTCTCGTTCTCCAAGCGAACCTTTTACCATCTGAGCTATCAAGGGAAACTAGTTATATCCGTGAGATTTAAACACTTCATCAATTCTGTTTCTAGAGTCACATGATGCAAAAACATCATTTATTCTGTTAGATAAAAAGGATATCACAGTTATTTAGCTCATAAGTTGAAAAATATTTCCCTCGAAAGATGTCCCTCCTATGCACAAAGCCTGCAATCCGCACAAACATCAAAATATAATGCGATCGCATAGGAATGGACAATGGACAAAATACCAATGGTTCCAAATTTTACTCTCTCTTACAATCTGTTTTTATCTACTTAAATGGTCACGTCGTAAAATCGATTTAGGAAATAATAAGGACTAAAACCCTCATTTATCTGAATATGTGACAATTTTGTAATTTCGCTGTTTAAGACAGCTGTTTGTCAGATCAATGTAACGCTACTTTTGTACATTTCACTTTCGATATCGAAAAAATTGCAAACTTCCCATGTGAAATACTCTGCTTGTAAATGTCTGAGACTGGTTTTAATAAGTTAGTAAGACAGATTGTATTATTAGGAATATTTCAAGACATTAATCTCCCAAAAAGACTTACATTTGACCTCAAGATCACTCTTGAAATGATAGTTCAGATTCCGCGGGAGTTTAACTCGGTTTTAGTTCCGAAAGTGCGCGGTTCACAATTGCGAAGTTCGTTTCGGTAATAATTGACCTTTTAACGGTTATTCGGCTAAGAGGCGTTCCGACATACTAACAACCAATTAAGCATACAATAACATTCATATTCAGAACTTTCTTATCCACGCAATTGTTACAAACAACACCTGTTACTGTATACATGTACATTCGTATGAAGAAATTTATAATCCACGCATTTGTAAATAACAACCAAACACCTGTTATTGTATACAAGTACATTCGTATGAAGAGCTTTATAATCCACGCATTTGTAAATAACAACCTGGTTATTTGTATAACTGTAGATTCGTAATCTACATTCTAATCCAACTGTAACAAACACCCGCTATTGTATACACCTCTTGTTTGTTTGAGTTGCGTAATTTTCAATCGAGCGCAGCAAACTCAAGCAAGTGTTGAAATGGTTCATTGCATTGTTGACCATTCAGACTGGTACAAACATTGTATTTCTCGTTGCAATTATCCTGAATTTCATACTCGTGCGTGGTCTCCTGGTGTCAACTCAGAATGGATTCCGATAACGAATTATTCCATACTCAGAAAGATCCGGAATACTTGCTAAATAAGATTGCCGAAGGAACTTTGGAAATTTCGGAAATGCAACCAGATAGAGCAAAAAATGCTCCATACGGCATAGAATTCTCCGATATATCGGATAATGAACTACTTGAAGCAACCCAAGAAGCATAAAAACCAGATGCAAGACGTTTTGGCCAGCCAGTGACCGAGGACGAAGTCTTAACTAAATCAATAAAAAGGCCAAGTATATATTATCTGATTTTTGCTATATCATTAATATGGTAATACATGTGTATTCATTTAGATTTCAACTTTACTTTCTTCTTTTCCTACATGTACAGGTGTCCCGAATAAAAACAAATCTATACATTTTGAAAATGTCGTACTTCATGTGTCTTGTTACAGTACAAAATAACACAATGACAATCAACGGAACGGACGGTTTCTCGGACTAGATCACGTATCATACAATGTAATTTCTTTATAGAGCTATAGAGACACTCACTAAAAGACGGCAACTTTGCCTTAGATCTGTTCTATTCCATTTGCATTGATGATGAAAATATCTAAATCAATCTTTACATTTTCGTTGTTTTTGCAGCTTTTCAAAGTCTACAGAGAAGAAATGTGAATGGGCCGTCAACTTATTCAAGAAATGGAACACCTGGTGAAACCAGAGAGCGGCTGAGTCTGATGACCAGGAGTTAAGTCCTATTATGTGGAATTACTAGCCATGACGAAAGATGAACTCTTTTTTACTCTCACACGATTTATTTTGGAAGCAAGGAAAACATCAGGGGAGCCATACCCAGCTGAAACTGTCTATGAAATATTGATCTCAATACAGCTGTATCTTGCTCTCCATGGAAGAGAGATGAAATTTCTGAACGACTCAGAGTTTGTTACTTTGAAAAATACTTTGGATACACGCATGAAAGAACTTACCACACAGGGAATTGAGGTACGACGCCGACAGGCAGAAATAATCACCCATGAAGAAGAGTCGAAAATGTGGGAAATAGGAGTTCTTGGAGATAAAACTCCCCAGCAATTAGGGGATACAATACTGTACATGTTTGGAGTGCACTTTGCTCTGAGAACTGGTACGGAACACCGCAATTTAAGGTACGAAAACTCCCAAATATCTTTCCATGTTGATAGCAAAGGATCAAAATATCTGTGTTATACTGAGGATATGTCAAAAAATCGTCAGTTGGGACGTGAAGTTAGGTCTAGGGGGTCTGAAGCATCGAAAAATCACACCTAAATGTGTCAGGGTCTACGAAAACAAAGACACCCCGGAAAGATGCCTTGTTCGGTTGTATGAAAAATATTTGTCTCTAATTCAAATGGATCTTATGAATTTGCATGTGCACTCGATATAAAGGTTTCGGAAAATGGACAATTATAATAAATAGTAGGCATAGCATAAGTCACCCCTCACAAACCTGCCACACACATTTCGTGAACAATTGAGAAATGTCTATTTTTAGGTAAACTTCAAATCTAATTTATAAACAAACGAAGGTATAAAAATGTGATCTTTTCACTTTATATAATTTAGTTATGATCTTTAAAATGACACCTGTTTTGTTGAATTCCAATATATTTGAAATTTTAGTGTGCTATACCTAATAATAGTCATCATCAAATATGAATTTAATGGCTATATGATTGGCTGTACAGCGTGTCCCAAAAAACTGGGTTCAAAAGTTTGCGAGCTTATAACTAAAAAAGTAGGAAACATGAATAGTTCATATTTAGAGATATCAAACAATATAACCCTTAATTGGTTAAACTCTGTGATAAATCCAATTAAACTTTTTGAAATGCAACATTTTAATAGAGCGTGGTTAAAACCCATTTGTCCCACTTAACAAGGAACATCCCGATGTGTGTTGCAATTGCGCATTGTTGTGACTTTATCAAAGTTTTGCCTTTGCATTCATTCTATACAAAGACTTAGGCAGTAAACAAAATCTTCTGGTCATATTGAAATAATACAAGTTCATTATTTATGTAAACATTAAAACAAAATGTTCTTTGTTATAGTCCCGAGTTATTTAATAAGTTCTTTCGGAGAATAAACCCCATGCCAGGAATACTGCACACAGCGCACAGTTTCACGCATCGCACGGATGGTTAATTCCTTAATACGGGACAAATGGGTTCTGACCAAGCTCTATTCAAATCTTTGTATTTCAAAAAGTCTACATTGGATTGGTCTCCGAATTTACCTAATTAAGGTCAGGTATATTTTGTTTGATATCCTACTCATTTCGTTATAAGCTCGCAAACTTTTGAGTTTTTTTGGGACACGCTGTATCATTTTATGTTTATTTTTGTGTAACAAATGTAACAGATTTATGTTTATATCTATTGTTATAAAAATAAAATGTGTGAATGAAACATTTGCTATAGGAAAAGTTAAGAGTTATAGAGTTGTTTTTGCTATGTAATTAACTGCAAATTTACATGACTAGTGTATTTGATAAACGGTAGATTATGTTTTTACGAATGTACACTTTCGTGCACGAATCTACTGTTAACTCTAGATTCGTGCAGTTTATTGAAAAGACTGACGTCATAGCAATGGTTTAAAATTAAAGGGACGGCTAAGCCGGTATTTCAGTTGAAGTTATGTGTTGTATCGGATTCAAATCGATCAAAGGCAACCATCATAAAAGGCCTCGTAGTCTCAAGCGCTGTCATGAAATAACTCCTCAACAGGAATACATAACTCGACACTCTCACTCCCAGAAACAAGTATCGATTTGAAAAGATGAACTGATTGTCCCAAGTACTCGTGGGTTCGAGTTTAGGTCTAACAAAACAAATACTTTTTAAATATTGTTACGTAAATCGCGTCGGTGAATTCATGCAATCATTTTAGTTGTTCAAAATGTTTGACGGATTTGAGTTTCCACCGACGCGTGTTTTCGAGACAGTTTAATATATCATCATAACATAATAGTATGAGAGATAATTTGTTGACGCAACATACTACTAGTACCAGTATTGAATACCGTGCTTTTCAAACCTGCGGGTCATACAGATGCAAGCGAGACAGACTACACGTCTTCTTCTATTGAATTATGTATATTTTTTTGCCTGTTTTCATGATTTCTTGTTTGTAGCTTTTTATGACATCACAATTTTCATTCACTCATAACTTTTTTTTTGTAGTGATCATAGAAAAATGATCGAAATAGTTCTGTAATCAGCACAGTTTTAGCTTTCTTATGATATAAATATCTCTAATGCCACCATGTGGCGGGTTTTCACAGATCGCATCACATTTAGACACGAGTTTAGTTAGTCACGGTTTTAAGCTAACCGCGTTTAGTACGAGACTACGGCCCCATATGTCAATCTTCATCCCAATACGATAACCTATATAATAAAAAAACCCATTTATGACATATTTTGATATGTTTTGAAAATATTGTAGACATTTTCGATAACGTGCAAACATTTCGTGGATATTTTGAAAACAATGACAGAACTGGTCGTTTGACACTGCAGGTACCAAGCCGCAAAGAAGGTCGGGTTGATGTACTTTATTAAATGAATTAACTAATAGATACGAAGGTTCAGGGGATTCTAAATTCTTTGAACTAATAGAAAAAATGATAATGGAATAGCTTGATGTAAAAAGTAATTATTTCTATTAGTGGTCCATTAAAGCAATTAATATATAAATGGTACTATGCATTGTGGAAATGCAATTAACCACGTTAACATTTCTTTTAAAAGCATTCCGATTTAAACACGTGCAAATGTGACTTCAACCAACCAAATTAGGTCGCATTTGGCTTGTTGATGACTAATTATACTTTACCCTTTTAGGATTTACGTAGACGGAGTGCGTCAATAAATATTTGGTTAAGTTCTTTGTCCTATCGAGAATGCAATGAATACCACAAGGTTAAGCAAGATGGGTACAGTCAACTTATATCATAGCTATACCATTTAATGCTAATGCTTAATTTCTTTTTTGTTTGGTCTGTTGTTACTTAATGGATTACCTGCATTTTGTTTTATTTAGTGTTATAGCGCATGGGGACTTAATTTTGTTATGCGCTCAATCAGCATGTTTTTCGCGGTCCCGCGTATGAGAAGCAAAAGTCAACAAATTAGAAGCCATAAATTATTGTTAATGCACCTTTTAGGTGCTTTGACGAAAACACTGCCTTTGTTTCTTAGGAATTAGTAACCCTTGGCCTCCATCCACACTTATCGCCCAAAGATAGAGTGTTTACTGACAGAGTAATTGGGCCAACTGATATTCTATTTGCAGCATTATGAAATTGCTGTGTGATCTGATTGGCTGTCTGTATCACAGACATGCCCAGGCCTCGCATTATAAGAGCGTTAACACCTTACATACTGCTATTAGTTTTACCATTGTACAAAACAGATTTTAGAAACTTTTCCTAACTTTCAAAGTTTATGTCAAGGGTTACTAATACTAGGCATATTTGTACTTATTTAAATGCATTTCCTATGGTGATTCCAAAATATATGGTGTTCAAATTCAATAAGTGTGACACTATTTGTAACATTTTGTGAACTTTTAGAACTGTCATGACAGATTATGACATGTCATAATCTGTTTTGTCATGTCATAATCTGTTCTAAGCTAATTTAGCTTAGCTTAGTGTCCTAACAGACACTAATATGAAAAGGGGTGTAAATGCGCAACTTTCAGCTTTCCTTTCCTCTATTGCTTTCCCACCTCGCATTCCTTCATGCACACTATCACTTCTTTTTTTTCTTCTGCTCATTCTTCATTCTACTCTATCCCAGCTGGTATGCACAGTTGGCAATTCCATCAGCCCATCTGTCCATAATCGCCTCCTTACATCCAACCCATCCCCACCCTCTCTGCTAGGCAGTTGGTGCTAAGTGTTACGATCAGGCTTTGCGGCCTGTTCCACTAACGGGGCTCTGAGTTAAGGAAGGAAAACCTGAACATAAACCACCCAGCTATGGGTAAAATAGCTAAGTAAGGTAGTAGATCTAGAACTATTGGAGTAGTTTGAAGGTCTACTGAACTTTGCTTTATAATATGTTTCAATCTATATCACTGAGACTCGGGTAGAATATACTCATTAGCCTTGGCTGGCAAGTATTCTAGAAGAAGGACAACTTTGATAATAAACCATGCTGCAGGAGTTGCGACCGCAGTGATTATAGCAACAGAAAAACCATGATGACAAACCAAACCAACACTAGGGTTAAAGTCCCTACTAACCTAACGTCTCCTGGAGCAGACTCGGATTTTTCAAAATCAACTGATGACGGCATACCCCCAAACCCGGAAGGGAGGAGTAAGCTTGATGGCAGAGCGCGCAAGAGGAGACGACTTGCAACATGCAAGTCAAATATCACTATATCTACCATGAATGTGAGAACTATCAGACTGAGTCGATGTAGGGAGGAGCTTGTATCAAATATAATCAAATATAAAATTGACATGATCGGGATACAGGAACACCGCATTGTCCATGATGACCCAGTGAAATATGAGATCATTTTGGGCAGAACACTGATCACTACCTCAGCAACAAGAAATAAAGCAGGTGCAGCTGTAGGTGGAGTCGGGATACTACTCAACAACACAGCACTCCGATCATTAGCGAGTATTAAACCACATTCTGATCGTACACTCATAGTTAACTTCCATGGTAACCCAGCAACAACTGTAGTGGTGACCTACTGCCCTACAAATGTGGCGGAAGAGGACATCATAGAAGAGCACTACAACAGTCTAAAGGGGGCAATTGACTCCATTCCAGCACACAACATCTTGCTTGTTGTTGGCGACTACAATGCCAGACTTGGAAAGGATGACGCCAAATTTTCATACCATGATGATACAAACAGAAATGGAGAGTATCTAGCAGAACTAGCTAAAGAGAAAGATCTAATAGTCGCAAATACCTACATTCGCAAGAAAAAAAGGCAAGTTGTGGACATACGTCAGCCCAGGCGGCAACAAACTACAGCTGGACTACATCCTTGTCAGGCGGAAATGGCGAAACAGTGTTCAAAATTCTGAAGCATACAACACCTTTGCTAGTGTGGGATCTGACCATAGAATAGTCTCTGCTAGCATCCGACTAAGCCTCAGGAAGAGTAAGATCATCAAACGGAAAAAGCAGTACGATTGGAATCTATTGACAACTGATCAAGATCTACAAGCTAAATACAGTATAGAGGTGCGCAATAGGTTTCAGCCCCTTTAAGATGACGTAGAAACTGCAACTGAGAAATACACAAGGTTCATTACAGCCACTCAAGAAGCTGCAGAGAAAGTCATTCCTGCGAGGAAGAAAGAGAAAAGAAACTACTTCTCAAAAGACGCCCAGGTTATCGGGGCGAGAACAAAAATTGATGAAGCTTACGCAAAATATCAACTAGACACTAGCAATGAGAATAATAGCAGAGATTATAAGGATGCTAAGAAGAGCCTAGGGGAGGCTTATGTTCAAGTGAAAGAGAAAGACCTTACCAATAAGCTAAGAAAGGTAGAAAATGCTCACATAAACAAGCATGGTAAGAGTTGGAAACTGATAAACCAAATATCAGGAAGACTGACAACAAGAAAGGGGCAAATCAAAGGGTCCACGCAAAAGGAGAGATTAAACAGCTGGTACACTCACTTCAAAAATCTACTTGGGAGCCCACCACATATAAGTAATGAGGATGAGGAAATTGCTCCAATACTATCAGATCTCAACATTAAAGTAGGAACCTTTGACTTGGAGGAATATGAGAAGGCTAAGAAGGCACTAGTAGAGGGGAAAAGCTGTGGGGAAGATGGTATTACACCTGAAATGCTCAAAAGATGTGATTTGGATAACATCATTCTCGACTTCTGCAATGATGCCTTGTTGAACGGGAAAAAGCCAGAACAGTGGTCCATTCTCAACATAGTACCAATACCGAAATCAGGTGATCTCAGCTTGGGGGGTAACTACCGTGGAATAAGCCTGAGTTCAATTGTTGCCAAGCTATACAACAAGATGATACTCAACAGAATTAGACCGGAGCTCGACGTCCACCTAAGAGCTAATCAAAATGGCTTCAGAGTAGGACGTACCACTGTAGGTCATATACCTGCCCTTCGAAGAATTATTGAGGGAATAAGATCAAATCACTTGCCAGCCATCATAACCTTTATCGACTTCAAGAAAGCGTTTGACACAATACATAGGGGACGAATGCTGCAAATATTGAAAGCCTATGGTGTACCTGATCAGCTTACAAATGCGATAGCAGACATATACAAAGACACCAAGGCAAAGGTCATATCACCAGATGGAGAAACAGAAGTGTTTGAGATACTGGCTGGAGTATTACAAGGAGACACCCTGGCTCCATATCTTTTTGTCATTGTTCTTGACTATGCCCTAAGAGAGGCCATAGATGGCAGAGAAGAAGAGCTAGGATTCCACCTAACAAAAAGAAGCAGCAGAAGAATAGTACCAACCGTAGTAACAGACTTAGACTTTGCTGATGACATTGCACTGTTGTCTGAGGAAGTGTCTCAAGCGCAATCACTACTCAATAGAGTGAAGACTTCAGTGGGAAGAGTTGGGCTCAAAATGAACGCTGCAAAGACGAAGTACATGTCCTTCAACCAGACGCAAGTACCTGTAAATACCACAAGTGAAGGCATGCGCCTTGATAAAGTGGAAGACTTCAAATACCTTGGAGCCTGGATGAACAACACTGAAAAGGACATCAAAACACACAAAGCAGCTGCATGGAGAGCTTGTGGCAAACTTAGTCAGCTATGGAAGGCTAAATCATTATCCAGAAAGCTCAAAGAAAGACTGTTCATAGCTACAGTAGAATCCGTCCTCATTTATGGATGTGAGGCATGGACAGTCACCACAAAGCTTGGTAAACAACTGGATGGATGCTACACTAGGATGCTAAGATCTGTGTTCAACATCAACTGGAGTCAGCATGTGACAAATAAGGACCTGTATGGGGACATGCCAAAAGTCTCGGACAAGATCAGAGAACGCAGAGCAAGATTTGCTGGACACTGCTTCAGAGGGTCCAAGGAGCTTGTACACAAACTTATACATTGGATCCCAAAGCACGGAGCAAGAAAGCGTGGTAGACCAACCCTGACCTACATTGACATACTCAAACGTGATACAGGACTGCAGGTGGAAGAAATCAAGACAGCTATGTTGGATAGGAAGATCTGGAGAGGCATTGTGGTTCGGAAAAATCATCCGCCCTAAGTCAAGTAAGTCAAGTAAGTCATAATCTGTAGACCACTGCCGCATGGAAAGTGTTAACACCTGTCATCGACTGTGATTGCGATACAAATATCACGAAATTCAACAACTTAATACTGTCATTAGATGTGACCTGTTGACACTAACAGTACTGGGGATATCGGGGGTGGGGTGTTATAAGAGATAGGTACATGGCAGAGGTACCAACATATTAAATAACATTTTTCGTGTGATTTAATTTTCGGGCAATTCAATTTTAAGAGATAGGTACAGCTTAAATTTTGGGGAATTCACTTTTCGCGCAATTAAATCTTCGCGCGATGAAACAATTAACAGGTTTTATGGGTGGGGGATAGGGGTGTTAAAAAGAGATAGGTACAGGGCAGGGGTGCCAAAATATTTAATGAAATATAATACATGTACTTCAATAAATAAATGTTTTAAATTTTTGTGTGATTACATTTTCGCAGGATTAAAATCTTCGGGCAATTACATTTTCGCGCGATTACCTGTTCGCGTGATGAAACAATTGGCAGATTTTATGAGGGGGATATCGGGGGTGTAATAAGAGATAGGTACTGGACAGGGTTACCAAAATATTTAAAAACATTTTTCGTGTGATTTAATTTTCGGGCAATTAAATGTTCGCGCAATTAAATGTTCACTTGATGAAACAATTAGTAGGTTTTATGGGGGGGGGGGGGGGGGTAATCGGGGTGTTACTTTATTTTCACTTTACTTTATTTTCACTTAAAGGTAGATGTTCCGATTGCTGACCCGATTTTCAACTTGATGTTTTCTATTTTACATGAAAGGTCATCCTTGAAATTGGCACATTCCAAAGTTTAAGTTGCACAACTCCAATGGTTCTATTTTTAGAAGCACAAGGTCACAAAACATTTGCCCACTGAGTCCTACACAAACTGGTTGGTGGTTAATCACCTTTGGCAGTAATTCACCACATTTTCGCCTATAATTTCTAAATGGAACATTTCTGGCCCCTAAGATTTGACAGACATAATGAGAAAAATATGGGGATTCTTCTAATATCAAAATATCTTGATGTGAAAAAAAAATCATAACCCCAAAAAAGTGATCGGAACATACACCTTTTAACTTTATTATCCCTTAACTTTATTTTCACTTAACCTTATTTTCACTTTAATTAACCTTTACTTTATTTTCACTTTATTTTATTTTCACTTTGATTAAGTATGGGTGACCTTTGTTTTTATTTGGAGAGAGTACTTTACTTAATGTCTACCAGTTACAAAGGCTAACAGTGTTTTGCCTCAATAAACTATTGGTTGAAGCTGTTTTATTTACCACGAGTGACCCTTTATATTGTTTCCGTGAATAGTCTCTCCAAATAAAAACAAAGGTCACCCATACTTAATCAACTAAACGAAAACAGTCTTTCAAAAACATCAGTCCTGCGACTGTTTTGAGACAAAGAGTCTCCAATACACACATTCAATTCATAGCATTATATTGTCTTGCAAGTAATGTTTATAGTGTTTTTATTCCAATCATGTACGCTTCATTTGTATATATCTATTTAAAACATCCTCGATAAAGATATAGGCCTATAGCAACCAAATAGTATTCTCTAGTCTCACTTCTTACTTCTGTGTTGTATGGTACTGTTTCTTTACTAGGTACACAATGCCTAAACCGCGCTGTCTTTTTAAAGACAGTTCTTGTTTAATTATTATATCGAATGCACATTTTTCGCGCCGGTTTGGGGGACACCACATCACACTCCCCCCTCCCCGCTCTCAAAATTTTGACTTCTGAAATAAAATCCCAAAGTTTAGTTTATTTTTTTACTAACCCTATACAGCTGTATGTAAGAGTCAGACATTTTCATTTATTCCAATAGGATTTACACAGTTAACCAACAGTCTTGCATTGGCAAAGGAGCGAGGAACAGGGGGAGGGGTCAACAGGGAGCCTCAGTTGACACAGCCAGTCATGCAAATTGAAACTTGTCAAGTCTGGACTTTGATTGGACCGTAATAACTTTGGACTTGAATCTTATTATGTATTTCATGTTGTTGTATATGTATATTTTTTGTTTGACAGATAGTAATTTATTGTATTCAATTGGTGTTAACTTTGAACTTGTACCTGATCATAACAGTATTAATGAAAGTGATAAAATATGCAATGGTGGTTGTTTAAGGATTGTAAAGCCTCTTAGTGATGAAATATTTATGATCTATTATGTGCTATGTGTTACAAAATAAATAACATAAGGGATTGTGGAAATGTTATGGTGAATTTGATGTCCTTGAATGTACGTGGTATTCGTACCTATTTTAAACGGTAAAAGGTGTTTAATTGGTTAATAAAAAAGAATGCCGATATAAATATTTTGCAGGAAACGTACAGTACTAATTAAATTGAAAAGAAGTGGAGTAATGAATGGACGCCGTGGAAATGTGTCTTTTCAAATGGCACTAACCATAGCAAAGGAGTGGCAATATTAATCAGAAATACTCTGGATTATAAGATCAAGTATTGTACGAGTGACCCAAATGGAAGATTCATTATTCTGGATGTAAATGTAAAAGGTGAAAGCTTTCTCATTATTAATGTTTATGCCCCATAAGTATACCAAAAGAGCAGACTGAATTTTGGAATCCATTGTCTCTTCTTTTTGCAAATGATGAATATTGGCCTGGATAGAGCGGGAGGCAATCCACGCCATGACGACAATGTTATGCATGCAATTCATAATTTTCTTGATGGTTTTGATTTAGTTGACATCTGGCGTATATCAGCGTCAGTACACGTGGAGACAAAAAAAAGCCCACTGATTCAAAGCAGACTTGATCTTTGGTTTGTGTCAAACACAATGCAAGATATGGCGAAGAATCACTGATCACTCACTCATTTTCTTGAATATTGATGTGTCAAATAATATCCGTGGTCTATCTTATTTGAAGTTCAATAATTGTGTGAAGATGTTAAGTTTTGTCATGAAATCATCAGATTAATTCCAACTTGGTTTGAAACTTACATTGATATGGAGGATAAAAGAATATTGTGGGAGTTGATTAAGTTTACAATTAGAAAATTTTCGCAGTCATTTACTAAAAAGAAGGCCCAAAAGAAGCGCCAACATCTGAAAGATTTGGAGGATAAAGTCAAGGAGAATGAAATCAATTTATGTAGTCACCCTTCAGAGGAATACGAAAGGGCATGGAATATTGCTAAAGAGCAGCTCGAAAATGAGTATAATTCTATCACACAGGGTGTTATTGTCCGATCTAGAGCTCAATGGGTGGAGAAGAGTGAGAAAAGTAATACATACTTCTTAAGTTTGGAGAAAGCCAATAAGATCAAAAGTACGATTAACACTATTTTATTTGATGATGGTGAGATTTCTAACGATCAGAGTAACATTTTAAAAGAGATCAAAACATTTTATGCAAATCTATATGCAAAGAAAGATGTTGATTTGAATTCTGTGAAGGTTGATACATTTTTTTATGCATGACAAAATTCCCAAGTTGAATACAGATCAACAAGAATTATGTGAAGGTATGTTAACACTGAATGAATGTTTTGAAGTGCTTAATACTTTCCATAATAATAAAACCCCAGTGAATGATGGTTTGACTGCTGCATTTTATAAGCAATTTTGACATTTATTCGGTGGAACATTTTTTTAAAATCTTTTATTGTTTGTTACTATCATTTTACATGGTTTCATCATGTTTACATTTCTTAATATCGATACATGTATAACACATTTTCATATGCTTTTCAGCATGTTTACATTGCATATCAATTTACTTTCCAGCATTTTTATATGCTTTTCGGCATGTTTACATTCGTAATTTTCACATTTCATGTCAAAATACATATTTTTCACATTTCATTGTTCATGCCTACAAATACATATGCTTTTCACATTTTCATATGCTTTTCAGCATGTTTTCCTTGCATATCATGTATAGCACAATTTCATATGCTTTTCAAGCATGTTTCCATTGCATATCATTACATGTTAACACATTTTCATATGCTTTTCAGCCTTTTTACATTGTCATGTTTACATGTTTACATTCATGTTCACATGTTTACATTACATATCAGCATTTTTACATGTTCATGTTTACATTTTTCACATTTCACATGTTTACATTACTTGCCTGTCATATGCTTTTCAGTATGATTACATTGCCTATCATGTATAGCACATTTTCATATGCTTTTCAGCATGTTTGTATATGCTTTTCATTCACATAATTTTCATAGTTTCAATCGCATGTATAACACATTTTCATATGCTTTTCAGGTTTACATTGGATACCATTACATAACACATTTCGGCATATTTACATTCATGTTCACATAATTTTTACATTTCATGTTTACATTTCATGTTTACATTTCATGTTTACATTTCATGTTTACATTTCATGTTTACATTTCATGTTTACATTTCATGTTTACATTTCATGTTTACATTTCATGTTTACATTTCATGTTTACATTTCATGTTTACATTTCATGTTTACATTTCATGTTTACATTTCATGTTTACATTTCATATTAATTACATGTATAACACATTTTCATATGCTTTTCATCATGTTTACATTTTTGGCTTTTCAGCATGTTCATTTCAACATTACACGGTATATCATGTTTACAATACATAGCATCATGTTTAGATTGTTGTAAATCTTCTTTCATTTTTTAGATCAATTCTTCCAGAGTTTTCTAATTTTAAGTTCTAAATATAAGACACTTAGTAAATCAGGATGTTTTCCATATCTGTACTTACTAATAGTTGATTTGGCAACACTAATACACGTATTGACGATATTAGTGTTCTTGTTATTATCATCATGGTAGCCAAACAATACATCTTTTTGCAATATCTTTATGTCTAGATTATACTGTTGCAAAAGTATTCTTTCAGTCTCTTTCCATATTATTTTGATTTTCTTACAACTATAAAAGAAATGTTCAATGTAATCTATTTCGTTACAAGTTTCACAGATATCATTTTCTTCCTTCTTTATTTTCTTAAGAAATACTTTTGTTGGATAAATGTTGCGAATGATTTTCCAGTTCAATGTTTTTAGTCGTGGCTCTTTGATGTCTTGAACAAGTGTTTTCCAAATAATGGACCAATCGAAATTCATATTATCGAGCTTATTTTCCCAGAAATTTTGACATCTTGGTTTCAATGATATCTGTGATTGCATTGCTATTCTGTACAGTTTTGTTGTACATTTAGATAATTTAACAAAGGCTTCTCCATAATTAAAATTTACGTCATAGATATTGTTTAAAGAATCTGTAGATGTTTTCCACGTATGTGGCATTGCTTGTCTTAAAGCAATGTATTTCAACACAAAACTACCATCATTTTTAAAATGCAATTTCAGCTCCTCCATTGACTTAAATTCCCTTTTTTGGTTATACAGATCTGAGACGTACATTATACCCTTCTTTGCCCATTCCTTAAAATATAATGTTTTACCTCTACTAGTTATACATTAATTATTCCAAATAACCTGATTTCCCCACGATTCTAATTGATCTATGTTCTGGGAACATTTTGTTAAAAACCAAGCCTTAATCAAATTACTATAGAACATGGGTAACTTATATATCTTTGACTTAAACAATTCGTTCATACTTTCTAAAGTACAGTTGCATTTTAAAATATTGAGACCCAAATATGTTTCGCTTATTAAATGTAGTGGAATCATTTTCCATGTGTCTGTTTCGGGAGACATCAGCTTTTTTAACCAAGAAATCTTTAACGAATCTAAAAAATATTTAAAGTTTAGCATTTGTAGCCCACCATTTCCATAGTCATTGGATAAGGTCGCTCTCTTTACTTTTTCTGAGCCTCCCCATACAAATTTGAAAAATAAGCTATTTATTCGGTTTATAAACACTTTAGGTAAGTCTGATATTGAACCTATATACGTAAATTTAGATGCCAAAAGACTTTTTACTATTTGTATTTTACCTACCATTGACAGATTTCTCATCGTCCAAGACCTAATTGCCTTTTCTATTGAGTCCATTTTAGCTTCCCAGTTTACACACATCTCTTCTAATTTAATACACGGATTTACTACAACACCCAATATTTTTACATTATTGTTGGGATGAAACTTCCAATTTATACCTCCAACCCCTTGCTTTCTATGTTTTCTTGACCCCATCCAAAGTGCATCGCTCTTTGTTTTGTTTAGCTGTAACCCAGAAATAACTGTAAAATTATCAAGTACATTTATGACATTATATTATATGTTCGGTGGAACATTGATGATAGTTTAAATGCAAGTTATCTAAAAGGGGAATTGAGTAACTCACAAAAACAAGGCGTGATTACCTTAATTCTTAAAAAAGGTAAAGATAAGCGTAAAATAGGCAGTTATCGATTTGAAAATTGGTTCAAAGGCAATTGCAAAACGAGTGGCGAAGATTTTACCCGACATTATTGGCATTGAACAATCAGCTTTTATCAACGAACATTACATTGGTGATGCAGTAAGAACTGTTGCAGATCTTATTTACTTCACAAAATACAACAAACAAAAACCACCCAGGTATTTTACTTAATACATGTATTGATCTTGAAAAAGCATATGACTTCATTGATCATGAATTTCTTGCAACAATTATTCAATCTTTTAACGTTGGTGAAAGTTTTCAAACATGGGTTTATGTCTTTTATAAGAATATCGAAAGTGAATAATTGGAATTCAACTGGTTACTTCCCAATTAATCGGGGAGTAAGACAGGGGGATCCACTCAGTTCAATTTTATTTGTGGTTGCGATAGAGGTACTCCTGATTAATATAAGAGAGGACAAGAAAATTAGAGATATAGAGCTGGATCATGATAGTACTTTGAAATTATCCTGTTATGCAGATGATCTTACATGTTTCCCAAAAGACATAAATTCTGCCCAATACATAATTGGATGATTTTTATTTATGCTCATCATTTAAGGTTAATACTAAAAAAAACCAAAAAAAAACAGAAGCCATGTGGCTGGGTAATGTTAGAAATTCAAACGAAAAAACACTACCAGTGATTTGGGCGGAGAGTGTAAAAGTGCTGGGTATTGTGTTCTCATATAATGAAAAACTTGCAAATGCTCGTAATTTTGAAGATAAGATAACATCTTTGAAGCAAACTTTGGCTCTGTGGAAAAATAGGGATCTCACAGGTATTGGTAAGATACTCATTGAAAAAGTTGGTCTTTTAAAATTATTTTACGTCACAAGCATGGTTACCACACCTATTGCAATACAAAAGAAGGTAAATTCTATCGTTCACTAGTTTATTTGGAATGGTCCAGATAAGATAAAAAGGTCTGAGTTAAATGCTATAGTTACGAAAATGGGGGCCTAAAGATGGTGGACATTATATTTAGAATTAAGGCACAGCAACTCATGTGGTTAAAAAGATTCTTTACTGATAATCAAGCCGGTTTGAAGAAGATTTTCAATTACTATTTAACAGGATGTGGTGGTATGGAATTGTTATTGAAATGTAGTTTTGACACTAAGAAATTGAGTAATCACATACCGCAATTTTATATTAGTATTCCTAACAGTCGGCTGTAGAACGGGGCCCCGTTTATATTGAGGGCGCTCAAAAACGACGGGTGTACGTAACCAAGGTAACGCACACCCGTTAATTTGCGCAATGATTGAATTGTCTTAAACGCTATTTACACCTGGAGGTGTAAATAGCGTTTATGAATTATTTTCAACATGAGTTGAACATAAATGCGGTATTACTATGCTTTATTAAAACAGATTATGATCTCAGATTACACAAACAAAACGTATTGAATCTGAATACAAATCCGTGCAAATATGCTTGGTCTATTATTGGTGTGATGTTATCTCTCATTTGACCTTGACCTTCATATAAAACCCCAGATAATTTCCCCCAGTCTTAAAGTATATGTACTATTGTTCAAAATATTACATGAATTCAGATCAGATGTTATTCCTCTAGTTTGATTCAGTAGCTATTTAGCTATGATTTACAACCACTGTACCTACCCCTACCACTGCGATGTGTTTTAAAACAGTGAATTCGCCTTTAAATAAGGTGGTGTAATAAATATTGCCATATGTTGCTTTTGCAAGAGTTGCAAAAAGAGCAGGACAACTTAATCTTGTTAACCAGGTATATATCTACCAGAAAATAATAAAAATGTGAGTATGTTAGGTGGTCAGGGGTCAACCTCTCAATTTGAGGTCTGGGGCTCCTACTACAATGCAAAACGGATGTTAAATTGTCTCCGTCATTCCATTGCGCGGTGCTTATCTACTGCATGCTGGGATTACATTGAAACAACCTCTGGTATTGCATATTCCGATATGCTCACGAAGGAAGTGATAATTGAGTGTAGCGTGCATTTCCCAATTTTTGGTGGTCCACGCATACACTATTGAGTATAGCGTGCATTTCCCAATTTCTGGTGGTCCACGCATACACTATAAGAGATGTTTGCGTGGTGCTCCAGAAACAGGAACGTGGTTGTTATATTCAAATCACACTTGAATCGATGAACAAGTCCACTGTCTTGATTCGACAACGCAATAAATATTATACTGACGTGTCTTAATCTGGATCCACAAGGCATAGTGACGCGTGTGACGACTCTCTCTCTCTTTTTTAAATTAAATAGTTACGCGAATTGTAGGCCTACACAACGTGATTTGCAGCAGATCTTAATTCAAGCATTTATTTTATAGCCATGTTTAAATTGACCGTACATTTTTTTTCATATGAAAATGCATTAACATAATATAAAAATCAACCAAAACCAAGTTTAAAAATGCCATGTTTGCATCATAGATACAGAAATATTCCAAGGTTGCATTGCTTCAGTGATTGTTTTGATCAAAATAGAAATACATTTCAACATTGCCCATTGAACTGTACACACATTTATCTATTTAGGGCATTTATTCCTGATTTGCAAATAATTCACAACTTTGTGACTTATATCATCTAATAACACATCTATCAGGTATAATATCGTGCAGGGGTAACGAGATAATGTGTGTTTCCATCTGATACCAACAATCTAAATTGTATGCACCATCTGTGTTACATACCTGGGTACACACTCATTAGTGCTATATAACTGTTTACTATTATACTAAACTGTGCCAAAGATGACTCATTCCTCTAAGGAATCACTGCCAAACTAGTACGTATGACTTGTACGTAAAAGTAACGATAGTCGCAAAATTAATATTTGTCTTCACCATTCGTACAAGCAACCTTAACACGCGGCAGGCGTCTGCAGACCAGCAGTTCACAAAATGTTTCAAAAGTGTCAAAACTATTGAATTTCATTACCATATTTGGAATCGCCATGATAAATTCATTCAAATAAATACAAACATGCCTAGTTTTGGTTCAGTCATCCTTGAGATAAGACTTTGAAAGTTGGGAAAGGTTTCTGAAGTCTGTTTTGTATAATATGGTAAAAGAAATAGCCGCGTGGAAAGTGTTAAAGATTGAACTGAGACGAATGCAAATATTTCCATAGTATTATGAACATATTTGCTTTGGTGTAAGTCTTACGTACAAATGAGCCATACGAACTGGTTTTGCTAGTACAGCCTTGGTATAAATCCTCCAAATGTTGAGTTGCGTATAAAATCAATGAGACGAAAAGGACAATTCGCAAACAATTACATATTTTTCCTAGAACACCGAAATACGTAGTCATGTTTAATTGCACACTATGTGTGCTGACCTCAGAATTATGTTTTTTATTGCATTAATTAACTCGATTACATTTTCTCAGTATACTCGATTTAATTTCTCCGTATAGAAAAAGAAAATTGAAGAAAATGGTTAAACACTTCATTTGTTGTTGTTGAAAATTCATCAACAATTTCAAGAACACTTTGAAGAAAAAAAGCCGTCTGGCGGACAAATCCTACTTAGAGGACCGAAAACAGTAAAACAGTGTTGTACAGCGAGGGGTTCACATCTCGGAATCTACATCTGTTTTGTTCACCAAATCAGATCAACAGGAGTCAAATTTTCTCCGTATACCTGACTGACAACGGCATACATTTCTATCCAACATTGCTTTTATTCATTTATCCACACCCAATCGTATGTCATCAATTAGTTAGTCGATGTTTTACGGATTATCCTAAAGTTGGTCGGTTGGACGAGTGTTTTTGTGTAAGTGTCTGCAAAAGTTTGATGAATTGAGGACCCTAGATCTAAAAGGGGGTTAAGTCACAATCTTGTGAAATTGTAGTTAAGTATCAGTTTCTACTACAAGGAGGATCTCTGCACCCTCTGTTCAAATGTTACAGTTAAGTCATGTGGTAAAGCTATGTAAGAGTCCATGGGAGGTACAACCCGAGTGGGTCAAGTCCACACATGGACACAATAAAACCCAGTTTTTTCCATTTTTCTCAATGTGACTTAACCCCTTTTAGATCTAGGGTCCTCAATTGATATCAAACATTTTTCAACAATGTCAAATATTTTCAAATAATGCAAACAATCAAGCACTTTCAAAAGAATCAAACATTTCTAAAATATTTCACAAATTTTCAAAACATTTCAAACATTTTCAAAACATTTCAAATCAAATATGTCGTTCTTTTCTTAGACATAGCACATTTTCCCCAACATTATTTTCAATAGCTCAATCCACATCCAATCATACGTCATGGTAGAGTAAGTCAATGTAGTTAAGACGACAAAAAATAACCCTGTTCTACAGATTTCCGGACTTCTATAGTGCAGTTGCCGTTGGCATTATGCAAAATATGGCTATTGTCAGATGAACTCGAAATCATTATTGAAGCTTCACATAATATTTAAAATATGGCAACGAAACCAACTATCTAAAACTGATGCAAATCATCCCCAGTGAACTATCCTGCTAGAGCACGTTATAGGGGTAATTAGTTGCGGTTGAGCAAACGTTTGAGCTTCAATTTGTAAAAATTTCGAATCTTCGCTTGCGTAATAGAGTACAGCAGCGGGTCTAAAACAGCGTTAACGTGCATCAAAGTGACCAATAAAAACACAACAGATGGACTCGCACAGCTGGGACAGAAGAATGCCACCCATATAACGTACATGCAATAGGGAATCATACAAGTAAACATGGCCAATGCAAGTACACCAAGGGTTACCGCTGGCTTCAAATAACGGTTTCTCCCCGCGTCACTACTCGCGGTAGACTTTTGATTTGTTGCTGCCGTTTGTTCTGCACGTTGATTTATTCCACTGGCGTTGCCGGGATGTTGCGCTGAGTTCATCCTTACACGATTACCGGTATTAGTTATAACGGAAGACGCCGTGCTCTCACTTTTGATAGCGGACGATTGGTCGCTGCGCAATCCATTGTTTCCAACTTTTGCTCGTATTCTTCGTCGCAGGAAAATTAAGAATGCCATGCCGAAAAAGGCAACGATTAGCACGGGCAAAATAACAAAAGCTAAGGAGAATACCAGAGCTAATAGTTTGATTCGACGAGGCGGTGAAAGACAATAGAAGTCAAAATTAATCAACGCTGCAGTTGGCTCCAAATCCTTGGCAAGATTCCAGATGGACATTTCAATGACCGTTGGCATTATACTGATTACCCAACATATGGCTATTGTAAGATAAACTCGAAATCGTGATTGAAGCTTCACGTATTTGGAATACGGCACCGAAACCAAGAGGAGTCGATCTAAACTGATGCATATCATCATAAGTAAGCTAGCCAATATGAACACGTTTGAGGTAATTACCCATAGTTTGCATCCCAGTTCTCCTATCGGCCAATACCCAGTCATTTGAAGAGAAGACAACGGAATTGCCGTCAGGCCGTCAAATAGGTCAGCGCACGACAGACTAAGAATGAAAGAATTGCTTGGTTTTTCTCTCAAACTTCGCTCTTTCCAGAATGCTATCAGTGTCGCTAGGTTACATATTATGGTGAGTATGGACAAAACCGACAAAAACATCACGAAGAAAACGTTGGTGTCCCTTTCTGGTATCATTGACATATTCTCGAAGTGTTGTGGTGTCAATGAAATATTATTAAGATCAGTAGAATTCGCCATGCTTCACTAACAATTTATATTTTAGGAGTCACGAAATATTGAAATCGTTTCGCTTATCTCTCGATGAAAGATTGATGATTAGAGCAAAACGTCGAATAACCACCAGCTAGTTTTGTGGCAGTCTTAATATCGTTCTTTCTGACCAATCAGACGTCAACACATCTGATACTCAGATATTTAGTGCTGGCGCTTGGCGGTATAACGTTTCCAGGCCGAAATATAAGAGGAATGGTTGGTTGACAACAAAGATTTACAAAATTAGATATTAGTTAAAATAATATACAGCGAATACTAAATATGTATCAACATTACAATATAGTTGGCATTATTAATTGAAAATAGTTTCCACTTTTTTATAATATTTATAAAGAAAATACACCGGCAATGCTGCAATCACACATTATTGACCTGAAATGGATTGTAAATATTCTTGTCAAATGCAATATTATTTCTACGTGAGATATTAAAGAAAACATGTTCAAATTGTATGTGATGTGGTAGCTATTGCCAGGCAACTGGTGCCAAATGGTAAAAGCCTAAAATTAAAAATATCTTATAACATCACGATTACAACAACGTTAATCGGAGAATATCAAATGAACAGCAAACGATGCAAAATATGGCTGCCAAATGACCACGCCTGTAACAAAGTTCTATTAATTGTAATTACATATTTGCAAACTTAATGATAATAATAATAAAATGTAATAATTCAAACAATTATCCAAAGACAGCCTAACATCTGTCAGAGGAAATTGTTCATTATCTCATCTACAATATAAAACGTCATTAATCATAAATAAAATAAACACCAAGCAGCTGTCAAAAAGTTCATTACAACTCATTAGCAATAAATCAACTGTAATCAAATAAATTGCATATCTTAAAGACAACCACACTATTTATGGGCCGAATTCTCGTATTAAACGCGTTTTTAGACTAAAACTATCACAAACTTAACTCATGTTTAAGTTAAACGCAATTGTTGGCAGTATTCTCGTGCTAAACGTGGTTTAGCCAAAAATAGTCGTTAAGGTAATGGTCTACTATACAGTGGCTAAAAAGAGGCTATTAGGATATTATGCCTATAAGACGTAGTTAATGTTTTACTTTTGATTACTTTTGATTTCATAAAAATCGGAGCAGTGGTTTAAGTTACGTCAAATCAAAGTCGAAAATCCAACGCATTTCTCGTAAATATTTTCTGTAATATCTTATGTATTTCATTGTTTTTCAACCAATGATATTTAACGTTATATTCCTTATAAATTCCATAACTTTAGAAATAAAGGAGATTTTGCCATGAAAATACCACAAAAAATTGTGATAATTCAAATAGTATTTTAAAATATGGTTTCAAAAATGTAAATGCTTTACCTAATTTGCATAATAATTAAAAACAGTGTTTCTAGACTTCAAACGCTGTTTTCTCGAAATGGTCGTTTCGATCAATCCCGGGGTTATTTTTCAAAAACGGAAGCATGTATGAAGTTGAAATTTCGAATGGAACTAGAATAAATAGTTCAACCAGGGATAACATAGCCTTTTTGCATATTTGTTCTTTTTTGAAAAATTATAGCCATTTTTATTTTGAAAAATGCTCATTTTTGGTTAAAAAATGTTTTTTTTAAATATATTTCGTCAACAAAATGGCTAATTGGAAAATTGGGACACAAATTTGAAAAAAGGGCTATGTTATCCCAACAATTATGTGTATAAGCATATTTATAGTTGAAAAAAAAATCAACGACAAATGTTTGCGTACTACCCCGGGATAAAATAGCCGATAAAATCCAAGATGGCCGCCATTATTATGCAAATGAGATGAATTTTGGAAAAAAATTCTCCGGCAATCCTCTAGTACGGTCATAGGTATCAACATATCCAAAAATGACCTTTGTAGGACTTAAAATAACAAAACAGTTTTTATGGTAGACCATCATCTTAACTAAAATCATGTTTTAAGTTCCACGTAAGACAGGGCGTAAAAGAAAACACGGTTTTATGATGAATATCGTCCCCAGAAAAGTCGTTGAAATAAGAAGAATGCATCAAGGTAGAGGTGGCCGAGCGGTCTAGCGCGCTGATCGTCGGTCGGGAATATTCTTTCAATCACAGGATCGTGGGTTCAAGTCGCCTTGAAACCAGGATTCTTTGTTCATCCCAAAAAGTTCCTATCTAGGTCGGAAATTCTACAGTAAAATCTTAATTCAGTGTAAGTTAGTTATCGGAGTCTCTTTCCGTGGTTTAAGCTGATAATCAGATTTAATTGTAGAATTTCTCCTCTACCCCATTCACTGTGTACATGTCAACGTGCAGGTCTATACAGTGAGTGAGTGTCAGTTCGCCGTGATTCGGAGATTCACGTTAAGCCGTTGTATTCAGACGCTTCACCCTGAACACGTTAAAAGTTACAGACCTTATCGTTAAGAGTAGGATCATCCCGGGTCTGTTACCTGTACAAAAATCACAACCTCTAGGTTTCAGAGGGCTTCCAGTTTAGCCGAATAGGCTGCTATAGGGAGTTATCAAGCAATAAGCAATAAGCAATAAGCAATGAACGATTGTTATCGTTTACCTTGAATGCCCCCAATATTATGTGCCACGGTGTTACGGAAGGAAAATCACGACGTGCATATGGTGCACGTCATGATTTTACGCGAGTTAAAAAAACGCAAGTTAAACTACCCCCATACCCATGTTTAAACTGGGCACTTAACAAGTTAACATTGTTGATCAATAAGAGGTGACATGGTCTCTATAGCCTAAAGTCTCTTTTTTCCATACATACCAAAACAAGTACAAATATCCCACGCATGACGTCACAATGATGACGTCATAAACATTAGACGCGTATTCAAGTTCAACATATTTTCGATATTTGCGTTTTGTTAAACGATGTGGTCAAAAAGAGTTAGCTTAAAACTGCGTTTGAATACGGCCGTGTGTGTCTGATATATTTCTATTTTTAAAGCATTTAATTTTTATTTATTTATTAAACTCTGACATTTATTGAATGAAATGGTCACAATTAATAAAATTTCGCTTTGAATACATGTATTATCAAATGAAAACAAAATAAACATCCATTGCAATTTTACAAAGCAACCTTTTACAAGTATCACAGCGTATATAAATACACACACGCCATCCCACCCATCCAACAATTGAATATAAAACTAGAATAATAATTGATTTAACAAAGGCATTTTAATTGCGTTTACATAGTCGGCCTACAAAGTTAGCCGGCACGCTTCCTGTGTTATGTTTTGGAAAGAAAGAAAACATCTTTGATGTTTTTGAAATAATTTATATTAAATATTAGTGACCATTAGCTCTAATCGATCTGGTTTCTATGCCAAGTGATAGCTAATTATTCCTTGGGTCAAGTTACCATTATTTTTACTCTGATATCTACTATAGGTTATAAAAATAATTAAAGTTTGCAACAATCTACATGATCAGCATCTTGAACAATCGTTGAGTAAAAGGTCAGAAAGCCATATAACTATCATTCATATTACTCTGTACAGTAAAGTCAACGCAGTACGAAATGAGAGAGAGAGAGATGGAACTATTTAATTGCGTGGATAGTTACGCTAGCGTATTCCAATACGTGTGCGATAATGACGCACAACGATTGGAAATCACTCTGATTTCGCCGCACAGACTCTATAAATATCCGAACAATTAGAGATCATTATTTCATTACCGCGGTATTTTCAAACGTTGACCCGTATTCAGAACTTAAGTGACCTTTGACCTATGTTTCCTATATATATCAGAAACTAAGCCTTAATTTACCGATTCATAGTGGTTTCTTCCCCAGTAGAAACACGCTCAATGACCGTGTTTCTACTGGGTTACTGCAAAGTTTTCGGTAAGATTTTAATCCCCCCTGTTTTTACTTGCGAAAACTTACCGCTAAGTTTATTGATCTTAGAGCGTGTTTCTACTGGCATTGCAAAGTAAACGCTAAGATTAAATGCTAAGATTAATCGGTAAGTTTTTAATCCCCTTAATTGTTTCTACTCGCGAAAAGTTACCGCTAAGTTTATCGATCCTAGTCGATGGGCCACGACATTTGACCTTTTGTAATACCAAACAATGCCACCGCACCTGAAAAAGATTGCTTCACAATGTGTATAACCCAGCGTGACACGGTTCACGGCACAAACCGCTAAGATTAATCGCCTTTCTGTTTCTATTGGGTTTCTTGCCGTTTCTTACCGGTTCCAAAACTGGTTTGTGAAGGTGTTTGGGATTACCAAAAATACCGATTCTTAGCAGGTTCTGCCTGTTTCTATTGGGCAAACTTATATGTAATTAACGGTATGTTCCCCAGTAGAAACACGCTCAATGTCCTCGTAAAATATCGACTTACATTTAAAGGAGATTAATACTAAGAATCTATCAAAGGCAAATGGGAAGGTATTTGTACTGCAGACGACATCCGTAAACTAAAGGTACAAGAAGTGTCCCATTGAGATAAAATCGACTTATAACTTGTTTTAATGAATCGTAATATGCTACGTACGTGGAAATGCGTTACTAGTTGGTAGAAATTGTTGAAATAAATCATTTATTTTAAGAAAGCAAACCAGAAACGTGCATACAATATATATATGAACTTCTAGAATTTGGTGTAACAATTGTATATATTGAAAGACTAAACGCTTAGCTTTCATATGCCGTTTATTTCATCTAATTTGGTTTTGTCAATCCTGAGATATGATCAATTAACTAAAGCTACCTAAAATCTACGTTGTGCCACTTTTACACTCAGCCACTTAGCATGCTTAAGATAAGCATTAAAACCCTCGGCAATACCCCATTTCGCTCCCCTAAAAATCTCAATTTAGTTAAAATTACACAAAATGGGACCATTTTAGCTAAACCCTTATCTTCCCGAGACGTTTTTTTAACACTGGTACCTAGGGGAGGGGTGATTACTAACCTCACCCTCCCTTCCCCTACTCCCCCTGCACTCTCAGCAAAAATGGTTCGGAAAGGGTTCTTTGAGTAAGCTCGGGGCTCGATGTAGAAATGTCTGCACTCAAGGAACCTTTAATGGTTTTAAAATGGTTTGTTAGGGGTTCTTTAATACCGCAAAAAGGTTCTATGTAGTGAGATGGTTCCAGAAAGAACCCTTATTTGGGGAAAATGGGGTTCTTGGTAGACTTCTCGAAAATGCTGAAGTTTGCATACGTACATCTTAATAAATGAGTTCGCAATGTAATAATTGTTTTGTAACCCTGTTAATAAACGGAACTATGTTAAAAATTACAAATATTTATTTTCTACTTTATTTCTTTATTGATATGATTAGAATATAATCAAGACTTTGACTTGCTGACTTTTATTAATTTAACACCATTGATTCTGTATTTTGTAAATAATATCTAGTCAGATTCACAGTCAGTTTGTTCACCATTTAATAGAACCATAAGGGTTCGGCATACATGCCAAAACTGAAGAACCATTTTATGTTCTTTAAAGAACCTTTAAAGAACCTTTCAAGAGGGTTCTTTAACCCTGAAGAACCCCCAGGGTTCCATATAGAGGACAAAACTGAAGAACCTTTTTTGTTCTTTTAAGAACCTTTCAAGAGGGTTCTTCAATGAAATGGTTCTTGTGAAGAACCCATGAGGGTTCCATATGGAGGACAACGTGAAGAACTATTTATGGTTCTAAGTTGAACCTTTTTTTGCTGAGAGTGTACCCACCCCTAAAAATATCCAAACCGAGATGCAGGCAGAGTATGCTTATTTTGGTACAATTGTATAGCTATGGTATAAGTTGACTGTACCCATCTTGCTTAACCTTGGGAATTCATTGCCGTTTCGATAGTACAAAGAAACCAAATAATTATTTCATTTAATAAAGAATACATCAACGCGACCTTCTTTGCGGCTTGGTACCTGCAGTGTCAAACGACCATTTCTGTGATTGTTTTCAAAATATTCACGAGATGTCTGCACATTTGCAAAAATATCTAAAATATTTTCAAAACATATAAAGTTGTCAAAAACTCTGAAATTTGAATTTTGTATTAGTTTATCGTAAATTAGGATGAGGATTCAAATATACATTTAGGGCCGTATTCTCGTACTTAACGCGGGTTTAGCTAACAAGCGTGAGAAACTAAACTCGTGTCTAAATTAAACGCGATTTTATCTTTTGGACGACGTGTTTAACCAGAGACGATGAAAAGTAGGGATGATCGTCTCTATTGAAATCTTGTAGAAAACGTGTGCTCTGTCTGTCTCGCTCGCACCTGTATGACTCGCAGGTTTGAAAAGCCCAGTGTTCAATATTGAACACTGGGTACCAGTACTACATGTAGTAATCTGTTGCGGCAACAAATTGTCTCTAATCATTCAAGGCATACAGTTGGTGTATGCGTTTAGTTAAACGCGCGTTAAACTAGTTCACCCCATACCAATGTTTATAGTTAGACTCTTTTCAGTGAGTTAGACGCACGCGTGTTTAAGTTAAACACATTTTCAAGAATTGCGTTTAGTAAAACGATGTATTTAGCATAACACTCTCCACGCGGCTATTGATTTTACCATTACAAAACAGATTTTTCAGAAACCTTTCCCAACTTTCAAGGCATATCTCAAGGATTACTGATCTAATACTAGGGATGGTTGTACTTATTTCAATGCATTTCTCATGGTTATGGTAATTAAATGCAATAATGTTGAAATTTGTGATTGTGAAACTTTTTGGAAATTTTGCCCGCCGCGTGGACGGTGTTAGAACCGTGTTCACATACTTACGAGAATACGGGCATTGATGTTCAAACTAAAATATTTCAATCCAGATATGTGACATAAATGTCTTTAATATTTCTAGAACGCTCACATTTTATCAGGGATACTATTAATTTTGGGATAGGAAACTCCTATACTAACACACGTAGCGAAAACGGTGCCGTTTGCATAAATTACATAAATTATGGTAATCATCGGAATGTGTCGGTGACTATCGGTGACCGGCGTTGAACGCGTTTAACAGTGTTTAACCAAGTTTAACGTAATATTTGGTCAGCATAGGTTTGAGGGCGTTGAGGATTTACACAGACGACGGTGGCCACGCGAAACCTAAATGTTGAATACGTAATGAATAAGGTGAATAACACGTAATCGCGAATGTTAATCTTATCATTTTGACAAATTCATCATAATTAGAAGAATTGTCATTGTTAACCGGGCGATGACTGTTAAAAATAATTCAAAATAGTGCACTCCCGTTGACATATTGGGTCGTCTGAGAGACGCGTGGCGAGCGTCGTGTCGTCTGCTACAATCACGCAGACAATCACGCCTGATCAGTATAGCGCCACCAGTTCTATGCTGACCAAATTTTAATTAAAAAGTGGAACCGATCGGCAAGCTCAGAGGCACACCCCTGATTTTATTATATCGTCCACATGTGAAATCGATACGTAATAATAATACCACGAGTGACCCTAATTAGAATGATTGATTTTCATAGATTGGAAGTGTAATTATCTATACTCTATGCCTTAAAAGTGACGATGCCATTTAATGTTATCTTGCTGGTCATTTCCCATAGACTTACCCGTGGACAAAAAGATTTTGGAGAGATTCTCTTCAAATAGCTATCATTTTGCCGCTATAACATTATTAACATCGAGATTTTCAGCATAGATGGCCAAGATGATATTTTTGAGGAATATGTAAAAAATAATTAAACCAAATCCCACAATTTTGAAAAATATGGCTTTGTAAAACTGTCAACGTTTATTGAACCACACCGTACAGGTCATTCTACAGAGGCGTAGCTAGGGGAAATGCAGAGGGTCACGCGACTATGTCCCCATTTCAAAAGGGGCGGACAAACAAAATTGTGCAGTTTTTCATAATTTAACCTCAATAAGCTAATAGGGCTGTCACACCTACGGCGATCAGGCCTTGCGCTTGCATTGCGTTAAAAAGTATTAAAGTAACGCATATAAAGTGCTAAGCCAAACGCTTGGTCTCTAAGAACCGAATAGTAACGCAGTTCGCAGTGGACACTGGCTAGAAAGGGAGAGGGTCCCCATGGCCGCCCTTGAGTGCCAGACATAGCGCCGCACTTGTTTTCGCTCTGCTGCGATCAAGCCAGAATTTGAATTGCGCTGAAAAGGTATCAAAATATGAAAAACATGCTGGAAGAGCGCGGAAAACTGTCCCAAGTTGTCAAATCGTTAAAACAAGGTAGTTTGCGTAGTATGTTCCTATCCAGCTTATCACGTTTTCAATGCGCTCTTAGTATGACCCATTGCATGCATTGTGCTCCTACTTTCAACAAGTATCACTTGGATAAATGTCAGTTTAACAGGTGATTGGTATTGTACTCCATCTTCGCATGTCTTCGTCTGGAGGATGATTTGAAACTAATGGCACCCCGTGCAGTCGCCCTATTAGCTCTCTGCACGGTGCGCCATCTGCGAGGAGAGCCTCGAATTGGTAGTAGTTCGACTCTCTCTAAACAATAGAACTGGTAGTAGTTCGACTCTCTCTAAACAATAAAACTGGTCATGCAGTGAGACATTGTGCAATGATGCAGTCTGATTCCAGTTAGGATGCTCTCCTTGCAAATGGGGGATCCGTACAAAGAGCGAATAAACAGAGTCTCCTGCGTGCTCAGTCTTGTTTTCGGGCTTGACCGGTGAAAACATTGAACAACATAGAAACAATAGGTCTACGTGCTGCTTCAAACCCGACTATCGTAAGGTAGGGCAAGGTATACGTGTACTTATATTTGCTACGTTTGATTGTATGCTTAATTAGCATTAAGATGGCGAAATAAAGATCGTAGCTGTAATTTATAGTAATTACGAATCTTTGTTTGTGTTATTGAATACAGTAAAGGATCCAGTAAAGGATTTATATGCATTAACATAACTAATCCTAGTATAATCGATGGATTATTACAATCAGGACAATACACTTCGATCCAAATGAGGTATATGCAATACGGAAACATGCAGATGAACATAGCGAGTACGAGAACGCCCAGTGTTATGGCTGGTTTCAAATAGCGATTTCTGGTTG